>JAHZTW010000001.1:154471148-154513696 GCA_020283515.1 Alliaria petiolata
AGACGGAGAGCCGCAACTCGACAACAATGGAAATCCTATCAACCGCATTCCCGAAGCTGACTCGGATGAAGAAGAACGCGATCCTGCCTTGCAGCAAGGAGGACACAACCCGATCGTCGGAAATGGCGCGAACCAAGCAAATCCTATCGTCCAACCAGATGACCGAAACACCAACCGACCTGTTCTACCCGCCAACCAACCAGGCGAGTTAGAAACCGCACCATAGCCGATCACGACACTCCTGATCAGCACTTCCAGATCGAGCCGCGATTCAAGTTAACGTCCCCCATGAGGACGAGTTGGAGATTAAACCGCAGATCATCTCGTTAGTGAAGCAGAACCACTTTCACGGCCTATCAAACGAACACCCGATGGACCACATCGAGTTATTTGAAGAGATTTGCAGCACCACGAAGACAAACCGTATTCCTCCCGACTATCTGAAGTGCAAGCTATTCCCATTCTCCTTGAGCGACAAAGCTCATAGATGGCTGAAGACTTTACCACCAGGATCGATCACTAACTGGCTGGAATGCAAGTCCGCTTTCCTCAACCACTTTTACACAAAATCATGATCCAATCTGCTGAGAAACAAGATCCAAGGCTTTCAACAAGGACCGGTCGAGTGATTCTTTGAAGCATGGGAGCGATTCAAGGACTATGAGCGCGACCGCCCTCACCATGGTTTCTCCGGACCCAGCTTGCTAAACACGTTCTACAGCGGATTGCAAGCTAGGTATCAACTCTAACTCGACACGGCCAGCAACGGAGATTTTACAACAAAAACGGAGCGACAAGGACGCGCACTCATCGAGAACCTCGCTGTATGCAACAGCAACAACTGTCCGGATTATGATAGAAATCTACGAACCGGAGACTCTGATTCTAAGCAGATAGCCGAGCTGAAAAACATGATGAGCCAACTGCTCAAAGGACAGCAGCGCAGTATCAATGCGTGTGAGACCGCAGGGGAAAGAGAAGAATCTAACCCAGGAGACGATGGAGACGAACTCTACACGCGATAAGAAGAAGTTAACTTCATAGGAGGACAGAATTCATATCCAAGCCGAAACTTCAATAATGGATTCAACAATAACTTCAGGAACAACAACAACCTCTCATACCGAAACCCGAACGTGGAGAACCTGCGAGATCAAGTATACCCACCTCAAGGAAGATCCTTTCAGAACAAGTTACAGAACGTGAACTACGGAAGCAACGGAGGCTACCAGCCGAAGCAACCCTACAACTCTCAGCTCACGTCCTACAGCAACCAGCAAGAAGCACCACAAGCTGCACCAAACGCACCGTACCAATCGCGAGAAGACAAACTAGAAGGATTGATGCAACAGGTGATGTTGTCTCAACAAAAATCAGTTAAGGATCTCAACATCAAGATAGATTGCATGTACAATGGCCTGAATGGCAAGTTCGAAACCCTATCTTCCCATGTGAAGAAACTAGACGTACAAGTCTCTCAAACAGCTCAAACCATCAAGAGACAAGCAGGGATCTTTCCCGGAAAGGTAGAGGACAACCCAAAAGGATTCTGTAACGCGATCTCAGAAGTCACCGATAAAGCTAAGGAGCTAGAGCTAGCTTTGGGAGAAAAGTGCAGATTCGTCCCACTCTTCCCAACGATAAAGAAAGGAACAGCCAATCCGCCTTTTGACACTCTGGAGAACTGCAGATTCGATAGGCTGAAGAAAGAAGAAGATCCAGGCGCGTTTACCTTTCCATGCTCGATCACGGGAATCAACTTCGAAGATTGCCTATATGACACATGAGCTAATGTCAATGTCATGTCATCGACAATCGCTGAGAGGCTAGGAATATCAACCTATTTCCCCTCGCCGACGCAGCTAGTGTTTGGAGACTCGTCTAGGAAGAAATCGAAAGGCATGGTTTACAACGTCCAACTTCTTGTCGGACATAATATAGTACCTACAGACTTCCACGTGCTGGACATGGGAGACGACAAAGACAAGCCATTGATACTTGGAAGACCCTTTTTGGCCACGGTAGAAGCGAGAATCGACCACGTAAGTAACTTCGTAGTCTTCCTTCATATAAGTCAGAAGAGATATTACCCGAAGGAGCTAAATACCTCTCCACTAGAAACAAAGAGTCACACGACTAAAAAGGAGAAAAAGGGTATGATAACAAGGGCAAGACAACTCCACTCGAGGCCCTTCTCCAGGATTGAAATCCTGATTCCTCCCGAGCTAGAAGAACTAGGAGAAGAGGAAGTGTCAAAGTCAGTTGAGAATATAAAGCAGGTGATCTTGGAAGCTAAAATTCTAAGGAACGGAAACGGAGGCACGCTGCTGATACGGAAACAAGAAAAAGCTTTAGGAGAGACAACTCCTGAAGCACCTTCCTCAATCGCCTGAGCACCAAGAAAAGTCGAGCTAAACGACTTAAACAAAAGCGCTTGGTGGGAGGCAACCTGTGACACCCCGACCCGGTTTTCCTTTTTCCAACCGGATCGTCCTTTACCATCGTCCTTTACCGCCTGCATCCAGTTCACCCCCATTAGTCCCTGAACATACCTAGTCAACCACCGTAATGGTCAACCCACTTGATACATCCCTCTCGGTACTTGATCACTCAGCCAACCATCCCCACATGGCCAAGTACGGAAGAGAGCTACCCGGATCCACCAACATTGCCCATCCAGAAGTGATCCCCATAAATCACCCGACACGATCCTTACCGATCGCCAGTCCACTCTTTCCCGATCATTCCCGATCGTCAGTCCTCAATAGCTTTTGCTAGACCTTGACAGTCCCCAATACCCTTTTCATACCGTTGATTGTCCTTGATAGACCTTGCCAGACCATGATAGCTGCGCCTTCACCTAGGCTGCCTACGTACCCTTTCTAGGGATCAAGCCATCCGTAGTTCTCATCTCACTTAACTTCGGATAACTCGACTTTACTTTCGACCATCCCTTCCCGAATAGTAATACCGGGTCACAGATGCTACACAATCCATCCGGTACGTGTTTTTAATTTTCTTTCTTTCATTTCTAACAATTAGTCTTGCAGGTTTTCTTTACTTAGGCATAAAATAAAAAATAAAAAATAAAAAAATAAAAAAAGGAAAAAAATATATATAAAACCAAGAAAAACTCAAAAACATGCGGAGGAACCTCAGAAGGAGGATGGCCGCACGAGGGATGGCCCGTGCCGCGGCCGGACGGACCGTGGCTGTGCGACGGACCAGGACCGTGCGGATGAGAAAAAGCTTGGTTGCGGCCGCGACAGGGCATGGCGCGCCGAACTGAACTTCCCGCGTTTTGTTACAATCCCGCACCAAAAATTGTTCTCGTTAATGTAAGATAAGGATTTCATTGATTCGTGGCAAACACGCAAGGTAAGTTCTCTTGTTTTAAAATTTTTGAATCGTAAAAGGTTTTTGGTGATAAAAACACCTTTTCAAGACAAAAATAATTTTTTAGGATCAAACTCTCTTTTCTTCTTCTCCCCAAAAGACTTGGAGATTTTTGAGGAATCCTAGGTTTTTCAAATTTGAACCTTTTTCAAAAATTCTTTGCCCTAAGCTCATCTATTTTCAAAGAGGATTCACTTTTTAAAGTTCATTCATCCTCATCTACAAGGTATGGTCCCTAATTTTACAAATCCCTAAAGAACTCAACTTTGAGATCTCTCTTGCTTGACTAGAAAATTGTCTAGGATGCTTGGAGAATGGTAGAGAACCTTGGATTGAAGATTTAGGTTGTCTAGATTTCGATTTTTGCAACCAAATTTCGAAAAAGTTGAAATCTTTGAAATAGAAAAAAATAGAGCATGCCCTTGAAATCAAATTTTGATGATACTATTCGAAAAATTGCTTAGTTTGGACTTGATTCATGCTAGGTATTACTTAAAAACCAAAGTTTGATGAGAATAAGTTGGTAAAATCGATTTATTGGAAAAATTTTGGTTTGGAAATCCAAAATTCTGAAATTAGAGCATGAGTACTGATATGTCTATATTTTGCATCATTTTGGCATCCATATAGTGTAGGTTTATCATCATTTTAGAGTCTAATATAGCATTATAGTGTTGCATTTTATCATTTAGAGTCCTAGAGTGTTCTTGCATGGTTCTTGCATGTTTTGCATGTTCTTTGCATGTTTTGGGACCTTATTAGGTGAAAAGGACGCTTGGGAGTTGAGGATGCACTTGGAGAATGATGCATATCACTTGGAGGGACAAGAAGCAACAAAAAGATGAAGAAGAAGGCTTCTGGCAGCAGATCGACGAACCAGATCGGTGAAGCTCGTCGATCCAGATTTCCAGGAGCGCAGATCGGCGAAGCAGATCGACGAAGGCTCACCGAACCACATTTCCAGAACGACGGATCGACCAAGCAGATCGACGTAAGCTCATCGATCCATATTTCCAGGAGCGCAGATCGGCGAAGCAGATCGATGAACCACGTCGATCCAGAAGCGAAGATCTTGAGCATGGATCGACGTATTAGATCGACGAGTCGTCGATCCGTCCTTAAAAAGACATGGATCGACGAGACAGATCGATGAGCTCGTCGATCCAGCCCCAGACGAACTCTTTTTCTTCTTTCTCATGAGACCCCCTATAAATACCCTTTAAACCTAATTTTTATTCTAAGTTTTCTTCTCTCTAGAGTTGGGTTTAGATCCAAACTCCCTCTTTGATATTTTGGATTGTTCTTCATGAATCATGCCACTCTAGTGAAGGATTCTTCACATTTATCTTTTATATTTATGTTTATGTCTTTTATTTAGCTTTTCTTAATGCTTAGTTCTTAGATTTTAGTTCTTTTATTTAGCTTTTCTTAATGCTTAGTTCTTAGATTTTAGTTCTTTCATTTAGCTTTTCTTAATGCTTAGTTCTTAGATTTTAGTTCTTTCATTTAGCTTTTCTTAATGCTTAGTTCTTAGATTTTAGTTCTTTCATTTAGCTTTTCTTAATGCTTAGTTCTTAGATTTTAGTTCTTTCATTTAGCTTTTCTTAATGCTTAGTTCTTAGATTTTAGTTCTTTCATTTAGCTTTTCTTAATGCTTAGTTCTTAGATTTTAGTTCTTTCATTTAGCTTTTCTTAATGCTTAGTTCTTAGATTTTAGTTCTTTCATTTAGCTTTTCTTAATGCTTAGTTCTTAGATTTTAGTTCTTTCATTTAGCTTTTCTTAATGCTTAGTTCTTAGATTTTAGTTCTTTCATTTAGCTTTTCTTAATGCTTAGTTCTTAGATTTTAGTTCTTTCATTTAGCTTTTCTTAATGCTTAGTTCTTAGATTTTAGTTCTTTCATTTAGCTTTTCTTAATGCTTAGTTCTTAGATTTTAGTTCTTTCATTTAGCTTTTCTTAATGCTTAGTTCTTAGATTTTAGTTCTTTCATTTAGCTTTTCTTAATGCTTAGTTCTTAGATTTTAGTTCTTTCATTTAGCTTTTCTTAATGCTTAGTTCTTAGATTTTAGTTCTTTCATTTAGCTTTTCTTAATGCTTAGTTCTTAGATTTTAGTTCTTTCATTTAGCTTTTCTTAATGCTTAGTTCTTAGATTTTAGTTCTTTCATTTAGCTTTTCTTAATGCTTAGTTCTTAGATTTTAGTTCTTTCATTTAGCTTTTCTTAATGCTTAGTTCTTAGATTTTAGTTCTTTCATTTAGCTTTTCTTAATGCTTAGTTCTTAGATTTTAGTTCTTTCATTTAGCTTTTCTTAATGCTTAGTTCTTAGATTTTAGTTCTTTCATTTAGCTTTTCTTAATGCTTAGTTCTTAGATTTTAGTTCTTTCATTTAGCTTTTCTTAATGCTTAGTTCTTAGATTTTAGTTCTTTCATTTAGCTTTTCTTAATGCTTAGTTCTTAGATTTTAGTTCTTTCATTTAGCTTTTCTTAATGCTTAGTTCTTAGATTTTAGTTCTTTCATTTAGCTTTTCTTAATGCTTAGTTCTTAGATTTTAGTTCTTTCATTTAGCTTTTCTTAATGCTTAGTTCTTAGATTTTAGTTCTTTCATTTAGCTTTTCTTAATGCTTAGTTCTTAGATTTTAGTTCTTTCATTTAGCTTTTCTTAATGCTTAGTTCTTAGATTTTAGTTCTTTCATTTAGCTTTTCTTAATGCTTAGTTCTTAGATTTTAGTTCTTTCATTTAGCTTTTCTTAATGCTTAGTTCTTAGATTTTAGTTCTTTCATTTAGCTTTTCTTAATGCTTAGTTCTTAGATTTTAGTTCTTTCATTTAGCTTTTCTTAATGCTTAGTTCTTAGATTTTAGTTCTTTCATTTAGCTTTTCTTAATGCTTAGTTCTTAGATTTTAGTTCTTTCATTTAGCTTTTCTTAATGCTTAGTTCTTAGATTTTAGTTCTTTCATTTAGCTTTTCTTAATGCTTAGTTCTTAGATTTTAGTTCTTTCATTTAGCTTTTCTTAATGCTTAGTTCTTAGATTTTAGTTCTTTCATTTAGCTTTTCTTAATGCTTAGTTCTTAGATTTTAGTTCTTTCATTTAGCTTTTCTTAATGCTTAGTTCTTAGATTTTAGTTCTTTCATTTAGCTTTTCTTAATGCTTAGTTCTTAGATTTTAGTTCTTTCATTTAGCTTTTCTTAATGCTTAGTTCTTAGATTTTAGTTCTTTCATTTAGCTTTTCTTAATGCTTAGTTCTTAGATTTTAGTTCTTTCATTTAGCTTTTCTTAATGCTTAGTTCTTAGATTTTAGTTGGATCATGGGCAATGCTAGATTAGGACGAATTGATGGTTAGATGATGATGATTTAGGTTGCATCTTGCTAGATTCTTCATTTAGGTTGCTCTTAATGCTAGATTAGCTTTGAGAAAAGTGATTTAGGCCCTAGGTAATTTCATGCCCGAAAGGTGTTCGATGAAATGCCTGAACCAAACCTTTTATGAGATTTACATACCTAGCCTAACACATCATTAGTTGTCTAGGGTGTTTATCATGCTATTTAGACTTGAACTTAATGCTTGCTAATTATTCTAATGCTAAAACATCATTAGTTCATTAGAGTGATTAGTGAAGGGATTATTACCACACATCATGGATTAATCTTCAATTAGTGTTCTAGGCATAGAGCTGGCTTGTTTAATTCAATCTTTGATATCATTGTTTGATTGTTATCTAGTTCTCATGATAGTTGAACCCATGATCCAATGCTTTTAATTTAGTTTCCTTCTTGCATTTCTTCCATTTCTAGTTTAGACAAAAACCCCAAAAACAATTTGCTCTAGATTAGTTTGTGTCTTGTATCTCTAGTGTTGCAATCTTTAGTCCATGTGGATTCGATATCTCAAATACTACAATGATATGAGTAGTTGGGATTAATTGGAAGTGGTAAAAGAAATAATCCCGCTATCAAGTACCAAATTGATCTTGAATATTAATGCATAAACTCGATTTGTTTAAGTCTTGGAAACTCTAGATATATGTCTTTTATATCATTGCACTTGAGAATTCATATGACACATCAAATTCACATGTTTGGTCGAGTTTTTGTTCTTATTTTGCAAGGTACAATGAGCTACGACCGAAACTTCGAGATACGTTCGAAAAATAGAGAGCGACAAGGTTCCTCGAGAAGTTCTTTGTCTCAGCAAGAACACGAGACAGCGCTAGGAAAACCAAGTCTAGACACCACTCTAGGGAGCTACGTGGAGGAACAAAGAAGAAGGTTCAGCGATTCATTGATAACACGCACAAGCCACGATGACTCACCTTTGCCCCAAGAGCCAACAAGAAAGCTGAACCCTTCTCCTCCTAAGCGCAAGATCTGAAACTTTGTGGCACCAATGTATGCAAACATTGATTACCTGAAGGAGATGGAGAAGATGGATATAAGAACAACCTGGATGATAGATTACTCCGCCTTAGACGCTTTGGGCATCACCGAGGATGTCACATGGTACTTGGACGAACTAAGACTCAGGACATTCATGGAGATTGATCGACCCACTTATAAGGAACTCGCCAAAGAGTTCTTAGCTTCGGTTCAGCTGAGATACCGGAGAGGAAGGAAATCACACCCGAAAGACGGTATTCTATATTTCACCATTGGTTCTCGGGATTATGAGCTGGGCATCCCTAAACTCTGCGAGATATTTGGTTTTGACTTGAGGAGCGAGACAAGTATTGAAGAAGAGTGCAGTGCTGACCTTTGGGGACTCATGGGCTGAGGCGTTTACGACAAGGGAAGGCACCCATCTGCTTTTCTTTCACACCCAGCCGTGCGCTTTGTGCACCGCCTCATAGCACACCGACTTTACTCTCGCAGCAACCAATCATGCATCCTCATTCCAGAACTCGTCATACTTCAGTCCGCCTTTACGGAAGAGCCACTTTCAGCATGCTTTGGATGCATCCTAGCAAAGAGACTCGTGCGAGTGAAGCACGACGTTACCGCACCTAGATGCGAGACTGCCTTCACGACTTATGGAGGCATCATCACAGTTATCATGGAGGCCGCAGGATTAGACACCAGCATTGAGACGCTCTTAGATGAGGCTTGGTTTGACTTGTCCCAGTTTCAGACGGACAGGAACTTGACAAGCGCAGCGATGGATCCAGACAGGTTCAGATACCGCTATCGACTAGGGAAGGGAAACAACCGCACGGTTTACTTACCGTCTCCCACAGTCCCGCGACTTTCGAGGGATCACCACAGTGGATCTCGGACTATGATGAGTTCCGTACCGAGTTCTCACGTCTACCGCTCACCATTGGAGAGTATGTAGCCGCCAAGGCTAAGAGAGAGGCGATCCGACAGAGGATCTACCACCAGACCTCATCTTCCTCCATGCGCAGTACCTCACGATCCGCTGCACCGTCCACCTCGACTGATCCCGCGATCACCGCACTTCAGGAGCAGCTAGCACGCCAGAACAAGATGCTTGAGAAGATGGCGCGACAGCTTCGAGAGAGAGGACACATAGATGGCAACCTTTAGACCCTGAGTTCATATGCCTAGAAGACTTCGCGTCTCGGCCAACACTCTTTCTGCTTACGAGGCTGGTTCCATCTATTCCACCCTTATCCTTTATTTTTCATTTATACTTTATCTTTCTTCTATTATCAGTCATTCCCGACTTGTCACCACTATTTCACACTAGGGACAGTGTGATTTAAGTCTCGGGGGAGTTCGTACTAATGACTTTGCTTTGTTTTGGTTTTTATTTGAGTTTCTTTTTTTTTTAAGAACTAAGAATAATGTATTTCGATATATATAATATGGTTTTAGGGATTATGATACAAATCTGATAGGGGTCAGGTTTTACCCTAATAAAACTACTGCAAGTGCACAGCAAAAGCAATCGTAGTATAAGGGGTATCGAAATCCCAAGAGAAGTAGATGCTACGCTAAGGTTTCTAAGTTTTGATTATGCTAGGTCAAATAGGTTAAAAGTAAATAAAACAACTAAATAAATCAAGAACAGAATTGAATAAGGTGTAAGTTGAGGAGACGAAACACTAAGTTCAGGGAAATTCTCAGGTGATCAAAATTGCAGGTCTAGACAGAATGTTAGGAATTATTAAGAACTGTTCTAAAACTCGAAACACTAATGTAAAATCAACCAACTCTCGCTGCGAAGATTATCTATGTCTAAACCCTAGAATTCCAAATCTCTTTGCAAATCCTATCAATTCAAACAAGCATTAATATCAGGTTCGATTGTTCACAAAACCCTAAACCAAATCTCTTTGCGAATAGGTATTTTGCTCATCTAACATTAGTTCAGGCAATTAATAATATTGTCGCATCTAATAATCAACCTAAGATCAGATTCTAGGTCGCGAAGCTAGAATAAGCATTAAACACAAATCCAGATGAAGAACTCTAATGTTTTTATCCTAACAATTTAATTCGACCTAACAATTCATTAATCACCCTGGAAAAACCTTAAACCTAACTAGCAAACTACTCAGACATGGTGAATGAATAAAACATCATGAATAAAGAAGATTGCATAAAAGAAATCAATAGAAATAAAGGAGTTCCGAATTTGCTCTGAAGGAGACAAATTCTTCTCTCTAAAATCTCTCTAAAAATCTCTCTCTAAGTCTCAAAAAGAATAATTATGAAAAAATGTATTTTGGCTAAACAATGCCTGTAAACTATTTATAGAAGAGGATTTTCGTCCAGGGGCAGTCTAGTAATTTCTTCAAACTTGCTCTCTTTCCTTTTTCTAATAGAAGTCACGAAAGTTGGCCGACCTTGATTGGTGTCGATCGACGCCATCTGGTGTCGACCGACACCATGCGCGTAAATCTACTCTCTCGACTTCATCACTTCAGCTGCTCCTCCAAAATGCTCCAAAAAGCTTCAGAGAGTCTCCTTTTAAGCTCCAGACATAGTCCAACCTATAAAGACTCTACTAGGAATCTAAAACTAACAAAAGACTCTATAAAAACACTTATATCATGGTCCAAAAATGGGTAAAAACCATGATATATCAAGTTTGAAAACACAAACATCCAGCTATCCTTCAGAACGCCACAATCATTAACACTCTTGAATCCACATGCTATAGAGCCAACCTTAGGTAATGTTCAGTGTACTTACCACAAGCTTAGCAATCTCCCAGTTTTGAATCCAGATCCTTTCCTTGGTAAAATTTCGAACTCTAACAGTGGTATTGCCACATAACTTTTCTGATTCTTTCCTTTCCTTAGTGCCTGAACAAGATTCTCTTTGTACAGCTCTCCTATTTTCTCTTCCCTTAGTCAACAGCTGCCCATTTACAGGGTGTTCTAAGATCTTTTCATTGACTCTTCTTATTCTTTTGAAGTCTCGGGAAATAGTGCTACTCTCTACTTGTGTTCCTTGTGAGGAGACAGGTTCAAGAGCACTCACTAATATTGTTCCTTGTGAGGAGACAGGCTCATGAGATTCTTTGAACTATTCCCAGACTTAGACTCTCTTTTTTTTTTTCACCACGGAAGATCAAGGAGAGACTGCAATTTTCTATGTGTTCAGACTCAAAGAGGAATCAAGTTCTACGCATACCTAGTTCTCATAAGGGGACCTGAACTCTCTCTGTTAGATTGATCCACTTGCAGCTTTCTACTTAGTAAGACTTGTAATCAATTACTAAAGCAATGGTCCTTCAAGTGTCAACATTCTGTGGTTAGTTCCAAGAAAAGTTGAAAATTTTGACTGATTTTGACTCAATAAAACCAATTATTTGACTAACTCAAATGACTCTCAAAACAAAACACAAAGTCAGTAATCACCTCCCCCAGACTTAAACAACACTGTCCCCAGTGTTATCAAGCCCGAAGTTGGCTAAAAGAAAGATTAGAAGCAACATAAAAGACCAGATAGAAGACGTACCTTCGTCTGTGCGTGGTGTCGATCGACACATAATGGTGTCGATCGACACAGGTCTAAGTCGAATCCAATGTCGCCTTTTTCAACTGACTGAAACTAGGACTTAGTAAAACGAAAACAAAATAAAAAGTAAAATGTACCTAACAGTGGGTTGCCTCGAATGCTTCCCAGACGAATGTCTTCTCATCCAAGGTGGTGTATACGCAGTAGTTGCATGAAATCGCCCAAGGAGTTTAGGAACAGCAGCAGGGTGGGTCATCTTGTCGGGTGGGACACTTCGTCTTCCTGCATAATCATCAAAAGCAATACCAAGCCTTTTACGAGAATCTCGTGGCTTGCATAAGTGTGAAGCAGCTTTTGAACCTCTAAAGTTCTTATTGATAAGATCAGGGGGTTTGGAATTCATTCCAGGAAATGCATACCTTTGCTTTCTTCGAAGTTTCTGGGCTGTAGGATGTGGAGGCATCTGTTGGATCAAAGATGATGGAATTGCAGCATTGGAAGCGACTTCTGGTGTGATCCGTGAAGTGTGTCGATCGATACTAGTGGTGTCGATCAACACCAAACTTCCAGCTCGAGTCTCTGCACTTTTTCTCCACTTCAGCTCTGTAATCCGTGCTTCCATGATGAAAACGTCTTCCTTCATCATCTTTTCATTGATTTGAACATCTTCTTTGCTCATAGTACTGAAGAGATGATCATTTCTACCCCAGTCTTCAAGCTCCACAATTTTCTTAGAATTCTCAGCCAATGCCTCTTGAATAACCAACTTGTCCTCTTGCTTTTCAGTATCAAGCTCATTGACATACCCAACAGTAATGTCTTCCGAATTTTCCATGATTGGACCTTCTTCCACGGACATCTCTACTGAAAAAGCTTGACCATCAATGGTGGTTGGTCCTCTTAACTTGTCCATGTCAAAGTTCATGACAACATCACCCAAATCAAGCTCCATTTTCCCTCTTCTCACATCAATGATGGCACCAGCTGAAGCCAAGAACGATCTTCCCAGAATAAGTTCTTCATCATACTTCAAAACCACAAAGTCTGTGGGAATTATGCAGCCTTCAATCTTCAGGGGAACATCTTCTAAGACACCTTCTGGGAATCTCTTTGATCGATCAGCTAGGACAAGTGAGATTCTGGTTGGCTTGAAATCAGTCATTCCAAGTCTAACAGCAACAGAGTATGGTATCAAGTTGATACTTGAACCTAGATCGCAGGGAGAACGAGGAAACCTTCCTGCTGCGATTGAGCAATCCAGCACAAAGTTTCCTAGATCAGGTAACTTCTCTGGAATCCTTTTCTGAATCACAGCGCTGACTTGTTCAGAAACCCACACCTTCTTCTTCTTCCTTGGAACTATGTTCAAGAGAATTGCATTCATGTCTCTGGTAAGCAATGCGCCTTCCTCAGGGCTTATACCATTGACTACCATTCTCTTGACATATCTTCTTAATGCAGGTGAAAGTTGGACCGCATCAACTAAGGGTAGCTCAACCATCAGCTTACTCATCATTTCCTTGCATCTAGCTTCCTCTCTCTCATGTTTAGATCTTCTGGGAGGCAGGGGATAGGGTATTTTTGGTTTATACACCTTTTCCTCTTCAAGTTTGGAAGGTTCAGGTTGATCCAGCGAGGTCTGGGTAGGGTGTCGATCGACACTATGGGGGTGTCGATCGACACTGGCTTCTTGTGTCGAAGATACTTTTTCGATCGAGCCCGATTGCTTGAGTTCCTCTACTGGTGTCGATCAACACTCAGTGGTGTCGATCGACACCTGCTTTGCAACTTCAACATCTTCTTCATCAGCATGAAACTCCACGATTTCTTCAGCATTCAGGCCCTTTTGCAGCACTGGTTGAAGGCTTCTTCCACTCTGAATTGTGATGGCATTCACATGGCGCCTCGGATTGGTATCAGTTTTCCCTGGAAGGAAACCTTCTTGCCTATGAACAGCTTCTGCGGTTTGAGCAACTTGAACATCCAGCTTCTTCATGTGAGAGTGTATGCTCTCAATCTTTCCATTCAGGTCTTGAGAACTTGAACATCCAGCTTCTTCATGTGAGAGTGTATGCTCTCAATCTTTCCATTCAGGTCTTGATACAGTGAATTAATCTTCCCATTGAAGTCCACTGTCATCTTCTGCTGTCCTTCTAAGATTTGCTCAAACATAGCTTCCATTTTGTCTTGCGCAGGTGGTTTCTGGTAAGAAGAACTTCCATAGCTCCTTTGGTAATTGTTGTTGCTGTTCTGGAATGGGGGCTTTTGAGTATAACCAGAAGAGTTCTGATTTCCTGTGAAGGAGCTCTTCTGATAATTTCCATTGAAACTTATGTTCCCTTGCTGGTTCCCAAACCTTTGGCTTTGAAAGCCACCTCCATTGATGTAGTTGACATCCTCTTCTTCACAGTCTTCATTGGGTTCGAATGTCTCTACTTCATTAGCAAAATGGACTTGCTTCTTCCCCACCAAGAGATCCAGCTTCATGTTTACCTCAGCAATTTGGCTTCCTCCAGTTACTCCGGCGTGTTGTCTTCTTTCGAAGTTTGCGTTCTTGGTGCATTTACAAGAGGTCAAATTCTCTATAAGCACCATTGCGTCTTCTGGGTATCTGGTGTTGAAGTTGCCATTGCTCGCTACATCTAAGGCCATCTGATACCTCCAATCAATCCCGCGGTAGAAGATACCAAGGAGCTGCGGTTCGCTGAAACCGTGGTGTGGGCAGTCCCTTTGGTACGCCTTGAATCTCACCCAAGAAGCTTTGAATGCTTCAGTGGGTCCTTGGGAGAAAGTTGTGATCTTCGTCCTCAGCTCTTCTGATCTCGCGTCATCAAAGAAATTGCATAAGAATGCATTCTTTGTCTCTTCCCAAGTGGTTAGTGAGCCTCGATCCAACTGCTTCAGCCAGTAGGATGCATCTCCAGCAAGCGAGTAAGGGAAGAGCTTGCAGAAAAGATAGTCGTAGGTCACTCCATTGGCCTTGATGCTTGAAGCTAAATCTTCGAATCTCTCAATATGGTCCATAGGGTGCTCGTTAGGAAGACCAGGGAAGGGATGCTGAGCCACCAATGTGAAGTAAGCAGGCTTCAGCTCAAAGTCATTCCTTTCGAATGCAGGAGGACGGATCGCAGCTCTATTAGCATAGAACTGGTCTGGGCGGTTGTACTCGCCAAGTGTTCTTCCACGTCAAGCTTCTGCAGGGGCGATTTGTATCGCTGGTTCAATGATGACGGCGCCAGCCTCATCAAGACTCTGTCCTAGGGCATTCCTTCTATTGCCTTGTAGGTCGAATAGGTTGCCTTCTGCGTCGCGTACGACAACCATAGCCTCTGCCATTGTAGTCTGCGCAAGGTGTCGATCGATGCTAGTTGTGTCGATCGATGCTGAGGTGTTGGGTGTCGATCGATGCTAGTTGTGTCGATCGACGCTCGGGCAAATTTGCAGTTCGTACGTTCCAAACGGCCAAGCTCTTGGTTCAGTGTGACTACTTCCTCTTCCTTGTTGCTTCTGGTAATGGGCATGCACCTGAAACCAAAGATAAGAAACTAAATTAGTAAAAAATAAAAACAAAACCTTGTCAAAATCCTAATACTAGATTCCGTAGGCAGCTATTACTTCCCCGGCAACGGCGCCAAAAACTTGATAGGGGTAAGGTTTTACCCTAATAAAACTACTGCAAGTGCACAGCAAAAGCAATCGTAGTATAAGGGGTATCGAAATCCCAAGAGAAGTAGATGCTATGCTTAGGTTTCTAAGTTTGGATTATGCTAGGTCAAATAGGTTAAAAGTAAAATAAAGCAACTAAATAAATCAAGAACAGAATTGAATGCGGTGTAAGTTCAGGAGACGAAACGCTAAGTTCAGGAAAATTCTCAGGTGATCTAAATTGCAGGTCTAGACAGAATGTTAGGAANTCCTAATACTAGATTCCGTAGGCAGCTATTACTTCCCCGGCAACGGCGCCAAAAACTTGATAGGGGTAAGGTTTTACCCTAATAAAACTACTGCAAGTGCACAGCAAAAGCAATCGTAGTATAAGGGGTATCGAAATCCCAAGAGAAGTAGATGCTATGCTTAGGTTTCTAAGTTTGGATTATGCTAGGTCAAATAGGTTAAAAGTAAAATAAAGCAACTAAATAAATCAAGAACAGAATTGAATGCGGTGTAAGTTCAGGAGACGAAACGCTAAGTTCAGGAAAATTCTCAGGTGATCTAAATTGCAGGTCTAGACAGAATGTTAGGAATTATTAAACACTAATATAGAACTCGAAACACTAATGTAAAATCAACCAACTCTCGCTGCGAAGATTATCTATGTCTAAACCCTAGAATTCCAAATCTCTTTGCAAATCCTATCAATTCAAACAAGCATTAATATCAGGTTCGATTGTTCACAAAACCCTAAACCAAATCTCTTTTCGAATAGGTATTTTGCTCATCTAACATTAGTTCAGGCAATTAATAATACTCTCGCATCTAATAATCAACCTAAGATCAGATTCTAGGTCGCGAAGGTAGAATAAGCATTAAACACAAATCCAGATGAAGAACTCTAATGATTTTATCCTAACAATTTAATTCGACCTAACAATTTATTAATCACCCTTGAAAAACCCTAAACCTAACTAGCAAACTACTCAGACATGGTGAATGAATAAAACATCATGAATAAAGAAGATTGCATAAAAGAAGTCAATAGAAACAAAGGAGTTTCGAATTTGCTCTGAAGGAGACAAATTCTTCTCTTTAAAATCTCTCTAAAAATCTCTCTTTAAGTCTCAAAAACAATAATTATGAAAAAGGTATTTTGGCTAAACAATGCCTGTAAACTATTTATAAAAGAGGATTTTCGTCCAGGGGCAGTCTTGTAAACTATTTATAGAAAAGGTATTTTGGCTAAACAATGCATGTAAACTATTTATAGAAAAGGTACTTGGCCGACCTTGATTGGTGTCGATCGACACCATGCGCGTAAATCTACTCTCTCGACTTCATCACTTCAGTTGTTCCTCCAAAATGCTCCAAAAAGCTTCAAAATCTCCTTTTAAACTCCAGACGTAGTCCAACCTATAAAGACTCTACTAGGACTCTAAAACTAACAAAAGACTCTATAAAAACACTTATATCATGGTCCAAAAATGGGTAAAAACCATGATATATCAAAATCCAAGGATGATATTCGAACAGTGTGCTTCTACGCTATTTCTAGTGACAGATCTTTCAAGCTTTAGTACTAGACTAGGCGGTAGCTAGAAAGCCAGAGGTGCGAAATCCTGGAGAATGCCAATCTATAGAGATTTCAGGGGAAGGAACACACTAGCTCTATTTTTATTGGACTTTAACCGGACTATTAATTTCCTTGTCAACAGATTTAAGCATTCAACGAAAAAGCAGAACGTTCGGGACATCTTTCTCCATTTTTACACACTCTCTTGTTGTTCCCGAACGACCAACACATCAACAGTTGGTACCATACCCGAAACCCTTACCATCTTTTCATACCTCACGCAACTCTCTTGTTTTCACCATATGCAGATATGTGCAAAAACGCCGGAGAGGGAGGAACGACACGATTTCTAGTCACTCGAGACGAAGGATCGAATGGTTAAGGAACGGAAGTTTTAGCTACAAAAGAAGGGCGACTCATGCCTCGGAAAACTCGAAAAATGGTACTATTCTCGTGATCCTTAAGACTCCTACATCGAGGCACTTCCCGTTTCAGAAAAAAAATAATAATAATAAATAAGAGAAATAAAAAGTAACTCGGATAAAGGACCTGAACTCTTTGGAGTGATGATGGTACTTATCCGCTTAAAATAGAGTTACATAAAAAATATATATTAAAAAGAAACGGGAAGAAAGTGTCTAAGAGCCTTAAGAGGATCGGAATAATCATAGAGGCGGAGTCTGATCGACATTGTGAGAAGTTTTAAGCGCCATCCAATCCAAACCAGAAGCAAGAAACTAAGTCTGGGGGATGGCGAAATCAAGGAGAACTCGCGGATGTGTACGTGCGAAGAGTGATTGGAAATCGTGGACCTCAACAATTCCACCTTCTCCTGTCGTTTTACATAATATCTCGCACCTTCCGGAGATTTATACGGTAACCCAAAACACTCTAAGCCTCAACAATAAAAGCCTTTATACACCTAGCCTCGTGGAACCTAGCTTGATATCCCTTGACAAGAATCACGCCAATCTTAATACTACTTAGAGAGCTGGTTGACCGAAACTTGGAATTTAGATAGTGAAAGCTTCATAAAGGACTAGTATTGAAGGAACTATAGTGAGAATTTTCTAGGCTAAGCTTGGATAGACTTGTTCGATGACTTATGGTTTAGAAGGACGATCGCTGAGTTTTTGCTAGATCCTATATTTTCAAACCTCCTTCCAAGATTTTATCTGCGTTTTGTTTGAGGACAAACAAAGGTTTAAGTCTGGGGGAGTTGATAACACTCATATTTTACTCCTAAAACCTATTATTTCAAGATCATTTATAAATGTTTTAACCCGGTTTTCCACGGTTTTAAAGTGATTTCCACGTTTCCTAGTCTTAAGATTCATTTCAAGGAAATTGGACAAAAAGGACACATTTCGGAGCAAAACGGGAACCTCAAGGACATGTGCTCGGAGCCATAAGTTCAGCATCAGATGACGACCTTCCCACCACAAGCTCGAGCTCATATTTGAAGACAAGATAGCCCTTCCAGCTGTCTTTCATGCCGAGGTGGTTTGAGTACAATCACACGGTTGGATCTCAAGTTACGAGGGAAGCAAGAAGGTCCGTCAGACACGTCCCCAGAAGAAGGACGGTCGCGCCACGGATCCTCAGAAGACCAGTGGCCACACCACGCCTGGTCACTCGCGCGGCCAGACCATTCCGGCCCATCCCGAGCCCGTTTGAACTTATCCGATATTCCCCGAGGTTAAAACGTAAAGCCCACTTTCTGAAGACAGGAGAGCCTATATAAAGGGACCTTAGGGTTTCAGAAGAGGCGTGACCTAACACAGAGCTTTTCCAGAAACACTTTTTGCGCCGCAGAGAGAGAGAGAGAGAAGGAGTTTGTCGGCCCCGAAGTTGAAGATCTCGAGAGAGAATTCTTCTGCAGGCGCCCACTTCTCTTTCCTTTCCCTTTCATCTTTTGTTCTTAGTTCTTTGCTTTTCAATACTTTAAGAAAACCTCTCTTCAATCGATTTCCTTTGAAGAAGCTTTCTCACTTTGTTTCTTATTCAATTCAATTCGCATCTTTCATATCTCAAAGATGTCTCTCGTTTCCATGAACGAGTAGTCATCTAGTTGGGTTTTTAAGGGGGTTTTCAAAGGGGTTTAATCATGGATCGATTTCACTAGATTGATAGAGATAGAGTTTCTTTTAGGTATCTTCGATGATGTCTTGTTATTATTGCATGTTTGCTTCTCTGATCAATTAGCAACTGATTCCAGGACGACTAGATACACGAACGTGTGGTCTATCGTCTGGATCTAGAAGTTAACGTGCGGATCTCACCGTAGGATGTTTAGGCATATCGACGGACCGCACCGTGAGTGTTTACAAATAGGTGAATGATATGTTTGCGCGGTTGTCTTGCATCGTGGGATGAGAAATCATATCCACAGTGCAAGATAAACGCAGGTGGCTAGATCCGTTATCGTGGGGTAGTCATAGTCGACCGTTTCAGCTTAAGAACCTAACCAATAAAACCGTTTAAAACCTATCCTATTGCTTGCTAGATCCGATCCATGAACCCCGGAGAACACCCCTGAACCCAACACCTTTTATTAATTGATTTACAACCGTTTAATTCTCATTAGCTGCTTGATATTTGATGGAGTCTAAATAGTCGTCCGAGTTTGGAGGATTTCTTTGGGGACTCGTCGAGCTTTTGAATTTGTAGGACCCTAAACTGAAAGTGCACAGCGTGCGTTGTAGTACTTAGGGTGTCGAACCACAGGGAGGAGGTCAACTGCAAAACAGAAAATCAGGGCAACCAAAGACGCAGAGAATTGGGGGTTTAGGAATGAGTGTCACGAATCTTGCAGAAAATAAATAAAGCAGTACCACGCCTTATATAGAGAAGGTTGTCAGCCTTTTCTATAACCAACGGGAAAAGGAAAATAAACTAAAGGATTTGTAAAAAGGAAATCAGGCAAGCAGTGCAGGAAAAGTAAAGCATGGAAGTGCGAAAACTCGATTTAAAAGCAAGTGGGCGAACACGTTGGGAATCTTCTCGGAAAATCTATGGGGTTCTAACTACAAATCAAAGCACACAAAAGTTAAGCAAGCGAGACTAGGCGATTTTCCCCAAACTGATTCACTGGTTTTAACAACCTATTTTATCAAACTAGGTCGATCTGCAAACTTCTATTCCATAGGTATACTTTCGTATCCTACGTACTAGACGAACACGCAATAAGATCAGGACGATAAGCATTCAGACATCTTTTAAAGGATGCTCTCTACCCTATTTTGGTCAGGATCTGAGATTCAGGACGTTAGTCGTTCTCAAGACCCTGCGATCAAAATATAGTTCATGACGCTAGACTCATGCAATAAGAACAAATAAGGTGAGACAGAAAATCCTAATCTTCGGCCTAAACAATCGGTTCAACAACAGTTAATGAAATTCCCCATAGATCCCCTTAAAGAACACCCAACGAAAGTAAACTACTCAGACATAATAGAAGAAGTAGAAAACGTGATTGATGAATGCATAACTTTTATTAATCGATTGCAATAAAAGAGGGTTCAAGAACAAATCAATCTCCCTCTAAGAACAAAGGCAAACAGCGAACCAGAGACTCGCGGCCATCGAAAGAAATCTATCACTTTGTGTTTTTCGTCTCTCCTCTAAAAAACCCTAAACAACGAATATATATAGGTCTTCAAATGCTCTAGATCGTGGATTAGGTCTTGGCTTGCATAAGACGGCTTCGGGTTTGAGTTGGGCTTCAAATGGGCTCGAAAAACGCAAATGGCCTGGGCGCACGAGCAACCGGCCGTGGCGCGGCCACTGGTCGTCTGGGTCGGCCGTGGCGCGGCCAGCCTGTCCTTCCGGATGCTTGACGGACATTCTTGCTTCCTTCATAACTTGAGATCCAACCGTGGGATTGCTCTCAAATCACTTCGTGGTGAAAGACAGCTGATAAGGCTTCATTGTCTCCAAATATGAGCTTGATCTCGTGGTGGGAAGGCCTTCGTTTGGTGTTGAACTTCTGTCCTCGGGCACTGTTTCCGGAATTGTCCATTTTGCTCCAAAATATGCGTCTTTTGCTAAGATTTCCTGAAAAGAGTCTTGAACAACCAAATACTCGAAATCTAGTGTTTATGCATCAAAACCTTAGTGAAATGCTTATTAAAGCACTCACTTATGATAGTAAAAATGGGTAAAATATGAGTGTTATCAACTCCCCCAGACTTAAACTTTGTTTGTCCTCAAACAAAACAAAAATCTAAGTAAGGAAAAGAGGTTTGAAAACGTGGAAACTCACCAATACTTGGGAACCAATCAAGTCTAGCAATCGACCTGTTGAGCCACATAACTCGGAATTCAGCTTCAAGGCGTTTGGGTCTAGTTACCTTGAGCTTTTCACCCTTCCCGGATACGCTTCATGGTCCCTTTGAGTATTTCGAGCTCCCTCTTGTTGACTCCTTTATTCATTTAGGCGTGCGGTCTCTATCGAGGGAGTATTGGTCGACGAGACATTATACTTTCTCTTCCAAACATCTAGACATAGACATTTCAGACACAACTCTCCTATTTTCTCTTCCCTTAGTCGATTTCTCCCTACTTTTCTAGGGTATCATTTTATTTTTTCTATCGACTTTCTTATTCCATTTTTTTTTTTTTTCTTCTTAGCTTGAGAATGATCACTTCTTTGAAGTTTACATGATTGCTGCGAACCGTCATTGTCCTTTAAGGAACTCTGGTTGCCATTCTCAAACTAAAACTTTTCTTTCTATTTTTTTCTTTTTTCTTTTCTATAACAAGGGAAGATCAAGGAGAGGTTGCATTGCATCTACTTAGTCACGCTAGAGTCTAAAAGAGGAGCACAGATCGAAGTACCTCAAGCCCCTTGACGAGAAGTTTTGATTCATTAGGTGCGGAGTCAACGCAAGATCCTTCGAGTACTCTAGAGATTAGAACTTTCTCTGCTGGAATGATCCACTCGCCGTGTTCGACTTAGTAAACCTTGCTTCCAAATCCGTGAAAATGGTCATTAAGGTTCCTTGTTTCAAAGTGACTTGTACCTAGCAAAGTTTATAGTTTCCGACTGAAAGAAAAAAAGTTTTGACTCTATAAAACGACTCGATAAGTGATGCAAGTATGCATAAGAATCATCAAATAAAAGTATGATTAGTAATATAAGAAACCCCCCCCTAGACTTAAATCAAACTGTCCCCAGTTTGTTTAAATCGAGTGAGGTGAAAAAGATAGGTAAATTCAAGTACAGGCTTGTGAAGACTTACTTGAAAGTGGTGTTGGGTTTGGTATGGGCGTGTGGTATGATTGAGCTAAGGACTTGATCATTATCCTTATGTCCCTGCTTAGAATCGATTTGATTGAACAAAAGAAATCGAAAACTTAGCTCGAAAGGAAATGTGTTGCGCGCTTGAGCTTCCTTGCTTAGGATGGTGGTGGTGGGCGTGTGGTGGTGATGTTGGCGGCTGGTGATGGTGATGAATGGGGCACGCCTTTGTTGAGAAGAACAGGTACTCCGGTTGTTGAGTACTCCTCTCGGTTCCTTGACCTTTGATAACACCGTGAATGAGAGATGGAAAATCTTCCTTCCTTAAATCATAAAGATTACGTCACCTCAGAAACTTGACTTGAAGTTTGGGTCTATGCTGGCCTATCCAGTGATCTGTTCGGGATCCCAGAAGACAGATGTTGCCAGTATGAACTTCAATGCCATATGAAATCCTTACTTGGCTTCGGTAAAGGTCTCGGTCGCGGAAGAGAGAAGCTAGTCTTCGGGAACTTTCCTCTTCGCGGTTTGGTGAAGGAAGTTGCATCTTCTTCCTTCTGGAGCTTGCACTGCGGTTTTCATCCTCTAAAAACATGGTGTTCTTCTTCGTCTTCGTGGATACAGGTCCGTTGAACGTGTTGGAAGAAGTGAGTAGAGAGATGGGTCATTGGATTAACTTATCTTGGATGGAGTCTTGTCTTGTCTCGCCATCTTTGATGCAACAGCAACTTGCGGTCTTTAGGTCGTGTTCAGGCCATTGAATCAAGGAGGATACTTGAAAGGCTTGAAACAAGTTGAAGGAAGTCCGGTTTGGTGAGGTCGGGATGGGGAATGTTTCAGACAAAGGCCGGCCGCGCGACGGGTTGTCGCGGCCGCGGCCAGGCGTCTTGCCTCCGCGCCATCGTGGCTCGTGGCGCGGCCAGGCTCCTTCTGGCCGGCCCACGGGCGGATCGTCGCCCGGTGAGTGTTCTTCGAAGCTCCTTCTTCATATTTTTGGTCTTTTTGGGTTTTTCTGATTTTTTTGTGCTTTTGGGGTTTATGAAAATGCTGTAAACTAAGAAGAAACCAAACTAAAAATTAGTATGGTTAAAGAGATGAGAAAGAGAATACCTAAAATGGGTTTCCTCCCATTGAGCCGCTCTTGTTTAAAGTCTTTTAGCTATACTTTGGTAGTTTGGGAGCTTAGTTGGAGGTGGAGTTCGACCTTAGGCAAGGTCTTTTTGCCTTTTGTGCGCCCTCTTCTGCTAAAGGCTCCTCGAGTCTCTCCATAATGGCGTCTTCATCCTTCTCAAGAAGGTGTTTCTCCATGGTGTAAGGTACCGCGGGATAGAACTTTTTCCCGTCGATATTGGCGAATGAGACTCGCCTGTTTGGCCAGTCCATGATGGCTCCTGCAGTGGCTAAGAACGGCCATCCCAAGATGAGAGGTGCAGCTTCTTCTTGGCGTGTCTTGACTATGTAGAAGTCCACCGGGATTCTACAATCGCCAATGATGACCGGGAGGTCATAAATGACTCCCTTCGGGGCAGCGAAGGATTGATCCGCCAGACCAATCACTACTTCCGTTGCGTGGGCGTGCCTGATCCCGAGTTCTCGCACCGCGTAGGTAGGCAGAACGCTGATAGTCGAGCCGGGGTCGCATAGTGCCTCGACCTTGACTCCTTTGATTTCGCATGAGACGAGAAATTGACCGAGGCTTCTTGACTTGTGCAGGGTGCGAAATGCCCTTCCTGACCTTGCTCGTGCGAAAAGGTCTTGTATCTCCAGCATGGTCTCATTGCTTTCACAGAAACAGTGCCCAATGAGGTGTTCCGTCCATGCTTCAGTGAACGTGATACCTGGCGGAAGGCTTCTGACTACCTCGTTGAACTCGTCGAGGTTCTCTCGGGAGATCCTATTGGTGTAGCTTTTGTATTTCTCAGCGCGGGAGAAGTAGGCGGCTCTGGCAGAGGGGATCGAGCGTCTTGCTTAACCAAAGTGAACCTTGATCTCGCTCAAGCTCTCTAAACTGTCTTCAAAGTATTCTTTTAAGCCATAGCCTTCCCATGCTTCACCGAATCCTATGATCTCCGGGATTCCCTCCACCTTCTTGTGGAATTCTATCAATCTTTCCCTCTTGATATGCAGCGTAGGAGGTCTCTCTGTGTGGATGGTGATGCCTGCGGCAGGTCCGTCCTCAGTCAGTTCGGGTGACTCTTCCTGAAGGGTCGGTTCGTGTATCAGATGGGTTTGGGCGAAAAAACAGGGTGCTTTCTCGGCTCCAGAGGCTAAGGCTTCGTGTCCTCCTATAAGCTTATTGATTATCCCGTCGAGCCTCCTCTGTTCCTTGGATAGTCTAGCCACGATGGCTTCGTTCTTCTTTTGACCCTTTCCCATGTTCTCGACTTCGTCTCTCAAGTCTTCGACTTGTGACTCAATCTTACGCTGGGCGCGCTCCCTTTCCTGGATGTCTTTCTCCATCTGGCCCATGATGCTGTAGGTGGTCCCACGAGTTTCCTCGAACTCGTATTTCAGGGCGCGGACATCGCCTAGTCCGCGTTTCAGGACCCTTCTATGATCTGCCAAGTCCTCGGAAGTCCTGGATAGTTTGTTGATGCTGCCAAAAGTGCGATTCTCCAATACTTTTACGTTGTTGGCGACTTCCTGGAGCTTGTGGAAGACTTCACCTTGGATAGAGTCCATCCGAGCGTGCAAAGATCTTTCAGATTTTGCTTGATGATCAGTCATTACCGTTATTGCCTCGATAAGGTTCTCCACTCGCTGGTACAAGGGAGCAGGTGTGGCTTTCTGATTGTTCTAAGCATGGGGCGGCGTCTGGAGGTGGAGACTCTCGCTTCCGTGAATAATAGGAGGTGGGAATCCTCCTTGAGGCGTGAAGCGTTCGTGTGGTTGGGGCGCCGGCGGCGGTCTCCGAAGATGGTGCAGAAATTCTGCAGGTGGGCGTGAGTTCGGAGGCATGTAGGGGTTGTTCCTCGTATGTTCCATGATATGGTAGTCTCTGAAACTCATAGAAAGAAATCTTGAAGTTAGAGAAAAGAATGTCTTTGAATTGTGATCCTGACCTTTTGTCTTGGACAGCGAAACGCAGCTTCCCCGGCAACGGCGCCAAAAAGCTTGATGGGGTCTAAATAGTCGTCCGAGTTTGGAGGATTTCTTTGGGGACTCGTCGAGCTTTTGAATTTGTAGGACCCTAAACTACAAGTGCACAGCGTGCGTTGTAGTACTTAGGGTGTCGAACCACAGGGAGGAGGTCAACTGCAAAACAGAAAATCAGGGCAACCAAACACGCAGAGAATTGGGGGTTTAGGAATGAGTGTCACGAATCTTGCAGAAAATAAATAAAGCAGTACCACGCCTTATATAGAGAAGGTTGTCAGCCTTTTCTATAACCAACGGGAAAACAAAAATAAACTAAAGGATTTGTAAAAAGGAAATCAGGCAAGCAGTGCAGGAAAAGTAAAGTATGGAAGTGCGTAAATCTCGATTTAAAAGCAAGTGGGCGAACACGTTGGGAATCTTCTCGGGAAATCTATGGGGTTCTAACTAGAAATCAAAGCACACAAAAGTTAAGCAAGCGAGACTAGGCGATTTTCCCCAAACTGATTCTCTGGTTTTTAACAACCTATTTTATCAAACTAGGTCGATCTGCAAACTTCTATTCCATAGGTATACTTTCGTATCCTACGTACTAGACGAACACGCAAAAAGATCAGGACGATAAGCATTCAGACATCTTTTAAAGGATACTCTCTACCCTATTTTGGTCTGGATCTGAGATTCAGGACGTTAGCCGTTCTCAAGACCCTGCGATCAGAATATAGTTCATGACGCTAGACTCATGCAATAAGAACGAATAAGGTGAGACAGAAAATCCTAATCTTCGGCCTAAACAATCGGTTCAACAACAGTTAATGAAATTCCCCATATATCTCCTTAAAGAACACCCAACAAAAGTAAACTACTCAGACATAATAGAAGAAGTAGAAAACGTGATTGATGAATGCATAACTTGTATTAATCGATTGCAATAAAAGAGGGTTCAAGAACAAATCAATCTCCCTCAAAGAACAAAGGCAAACCGCGAACCAGAGACTCGCGGCCACCGAAAGAAATCTATCACTTTGTGTTTTTCGTCTCTCCTCTAAAAAACCCTAAACAACGAGTATATATAGGTCTTCAAGTGCTCTAGGTCGTGGATTAGGTCTTGACTTGCATAAGACGGTTCGGGTTTGAGTTGGGCTTCAAATGGGCTCGGGAAACGCAAATGGCCTGGCCGCACGAGCGACCGGCCGTGGCGCGGCCACTGGTCGTCTGGGTCGGCCGTGGCGCGGCCAGCCTGTCCTTCCGGATGCTTGACAGACATTCTTGCTTCCTTCATAACTTGAGATCCAACCATGGGATTGCTCTCAAATCACTTCGTGGTGAAAGACAGCTGATAAGGCTTCCTTGTCTCCAAATATGAGCTTGATCTCGTGGTGGGAAGGCCTTCATTTGGTGTTGAACTTCTGTCCTCGGGCACTGTTTCCGGAATTGTTCATTTTGCTCCAAAATATAATTACTCAAACCCCACTTATGTCATTGTAGTGTTTGAGGATCAATCCATATGGAAATGGTTAAGACAATAGGAATGCATAAAACTTCTTAATCTAAGCTAGCAATAAAGTTTTGAGGTTGAGCTAACAACCTAAGTGATCAAACAAACCAAACAAAAGTTACTAACACCTTAATTAAGCAATAAATGCACTAATCAAGCAAATTAAAAATTAATTAACTACTAATCAAGATTATCAAAAAACTAAAACGAATCCAAGGATGGGGTTATCAATCTAAGGTGTTTCAAAAATCAATCTTTGATGTCAATCAATAATATAATATGCTAATCCCTAAGAATAGACCTCAAAAGTTAGACTAATCCACTTTCATGGCACTAATCCTTTCTTTAATCATCCTAATCAAGAACAAACTTTCATTTGTGAAAAAGAAGCTAACAAGCGTTATGAAACAATTCTAAATTGCTAATACACACTCTAGACAATCACTTTCATGAGTTAGGAATGTAAATCCCTTGTTTAGTTAGTTGGGGAATTTCAATAAACACCTTGTGGGTTGAAAATTCCCTAAGGCCTAGTTTTAGCTTGATCATGGCTAAACTATCATTTAGAACACTAAACAAGGAGGGAAATGAGAAGATATAACCCTAGATATCAAGTTTAAACATTAAAATACTCTAAATCTTACCCATCCTTAGACCCTAATGAAACTACTCACTAATCATGATTAAACCCTCAATCCTATGAAATAAATAGATATAAACATGATTAGAGAGATAGAGAAAGAAAGATTAATAAAGACAAGTACTAAATTGCATAAACTCAAATGAAAATGCCTTACAAAATCACTTAGAATCCAAAAGGGAAGGTTTTCTAAGTAAGAACAAAAGATTCAAAGATACTTAGGAAAAGTTAGGTCATTTCCTATTTATAGTGAACAGTGGACGAACCGGATCAACCCGGAACAAACCGGGTATTGACCTTGTTTTAGGCTGAAATTAGGCAGCGTATCGAGCTTGTTAGGTCGACACGCAGCTCGATACGCTGCTAAAAGTTTTCTCAAGGGACGTAGTAGCTCGACACAAATGTTTGATATGCCAGGCTTGATCTTCGGCTGAGGTTTGTATCGAGCTTGCTAGCTCGATACAAATGCCCGATACGCTCGCGACTTTTCTCCGGGTGGGCCTTGTATCGAGCTTAGTAGCTCGATACAAACGTCCGATACGCTGGTCCCGTCCTTTGTGCCAAGCTATATCGACCTTGGTAGCTCGACACCAAGGTCGATACACTTCTAAAATTCCTCTGCTTCTTGTTTGGGCACCTTCTCTTCTTCCTCCAAATCATCAAACTCTCCATAGAGGTCCTCCAAGCCTCCAAAGTACCTAATAAAGACTCAATATGTACAAATATGCAACAACCTAGGCTAAAACTTACTAAACTCTAATATGGATGCAAATGGAACTACAATTGGACAAATGTATGCAAAATTGTATGCAAAACTATCTAAAATAAATGCTAAAATATGCTAAATTATGAGTATATCAGTGAGCAAAGGCTTTATAAAAAGAGATTTTTGGACAAATGCATGCAAGTGGTGTGGGAAATTGTAGTCAAGTCATGTTTCTCATGGTTAAAAGTATCAGTCTTGACCATAATTCAAATTCAAAATGAGAGGGAAGGAGAAAAAGAGGGAAAATTTTAAACTAACATCGGCATGAGATCGAGTCAGTTCGGTCGATCTTGACCTCGATCTCATGCTCATTTTTCCAGGAATCGATCATCAAGGTCGATCTTTACTCCGATTGGATTTAGATCGAGTAGTAGTGATATACCTATATATTTCACCATTTTAGCTTGCATTTTGGACATAATTGCGTTCATATTGCATTCGTACTTAGAGAAATTATAACTTTTGTCTCATTTTAGGTCCTAGAGCACTTTGCATTAGCATTTGCATATTTCTTAAATTCTTGCATCATATTCAGGTTGTTTTGGATACACTGGAGCTATGGAGGGTGCATGGATATGCTAAGGAGAGAAAAGGAGCTTATGGATACTTGGGAGAGCTCGGCAATGCAACAAAAGGACCGAGATCGAAAGGGAGATCGAGCTAGGCAGGTCGATCTAGACGAGATCGACCAGAAGATCGAGACAAGCAAGTCGTTCCAAGGATAAAGATCGAGGTCAAGATCGACCAAGGTTGTCGATCACGAGTACGGACACGAAAACTGAGTCCGGCAAGAACGAGAGCAAGATCGAGCTCGCGACTTGATCATATAAGGATCGACCACACGATCGATAGAAGTACTCGATCCATCCGACTGGATCGACCCGACGATCGAGCCAAGGAAGGCGTTCTGCGCGTACGATCAAGCTAGAGATCGACGACCGAGCTCGATCTCCAACCATATCCGGACAGCTCATGCATTTTGGATTTTAGTGAGGGGACCATTTCCCCTTTGGTATAAAAGCAATGTGACCTATTTTTGGTCATATATCCTCTTATGACGATTTGTCTCCTCCTTCTTTTAGCTAAGAACACCATTGTTAGTTCTTTTCAAGCTTTTCATGTTTTGTAAACCATAATTTTCTTTTTAATCATAAGTACTTATCTTAATCTATTTTTTTAATCACTTAATCATGCTTAGCTTTCTTTCATTTACGTTTTCAAGCACTTTAATCATGCATAGCGAGTAGTAATCTTTTGGGTTTACGGTTTGGGGTGATTAAGGGGTTTAAGGGTTTAAGCTTTGGTCTTTTTCTTGCTCTTAACTCATTCTCTTCTTGGATTTGGGCGTTTAAGGCCTAGAGGATTTCGAGAGAGACCTCTTGGATTTCAGGGATCTCCTCATCTTAGCAGATTTGGGAGATCTCTTAAAACCAAATCCAAGGGACTAACTCATCCTTTCCCAAACGCCATGGATGCTTAGGGAGTTAGTTAAGCTATGTTTTGAGATCTATTGTTCATGTTCTTCATCCTTCCTTTCCACCACGAACCATGGGTTAGGAGGAAAGGGTGAGGAAAGGATTCATTCCAAACACCATGGATGAATCTAGCTTTACCTTCTCAAGGCTTAGAGAAAGCACAAAATGTGTAGATCTATATTTTCAAAACCCAAAGCTTAAATCTTGAACCTTCTTTAGCTGATCCCCAACCGTAAGCCCTCAAAAACTTAAAATCATCAATCTTTAGTTCTAAAGTTTCAATCTTTTGTCTTATCAATTCAAAAACTCATCTTTTTAGCTTAATACTTTCTTTAAGGTTTTAAAATTCATAAAGTTGTGTTATTGGTCTTGTTAGTATTTTAAAATTTCCCTAGTAGTTTATTTCGCACCCTGGTAATTAGTTATAAGTTAGTCGAATTTTATTTCTAGTTATTAAAATTCGTCCTAGGTTGTTAGCAATTTCCTAGTTTTTCCGGTTTTAGATTTTGGTTTTGTAAGATTAGTAATTGTGTCTTTTAAATTCCTAGAAGTTGAATGCTAGTTAGTTGACATCCCAGTAGGGATTTTAAAATAGTTTTCATATTTAATTAGCAGCTGCAATTAGTTTTCTCCGAATTTTCCCCCAATTAACGGATTTTACTTAGATTTACAAGCTTTTGCATTCTTAGTACCTTTCAAACAACCCAAGTGAGATTGACCCTTAAGTATTGCAATGACATGAGCAAGCTGAGGTTTTGATTAACAACACCATAAAAGCTTGTTATCAAGTAGATCGATCTTTCTCTTCGATTTCCAAGATTTCTCTTGGCCAGGACAATTCTCCTCGAATCGACTCCTGATTATCATGATTTTTAGCGGTTTTTGACCATGATATAAGTCTGTTTTATAGAGTCTTCTGGAGCATTGTTGAAGAAGCTGCGAAGTGATGAATTCAAGAGCCAGATTTTACAAGGAGTGTCGATCGACACTACATTGGTGTCGATCGACACCAATCGTGGATTCACAAAGCCGCCTGATTTTACAAGTCTTGAAGGAAAAGAAAATTGCCCAGAAGTTTTCCTTATTTGCAAAAGTGCCCCAACTCGTGTTTCTACCCTTATATATAGTTTTTAAAGCCATTGTTTAGGCATTATCTCATATTTTAATAATCATAGAAGTTTAGGTTTTTGAAGAGAAAAATAAGACTCCTTCAGAGCAGATTTGAAACTCCCTTATTTCTTCTATTTTTTATGCTTTCTATTCAAATAATGATTTCTGTTTTATTGGTCATGTATGAGTAGTTTGCTTGTTGGGTTTAGGGTTTTTTCAAAGGTGATTGATGAATTGTTAGGTTGAATTGAATTGTTAGAATAAAAATCATTAGAGTTCTTCATCTAGATTTGTGATTAATGCTTATTCTAGCTTCATGACCTAGAATCTGATCTTAGGTTAATTAATAGATGCGAGAGTATTATTAATTGCCTGAACTAATGTTAGATGAGAAAAATACCTATTCGCAAAAAGATTTGGTTTACGGATTTTGTGAACAATTGAACCTATTATTAATGCTTGTCTGAATTGTTTGAATTTGCAAAGAGATTTGGAATTCTAGGGTTTAGACATAGATAATCTTCGCAGCGAGAGTTGTTTGATTTTACATTAGTGTTTCAAGTTGAACACTACATTGGTGTCGATCGACACCAATCGTGGATTCACAAAGCCGCCTGATTTTACAAGTCTTGAAGGAAAAGAAAATTGCCCAGAAGTTTTTCTTACTTGCAAAAGTGCCCCAACTCGTGTTTCTACCCTTATATATAGTTTTCAAAACCATTGTTTAGGCATTATCTCATACCTTAAGAATTATAGAAGTTTAGGTTTTTGGAGAGAAAAACCAGACTCCTTTAGAGCAGATTTGGAACTCCTTTATTTCTTTTATTGATTTCTTTTATGCTTTCTATTCAAATTATGATTTGTGTTTCATTGATCATGTCTGAGTAGTTTGCTTGTTAGGTTTAGGGTTTTTCAAAGGTGATTGATGAATTATTAGGTTGAATTGAATTGTTAGGATAAAATCATTAGAGTTCTTCATTTGGATTTGTAATTAATGTTTATTCTAACTTTATGACGTAGAATCTGATCTTAGGTTGATTAATAGATGCGAGAGTATTATTAATTGTCTGAACTAATGTTAGATGAGAAAAATACCTATTCGCAAAAAGCTTTGGTTTACGGATTTTGTGAACAATTGAACCTATTATTAATGCTTGTCTGAATTATTTGAATTTGCAAAGAGATTTGGAATTCTAGGGTTTAGACATAGATAATTTTCGCAGCGAGAGTTGTTTGATTTTACATTAGTGGTTCATGTTCAAGAACAGTTCTTAATAAATTCCTAACATTCTGTCTAAACCTGCAATTAGGATTTACCTGAGATTTTCCCTGAACCTAACGTTTTGTCTCCTGAATTTACAAAGTTTTTTAATTGTCTGCTGTCTTTTAGTTTACATTCTCACTTAGCTTAATTCGAAATTAGAAATTTGTTGTGTCACTATCTAATTCCCTGTGGATTCGATCCCTAAGTACTAGGACTGATCTCTTAATTTGAGAGAGTAGCTCTAGGGTAAATTTGAGAGCATATCAACTCCTCAGGTCGATCTTGAGATCATTTCAGCCAAGATAGAGGCAAGTGGTCGGTCCAGATATTTATTTCTTTTCCAAGATCGAGTGAACTAACCCGATCCACACCCCGTTTGAATTGCGTTTCGAACACTTGGCTGGGTCATCCTTTTGAAATCGAGCTTTTCACTAGATTCGTCTGATAGATCTGAGTTAGATCGACTGACTCCAGTCGATTTAATAGGTCGATCTAGCAAAGATCGAGCCACTTCTGGTCGATCTAGGCCTCGATCTATTGCTTGTTTTTCCTTTTTCAAGGCCTTTAACAATTCCAGGAACTTGCTTTTGGCTCTCCATTTCTCTGTACCTATAAACGCAAACATAAAAAGCATAAACTAGAACAAAAACATGTACAAGATAGACATGGGATTGCCTCCCAAGTGCGCTTTGTTTAAAGTCTTTAAGCTCGACTTTCCTTACTCCCTTTTAACGTGGGTTCGAGATGAAGGAGGTGGCTAGAGACATGGTTGAGTCTGACTCTAGTGGCATCTCAACAGTGTAACCCGTACTCAACATCTCATTTACCCTCTCTTCCCTTTTTTCATCAAACCGGATGGGAGTATAGCTCTTGCCATTGCAAAGGGTTTCGAGCCTCCCTTGCACTCCACCTTGTACATGATGGAACCATCATTGAGCATCAGTGGATGCAGGCTCAAGGTCTTCTTAAGCTCGTTACGTCTCTTGCTAGGCACTTCCCTAGTTATAACTGAGAAGCAAACCATTCTAGAGTTATCATCATGCTTGCCGAGCAAGGTCTTTCCTTGTTGCTTCTTTCTCTCGGTTCGTGCGTCCTTATGGCGTTCCCATTCAGCCTTACCCTTCTGATCCTTGAAGACTCGTCCAACCTTGTCTTGTTGCAACTCATCCTTGGTTTCCACTTGAAACACTTGGCCATCAATAGTTGGTTTCTTTTTACTCTCATTGATACAAAACTTGAATTTTGTTTTCTTGCCCAGGTGTAGAGAGATGTTGCCACGTTTCACATCTACTATTGCTCCAGCAATAGCTAAGAATGGCCTTCCAAGGACAAGAGGGTCCTTGTCTTCCTCATCCATTTCCAAGACAACAAAATCGGTTGGAATGGTCACATTGCTTATCTTTAAGGATAAGTCTTCAAGCAAACCCATCGGTAGTCTAACACTCCTATCAGCTAGGATTAGGGAGACATTACACTCCTTGAACTTTGTGAATCCCAGCTTCTTGGCAATAGAGTATGGCATGATGTTTATGCTTGCTCCCAAGTTACATAGACTATTTTCAAACTTCAAGGGACCTATAGCACAAGGTATTGTGAAAGAACTGGGATCTCCAAACTTCTTTGGTATAACCTCCTTATGAGTGATGGCTTTACACTCTTGGATGGGTACCATTACTTCTTGAAGCTCCTTGGCTCTCTTGGCTATCACCTCTTTTAGAAACTTTGCATACTTTGGTACAAGGTTCAAAGCATCAAGCAAGGGCATCTTCACCTCAATGTCTTTTATACTTATTTTAAGCAAGGACTTGTGCTTCTCAACAAGCTACTTCTTGAACCTTGCTGTGAAAGGAAGCTTCGGTTTGTAAGGAGGAAGAAGAATTTCTTGCTTCTTGATTGTTTCTTCCAACGGTTTCTCCTCAACCGTTTCCTTGCTCTTCCTTGGCCTTTCAATGTAGACATCATGGAAGGTGATTCCTTGGTCATTTGAACAGCTATCCTCCCCATCTTAAACCACAATGTCCTCATTGTTCTTAGGTGGAGCTCTAGGTGGTAACACCTTCCCACTTCGAAGAGAGATCATGTGAGCATACTCTTTCGGATTTCCTTCACATTTTCCCGGTAGGGTACCTTGTGTGGATGTGATGGCTTTGCCTTTCTCATACTGCATAAGCTTGTTGTTGAGATCAGTGATTTTGTGAGCAAAGTCATTGTTGGAGTTGTCTTGCCTAACTTTTATTTCAGCAAGTTTCTTTTGTAAGGTCAATTCCACATTCGCTTGGTTTTGTAAGATTTGCTTGAGCATTGCTTAAACCGGATCTTGAGTGGAAGCTTGAGCTTGTTGTGGCTGCACAAATCCAGGGGGATATCCTTTGTTCTCTTGTTATTGTGGACCTTGAAAATTTCCTTGTCTTGGACCTTGATATGTGTTCTTTTTCACATAGCCACCTTGGTTAACAAACTGTTTTTGTTGTTGAGGATACACTTGGTCTTGTGGATTCTCAACATTGTTGCTTCTATAAGACAAGTTGTTGTTGTTGCCTTGGTACTTTGGGAAGTAATCTTGTGGTCTTGGATAGTCTTGACCACCAACCCAATTAGCTTCCTCTTCGAATTGTTCCAACTCCTCTAGAACATACGTAGATTCACCAACAAAATGTACATTCTTTTGATTTGCAAGTATCAACTTGTCAATTTTCTCATGAAGTGACTTTAACTCCTTCTTGTGTGCCTCAAGATCAGACCTTCTTGGTGATCTATCATAGTCTCCAGCATATTTCCCATCCCTCAATGCCAAGTTTTCTATAAGCTCCATACCCGCGGTTACATCTTGGCCAAGAAAGTTCCATTTGCTTGTTGTGTCCAAGAGCATTCTTATCTTTGGCAAAGCTCCTCTATAGATGGTTCTCACGAGGGACTCTTCAGTAAAACCATGATGAGGACATTGTATTGTGTAGTCCTTGAACAACTCCATAGCTTCACTAAAGGTCTAGTTGTGCCGTTGTGTAAAACCGCTAATCTCACTTCTCAAGCGAGCTGTTCTTGTGCTTGCGCAGAACTTTGACAAGAAAGTTTTCTTGCAATTAGCCCAATATGTGATGGTCCCCTGAGGTAATGTCTTTTCCCAATGACGAGCCTTATCCCCAAGAGAAAATGGGAATAATCTTAGCTTGAAGCTATCCTCCGAGATACCATTGATCTTGATCATTCCACAGACTTGCTTAAAGTTATCTAAGTGCTCCATTGGATCTTCCATTGCTATACCGTGGAACTTGTTGTTTTGGACCATAGACACAAAACCAGACTTGATCTCAAAGTTGTTGTTTTGAACCGGTGAAGGAGTGATGCCAAAACGATTGATATGTATGTTTTGTGCATCATCCGCACCAATGATTCGAGGCTGCCTTGGAACATGGTCGGAGTTTCCGTTACCCCTACCAGCAGCATGTTGAGGTGCAGCCTCATCTTGATCAGCCATAACCTCTTGCACAAACCCTTCTTAAAACGCTTGTTCTCTTTCCCTTCTCAAGCGAGCACTTCCAAGTTGGTGAATATTGGCTAGAGGTTCAACTAGATTGTTGTCTCCTCAAAATCTTAAATTCATGTACCTGAAAATACAAGCAAGAAAGTTGAAAACTAGAGACCAAAATAAAAGAAAAACTTAGTCTTTACTAAGTTCCAAATCCTAATGCTTTCACAATCCCAGTTTGGCAACGACGCCAATTGATAACTAGGTTTTTACACTAGCTTTTCAATGCCCTAAGCATCATTCATCATTGTAATACTTGAGGTTATCAATCCAAATGGGAGGAAAGGACACTGCCAATGTAAGAACATAACAAAGCTAAGCCATATTCGAATTTAGATGGGTGAAATAGAATTTTAAAAACTACTTATGAAAACTAAATGACTTCTAAATGATTACTACGCTATAAAACAATACTCTAGGAAATTTCTAAAATTATAAAACTATCAAGAACCAAACTTTGTGAATTTAAAACTTCTAATTACAAATTAATAAGGTAAATGTGATGATTTTAAGATATTTAAAGACTAAAGACAAATTTAAGGTTGAGGATCATGTTTAGAGAGGTTCAATGCTCGATCTTGGGTTAGTGAAACTAGATCTACACATTATAAGAGCTATCTCTAAGTCTAAGAAAATAAACTAGATCGATCCATGGTGTATGGTAAAGATCCCTTCATCAACCTTCCCTCCTAACCCATGGTGTATGGTTGAAAGGATGATTGATGAGCATAAATCATAGATCTTAACTTGACTTAACTAGCTCCCAATCTACCACCATCGTGGGTTGAGATGAGCTACCCTCTTGGATCTGGGCTTAAGAGATTTCCTAAGTCCTCATGAGATAAGGAAATCTCTAGATCCATGAAGATCTCCATCAAGTATCTTTAAGCATTAATTCCTCTAAATCCAAAAAGAGATAAGAGTTAAGCACATGATAAACTCCAAGATCTAAACCCTTAAACCCTCTCCAATCGCCTCAACCTCAAACCATAAACGATTACTCACTAATCATGTTCGAACCTCTCTTAATCGTTGGATTAGAGATGTTGAACATGCTTAACTTAAAACAGAAAAAAGAATTAGATTAAAAAGATAAGTACTTGCTTAGAATAAAGATCAAGCTCACATTTAGAATACAAGAAAGCTTAAAAACTTAACAATGAAGTCTAGAGCTCAAAGAAGAATGACAATCATAATAATAGATAAGATGGTCCCAAAAGTAGAGCTAAAAACGTTTTATACTAAAGAGAGAAATTATCCCCTCACAAAAGTACAATTTGTGAGCTGTCAGGATAAGGCTCGAGATCGAGCTGAAGCGTCGATCTTGGACTGGGAATGGTGCGCAAGACTCGATCTTCTCCTCGTTCTGGTTCTGGAATCGATATGCTTGATCGATCTTGTGCTCGTTCTCCTTCAGATTGACCCATGAATCTGATCCCTTGGTCGATCAATTTCTGCATGCGTCTCCACATCCGTACACTCGCACGACCTGGTTCGGTCGATCTCGCTCTCAATCTGGATTTGAAATGGTCTGGACTCCTCGATCGTCTGGTCGAACTCTCCTAGATTGGCCCACTTGGCTCGAACTCGACCTCGATCTCAGTGCTACTTTGCTTGTCTGAGTCCTTCTAAGTGTTCCCAAGCTCTCCTTATAACCTCATTATGCTCCAGCACCCTCCATAGCTCCTAGCACGCAAATCAACCTGATAATGTTGCAAATATGCAGAGAACTATGCAATGCTAATCCAAAACGTTCTAGGACTTATAATGAGATAAATGGCATAAACTAACCTATTATGAATGCAATATGAATGCAAATCTATCCTAAATGTATGTTGAATGCAAGAAATATATGATTATATCAGTAGGCACACGAAAATGAGAGGCTAGAGTCTAGAGGTTAGTATTTATAGGTCTTGAAGGCTTCTTAGCCGTCACTTAGGATTAACTCGCGTCTTGACGGCTGCGGGCTTGACGGGATTGTAAACGGGCTTGGGAACGCCAACTTGAAGTGGCCGCACGAGCGTGGGATCGTGGCGCGGCCAAGTGTGGCTTCTCCGCGGTTTGGACGTCTGGTGGTGCGAGGAGGAGTGCCTTGGCCACGTGTTCGAAGCTCCATGGTGCGGCGAGATCAAGTGTGATCAAACCGCCATTTCTTCTTTTGCTCCTCCCGCAAGACTGCATGATAAGTCTTCAGTAAAAGCATCATAACTTCAGATCCAACCTTTAGTTTGCTTTCATTCCACTTGGGTTTCAAATCTAACATTCCCCTATATTTGGTTCACCAATTTAAGAAGGATCGCATGGTGGAAAGGTCTTGATCCAAAATCGAACATCAGGCAGTCCGAAATAGTCCATAATATTATTTTGCTCCGTTTTGCTTCTTTTTTGCTAAGTGTACCTGAAAAAATTATTGGACATACAAATGCTCGAAATCTAACTTTTATGCATTAAAACTTTAGCGAAATGCATATTAAAACATTCACTTATGATAGTAAAATGGGACAAAAACGAATGTTATCAGTTGATCAAAAGGCTCATGATCCTTCAACCCACAAGAAGCTTCTTCAATGCTTGTATGGAGAGCAAGTTTAAGGTAATGAAGCCAATGAAATTCTTGATGGGAATGCTCACTTTGCAAGTCTTGAAGATGACTATAAGACTGATGTGTCTGGAGGAAGATACAAGAAGTTATTCCATAGGGTGAGATACCGAAGGCAAGCAAAAAATCATTATCATCTTTTCAAGCATGTCATGGATGGTGACAAAGATAAAACCATCGAGGTTCTATATGAAGATCCTAGCTTTGTAGCTAAAGGAGAGAAAAAAGATGTTCATCATTGATCAGAAGTCCCCTGTTCCAGACGCAGGATGTCCAATGATATCTAAGGAAAAACCAATTTCTTTAGACATTGCATTTGAAGTTTAGAAAAAAAACTGTCAATTCGAGCTAAACGACTTTAAAAATAAGCGTTGAGTGGGAAGCAAACCACTAGTAAGTTTAATTTATGCTTTTAGATTTATTACCTTAACCATTCCTACCTGATATTGTGTCACCAAATTAATCCGCCTTTGTTGCTTTCAGTTTAGATAACATCTTAATTGCTTATGAAGCAGTTCATGCCCTGAGAACTCACAAGAGAATTTCAGAAGAGTTTATGGGGATCACAACTAACTTGTGAAATGCGTACGATCATGTTGAATGGTATTACATTGAAGCCCTTTTAAATGCTCTTGGTTTTCATCCAAGATGGATGGATTATGGTTTGCATATCATCAGTCACTTACACGGTTCTCATCAACGGTCAACACTACACCAGAGAGAAGGTTGAGACAAGGGGATCCCCTTTCCTATTTTCTCTTTGTTCTCTACACGAAAGGCCTTACTCAATTCCTCAATAAGGCTGAACAAGAAGGAAAACTGAACGGGGTGCAATTCAACAGTGAAGGAGTGGTTATCCATCATCTTTTGTTAGTTTGTGATTTTTTTTCCTGATCAAATCATATCTGATTCATTATGAGACTTTAAATCAAAGTCTTCTTGGGTATGGGAAGATCACATGACAGGTTATCAATCTTGATAGGTCATTGATAACATGCATATTGATATGTCTATATTTTGCATCATATTTCCTTCCATTTCGTGTAAGTTTTTTATCATTTAGGAACCTAATTTAGCATCATTGTATTGCATTTTGATCATTTAGAGTTCTAGGTGTCTTTGCATACTCTTTGCATATTTTGTTGCATTTGGACTCTTGACAAGGTGATATGGATGCTATGGAGGCATAAATAGAGTTGGAGAAGGATGGCATAGCACTTGGAGGATCAAGGAGTGACCAAGAAGGATAAGGAGAAGATTTCTCGCACCGGTTCGACGAGTTGGGTCGACGTACTCGTCAAACCAGATTTCCAGGGTGATGGTTCGACAAAACGGTTAGAGCAAGACGTCGAACCAAACTTACAGGACGTCGAACCTTGTTGGCAGGCATTCAGTTCAACGACATGGATCGACGAACTCGTCGAACCAAACCCAGAAGCCAAGAAGAAGAAGCCAAGAAGGCAGGGGTCGAGTTCGGGCAAACGGATCGACGAAGTCGTCGAACCAAGAAGGCAGGGGACGAGTTCGGGCAAACGGATCGACGAAGTCGTCGAAACGGTTAGAGCAAGTCGTCGAACCAAGAAGGCAGGGGTTCAGTTCGACGAACTCGTCGAACCAATCCCAGACAATTTCTTTTTGTCACTTTTATGGGTCCCTCCTATAAATACTCTTTAGACCTAATTTTTATTGATAACTTTTATTCTCTCTTGTCTTGTCAAAAACTTTTATCCTCTTTGGGAGAAAACCTTGTACTTTGCTTGGATCTTTAAGTTTAATGCAATATCTCTCTTAGATTTCTTATTATCTTTTCTCTAATCATGTTTTGCTTATCCCTAATCTTTGATTTGATGGGCTTAATCATGATTAGTGAGTAGTTCCTTAGGAACTTGGGGATGGGTTAGATTTAGGGTTTTCTAATGGTTCAATCTTGCAATCTAGGATAGATTCTTTCATCTCTCTTCTTATTAAGATGTTCTTAATGCCAAATAGCTAATCTTTTGCTATTTGGATCATAAGCATTTCACACACCCACCAAGTGTTTGATGAAATGCTTGAACCAACTTAATAAGAGATTTACATTCCTAGCTTAAGACATTAGTTTCCTAGGATGTTTATCATGCCATTTAGACTTGTGTTTAATGCTTGCTTATTACTTTAATGCTAAAACATCATTAGTTCATTAGGGTGATTAGTGAAGGGATTATTGCCACATATCATGGATTAGTCTTTATTAAGTGTTCTAGGCATAGAGATGGCTTGATTAGTTGCTTAAATGGTTGCAAGATTGTCCATTTAGTTTCCCAAATCAATGATTCCATCCCTAGGTTTCGTTTTTAGTTAATTGTCAATCTTGATTAGTTGTTAATTGCTCGTTTAGTAATTGATTAGTGATAATTAAGGCTTAGCTTCATATAATTGTTCTTGTAGTATCTTTCTTAACTAGTAGTTTGCTTTTAATTGTTGCTTGTCACTTCAATTTCGAATTTAACTTAGCTTAGACCAAACTTTGTATTCATATTGAATCAAACCCCCAAGATGGATTGATATCTCAAGTATTGCAATGATATGAGCAATTGAGGAATTGCTACAAGAGATAAAAAAACTCTTGTTTCAATTTGGCGCCGTTGCCATATTGGAAATGTTTGATCATTAAGATTTAAATTTAGTTTGAGACTAAGTAATCCTTTTGTGTTTATTGACCATCTCATTTTCTAGATTTCAGTTTACCCTTGAATGCATTTGAGATCACAAGGAGACAACAACTTCCAAGGCTTTCAAGAGATTGATCAGTTGGAAAGGGTTGCTAGGATTACAAGAAGGGAAGCTGCAAGGTTAGAGAGGTTGAGAATGGAAGAACAAGCTGCTGTTCCTCCACCCATGGTGCATGCACACCAAGCTCATAATGGAAATGAGCAAGCTCCAAGGGACAATNTTCCAACTTCCAGCGAAACCTGGCACCCATCTTGTATCGCCGTACACACCAACAAAATTCTTCACCTAACCTTTGGGGAACCGTTAAAAAACTTTCGACGCAAGGCACCGACACCCTTAATCGCAAGGTCACCTTGAGGGTTTTTCTCCCACAACGAACATGCAGCCCAACCCACTTCTCGAGGTCCACCTCCTTTGAACCTGAGCTCTGATAAGTAGAGTTTTCTGCTTTCAATGCTCACACTACTCATGTCACTGTAGTATGTGAGGTATCAATCCAACTTGGAAAGGAAAGGACAAAAGGAATGCAAGAACGAGATTAATCTAAGCTATAAACGAGTTTTTGATTGGTGAAATGGATTTATGAAAATTACTTGAGCAAGGTAAATAAATTCTAAAAGACAACTAGGCTAAAGAACAATTCTTAAGGCAATTTCTAAAATTATAGATCAACAAAATATCAAAGCTTAAAGATTTAAAACTACTAGAGCAAATATTAAAGGTGTCTGGCAACTTAAGCAACTAAAGATTGATTCTTGATTTATAAAAATATGAAAGAGAGATTCAAGGCCGAGGGTTTGGAATAAGGGAGATTCAAGGTTTGATCTTGGGTTTAGGCAAAAGCAAATCTACACAAATATTTGAGCTAACTCTAAGCCTAAGAAACAAATCATGTAGATCATTCCACGGTTAGTGGTTCCGAACCTTCATCAAACCTTTCCCTCCAATCCCATGGTGCTGTCTCTTATACACATCTAGATGTGTATAAGAGACAGCCTATTACCTTTGTTGATGCTTCCTCAAGACAACCTATAGGCCTTGTTGAAGATTAACCATTGAAGATTGGTGAGTGTCTAGTCCCAACTGACTTCATAGTCATGGGCATGGTCCAAGCAACAAGGCTACCTCTTCTCCTAGGTACTCCCTTCCTCAATACAGCTGGTGCAAACATCGATTTCACCAACAAGACGGTGATTCTCAAGAGTGTGAATGATAAGGTCTTCTATCCTATGAAGCCTTCTACCATGGGTTTTTGTGGCACAATCACATGTGCTACTATGGAAATTGATGAAAAACCACCATATACAAAGGAGCAGCTGATGGGATTCACTTGTGTCATGCTGAAGGATAATGATACCTTGGACCACAATGAGTACTGTCTCTTATACACATCTAGATGTGTATAAGAGACAGCTACTAAGCACCATCTATAGAGGAGTCATTCCAAAGATTCGAATGCTTCTCGATACCGCAAGTAATGGAAACTTCTTAGGAAAAGATAGAAGAGTGTTTAGAGCTTGTAGAGAATCTTGCCTTGAGTGATGGTAATTACAATGAATACTATGATAGAGTCCCAAGGGGAGGTGAATATGAATCTCACAAGAAAGAAATGAAGTCTCTACATGACAAGATGGACAAGCTCATGTCTTCAAATCAAAGAAATGTACATTTTGTTAGTGGGTATCAAGAAGATTGTGATGATCAAGTTCAGTCTCAAGAGTGTGAAGAAGTGGTAAATTTTGTGGGTGGACAAGGAGGCTACAATAACAATTACAATACCAACTATAAGGGGAATAACAACCTCTCTTATAAAAGTAATAATGTAGCCAACCCCGAAGACCAAGTCTACCTTCCACAAGCTACTCAAGGCAAACCTTTTGTGACTTACAACAATCAACAAAAGGGCTATGCACCAAGGTCTAACTACCAAGGAGGAAACCAAGGCAACTATGTTGGTCAAAAGTACAATGCTCCACCTGGTTTTCCTCAACCTTCACAAGGTCCTCCACAAGACAATGTTCAGCTCATGCTTCAACAAATAATTCAAGGTCAAGCTCAAAATGATGC
>JAHZTW010000001.1:154515336-154544055 GCA_020283515.1 Alliaria petiolata
TGGATCCTCTACAACTCTTAAGAAGGCTTCGGAGTCTGAATCTCAGTGCAATGCCTTCGTCCGGACCCATACATTTCGCACCTCCAAATGCTAGATATGCTTCTAAAGAGACTTCTGCTTCTCATTTGGCTGCTTCTCTTGCTCCTCTTGGCTATCCATGAAACTCCATATGGTCCTCCAAGCCTCCAAAACACCTAATAAGGACTCAATATGTACAAATATGCAACAACCTAAGCTAACAGTCACTAAACTCTAATATGTATGCAAATAGGACTAAAAGTGGCTAAATGAATGCAAAAGTACATGCAAAACTATCTAATATGGATAGTAAAATATGCTAAATTATGAGTCTATCAAGAAGAACTTTGAGAGGAAGGCCTTCTTGCAATCAGCCCATGAGTTTATGGTTCCTTGAGGTAGGGTCTTCTCCCAATGTTGTGCTTTATCACCAAGTGAAAACGGGAACAACCGCAACTTGAAACTGTCCTCTGATATGTCGTTTATCTTGATCATGCCGCACACTTGCTCGAAGTTATCCAAATGTTCTAGAGGGTCTTCCATGGCCAGACCATGTAACTTTTTGTTTTGGACCATTGACACAAAGCCGAGTTTTATTTCAAAATTGTTGTTTTGCACCGGAGGAGGTCTAGTGCCGAACCAATTGGTGTGGGTGTTTGGTGCATCACCCGCACCAATGATTCGTGGAATTCTTGGGACATGGTTGGGGTTTCCATTACCCCTCCCAGCAGCAGCATGAGGTGGTTGTATCTATTCTTGTTCAGCCATACCGTCTTCAACAAATTGATCTTGAATCGGTTGCTCTCTTTCCCTTCTCAAGCGTGCGCTTCCAAGAAGATGAATGTTGTCTAGAGGTGTGAGCAGATTGGTGTCTCCTCTAGACCTCAAATTCATGTACCTGAAAACAAAGACAAGGAAGTAGAAAGATTAGTAACAAAATTAAAAGAAAAACTTAGTCTTGACCAAGTTCCAAATCCTATTGCTTTCCTAATCCAATTTGGCAACGGCGTCAATTGATATGTAGATATTTTTCTGCTTTCAATGCTCACTCTACTCGTATCATTGTAGTATGTGAGGTATCAATCCAACTTGGAAAGGAAAGTACAAAAGGAATGCAAGAACGAGATTAATCTAAACCATATTCGAGATTTCGATTGGTGAAATGGATTTCTAATAACTACTTGTGCAAGGTAAATAAATTCTAAAAGATAACTAAGCTAAAGAACAATGCTTAAGGCAATTTCTAAAATTATAAAGCAACAAAATATCAAGATTTAAAGATTTAAAACTACAAATGCAAGTATTAAAAGATTTCTAGCAACTTAATAACTAAAGATTGATTCTTGATTTATAAAAATATGAAAGAGAGATTCAAGGCCGAGGGTTTGGAATAAGGGAGATTCAAGGTTTGATCTTGGGTTTAGTGATAACATGCATATTTTACCCATTTTTACCATCATAAGTGTATGCTTTAATAAGCATTTCACTAAGGTATTAATGTATATTTAGTAGATTTTGAGTATTTGTGTGTCCAAGACTCTCCTCAGAAAATCTTAGGAAAAAGGATGCAAAACGGAACAAAACGGATATTTTCAGAACATGAGCTTTTTGACAGAAGTTTAGCACAAGACGGAGTCCTTCCCACCACGGGATCGAGCTGAATTTTGTTGACAAGATAGCCTTATCAGCTGTCTTTCACCTCGAAGTGATTTGAGTTCAATCCCACAGTTGGATCTCAAGTTATTAAGAAAGTAAGAAGGCCCGTCAGACACATCCTCAGAAGAAGGATGGCCGCGCCAGGAAAGCTCAGAAGGCCAACGGCCGTTGGCCCATGAAGCATCGCCCGCGCAACCAGGACAAGTGCCACTTCCCGAGCCCGTTTGCAAGCCCAAAACAAGCCCGATGACCACCAAACTTCGTAGAACCCTAAATGACGCCTAAGAAGACCTAAAGACCGATAAATACACGTTGCTACTCTAATATTGAAGGGAGTTCGAAGACAGCCACCAAGACCACGACCTAGAAGAGCGCTGCCGCTAAGGAGGTAGAGAAGAGGAGCGAAAGCCGTCTTCTCCACTCCCCACCCTCGTCGCCTTATTCGATTACTCTCTTTCACCTCTTTTATGCACTTCCTTTGCATCATTATCAGTTTATTTCTTTTCTTTTCAAACCCTTGAGATTTTAACCCATTGCAACGATAATGAATTTCAATTCCATGTCTGAGTAGTCTTTTAGTTGGGTTTCGCAGGGGGTTTCTCAAAGGGATTTCATTGTTTGATTCGATAGGTTGTTAGATCGTAGAGAGAATACATTTCACTGTTCTTCGTTTGGATTCTTTCTTATTGTGTAATCCTTGACTGGCCATTTAGGATCGATTGTAGGATCATTAGAGCCACGCAAGCGCTAAATCTTTTGGCCGGACATAGTTTTAAACGAGCAGACACCGAAGGATGCTTATGCATATCGGCGGTGTTTTGTGAGCTTCATTGAACCTATTCTTATAGCTGATCTTGCTGCGACGCTGCTACCGAAAGGGGAGCGAACGAGTAGTATAGGTTTAGGCGTTTGGTTTTCCGAAAGAGAGATCCGACCACTTTTGTGTTTGAGCTTAAGAACAAGTAGAATTGATTTGTCTAGATCAAGTTTGTTAATTCGTAGAATCATTCCGTGAAATACCCCGAGAGATCCCTGAAGCCCAGCGTTCCGTTTTATAGTTTTTACAACCCACTTTCAATTCCCGTTCAATTACTAAATCATCACCTCTTTAAAACCAACTTATAATTTGATCGTTCTCATCTATTTTCTGTTTTACTGGATTCGTTTGAAGCATCATAGTCTATGTGGTTCGACACCCTAAATACTACAACGCACATCTGTGCACTTGCAGGCAATAGGGTTATAAATTTAAAACTCGAAAATAGACTCTAATACCTGTTGCATCAAGTTTTTGGCGCCGTTGCCGGGGACTATTGATTTGCTTCTCACAAAGTCATCACTGGAGAATCAACAGAACGATTACTGAACTACTCGTTTAACCTTGCGTTTTGCAGGTACTTCTCTGATGGGGGATCAAGTCCGAGACCCCGAAGCTCTTGGAGATCCGTTCAATCTAAACGGAGAACAACGAGTGGAAGAAGAAGAAGATCTGTTTAGGGACGAAGACGAAGCGTTCGCTGAGGACGCACCTGCAATTTCTGAGTTTGACGCACCCCTCAAATCTTTCGAAGGCCGAAACCCTTTTCGGCTAGCACCACCTGAAGGAAACAATTTCGAAATCAAGAAATGCATAATAGACCTTGTTAAGCAGAACCAATACTGAGCCCAACCAACAGAGCAACCCATCGAGCACATTGAAGCATTCGAAGGAGTCTGCACCATCTCTAAGATTAATGGAGACTACGTGAGGTGCATGTTGTTCCCCTACTCCTTAGGAGAAAAGGCAAGCAATTGGTTGAGGTCCTTAGCCCCAACGTCCATCACCACCTAGGAAGAATGTAGAAAAGTTTTTCTAAACCGTTTTTACACTAAATCTCGTTCCTACCTTCTAAGGGATAAGATACTAGGATTCCGGCAGGAAAAGCATGAAACTGTCATCGAAGCATGGGAGCGATTTAAAGAATACGAGAGAGACTGCCCACACCACGGATTCAAATACGATCATATGATTAGCACGTTCTACAGAGGAGTTAATAGGCGACTCCAAGCCGTGCTGGACATCGCAAGCAATGGAGACTTTTCTTCAAAATCAGTAAAAGTTGACCAACCTGGCCACTAGTGAGTACAATAGCCTAAACGATCCTAATCAAGTAGCACATCGTGAAGAGTAAGCTGAAGCAGACCCATTAAAAATCATAATGGGCGCACTAGCTAGAATGGAATCGGAGCATGCACATCATTCGGAAGCCATCCGGGAACTGCAAGTTTCTCGAAAGCGCAAGAACTCGGATCTCCACCATAAGGACTTATAAAAGAGTATAATACGACATCACGGAAGCCACCAAGGCCGAGACCTAATGGCAGTGAGCCACTCCCTCGACCTTTCACCATACAAAGACCAGTCTAATCGTCTCAATAGGCTCGAGGATAAGATTCAGGAACTCGTCAACTCTTTTGAGAGAACCTCGAGTGAGGCTAAAAGAGAAGCTTAGCGCAACCACCATGAGACGAATGAGAAGATCGAGCACCTCGCCTCGGAAATAAGAAGAGTATCGAAAGAAAACGAGAGACTAACCAATGGTGAAAGAGGAACGGCAGAACCAGAAGAGAGAAACCGTAGTGGCAAAGAGCAAGCCTCCAAAGACGTGGAGGAAGGAGACATCGATAAGGATGCCGTGCGAGAAGAAGAAATACCACCACCTCCAACACGTGTCTACATACCTAAGGTACCTTACCCTAACTGTTTGAATGAAACAAATCTCATGGAGGAGAAGACACTAATGGCGATACAAGAACAACTCTTTGAGACGTCTCCAAGGATAAATGATCCCGAAACATTTATGGTTCCAAGCTCAACAAAAAGAGTAGAATTTCGTGACCATCTTAGTGATACAAGATCAGGAGCTAGTCATAACTAAGACCATTGCAGAAGGTATAGGAGTTCCGAACCTCCAACCCCCAAAGACATCCATTCACCATGAAGACTCTCCTTCACCAAATATGTTCGGTTTCAAGCCAAACTTGCTACCTCAAGTTGAAGATGATGTCGAGCCTACTGATTTTCACATTGTGGAAACAAAGAAGGATAAAATTCAGTTACCTATCATTGGCTTGTCACCCCTCGCATCTTTTAAGGCCTTGACATACCATATGGACCAACATGCGAGCTTTTCGGAAGATAACAAGAGAACCTTCTATCGAGCAACACCTCCGAAGAGATCTCATTCCACGACCATAGGCAGTGGTGATGGACCCATCCTAGATCCTGGATGAAGTACAAAATATGTCAAAAACATCCTAGAAGAAGATCCGCTCGACACGTTTGAGGGAGGCACCAAACCCATGGTGTAAAGAGACCCCATGTGATTCAAGTTCGACTTTGCCTCATATGAGACGTAATGGAGACCTACATGAAGCCAAGGTGAAGCTTAGAAAGTCATCAAAATCCTCTCTAGAGGCCGAGCTCATCACCCATCCGAACTTGGAAGAGAAAAGCGAACAACTTAAGAGAAGGAAGATGAACGATGCATTTTTTCTTCGAGACAACGATAAGTATTATCAAACGCTGAATAGAAGATGTCTCAAGCCAACAAGTGCGGAGTGTCGAGAAGCTAAAGGAGCCATGAATCCTTTAGTTAGAGTTATTCACATCTGAAAACTTCCCCGAAGTCTAGCTAAAAGACTCTAAACAAGAGCGGCTTAATGGGAGGCAACCCATTAAAGGTATTTTCCTTTCTCTTTCACATTTTTTCTAACCATTTTAATTTTTAATTTTGGTTTTCTCTTAGTTACAGCTTTTATATAAACCACAAAAACACAAAAAAATCAGAAAAGTTGAAAAAGACCAAAAAAAAAAAAAAAAAAAGATGAAGAAGGAGTTTCGAAGAACACTCACCAGGCGACAAACCGCCCGTGGGCCGGCCAGAAGGAGCCTGGCCGCGCCACGAGCCACGATGGCGCGGAGAAGACGCACCTGGCCGCGGCCGCGACTACGCGTCGAGCAGCCGGCCTTCGTCTGAGACGCTCCCCGTTCAAACCTCACCAAACCGGATCACCTTCAACTTGTGTCAAGCCTTTCAAGTTTCCTCCTTGATTCAAAGGCCTGAACACGTCCTAAAGACCGCAATACCAACTTCCACAACCGCGGCATGTTGATGTTGCATCAAAGACGGCGAGACAAGACAAGACTCCATCCAAGTCGAGTTAAGTCAATGATCCATCTCTCTCACTCCACTTCATCCTGCACGATCAACGGACCGGTATCCAAGGAGACGAAGAAGAACAACACGGTTCCAGAGGAAGAAAACCGTTGTGTAAGCTCCAGAAGGAAGAAGATGCAACTTCCTTCACCAAACCGCAAAGAGGAAAGTTCCCGAAGACTAGCTTCTCTCTTCCGCAACCGCGACCTTTACCAAAGCCAAGTAAGGATTTCATATGGCATTGAAGTTCAAACTAGCAACACCTGTCTTCCGAGATCTCGAACAGATCACTGGATAGGCCAGCATAGACCCAAACTTCAAGTTTCTGAAGTGACGCAATCTTCAAGACGCAAGGACAGAAGATTTTCCATCTCTCATTCACGGTGTTATCAAAGGTCAAGGATTAAAAGACGAGTACTCAACAACTGGAGTACCTGGTCTCCTCAACATAGGCATGCCCCAATCATCACCATCATCAGCCAACAACATCACCACCACACGCCCACCACCACCATCCGAAGGAAGGAAGCTCAACCGCGCAACACATTTCCTTTCGAGCTAAGTTTTCCATTTCTTTTGTTCAATCAAATCAATTTTAAGCAGGGACATAAGGAGAATGATTAAGTCCTTAGCTCACTCATACCACACGTCCAAACACCCATACCAAACCCACTTTCAACTATGAATGCCACTTTCAAGTAAGTCTTCACAAGCTTGCATTTGAATTTACCTATCTTTTTCACCTCAACTCGATTTAAACAAACTGGGGACAGTTTGATTTAAGTCTGGGGGGGTTTCTTATATTACTAACTCTACTTTTATTTGATGAGTCTTATGCATATATGCATCATTTTTCGAGTCGTTTTATAGAGTCAAAACTTTTTTTTATTTTAGTCGGAAACTATGAACTTTCTAGGTACAAGTCGCTTCGAACAAGGAACCTTAATGACCATTCTCACGGGTTTAGAAGTCAGGTTTACTAAGTTGAACACTGCGAGTGGATCATTCCAACGGAAAAAGTTCTAATCTCTAGAGTACTCGAAGGATCTTGTGTTGACTCCGCACCTAATGAATCAAAACTTCTCGTCAAGGGGTTTGAGGTACTTCGAACTTTGCTCCTCTTTTAAACTCTAGCATGACTAAGTTGATGCAATGCAACCTCTCCTTGATCTTCCCTTGTTATAGAAAATAAACAAAATTAGAAAGAAAAGCTTTAGTTTGAGAATGGCGACCCGAGTTCCTCAAAGGACAATGACGGTTCGCAGACATCATGAAATTTTCGAAGAAGTGATCATTCTCAACCTGAGAAGAAAAAAAATATATAGGAAAAGAAAGTCGATAGAAAAAATAAAATGATACCCTAGAAAAGTTGGGAGAAATCGACTAAAGGAAGAGAAAATAGGAGAGTTGTGTCTAAAATGTCTTTGTCTAGATGTTTGGAAGAGATGAGTATAATGTCTCGTCGACCAATACTCCCTCGATAAAGACCGCATGCCTAAATGAATAAAGGGGTCAACAAGAGAAAGCTCGAAATACTCAAAGGGACCATGAAGCGTATTCGGGAAGGGTGAAAAGCTCAACGTAACTAGACCCAAACGCCTTGAAGCTAGATTCCGAGTTACGTGGCTCAAACATGTCGATTGCTAGACTTGACGAGTTCCAAAGTATTGATGAGTTTCCACGTTTTCAAACCTCTTTTCCTTACTTAGATTTCGGTTTTGTTTGAGGACAAACAAAGGTTTAAGTCTGGGGGAGTTGATAACATGCATATTTTACCCGTTTTTGCTATCATAAGTGAGTGATTTAATAAGCATTTCACTAAGGTTTTAATGCATAAACACAAGATTTCGAGTATTTGGTTGTTCAAGACTTTTTTCAGGTAAACTTAGCAAACGACGCATATTTTGGAGCAAAATGGATATTTCCGGAAACAGTGCTCGAGGACAAAAGTTCAACATGAAATGAAGGCCTTCCCTCCACAAGATCAATCTCATATTTGGATACAAGGTAGCCTTATCAGCTGTCTTTTACCTCGAAGTTGTTTGAGAACAATCCCGCGGTTGGATCTCAAGTTATGGAAGAAGCAAGAAAGTCAGTCAAGCATCCGGAAGACCAAGCTGGCCGCGCCACAGCCTGACCAGAAGACCAGTGGCCGCGCCACGACCGGTCGCTCATGCGGCCTCGCCACTTGACAATTCCCGAGCCCATTTGAAGCCCAACTTAATCCCGCAGCCGTCTTAAGCAAGTCAAGACCTAATTGACGACCAAAGGGACTTGAAGACCTATATATACTTGTTGTTTAGTGTTTTTAGGGCATCACGATCAAGAGAACGAATCCCACAAAACTCTTTTACTCTTTCGGTGGCCGCGAATCTATACAAGTTATGCATTCATCAATCACGATTTCTACTTCTTCTTTCATGTCAGAGTAGTTTACTTTCGTTGGGTGTTCTTTAAGGGGATATATGGGGAATTTCATTAACTGTTTTTAGACCAATCGTTTAGGCCGTAGATTAAGGTTTTCTTTCTTACCACACTTGTTCTTATTGCATGAATCTAGCGTCATGAACTAGAGTCTGCTCATAGGGTTTTGAGAACCGCTAACGCGCTGAATCTCGGATCCGAACCTAGTGGGGTGGAGCGCATAATTTCTGGAACGCTTGTGCGTGCTTAGGAAGGTGTCGTGAATGTTTATTGTCCCGATCATATTGCGTGTTTGTTTAGGTCTCAGGATACGATAGTATACGTGCGAAATTTGCATTCATAGATCGATCTTGCTTTGTCAGAGTTAGGTCGTTAAAACCAGTGAAGCAGTCTAGGGAAAATCGCCTAGCCTCGTTTGCTTAACTTTTGTGATTTTGATTTCTAGTTAGAACCCCATAGATTTCCCGAGAAGATCCCTAACGTGTTTCACCCATCTGCTTTTCAATCGAGATTTACGCACTTCAGTATTTACTTTTTCTGCAGTTCCCATCTGATTTCTTTTTTACTAGCTTTTAAGTTGATTTTCCTTTTCCCGTTGGCTATAGAAGAGATTGACAACCTCTTCTATATAAGGCGTGATTAATGCTTTATTTCTTTCTGCAAAAAACCGTGACACAATCCTACAAACCCCCCAATTCTCTGTGTCTTTGCTTGCCCTGATTCTCTGTTTTGCAGTTGACCTCCTCCTTGTGGATCAATACCCTAAGTACTACAACGCACGCTGTGCACTTGCAGCTTAGGGTCCTACAAATTCAAAACTCGACGAGTCCCCAAAGAAATCCTACAATCTCGGATGACTATTTAGACCCCATCAGTCATCAATCACCTTTGGAGATAAAGTGCAGCATCAAGTGAGAGTGGACATTCAAGAGAAGTTGGAAATCTTTAAAGAAGGAGGAGCCAGATCTTACCATGGGTTCCTTGAATGTTTATATGGTTCCAAAGTTGAAATGCTTGCATTGCGTATATCCAAAAAAAGATGAAGAATATACTCTCGAGATGGTATGCCAGAACCTTGTCTCAAGGAGGAAAAGAATTTCTCCTAAAATAGGTTGCCATGTCTATGCCAGTCTTTGCTATGAGTTGCATCAAGTTGCCGAAAACTACTTGTGTAAAGCTCACAAGTGCCATGCAAGATTTCTAGTGGAACACGACTAAGAACATTTGCAAGGTGCATTAGCTGAGTTGCAAAAAACTTTGTATGCCCAAGTCCTAGGCGGACTCGGCTTCAAATACATCAAGCTATTCAATCTGGTGTTGTTGGCTACGCAAGCTTGGCGAGTTCTGCATGACCCGAACAACCTGTTTTTTTTGTTTATCAAAATCAAGTATTTTCCCAACTGTTCTTTCTTATCCGGAGAGGCTGGTGCTAGACCTTCATTTGGATGGTGTAGTATGCTTTTTTGGAAGGATTCTTCTTGAAAAATGTCTTAAGCAGATGATGGGAAATAGGGCCTCTTTGAATGTTTGGACGAGCCCGTGGACAGGGGATGATAGAATGAAAACCCCGCTAATGAAGAACATTCTAGTTAACATTTATCAAAAAGTGGAGGATCTGATTGATGTGCATACAAGCTCTTGGAACTGTGAAAAGATTGATGACTTATTCTTTCAGCAAGATATTGAAAGTATCCTTAAGACAAGACCTGTGGTTTCCTCTAAGGACTTTAAAGTTTGGAGATCCAACAAAAGTTGCCTCTACTCTGTCAAGTATGGTTATTGGTTTGCAATTCAAGAAGAAAATAGTGACCTTCCTAATGAGGTCAGAGCTCTTCCTTCAGTGAATGGAATCAAGGAGAAAATTTGAGTCATTCAAACTTCTCCTAAGATTGAAGCGCTTCTTTGGAAAATCCTAAGTGAGGCCATTGTTGTAGCAGACAATCTTGCAGCAAGAGGCATGGAAGTCGACACAAGATGTCATACTTGCAGTCTTGAAGGATAATCAACGAATCATGTGCTATTTTTTGCACAGTGCCTAGACAGATTTGGGATGTTTTTAAATTTCCTTCTCCTCTGTTGGGTTTTAGTTAGGAATCGGTGTTACAAAATTTCTACTTTCTCTTATCTTCTCTGATAAATGCTTGCATTCCCATTGAAGTTAGCAGATTTTTTTCTTGGATCTTGTGGCTTTTATGGAAAAATATGAATAACCTCATCTTTGAAGGTAATCATCTGTTGCCCCCCCCCCCCCCCCCTTNCCCCCCCCCCCATTTCATGATCAAACCTACTGAAGACATGAATGAATGGTTTCATGCCCAAAAAATTGAGGTCTGTGGGGTTTCTCAAGTAGTTCAAGTTGAGGGTAAAAGAAAAAAATTGTGGGAGCTACCACAAAGAGACTGGGTTAAATGCAACATTGGGTCGTCTTGGGACAAGCACTCCAAAAGATGTGGAGCTTATTGGGTTGTGAGAAACATGGAGGGGAGAGTGCTAATGCATAGCCGAAAATCGTATATTGATGTTCCTAATGATCTCGAGGAAAATGTCAGAAATGTTGCAGTTGGGCTTTGGAAAGTTTGACTGGTTTGAGGACGAACAAGATTATTTTTGAAGGGGAAGTCTCATCTATCGTTGGACCGATCTCTCGTCCACCTGCCTGACTTTCTTTCAAAGCTTAATCGATGGAATTCAAAGTTCTTTTTAGAAATTTTCTGGATTAGAAGGTAAATTTTGATTCTCGTAACGCTAACAATTGTACTTTCTTAATTGCGTAAAATGTTACAAGGGATGATCGATGACAATCATGTATAGCAAGAAGCTATCAAATCTGTAACCTTCATTAGCAGATTCATCCACATTGTCTCAAAACTCTTTTTGTCTCTAAAATAGTTTTACATTGATGTATAATCTGTTCATCTTTTGTGGTTTTTTTTTTCATTGCAATAATATATTCAACACTAACAAAAAATTAAAAAAAATAGTAGATTTAAGTTTTTCTTACATTAAAATTTGTATATTTGTTCCTTCTGTCACGCATTAAAAATTAGTATTCAAACTCATCTTTCCACTTTTTCCTTTTAATTGTTTAAAAAAGAAAACGTTTACATTCGGTCAAAATGAATCTATCTTGCTTTTTTTGCTAGATGAACTTTGGAAACCCCATTGTCTCGTTCAAGCCTCTACTAGATTTTGACAAGGTGCACTAAAGATGCTAATGTTACCGGCTATTACCAGTTAACACGGGCACCGTATTAGTTAATTAAAACGAGAAAGCGTCCAGATTCATAGCTCGCAAATAACCGGTATCCGGTAATCTTCTCAAAGCCCTTCGCGTTTATTTGTTCGCTCTTCTTCTTCCTTCGCTCTTACCAAATCCACAGAAAAAAATAAATAAAGCCATTCGAGAAATTAAGAAATTTTTCATATTCATCCTCTCCATTAAAGCTCTCTCTGTAGCTTCCGTAAGATTCGTGTTCCAATTTTTATGGATTTGAGTCGTTCTCAAGCCAATTTTTCATTAGGGTTTGGTTGTTCCCACGCATCATCAATGGCCCCGACTCCGAGAATCCCGATTGCAGACGATTCGATTAATCTACAAGTCGATCCGAGCTTCCGATCATCGCCGGCCACTTTTTCTACTATTCCGTTGCAATTACTAGAACAGAAGGTCGAGAAGATCACCGTCGAGGAGCCAAAGAAAGACGGAGATCAAAAGGAAGACGAGCACTTCAGAATCTTAGGTCACCATATGTGTCTCAAAAGGCAACGAGACTGTCCTCTCTTAGCTCAATCGAAACATCCGAGGAGAACAATCGGTGACACAGATCTGGAATCGAGACGTGCTGCAGTTCGAGCTTGGGGAGATCAACCTCTTCATTTGGCGGATCCTGATATCCACGAGATCATGGAGAAGGAGAAACAGAGGCAAGTGAAAGGAATCGAGCTGATTGCTTCTGAGAATTTCGTGTGCCGAGCAGTAATGGAAGCTTTAGGAAGCCACCTGACGAACAAATACTCTGAAGGCATGCCTGGAGCGAGATACTACACCGGGAATCAATACATCGATCAGATTGAGAATCTCTGTATCGAACGAGCTCTTACTGCGTTTAGTCTTGAATCTGACAAATGGGGTGTTAACGTTCAGCCTTATTCTTGTACCTCTGCGAATTTCGCAGTGTACACCGGACTTTTGCTTCCCGGTGAACGGATTATGGGGCTTGATTCTCCTTCCGGTGGTCACATGAGTCATGGCTATTGTACGCCAGGTGGGAAGAAGATTTCGGCCGCATCAATCTTCTTTGAGAGCTTTCCTTATAAAGTGAACGCACAAAGTGGATATATTGATTACGATAAGCTTGAAGATAGGGCGCTTGATTATCGTCCCAAGATTCTTATATGTGGAGGGAGTTCGTATCCAAGGGACTGGGATTTTGCAAGGGTTAGACAAATTGCGGACAAGTGTGGAGCTGTTTTGATGTGTGATATGGCTCATATAAGCGGTCTTGTGGCAACTAAGGTTTGAATCAACTACGTACTTTTATTGATTTGTTGATTAGCTCTTTAATGCTCCATGGTTTAGATTGAATGTCTAGCACGTAAAAGTCTGTGTTAAAGTCTGTATTAAGATTTTGGATTCCTTGATACCAATATGTTGCTTTTCTTTGAGCTTAGGAGGAGAGTGATCACTTGATAGTAACTCCAGTTTTCTGTGGGACTCAATAGCTTTGTAAAAAATGGTTCTAAAACTTTAGATGGTTTGACTACTTTCTATCTTTCGTGTGGTGAGTTTGGAATGATTAGTATTTTAAAACTACTTATACGTAGTGGATAACTCTTAAATATATTTGAGATGAACAACTAGCCTCGATGTACCTTTTCATGTCACAGAGTGATTAGTGGTTAAAAGATTCTTATACTTGGTGGTAATTGAATTGAAGTGTGCAAGTCAATATACGTAAGGAAATTGGTTTGAAACTATTCTGATTTATTGACATTTGTTATGATTCTGCTTCAGGAAAGTTTGTTTCTGAATTTGGTTTGGTGTTTTTGTTACAGGAATGTTCAAATCCATTTGATCACTGTGACATAGTTACTTCCACTACCCACAAAGGTCTACGTGGTCCTAGAGGAGGTATCATCTTCTACAGAAGAGGACCAAAGATAAGAAAACAAGGCCATCACTCTAGTCATTGCGACAGTTCCACTCATTACGATTTAGAGGAAAAAATCAACTTTGCTGTTTTCCCGTCGCTACAAGGAGGTCCTCACAACAACCATATCGCAGCTCTCGCCATTGCCTTGAAACAAGTGGCCACTCCAGAGTACAAAGCTTACATACAACAGATGAAGAAAAACGCTCAAGCTTTAGCATCAGCTTTGCTTAGAAGAAAATGCAGACTGGTTACAGGTGGCACAGACAACCATTTGTTGCTGTGGGATCTCACTCCTTTTGGCTTAACAGGTACTAAATTCACTCACCCTACCGACTCATCGATCCATATTCAGAGTTTTTCTTTAATTTTTGGTTTTCGATTTTTGCAGGGAAAGTCTACGAGAAGGTGTGTGAGATGTGCCATATAACCTTAAACAAGACTGCTATATTTGGTGACAATGGTACAATATCTCCTGGAGGTGTAAGGATAGGTAAGCCCACAGATCGGTTTGCATTTCACAATCGTATTTATATTCGCTTCGTTGCCTGAACTTCAGAGGTTTTGCTATCAATAGGGACACCGGCGATGACAACCCGAGGCTGTATAGAGACGGATTTCGAGACAATAGCGGATTTTCTGATCAAGGCGGCTCAGATAACGAGTGCTTTGCAGAGAGAACATGGCAAGTCACACAAGGAGTTTGTGAAGAGTCTATGCACAAACAAAGACATATGTGAGCTCAGAAACCGAGTCGAAGCATTCGCCTTGCAGTACGAGATGCCTGCTTCTCAGATGAATTGAATGAAGGAAAATTCCCCCAAACAGCTTTCTTTTGTTTTCTTTGGGGGCATTTTTTTGAGTAAATATATATATTTTTCTTTGGATTGATTGCATACTTTCTTCATTGTAATTCTGTATACATTTCGATAGGGTTGGATAATCTATAGACATGTTTCTACACATTTGAGTCTCTTATTTTAAAAGGTGAGTTAATTTCACTCAAAGGCACTTTAGACTTTGAAAGTAAAAGGTACTTGTAGCTACTAGTGGACTTTCCCCATATTTTTACAAATCGAAAATCCTATTGTACTCTTAATGAAAGAGGTAAATAACTGTGATTTTATTTTGCGTCGTTTTAGTTTGAGAAGTCGAATTTTAAAACTATGAGCGTCGACTGAAGATGGCGGAGGAGTCGACGCTGAAGACGGGAGTGGTTGTCATATGATGAACGAACTGGGTTGTATGTTCGGTAGTTTCTGAAATTCCTTAGTTGTACGGTACCCGGATGTTGGTCATGAGAGATGAGATTTAACAACCTTCCCCATGAACTCCAGGAATCGGATTTGAGGCATCACGAACAACCTTCCGTTGGAGAATCTCTGCGTAATCTATTTCCAAAGTTTCATCATCGTCGAGACGACGGCCTCAACCCGGTGAATCGTCAGAGTCCATACCAGATCGAATTTCAGTTTTCAACATTAGGTCGAGGCATCATCTTCGAAATTCACTCGTTTATCTACACTATCAACATCACCATCAAAAATCTGGGGTAAGCTTGTTGTTTTTATGTTATAAGGCTATTAAATCTCTCTGTTACATATTATATCTTGATTATGAGATCGATTTTTCTTTAGCATAACAAATTATCGGGATTGTGTTATTGGAACTACTTTTGAATCAATATTAATATGGACTAGTTCGTGTGTACATCATGTCGTGGATAAGTTTATTTTATATTGTCGTGTGCTAGTTACTATGGATGAAGTATGGTGGAAGATTAGGCTTGAAATCAAGTGTTGATGCATGTTATGTAATTGTGTTGTTGAGATAGCAGTCTATCAAGGGGCATCCGATCAAAATCTGCAAAGTTTTCTTAATTGGTGTCGCTCTTTGTCTTCACAAAGCCATTAACATTTTTTTATATATACTTGAAACCATTTTTACAAATCAAAATGCATATAACACAAGTCAACAACTCGTTAGTTTTCCTTTTTGCAGGTCTGATGTTACAAGTAGTGAAGGCGAGAAACCAAGGATGCAAAAGTTTTCCTTGAAGATCACTTGCTCCTCGATATATGATTGGTGTTCATTTGTAACTTCTTAAATAATGAAAAAGTTGAGGATGAGTTCATTGGAGTGACAACGAGATTATTCTATAATATTTGGTTTCCCTTCACAAATTCAGTACCAACATCATCCTAACGTGTGGACAATAAGCTATGGACAAACATGCGTAGGTAAGTTGGATTGGGTATCTTTGGATGAGAACGGTGTGGACTGGACATAAGTATGAATATGTTATATAAGATGGATAGAGCTTCATGGACACTTATGTATGGACAAAGGAAAAATCCTCAAAAACCAAAGTAATCATATTCTTCTACCAAGAATGATCAAATCGTACTTCCTAATCTCATATTTTATCAAGAATGATCAAATCAGAGTTGAAAATAAAGCTAGGTAGTTTCTTGCTTTCTCGAAGTAGTAATCTTAGTTTCAGAATTTTTTGTACAGTTTAGGGTGGACATAATATCACAATAGTTATAGACAAAATTATGTGTGGATACGGTGTAGTGTACAGTTTAGGATGGACATAATATCATGGACGAAAACAAAAAATCAAAGAACTTCGTCTCATACTAGTCAAAAGTTGGACGAATTGTATTGGAAAACCTATGGCGTGCAGACTACAATGTACAAAAGGTCGTGGATGAATACAAATAATAAGAAAACTTAATATACTTTTAAGTAGTTTCATTTCCAAATTAATAAAACTAAATGAATCAAAATCTTATAAAACAAAGAATCGTCAAGTGTAGTAACAAGAGAAATTTGAGGCGTTTTTCTTTCTTTGAAACAAATTTGTAAAAGCATACATGTTTTCTTCTGAAATGGAAACTTACAAGTTTATTGAAGATGTGAATAAAAACGTACTTGAAAAACAAAATGAACACACTTTCCATTTCATATTGAACATTACAAAGTTCGTTTGATATGGAGAAAACAAAATAAAAAATAAACAGAGATGTCTATTTTGCATCGAACAAATGTGGAACCATGTTCAAAGATTCACAAGAGTAGGATGCCAGTCGGCTTTCATAACCAGTAAGCAATTTGGAAAAGTTAAGGAAAGTTACAACCTTGATCCTAGTTTCATAACCAATAAGCAATTTGGATCCCAGGGGTTTCATAACCTTATTTGATGGATTCTCCAAAAGGACTATACATGAGACTAATGTAAGAAAATATCTTCCTACTTTCTCCAAAAGGACTATACATGAGACTATATTCGTGTACATATCCACATGGACATACATTTTATACAAGTATTCATTACATTATTCGTGGATGTATTCACATGGATGAGTCCATATGGACATACATTTTTTACTTGCATGTTCATGGATAAGCGTTTGTGGATACGGTTCTGTGGATACGGTTTTGTAACATGCCATGGCAAATGAAGGTCAGAATCTCACGCAAGGGGCAAGAACGCTGCTGTCAAGAACCAACACGGGAACTTGGGTATCTCGAGCAAGTGCTCGTACCAACCTCTCTCGGTACAGCTCAGTGCCTGTATAATCAAATCATTATTGGACCTTATTTCCTCACCAATTATGTGGTTTGATATTAAGAGACAAAGACATAAAACACTACACAAACCTGGAACACTCTGGAGCAAAAATCTCCCACTTGAAGAATCTAAACGAGCACCGTAAGTGGACGCCGGTTTTCTTTGTTTTATATGTGAGCTAACACATTCCAGCAGAGTATCTTTTGTGTGTTCGCTGGGGAAACGACTAGGAGAAAGAAACACGATAACAAACAAAAATTCTGTCTTGGGTTATTACGGGACAATCAAATGGACACAAGACTCGTGGATAGAACTGATGGACACAATCACGAGGACACGCATGATGGAAGGGTCTAATGGAGACAATAACATGAAGACAGTCTCAAAATCATGGAACAATCGTTTGTATATAGACATAACCTAATTGGACATAGTTTAGTGGATGGAAGTCGTGGACATGATAAACACATCACCTAATTGGATGCATCAGTGTCAACTATGCCTATGAAAGAATTCAAAACAAGAAGGTATCCTAGTCTAATCAGTCATAGATCAATGGCATTTAGAGGCTAAGGAACATTCAATTTGTTCAAGTGCAGACAGAGTGAGAGATGTTTAAGTAGCAATACATTCATCAATTCATAGATTTTAAAGAGGCTGCAATCACGTTGTCACTATTAAGCACAAAAAGCATCTTCGCTTTGTCACAAACCTGAATCAAACATCCATTCACAACTCAATTTGGTCATTAACATTAACAAATAAGTCATTTCAAAAGAGAGATTAAGCTTCACACACAAAAGAAGAACTTCCCAAGCAATGTATGGAGCAAATGGACAATTTAAGCTTCACGCAGAAAAGAAAAACTTCCCAAGATTAGATTTCCACATAAATGTCAAAATGTCGTACACTCAAGTTAACTATGTTGAGGAACTTCCAGAACATTCACTCACCATTCACTAATTAACACCTTACCATTCAAAAACATTTAATTAGTCACTAGCTCTACGAACTGTGCTTTAATCAAAACTATTTGTGAACAAAGCCCTAAGCCGCGATGAAAATCAAAGATAGATTGCTACTGCAAACCTTGAGCTAAAATAAAATTGATGAGCTAAACTGTCAATCCTAATCACGAGAAAACAGTTTTGAAACATATGGAAAATTAGCTACAAAAATCTGAATTCAATCTTCTTTGATTGTGCATAGAGTCGAAGGAGAAAAACGAAAACTTACTCCGACGAGTTCAGCCACTTCAACGGCGCCGAGAATCGCCAAAATTACCCAGAATAAACTGAAGCGCCACTAACAAAATTGCGCCAGTAACAAAACAGACCGGAGAAATAAATAAAACTCAGTTAAAGGCAATCTTTAATCATACCTTCCATCGTTTGCAAAGGTTTGGTCTTTAGATGTATGAAAGGGTTATGTCGCTGGTTCGATTGGGAGGGTCAACTTGGTTTACGGTCTGGTCGTGTGTCCCCGTGAACAAAAAGTTACTCTACAACGCTGTGGGTCGCCGATCCACAAGAAACCGCAAGTATAGGGTTGCCGGAGAAGAAACTTTTAGGGTTTTGCTGTTTGGGGTTGCTTTGAGTTTTTTTTTTTTTACTGAATAGAGTCCGTGAAATACTTTGTATATCATCCAAGACGGTAAAATGTAAAATGAAGGTTGTTCGGTCTTTTCATATAGAGAAAGTGCATCAATCGTCCAAAGTACTTATATGTGTAATAACAATCTCTTAAAGTGCCTTGTAGCGTAATAATCTCAATGGCTTCGTTTAAGTTATTTTATTTTATTTTCCACACTGACAAGTAGATTGTAATTCCTCTACATCACATCTATTATTTCATTTGTTGAGAATTTGGGATTTGTCCTTAACTTCTTCTTGTCAAAGAGTTACGCAATTCTTAATATCTTCAGAAGCTTAGAACAATTTGATCGGACTCAAAATATGCTCATTTTATGTAAATTTTTACCATCAACTTGTTTTTTTACCATTTCCGAACGAGTACACACACTCAACATATTTCATGGAACACATGTTATGAACCTTCATACTTTATTGATATGAATAAACGAATACAAGCAGAAGGAAAATCACTCTTAATGGCAATGAAGTGTTCTTTCTTCATGGGCTTTGAAAATATTATGTTTGAAGGTGATTGCAAGGTGCTTATACAACAGCTAGAAGGACAAAATCTGGATTTGAGCATCAACAATTTATGCAAGGATATTCTATTATGGGCTTCGAAATTCAAGAAACATCAATTTCTGTTTACCAAAAGATCTAACAATGAAGCTGCTCATTGTTTGGCTTCAAAGGGTCCGATTGATTCTAGATTCTATTCAAGTTGTATTCATCCTTCTGTATGGTTAACTGATGTTTTACATCATGACTTTGTAACTTCTCGTTTTTAAAATCAATATATAAGTTTGTCGGAAAAAAAAAATGAATACAAGTCCAAGCGTATCAATTTGCAACCCTCTCTTGATCTCAGTTACAGAAACTCTGAGAAACAAGCCCAATACCAGATGCAACCAAAAGCATAAACCCTAACAAATATATAATGGTCATTTTATAGTACAAGACCCATTTACAATCGCAAATACTTATTACAAAATCAACCAGGCCCGGCCCAATGTTTGAGTGGATCCTATGCAAAATTTTAAAACAGGTCCTAAGTTTATATGTATTTTCATACTTGTAAAATAAAAAACGCTATATCTTATTCTAGTTGGGCCCTTAAATATATTAAAATTTTGTTAAAAAAAACTGGACTGTGTGCATTTGCACCTTAGGCACATGCCCAAAACCGGGCCTGAAAGCAACTACTTGTAAACAATAAACTGCCACTTCACTAGCTCGATTCGGTATAAGCAGACATTCAATATTTCAGATTAGAGATATTATATGAGGCATCAACATGAACTCCTAATTCAAAGAAGATTAGGAGGAGCGACCGAAATAAACTCCTAATTCAAAAAGAATAAAGAGGAACCAACGCACCATACCCAACTCAATAAGGATTAGGATTGACATAAACTTATAAATAGAGAAGTCATAGAACAAGGATAGACACGTAAACAATAAACACTCAAACCCAAAGAGCTAAATTCCCACCGCCTCTCAATAACAACGAAGAAATCACAACTACCTCCACGAAATCAGACTTCATCGAAGCTTGGTTCTTCATCGATTGATGACGAGCGAACGACAAGCGACATACGAGATCCTCTCACAATGATCTCTAGATTGATATAATTTAATTCTATATTTTTTTATTAATAAAACATCTTTTTCCATATCATTTTGTAGTATTGTTCTCGTGCGAACTGATTAAAATTTGCACAAACACAAATAAATATTATTGGGATTCGCCAATAAATATGGATATCTCGAGCTGATCTTGATCTATCCAACTAAAAATAATTAAAATAATATTAAATAACACCAGTAAATATGGATATCCCGGTCCGATCTTGATCTATCCACAGTTTAGTTTCGGTTTAATGTTGATTAACAGTAATTTATGTAACAGTAAACTGTGCAAAACTGAGGTCTATGGGTTTTTAAGTTTCGAACTTTATTTCGTGGAGATACAAGTTTCGAACTTTAATTTTGGGGAGAACTACATCTTTAACTTTGGTTTCAGAGATCATAGTTTGGGAGACATCTAGTGCTATATTATAGTTCTCGTGGGAAAATAGCTCGTTTTTCCAAAATAAATTAATGCAAACATATGTGCTAAGTGTTAAACATATTTTAAAAAATATAATAATTCTTAAAAATAAATTATTAATAAAACCAAATCAAATGAAAATGAGTCAACTACAATATCTTTAATTTCCAAGTCTTATTATTAAGAATTTGGAATAGATGTAGTCAAACGGCCAAAAAGTTTTGTTAAGGTAAGCCTATAAAAAATACACATACGAAGCACGCCCGGTGGGACTTACGCCTTATCCATTAGGCCACAGACGCTTTGGTAATTCATCTTCATATTTTAAATTAATTATACTATTATAAAGAAACTTCAATCCAACTTCATTCCTCTCCAAGAAACAGAACAATTAAACTACGAAGATAAACCATGTTACGTTCAATGTTCCTAAGTCCTATTGGTATATGAAGTTTTCTTTTAGAATCACTAAAGCATTCATCAATCCAAGGTATACGAACCTTTTTTTTTTATATATCTCCATGATTCGTTTTATATCATCTTTCACCAAATCACTAACTTTTGAACCAAAAATCTCTATAATATTATTTGAGAAGTATATTTATAGAAATACTAGAAAATATTTCTTTATTTACAATTTATGCCACTGGATTAATACATAAAAAGTGTTTGAAAATAGATTTATTTATGGGTAAAACATACAGAGTCAACCGAGTCAACTCGGTTGCAACAATGACCAGTCCTGAATCATGTATAATAACACGTGGATCTTTAACTATCACTTAAATCAAACCGATAATTGAGTATTTAATAATTTGCTCGGTTTAAAAACACAATTGGTTCATTACCTGTTATACAATCGCAAGTCAGAATAGAGGAAGGAAAATATTAACTACAACTTAAATCAAACCGAAAATTGATTATTTGATAAAACAATTGGTTCTTTACGTGTTATACAATCGCAAATCAGAATAGAGGAAGGAAAATATTACAATCAAAAATCTCGGATCCATTTGATTCCCTTTCTTTACATGTTTTAGAAATAGAGGAAGAAAAATATTTTCAGGAAATCTCGAATTAATATCAATAGAAACCAATATTGAAATATGCTAATAAACGTCGCAAATCTCAGCATCATATTAATATCAACTGTTGTTTCTTTTTTTTTGGAGATTATGTAAACCTTAAATCCGCGTAACCACATAAATCTAAATATGTTAACAATCCCATGAATTTCGCTCTATATAAAATATAAACCATAACAGAAACGATTTCAGAAAGTAAATATTAAAATCTTAACTACAAACAAATCAAATTTCTGTTGCACTACAAGACTCAATATTTTTGAAATATTTGTTTCAAATCTTAGTGCGCGTCTCATATGCCACTATTTCAGAAAAGTCAATCTCATGTGCCATCTGATAATCTAGATGCCATTCATTGATATGAAATTCCCATTTGACCCTTAATGATTCATTATCAAAACTCATTAAATTGAAATTCAGAAATTCAAAATTAACTATAAAAAAATGAAACAAAACATTTGAAATCGATCTTCTTGTCGCCGTCGACATCCTCTTCGAGTCGGAGCTCATCGCCGGCCCGGATTCTGCTTCCTTGTCCTCGTTCTGAAATCGGTTTCCTCTTTCCTCCATCATTGTTAAATGTGAGTTCTTCTTCTTCCTCTTTCCTCCGCCATTATTATGGTTTTATTGGTATTTGAAAAATTAGGGGTTTGGATACGAAATTTGTTTAATTCGGTATGCACATTTGGTTGGTAACCATGTATTCTGGATAGATTAGGCCTTAGATTTGGTAATTTGACGATTGTAGTTGGTTAATCGCAGATTAGAACTCGAACCGGCGATCACCCAATATGGTATGTTGGGTAAGATAGAGGACAAATGGTACCACTGCTGTAACTGAGAGATTGAGTTTAACTAGTACAAATGGTACAAGTGTTGTAACTGAGAGATTAAGTTCAACTAGTACAAATGGTACAACTGTGATACGTTGTGTATTTGCCGATTGATAATTTGTATTATATTTTCAGGAGATATTGAGCATTAACCACACAAACATACATTTTAATTATGGAGGATGCTATTCACTGAACATAGAGGATTTGAAATGGTTTACAAGAAATTTCACCTATGCTATACCATTTAAGACCTCATCAGAGGAGAAAATTTACTCAACGTTAGTAGATAAGATATGCAAGAATATTGCGATAGATGGAGCTAGTTCACAGCTGAAATTGAGTTACATCCCATTGGTAAATAATCCTCAAAAAGAGTCATATATTTTCGATGATGATGTCGTATATGTTTATCCCTTGTTCAAAAAATCGGCCAAGGCGGCCGCCTGGTCGGCGATTATACGTGCGACGATCGACCACCGCCGCGAATCAATGCTAATCGGATATTAAATCGGAAATTTTGGAAAAACCTTGTTTTTTTCAATTGATGTTCAGAATGGATCTTTAATAGTTGGATCTACAAATATTTGATATAAATGAAGCGAAAAATGGTTAGAAATGATAAAATAACTGAGAACAATTAATGGCGACCAATATTACGGTAGAGAATCGCAGAGTTTGTGAAGAAGATGATTACGAAATTACTTTTTTTGCCCTTCATTTAAAGGAAAAAAATTAAAAATTAAAAAATAACACTAAAGAGAATCGGACTTGAGCACCGAAAGAACAAATACTACTAATAAACCATCTGAGCCGGCGTGTTTCGATGTATCTTTTTAACAATTATAATATATTTATTTACGTAAAATGTTTGACAACTAATCCCCGATTAATCCCCACTAAATCACCGATTTTATTACTAGGTGCTAGGCACAACCCGAGCGCCCGACTAACGCCTACCAAAATTTTGAACATGATGTTTATCTAACGACAGTGGATAAATAGAGACTTAGGTCTGTTTTACATGTGAAGGTAAGATTTTGAAATAAACCAAAGGAGCGAGCAACTTTCAAGAGCGGAGGGTAAGTAGTTTATTTGGTGTGAATTATTCGGAGCGGGTTTCAAATGGCAGAGCTGATGATGATGTAGTTAATGTCGGCATCCTTACCATTTACAGAGTAGACGCAACAAGAGAACAACAAAGGGGGCCGATTATTAAAGAGCCAATGGAAACTAATGTTAATGAATATGGTGAGAATGGAGCGTGTGACGAATTTGCGGCTGTGGATAACCATATGGAATGGTTTGCATGGTATGCATGAATATGTTGAGCTTCCACGGCCTGTAGAAGAAAGTCAGTATGTTGAAGAATGGGAAGATGGTATGGGTCTTGAAATAGGTCAAGAATTTTGTTCTAAGGAGGCACTGCAAGATTTGGTTGACAGGGCTTCACATAAGAACTGTTATGGGGTCCACACTTATAAGTTGGATACAAGGCGACTTATTATACAATGTCGTCAAGCGAATCAAGGCTGTAAATGGTATTTACGATGCATACATGCTCTCGGGATGTTGCGAGTACAAGCAATAGTAAAAGGAGAGGCAACCCATGATTAATAGCATCTGTTTTGCATGCAGACTATCCAGGTCAATTCGACACCCCAGATCCTAAAAGTACCATCACTCTTTTTCAAGGTAGAGTTGGTGTGCGTTTGTCCTAATCTACAACCTTAAGAGGGAAAAAAACTAGCTGTTAGTGATGTGCGGGGCAGTCCTGGAAAAGGTTATAAAATGTTGTATTCTTATTTGTACATGTTAGAGAAGAGAAATCTTGGAACACTAACAAGTGTGAAATTGGATGCAGAGAAAAAGTTCCAGTACCTATTCATTGCTTGTGGCGCTAGCATCGAAGGATTTGGAGCAATGAGAAAAGTGATAATTGTGAACGCAACATTACTTAAGACTGTATATGGTGGACAACTTGTGTTTACCACATCTCAGGATATTAATCATCACCATTACCCCCATTGCATTTGATGTAATTGATAGTGAGAAACATGATAGTTGGAAATAGTTTTTTGAAATGCTGAAAACCGTTATACCGGATGATCCTGAATTGGTTTTTATGCGTGACAGACATAAAATCATCATAAATTCAGTAAGTAAGGTCTATCCTCTCTTTTAGCATGAACACTGTATATGACATTTGTCTCAAAACGTGAGAGGTAGAGTTCAGCATAAGGTCAACAAAGATCTAGTTGCGGCAAAATTCATCCAATGCGCTAATCCCCTATATATTATTTGAGAAACATTCTCACAAACCTTTTTATTTACAATGGTGCCATTTTGCTGATGTGTCACCACAACATTCATTCTCACATATCATTTAATAAAATTAATTAATATAATAAAAATAAATAAAAAAATACTAATTTCTCTTTTGGGGAATCGAACTTAAGACATCGAAGACAACATAATAAGAACACAACCACTTTCACAAAGACATTTCATATGTTTCCCAATCAGTCTCTTTTAGATATCTATAAATTACTTTAGATATTAAAATTATAAACTATTTACATTATATGCCATTATCCACCTTCTGTTTTTTTATATAACTACAAAATATATATAAGAACTATTATGCATCATTAGTAATAGAAAATAGAATAAATTTATCCATTAAGTCTTTTTTGACATAACCAGAAAATTTATATAAAAATTATTATGCATCATTAGTAATAAAAAATAGAATAAATTTATCCATTAAGTCTTTTTTGATATAACCAGAAAACTTATATAAAAATTATTATGTTTTATTAGTAATAAAAAATAGAAAAATATAATGGCTAACAAAATTATTTAAATTAAGTGACTTAATTAAGAACACTTTCATTAAGTCCTAAAATAAATTTAGGGAAACAAATCGACGAAAATATATTCCTTGCCTGCCACTTTCATTAAATACAAATTCATAGAATACAATAACACTTACCAAAATCGTGACCTATAATTTTTATATATTGTGTTTTCATTATGTAAGGAAAGTTGATATAAATTCCATATTTTCGTCGTATAGTAAGTTATTTGGTGGATTTGTTCAACAAAGGTTGCTCTTGTAGATGCTTTGATATAGACAAGTATCATTGTGTCCATACAATAGCCGCAACCAGAAAATTGATGAGTATGGGAGGGAGAACAACGAATATTAGTGTATATGACCTGTGCTCCAAATATTACTTGATTGAGACGTGGGCATTGACATATCACATGACTATTTATCCAGTGCTTAATGAGTCTAGCTTGACTATGTGTGAGGATATACTATAATTATTAACCTTACCACATGATTACATCAAAAAGATGGAAGAAATCAAGAAAACCACTATCCATCCACCGGAGAACGTCACCGAAAGACGAGTAACATGTATGTACCTGGCTTAAGCTTGGCTGAGTATTTCCAGAGCGGAAGTGGAGTTTGATTCATGTGTGTCTATTTGTATTTATCGGGTTTGTACTACGAGGTTACACTATTTACAACTAAGAACAATTCTGGGTTTTCATTTATTAAATTTGTACTACCTGGTTATACTATGTACAACTAAGAACAATCATTGGTTTGTCTTTGTACTTGTATTCGGTATTGAATGTGTTTGTATTTTTATTTGTATTTGTATTGAATGGTACAACCTCTGTTCGGAAACACGGGCGAGTAGACCGAGTACTCACAGTGAATCCGCTTGGCAGTGGAGCTTCGCTGCAATTTTGCCAAAATCGGAATATAAATCAGAATTTTTTAAAAACCATTAATGATTTTTCGTTCGAAATAACATTATTACTTATTAGATCTACTATTTTTCTGTTAAATCCTATTGAAAACGATATTAAAAGTGTAAAAACGAGCAAGAACAATGTATGCGGCTGAAAATTAGGGTTGCAGATATGAGAACTCGTGTAGAAGATGATAGGTTATTTATAATTTAGTCATTCATTAAACTAAACGAGAAAAATTTACAAAATTGGGATCTAATACTCGAACCTGCGCCCTATAGATTTCTGGGAAAACGCTTCATCAACTACGCTTTTGTAGTTTTTTGTTTTACACGCTATTCTATCTTTTGTAGTAATGTTAATATTAAATTATTAATTAAATAAAATATTTAAAAAAACTCAAAAACAAGTTCCCCATTGTTTTCTTACATATAAGTCAAAAACTCAAAAATATCTAATAAATATTAAATTATACAAAAAAATTATTTTATGATTTATTTCTGAGTTTTGAAAAAATTGCTAGACCCAGACCGAGCTCCCGACTAACACCTAACGATTTTCCGAACAAGGGGTACAACTGTGTTTATGTGGTTCAACTATAATTCAACTACAGTCAAATAAGCAAATCAACCAATAGATAATATAAGAAAACAAAATAACAATTATGAAATTTAAAATTAAACTAAACAATTATGAAAAGCATAAGTAAAATTATGTTCTCACATCAACCACTCCTTAGAATATAAGAAAGACATAGGTAATGTCAACCTATATAACATTCAAAGAATCAAAATATTAAATTATTCATAATTTATAAAATGAGACATTGTAAATGATGTGTAAAGGTCAAAACTCATTTGCACAATTACACCATAACATTTTAGGAAAAATTCAACTAGAATTACTTTAAAATACAACTATTTGAAATTTTGCTCAACTGTTATCTTAGGGACAACTAAGTGCATTTTATTTTGGAAAATTTGATAAATTTTCACTTTTCCTCCCGGGGAAGAATTTTTAAGCATTTTAAATATTTTTAATTTTAAAATATTTCTCTTTCCTAATAAATACAAAATCCTTAATTTCTGGTTTTTCGCCTATGGTTCAACCAACTAAGAGATACTATAAGGAAACAATTAACAATTATGATATTTAAAATTAAACAAAAAAGCATAAGCAAAATCATGTTCTCACTTATGTTGCATGGAATCGTCGCCGGTGAGACATTTCACGTTCCCGAACCGGAAGCGGTAGAGAAATCGCGCGGAATCGCTTGGAATCGTCTCGGAATCGTGATTCCAGAAACGATGCGTTTGGAAGCGTGGAGGAAGCGAACAATTAGAAGTCGGAAACGTCGAAGGTGTTGATCGGAAGCGTTTTACATTAAAACGTTTAAAGTCAACAAAAAAACAAATAAGTCAACAATTATTTTGGGGCTTATAAATTATTTTGTGGCCAAGGTCATTAAAAACAACAAAAAACCTAATTACCTTAATCTAAAAAACAAACGAGAGAAGCAATTTAGGACTGCATAACTCAATCGCGTACTCACGCCGGTGTCTGATTTTTTTCCTAAAATTGTGAGTTAGAAAAAATTAAAGGTAATTTTAATTTCTATATCTGTTATTCTGAATAGTAATCTAATTACATTATGTTCTTCGTGTTTTTGTGTTGTTTCGAGAGTGTTATTCGTGTTAATCGTATTGTTGACTTTAATTGTGCTATTGTCTAATTGGGAGTTTCTGATAACACTCATATTTTACTCCTAAAACCTATTATTTCAAGATCGTTTATAAGTGTTTTGACCCGGTTTTCAACGGTTTTAAGGCGATTTCCACGTTTTCTAGTTTTAAAAGTCATTTCAGGAAAATTGGACAAAAAGACACATTTTGAAGCAAAACGGGAACTTCGAAGGACATGTGCTCGGAGCCATAAGTTCAGCATCAGATGACGACCTTCCCACCACAAGATTAAGCTCATATTTGGAGACAAGGTAGCCTTATCAGCTGTCTTTCACCTCGAAGTGGTTTGAGAGCAATCCCACGGTTGGATCTCAAGTAACGAAGGAAGCAAGAAGGCCCGTCAGACACATTCCCAGAAGAAGGCCGGCCGCGCCACGGATCCTCAGAAGACCAGTGGCCGCGCCACGCCTGGTCGCTCGCGCGGCCACACCACTCCGGCCCATCCCGAGCCCGTTTGCACTTATCCAATATTTTCCCGAGGTTAAAACGTGAAGCCCACTTTCTGAAGACCGGAAGCCTATATAAAGGAGTCTTAGGGTTTCAGAGAAGGGGGGTGACGCCACACACATAGAAGAGACGA
>JAHZTW010000001.1:154553930-154574310 GCA_020283515.1 Alliaria petiolata
GCTAGATCCGTGAAAGCGGGGTAGTCATAGTCGACCGTTTCAGCTTAAAAACCTAGCTTATTAAATCATTTAGAACCTATCCTGTTGCTTGTTTAATTCGATCCATGAACCCCGGAGAATATCCCTGAACCCAACGCCTTTTATTTATTGATTTACAACCGTTTAATTCTCGTTTGCTTCTTGATATTATTGCTACAAACTGTGACAAACTCTATCCCCAAGTTCCATTTGGTTTAAAGAAGTTAGAAATCTTAGGACTTTCGCAAAACAACAATCTCTGTGGATTCGATCCCTTAATATACTACTGTGATTGCTGTGCACTTGCATCTATTTTAGGGGTAAAACTTGAAGTGAAATAAACCCCGCGATCAGTTTCAGACTTGCAGTTTAAGATTACTATTCAAAAGTACATAAGCTAAGATAACTTGTTTTTTCAGAACTAATATGTCTCAAGATCCTCTAAATATTGATGAATCGTCTAATGTGGATGATAAAGCGCCTTTGTGGATCTATGTGAAAAAAATGAAAAGCTGTCTGGAGGAGGATCATGGAGATTTGAATGCAAATTTTGCAGTAATACATATGTTGGATCTCATAGTAGAGTCGTGACTCATTTGTTACAAGAAGGGACCTAAAGACGTTCCGTTGCCTTTGTCATCAAGGAAACATCTAGTTCTTTTCTTGATTATGATATGAGCTATAAAGTTCCTAATGCAAGTGAATCTGACCCAAAGAAGAGAAAGGGTCCTTTGAAAAAAGCATTTTGAAATGAAGATATGGAGCAATGTGATGGTGAGGTAGCTAGAATGTTCTATACAGGTTTTTTGTCTTTTAACCTTGCAAGAAATCCTCACTACCGCAACTCATATGTGTGTGCATCAGAAATCCCAGATATGTTCCACCTGGTTATAATTCGTTGATGATATGAGCATGCCGATCAGGAGTTAAACCCCATGCGTGCATCTGAGCTTGAACCTGAGGATGCTCTAGCTATTTCAAGTGGATCATTGACGCGTGCTAGGACCAGGAAGCTCAAGGAAACTATCAGTTCTCTACTCATACACTTAGAGAACCAAGCAAGAGAAAGAGATGCTTATCAAACCTCACTGGTTTTGATTCAAGCCAACTGATTTCATCATTTAGGTAAGGTGTTCAGTTGTACTCTTTTTCCCTTGACAAATTCTGTCCCACTGGGTTTTCTTGTCAAGGTTTTTAATGAGGCAATTGTTCACCTCCTTAACCCCATTTGATGGATCGAAGATCAAGACCAGAAGCAGCTCTTCCAACGGCTACTTCTTTCATTTTTAAACATGTTATTTTTATTAGCTTATGTTATGTTTTAAGTTGTATTTTTATTTGTTGTCTTAGGCGTGTATTTAGGGCTTCCCTCTGAAGTTCCCTATATATACTCCTTGTAAATACTCATTTTATCCATCTAGCTTTTATTCTCAAACTCTTTCTAAGAACTAGATCAAATCGGTAAATCAAAGGCTCTCCCATATCCTTTGTGTGACCCATCGATCCACTGGTAAATCTAAGGCTTTCCGCATCCTTAGTGTGACCACAACACTCCCTTGTTACTTGAATCCATTCGTTCAAAACCATCCAGAACGATTCTCACTCTACTTGCTTCTAAAGTGACGATTTTGGAGAAAGATCTTACAAGGATCATATTAAGTTGTATCGGAGCCAATTTGGAAGCTAAGTACTCTTAGATCTATTGGGTTATGCTTTTTTTATCATCCAGATCGTGTAGATCTAAGTGTTCTGCGAATTTTTATACTTTTGTGTCTCTTGGTGTTCTTGAGCCGCAAGCATCTGAAGAGTTCACTTGTTTGTGTTGCCTTGAATCGATCATACTTGTTGAATCATTGTTATAGGACTGTTAGATCTCTGAACATAGATCTGTGTTTAAAAAGCAATATGAGTATAATTTTTGTCTCTGCAACTTCCAAATCCGATTTTGGTGAAAGAGAACTTGTTGCAGGTTGTTGATTTGTGTTCTTTGGTCTGTTCTCTTGTTTCTAATTGATAGATCGTTTCTATCTGTTGTTGTTGGCACTGGATTTAGTATGTTTTGGTGAATTTTTGGCCACTGCAATTCTCTGTCTGCAATTTTCATGATTTCTGTTGTTTATGACTCTTGGAATTTTTGTGAATCACGCTTTGAACTGTTGTTTCTTGTTGTTAAATTTGAAATTGTGTCTATCTGTTGCTGTTTGCATATTTATTATGTTTGCTTGAAGAACTTGTAACAGCAGTTTCTATTAATTCATTTCAGGTTCAATGACAAACCCAGAGGAAGAAGAAGAGAATGCTATCATGAGAAACAACAAATTCCTCATGGAAGCTATGATGACTCAAATGCAGAAAGTGATGAATGAGAAGTTTGAGGAAAGGGACATATCCAGAACCGAAACTAGGAAAAATCAAAGGAAAAATGATAGGTTCACTGATGATGCAACTGATCAATACTACCAGAGAAAGAGTGATGCATCACAAAACAACCAGAGAAGAAATAGGCGTAATAGAACTCAAGAAGAGCTGCTAAAAGATAATCTCAAGGAGCTGAAGATCAATATTCCTCCATTCTTTAGCAAAACAGATCTTGATGCTTACTTGGAATGGGAAAAGAAGATTGAGTTGGTCTTCAATGTTCATCAATACACAAAGCTTAATAGAGTGAAGATCGCTGCCACAGAGTTTCATGATTATGCTTTGAGTTGGTAGGATCAACTAGTCACGACCAGAAGAAGAAAACAAGAGCTACATGTTGAAACTTGGTCTGAAATGAAAAGTATAATGAGGAAGAGGTTTATACCTAACCACTATAACAGGGAGCTACATCAGAAGCTGAGGAAACACACTCAAGGATCTCGAACTGTAGAAGAATATTTCAAGAGATGGAGTTGTTAATGCTGCGAGTTAACATAGCAGAAGATCAAGAAGCTACAATGTCACGGTTTCTTGGAGGATTGAATCAGGAAATTCAAGACAGATTAGAGACAGAGCATTACATGAAGCTTGAGGATATGTTACACAAGGCTATTATGTTTGAACAACAGATTAAAAGAAAGAGATCCTCAAGTTCTAGCTATGGTCAGAATTCATCTTACACACGCCCAAGTTACTCTAAATAAGACAGAAATTATTATGCTAAAGAATTCAAGCCTACAGCGTATTCTAAGCCTTCTGATACAACTAAAGTTATTGCTCCAGCACCTGTAGACTACAAAGGAAAGGCAAAAGAAGGTGTTGTGCGATCCAGAGATGTTAGTTGTTTCAAATGTCATGGAAAAGGGCATTATGCAAGTGAATGCTCTAACAAACGTGTGATGATCTTGTTGGAAAGTGGTGAAGTAGAGTCTGCTGATGAGTATCCAGAGACTTCGAGTGGAGATGAGCAAGAGCTTGTACATTTTAAAGGAGACTTGTTAGTAGCCAGAAGAACTCTAAGTATGCAGAACAAGACTCAAGAACAAGAACAAAGGGAAAATCTGTTTTATAAGATGCCATGTCCAAGGAAAAGTCTGTAGTTTAATCATTGATGGTGGTAGCTGTAAAAACGTGGCTAGTGATACAATGGTTAAGAAGCTTGGCTTGAAGACTACAAAGCAACCAGCGCCTTATAAGCTTCAATGGCTTAATGATAGTGGCGAAATGAGTGTAAGCAAGCAGGTTTTGGTATCTATGTCTATTGGCAAGTATGATGACGAGATTCTTTGTGATGTTCTGCCTATGGAAGCCAATCATATACTGCTAGGACTTCCTTGGCAATCAGACATAAAGGTTCTACATGATGGTTTTACAAATCGCCATACTTTTGAGTATAAAGGAAAGAAGACTACACCGGTTCCTATGACTCCACATGAGGTTTATCTTGATCAAAAGAAGGACTCTTCTCAGCCTAAACGTCCAAACTTCTTTGCTAAGTCCAGTGAAGTTAAGAAAGCTTTCTACTCTAATCATTATATGCTCCTGTTTGTTTATAAAGAGTCATTGCTTATTCTGTCTAACCTTACACCGGTGCTACCGAGTGAAATGACTAATCTTTTGCAGGAGTACAGTGATGTCTTCCCTGAAGAAATTTCACAAGGCTTACCACCGATCAGAGGGATTGAGTATCAGATCCTCTCTTCCCAATATACCAGCTTATAAAACTAATCTGGTGGAAACTAAGGAACTTCAAGAACAGATTAGTAAGCTGATGAAGAAGGGCCATATTCGTGAGAGTATGGGTCCCTGTGCTGTGCCAGTCATACTTGTGCCAAAGAAAGATGGAAGCTGGCGAATGTGTGCTGATTGTAGAACAATTAACAATATTACAGTGAAGTATCGTCACCCTATTACTAGATTAGATAATATGCTTGATGAATTGTATCGTTCTAGCATATTTTCTAAGATTGATCTTAAAAGTGGGTATCACCAGATTAGGATGAAGGAGGGTGATGAGTGGAAGACTGCATTTAAAACTAAGCATGGTTTATATGAGTGGTTAGTCATGCCTTTCAGATTGACTAATGCTCCTAGTACCTTTATGCATTTGATGAATCATGTACTTAGAGCTTATATAGGCCTGTTTGTTGTTGTTTATTTCGATGACATTCTCATATACAGTAAGAGTCTAGGCGAGCATACTGAGCATGTTGAAATGGTGCTAGAAATGCTTTGGAAATAAGCTTTTTTTGCAAATTTAAAGAAATGCACCTTTTACACAGATAATGTGGTTTTTCTAGGCTTTGTTGTGAGTGCAAATGGAATCAAAGTAGATGCAGAGAAGGTGAAAGCAATCAAAGAATGGCCAAGTCCAAAAATAGTAGGAGAAGTTCGTAGCTTTCATGGACTTGCTGGCTTCTACAAACGCTTTGTAAAGGATTTCAGCACTTTAGCAGCTCCCTTAACTGAAGTCATCAAGAAGGATGTGGGATTCAAATGGGAGAAAGCTCAGGAGACAGCATTTCAATGCCTAAAATAGAAGCTTATTCATGCTCCTGTTTTATCATTACCTGATTTTGTAAAGACTTTTGAGATTGAATGTGATGCTTCTGGTGTAGGAATTGGAGCAGTCTTGATGCAAGACAAGAAGCCTATTGCGTTCTTCAGTGAGAAACTTGGAGGAGCAACTCTCAACTATCCAACATATGACATGGAGCTGTACGCCTTGGTTAGAGCTCTCCAAACTTGGCAACACTATCTTTGGCCAAAGGAATTCATCATTCACACAGACCATGAGTCTTTAAAACACTTGAAAGGTCAACATAAACTCAACAAAAGACATGCCCGGTGGGTTGATTCATAGAAACATTCCCTTATGTCATCAAGTACAAAGAAGGTAAGGATAATGTAGTAGCTGATGCATTATCCAGAAGGTACACTCTTCTCTCTACTCTTGATGCTAGACTGTTGGGATTTGAACAGATTAAAGAACTATGTCCTACTGATTCTGATTTTCAAGAAATCTATAGATCTTGTGAGAAGTTTGCTTCTAATAACTATTTTAAACAAGATGGATTTCTCTTTTATAAAAATAGGCTGTGTATTCCTAATTTTTCTCTTCGAGATTTGTTTACTAAGGAAGTGATAACACTCATATTTTACTCGTAAAACCTATTATTCCAAGATCCTTTACAAGTGTTTGAACCAGGTTTTCAATTGTTTTAAAGTGATTTTCACGTTTCCTAGTCTTAAGAGTCATTTCAGGGAAATTGGACAAAAAAGACATATTTTGGAGCAAAACGGGAACTTCAAGGACAAGTGCTCGGAGCCATAAGTTCAGCATCAGACGACGACCTTCCCACCACAAGATCGAGCTCATATTTGGAGACAAGATAGCCCATTCAGCTGTCTTTCATGCCGAGGCGGTTTGAGTTCGATCCCGCGGTTGGATCTCAAGTTACGAAGGAAGCAAGAAGGTCCGTCAGACACATCCTCAGAAAAAGGACGGCCGCACCATGGAACACACAAGGAGCGATCCTTGCATGCTTCCGAACCCACACCCACCTGCAGACCACTCCATGTCGCCGCCCCGAGAACGCTTCACTTCTGAAAAAACACCCGCACCCCTAGCGGAGGATGAGGACGAGAGTTCTCACCACCATGTTTATGTTCTCTCCCATCACAACCAAAGGCTCCCACCTTCCTTCCTGCATCAGCGACTGCACCAGCTTACGGAGCTAGCACGGATCCTCACAGATCGTGCAGCCGATTCCGAGAAGACCTTCCATTCCCGGATCAGTTCGATGCAAGCCGAGATATCGTACAAGGTGCAGGAAATCGCAGATCTGGTCAAGAGACTTGAGGCTCAAGCTTCAAGAGACCGAAACAAACTTCTGATTAGGTTGCTCCTTGATCATACTCCGTGTCCCAAGATCGGTATCCCTTGATTCCCTTGATACCTAAATCATTGATTCCATATTGATTCCCTTGAGCAGAGTTTTCATCCATAAGTCCTCCTTCATAAGTGGATGAGCTTTCAAAATCTTGGTGGCTTGTGGGGGTTCCAAGCCATCATTCTCTCTTGACTTTCGGATATAGCACTCAACATTAATGCTATATCTGAGTCCATGCTTTCTCTCTTGTGATTCTGTCTTGCAAAAAGAACAAACACTTGAAAATGAAAAATAAAACCTAGTCTATACTAAGCTCCAAATCCTAGTAATTTCAATAAAACCTAAGTTGGCAACGGCGCCAATTGATAAGAGGACTTTTGACAGTTCTAAATATCAATCCTAAAGCCTATTAGTGTTGCTTTAGTACTTTAGGTATCAATCCAGGCTAGGTGTTCAAAGGTACTAAGAATGCAAGAGGAAAGTAAAGCTAAGTCAAATTCGGATTAAATTGGAGGAAATAAATCCTAAAAGACTACTTGGGATAACTAAACGACCACGAAAACAATTTTTAAAATCCCACTGAAGAGTTAGTTAACTACTAGACGACTCCTACTAATTTAAATGAACAAGCTACTGATTATGAAAATTCAAAATCTAAAAACAGATAAACTAGGCTATTTCTAGCAACCTAAAGGAACAAACTTTAAATCTAAAAGAGCAAGCTTTTGAAACTACTTAAATATAAAGACAGATTTAAGGATTGAGGTTCATGCTTAGGGAAGTACAAGGTTTGATCTTGGTTTACTAAAAGTAGATCTACACATTTATAAATGAGGTATCTCTAAGCCTAAGAAACAATCTTTCCATGGTTAGTGGTTAGATCCTCTCATCAAGCTTCCCTCCAAACACAAGGTTAATGGTGGAAAAGATGGTTGATGATCTAAAAGCACGGATCTTAACATGGCCTAACTAGCCACTGCCGTGGTCTTGAGAGCATACTAGTCTCTTGGTTTGGACTTGAGAGATTTCCTAAATCTTTTTGAGATATGGAAATCCCTAAGATCATAAACCCTCTATCAAGGTCTTTAAGCAATGAGCACGCCAAACCAAGAAGAGATAAGGTTTAAGAGAAAGAAAATACCAAGATTCAACCTTTAAACCTCCCTAATCACCTCATCCTTAAATCCTAAACAACTATTCCTTAATCATGTTCGAACCCCTCTTAATCATAGGATAAGAGGTGTTCATCATGACTAAGCTAAGCAAGAAGAAAGATTAAAGCTAAAGAGAAGTGCTTGAAATTAAAAATCAAAGTTTTTACATAAGAAAGCTTAAGGTTTTTCTCCAAAAATGGAGGCTAGATCTAAAAATGGGAGAGACAATCCCAAAAAACGTGCCTACCTAAGAAAATAGGTTAAAGTTGCTTATATAGGTCCAGAAATATTGGTCCCCTCACAAAAAGACAAAGTATGAGCTGTCCAAAGAAGGAAGGAGAAACTAGTGTGGAAGATTGATCAGTTGGGTTGATCTCTGGGTCGATCTAGGTCTTGGAATGGCTAGGCTTGGTCGATCTTGGGGTCGATCTTAATCTTGGAATGGCCAGCTCACCTTGATCTAGGGGTCGATCTCGGGTCTTGGTTTGAGCATTTTGGTCGATCTCTGGGTCGATCTTCTGGGCTTGTTCTCTTCATGCGCGGAGTTGGAATGTGCAAGGGTTGTCGATCTTTCGGTCGATCTCTGATTGAAATGGGCAAACCAGCTTGATATAAGGGTCAAACTCAGGCTCTTTTCACTTTTCCAAGCTTTCCTTTGATTCCCATCAAACTCCTAAGCTCTTCTTTGAGCTTCTTGTCCATGCTCATCATCCAAGATAGCTCCAAGTACACCAAATAACCTGAAAATGATGCAAATATGTAAGAAATATGCAAATGCTAACGCAACATGTCCTAAAACCTAAAATGGGACAAAAACTACAATAAATCTAAGTATGAGTGCAAAAGTGCATGAAAACCTATCCTAAATGAGTGCTAAATATGTGAACTATCTGAGTATATCAACTCCCTCAAACTTGCCTTTTTGCTTGTCCTCAAGCAAAAAAAGACAAATGATAACATGCATATTTTACCCATTTTTACTATCATAAGTGAGTGCTTTAATAAGCATTTCACTAAGGTTTTAGTGCATAAACACTAGATTTCGAGTATTTGGTTGTTCAAGACTGTTTTCAGGTAAACTTAGCAAAAGACGCATATTTTGGAGCAAAATGGACAATTCCGGAAACAGTGCTCGAGGACAGAAGTTCAACATCAAATGAAGGCCTTCCCACCACGAGATCAAGCTCATATTTGGAGACAAGGTAGCCTTATCAGCTGTCTTTCACCTCGAAGTGGTTTGAGAACAATCCCACGGTTGGATCTCAAGTTATGGAAGAAGCAAGAAGGTCCGTCAAGCACCCGGAAGGACGAGCTGGCCGCGCCACGGCCAAACCAGACGACCAGTGGCCGCGCCACGGCCAGTCTCTCGCGCGGCCAGGCCATTCGCATTTCCCGAGCCCATTTGAAGCCCAACTTAAACCCGCAGCCGTCTTATGCAAGCCAAGACCTAATCCACGACCTAGGGCACTTGAAGACCTATATATACTCGTCGTTTAGGGTTTTTTAAGATATCAACTTTTCATTCCTAAATACTCTAAGTTACAGAATTCTCTTCGGCGGCCGCGAATCTCTGATTCGTGGTTTCCACTTTGTTCTTTGAGGGAGATTGATTTGTTCTTGAACCCTCTTTCTTTCTTATCGATTTATACAAGTTATGCATTCATCAATCACGTTTTCTACTTCTTCTTTCATGTCTGAGTAGTTTATTTTCGTTGGGTGTTCTTTAAGGGGATCTATGGGGAATTTCATTAACTGTTGTTGAACCGATTGTTTAGGCCAAAGATTAGGGTTTTCTGTCTCACCTTATTCGTTCTTATTGCATGAGTCTAGCGTCATGAACTATATTCTGATCACAGGGTCTTGAGAGCGACGAAAGTCCTGAATCTCTGATCTAAACCAAAATAGGGTAGAGAGCATCCTTTAAAAGATGTCTAAATGTTTATCGTCCCGATCTTATTGTGTGTTCGTCTAGGACGCAGGATACGAGAGTATACCTGCGAAATAGATGTTCGCAGATCGACCTTGCTTGATAGAGTTAGGTTTTTATAACCAGTGAATCAGTTTAGGGAAAATCGCCTAGCCTCGTTGCCTGACTTTTGTGCGTTTGATTTCTAGTTAGATAGATTTCCCGAGAAGATTCCCAACGTGTTCACCCCATCTGCTTTTAATCGAGATTTACGCACTTCAATACTTACTTTTCCTGCACTGCTTTCAATCGAGATTTACGCACTTCAATATTTACTTTTCCTGCACTGCTTGCCTGATTTCCTTTTTACAAGTCTTTAAGTTTATTTTCCTTTTCCTGTTGGTTATAGAAGAGATTGACAACCTTCTCTATATAAGACGTGATACTGCTTTCTTTATTTTCTGCAAAAACCGTGACACTTACCCCAAAACCCCAGTTCCATGCGTTTTTGGTTGCCCTGATTCTCTGTTTTGCAGTTGACCTCCTCCCTGTGGTTCGATACCCTAAGTATTACAACGCACGTTGTGCACTTGCAGCTTAGGGTCCTACAAATTTAAAGCTCGACGAGTCCCTAAAGAAATCCTCCAAACTCGGACGACTATTTTGACCCCATCAGTGGTCAAACTGAAGTAGTTAATAGAACTCTTGGTACTCTCTTGCGTGTTTTGATTAAGAAAAATCTTAAGAGTTGGGAAGATTGTTTGCCTCCCTTAGAGTTTGCATATAATCATGCTGTTCATTCTGCATCTAAGTATTCTCCTTTCCAAATTGTCTATGGCTTTAATCCTTTGTCTCCTTTAGATCTAATTCCTTTACCTTTAAGTGAAAGATCTAGTGTAGATGGACAGAAAAAGGCAGAAATGGTGAAACAGATTCATGAGAAAGCTAGACAGAATTTGGAAGAATAGACTAAGCTCCATGAGAAGCAAGCTAACAAAGGAAAACGTGAAGTCATCTTTGAAGTTGGAGACCAAGTTTGGGTATATCTGAGGAAGGAACGGTTCCCAGCAGAAAGGAAATCCAAGCTCATGCCTAGGATTGATGGCCCAATCACGATCACAAGGAGAATCAAGTGGATCTCCAAGGTAAGTACAATGTGAGTTCTAGTTTTATTGTAGATGAAGCAGATTGGAGGAGGACAAATCCTTTTCAAGAGGGAGGGGATGATATGAACATGCCGATGGATCCGGAGTTAAACCCCATGTGTAACCCTGAGCTTGAACCTGAGGATGCTCTAGCTATTTCAAGTGGACCAATGACGCGTGCTAGGAACAGGAAGCTCAAGGAAACTATCAGTTCTCTACTCATACACTTAGAGAACCAAGCAGGAGAAAGAGATGCTTATCAAACCTCACTTGTTTTGATTCAAACCAACTGATTTCATCATTTAGGTAAGGTGTTCAATTGTACTCTTTTTCCCTTGACAAGATTTGTCCCACTGGGTTTTCTTGTCAAAGTTTTTAATGAGGCAATTGTTCACCTCCTTAACCCCATTTGATGGACCGAAGCTCAAGACCAGAAGCAGCTCTTCCAACGGCTACTTCTTTCATTTTTAAACTTATGTTATTTTCTTAGCTTATGTTATGTTTTAAGTTGTATTTTTATCTGTTGTCTTAGGCGTGTATTTAGGGCTTTGAAACAAGACTTTTTAGTCTTGCTAGCAATTCCTCAATTGCTCATATCATTGCAATTCCACATCCTCCAAGAGACCCAACTCTTCTAGCAGTGCATGATCCGGGTACTTAGTTCCTCTAAAAGGTCTCTCCATAAGGGCCTTGTATACCTCCGAGGGTGTTGGAGGAGTGGCCACGGCTTTCTCAGCTCTCCTTGCTTTTGCTTTCTCCCTCCTAATGTCACTCTTTTGGGACAACTTTCTTATTACCGGTGGACTCTCCTCGGGATCTTCTTCTTCCACTTCCACAGGCCTCTTGCCTTGCCTCTTGTTACTCTCACCCTTTGTTCTCCCCATTAGTACCTATACAAGCAAAAATCTTGGAGAAGAGTGAGTATATGATGAATTTTTAGTTTTGAAAACCACAATCATGTAATTATAAAATTCATGGGGGCTTGCAAGAATTAAAACACCATGGCAATTAAATCAAAGCAAGAAATAATCCCTTTTATGCTAAAAAAAAAAATTCTTTCTTAGCATTCAAAGGCTTTAACAAGGAATTATTCAAATTAAGCATCCTCTAAGTGATTATAAATTAAAATTCAAGAGGATTCTAGCTTAATTACCTATATAACATGGGAAAACAAGTTTTAAAGAAATCAAATTCCAAATTTTTGAACATCACTTAGGCTAAAACATGAATTTTCGCAACCCTTCAAAATCCTAAAGGAAAAATGTTCAAAAACCAAAATTTTCCCATGTAATTCCTTGAAAAACTCCAACAATCATCACCCATAACAATATCCATTATACCCAGCTCAATCAACTCATTCAAAGTCCTTCTACCAATCCTAAATTTCAATTCATTCTCAAGGAGAAACCAAAGATTAAGGGAGAGGGTAAGAAGACAAACCTTGGTTCCATGCAAATGAATGGCCGAAATTCACTGAGGAATCGAGATTGGCCAATAAGTTCGGAAATAATGCACTTGGAATCAAAGAATTTGATGAAGAATTGAAAGAGAAAAGAGAGAAACAAATTCTTGTCTTTGTGTAATGGGAAAAATCGTGGTGAATGAGAGATATGGGGAAGAAGAAGGCTTTAATTCTCTAAATTCAGTTCAATATAAGTGGGAGAGGTCAACATTAAACCGGTCAAAGGAAGGAAGAAAAGTCAAGCAAACCTGGTTTTTAGGAAAGTTTCGACGAGCTACGCCGAACCAGTTCGTCGAACGGCTCCCCTGGAAATAAGTTTCGACGAGCTTTCACCGAACCATGTCATCGAACGGCTACCCTGGGATTTTGGTTCGGCGTGTTTCACCGAACATGTTCGTCGAAACATCACCCTGGAATTTTGGTTCGGCGTGTTTCACCGAACCACTTCGTCGAAACTTCTTTAAAAATTTTCTCCACACCTTTTTCTTCAAGTCTAAGTCCTCCATACTCAACCTAAAACTTTCAAAAACTCATAGAAACATAATCATAGAACTAAATCAAGAATATATACAGGGATAATCATGGGAATGCCTACCAAGTGCGCTTATTTAAAGTCATTAGCTTGACTTTTCAAACCTTTTTAGGCAAGAGTGAGGTCTTGAAGAAGACATGAGCTTATCTCCTCCTTAGATTCATTCACCAAGTATGGCTTGACCCTGTGACCATTTACTGTGAAACTCTCCCCATTCTTCCCAATCAAAGTGATGGCTCCATAAGGCAATACTACTTGAATATCAAAAGGGCCTCCCCATCTTGACTTGAGCTTACCCGGAAACAACTTCAATCTTGAATTGTAGAGAAGAACTTTGTCACCAGCACTTAGCTCCTTCTTTACAATCCTCTTGTCATGGAAGGCATTGGTCCTCTACTTGTAGATTCTTGAGCTTTCATAAGACTCAAGCCTAATTTCCTCAAGCTCTTGGAGTTGAACCAATCTATTTTCTTGGGCAGTTTTTATGTTGTAGTTGAGAAGCTTCACAGCCCACAAAGCCTTGTGTTCAATCTCTACCGGTAGATGACAAGATTTTCCATACACAAGGTTGAAAGGAGACCTCCCAATTGGTGTCTTGAAAGCTGTCCTATAAGCCCACAAAGCATCATCAAGCTTGATAGACCAATCCTTTCTTGTTATACCAACAGTTTTCTCAAGAATAGCCTTGATCTCACGGTTTGAGACTTCCATTTGACCACTAGTTTGAGGGTGTTAAGGGGTGGCTACATTGTGCTTTACACCATGCTTGTTCAATAATCCTTCAAAGACCTTGTTGATGAAGTGGCTTCCCCCATCACTAATCACAACTTTTGGCACACCAAACCTTGGGAAGATTATACTCTTGAACATTTTCACCACTACCTTAGAGTCATTTGTAGGGCTTGCAATGGCCTCAACCCACTTTGAGACATAGTCAACAGCTACCAAGATGTATTGGTTGCCATAAGAAGATGGGAAAGGTCCCATGAAGTCTATACCCCATACATCAAACAGCTCCACTTCTAGAATTGGGTTTTGGGGCATCTCATCTCTCTTGCTTATGTTCCCCTTTCTTTGGCAAGGTTCACATCTCTTGATATACTCATGAGTGTCCTTGAACAAGGTTGGCCACCAAAATCCACTTTGAAGAATCTTTGTAGCTGTCTTGAATGTTACAAAATGACCCCCATACTTAGACCCATGGCAATGAAAGATCACACTCTCAACTTCTTCTTGTGCCAAGCATCTCCTATATATCCCATCAGCACATCTCTTGTAGAGGTAAGGCTCATCCCAATAGAAGTGTGACACATCTCTCAAAAACTTTTTTTTGTGATAGGTGTTGAGATGAGTGGGCTCTTCATTGCATACCAAGTAGTTAACAAAATCAGCATACCAAGGCAAAGCTTTGTCCTCTAGACCTTGAATCTCTTCAAGCTTTCTTCCAATTCCATGCACACTAGCAATGCTCTTGATCATCATAATCTGCTCTTCTGGTAAGGAATCATTGATTGGCAAAGCATCTTCAATCTTCATCCTTGACAAATTATCAGCTACACCATTCTCTACCCCCTTCTTGTCAACTATCTCCATGTCAAACTCTTGAAGAAGCAAGATCCATCTAAGGAGCCTTGGCTTGGTCTCCTTCTTGGCATAGATATGGCGCAAAGCAGCATGATCTGTGTACACTATCACCTTTGAACCCACCAAATAAGATCTAAACTTCTCAAAAGCAAACACCACAGCCAAGAGTTCTTTTTCAGTTGTAGCATACTTGGCTTGAGCTTCATCAAGTGTCCTACTTGCATAATAAATCACATGGAGCTTCTTGTCTTTCCTTTGCCCAAGAACAGCTCCCGCAGCATAGTCACTAGCATCGGCCATGATCTCAAATGGTAAACTCCAATCTGGTGCTTGCACAATAGGAGCACTCACAAGTGCTTTCCTGATTGTCTCAAAGGCTTGCAAGCACTCTCCATCAAACTGAAAATCCACTTCCTTGCAAAGGAGTCTTGTCAAAGGCCTAGCAATCTTTGAGAAGTCCTTTATGAACCTCCTATAAAACCCAGCATGCCCAAGGAAACTTCTTATGCCTTTCACATTTGATGGTGGCGCCAAGTTGATCATGACATCTATCTTGGCCTTGTCCACTTCTATACCATCTTCAGAAATCTTATGACCCAACACAATCCCTTGATTGACCATGAAGTGACATTTTTCCCAATTAAGCACCAAGTGAGATTCTTCACATCCTTGTAGAACCCTGCAAAGATTAGAAAGACAAGCAGAAAAAGAGGCACCATATACAGAAAAGTCATCCATGAACACCTCTACCATTTCCTCAATAAGATCGGAGAAGATACTCATCATGCACCTTTGAAAGGTGGCTGGAGCATTACATAACCCAAATGGCATCCTTCGATATGCAAAGGTACCATAAGGGCATGTGAAAGTAGTCTTCTCTTGATCATTAGGGTGAATGGGTATTTGGAAGAACCCACTAGTAGAAGCATTTCTAGTAAGAGGGAAATGATCTTTTCTAGTAGAAGCATTGAGTTTTCGGTAATCAATACACATTCTATGGCCAGTGATGGTTCTAGTTGGTATTAGATCATCTTTATCATTCTTAATTACAGTGATTCCTCCCTTTTTAGGGACAACATGCACGGGAGAAACCCAAGTGCTATCACTAATAGGGTAAATCACATTAGCTTCCAAAAGTTTTAAAATTTATTTCTTCACCACTTCCTTAAGGTTTAGGTTTAATCTTCTTTGATGTTCAATTGAGGAAGTGTTTTTATTTTCAAGGTGAATCCTATGAGTACAAAGCATAGGAGATATGCCCTTGATATCACTCAAAGAGTAACCAATAGCTCTCTTATACTTTCTCAACTCATTAAGGAGAGAGTTGAGCTCATCATCACTCAAGCAATCATTCACAATTACGGGATAAGTGGAGTTAGGGCCTAAGAAAGCATACCTTAGTCCAATGGGAAGTGGTTTGAGGTCCACCTTTGGAGCCTTTAGTTCACTCCAATCCTCATCAAGGTCCTTAGCCAATTCGCTATCCTCAAGCTTCACTAGCCTTTCTTCTTGACCTTGACTTGAAACCTCAACCCTAATGGACCCTTTGTCTTTGTCAAATCCTTCTTGCCCCTCACATGAAGCTACCAATCTTGTAAAGACTTCCTCCCCATCAAGAGCCTTGCGCGAATTAAGCATTTGCATGTATGCTTGTGTTTCCTCATCCAAGTACCCTTTCTCTCCATGTGGTTTGGTGAGAGCAATACCAAGATGATCCTCTTGAGCTAGTTCCTCTAGCAACTCATCGGCTAGCTCATCCATAGTCTCAATGTAGAATACTTAACCATCAATGGTGGGCTTCCTCAAAGTCTCCTTTATGTCAAACTTCAACTCAACCCCTTTTCCAAGATGTAAAGCAATCTTCCCATGCTTAACATCGATTATAGCACCAGCTGTGGCTAGGAAAGGTCTTCCCAAATCAAAGGGTCCTTTGGCTCCTCATCCATCTTGAGCACCATGAAATCTGTGGGGATGATGAAGTTGCTTACTTTGAGAGGCAAATCTTCAAGAACTCCAATAGGCATCCTTACACTTCTATCAGCAAGTATCAAGGAGATTCCACATTCCTTGTACTTAGTGAAGCCAGGCTTCTTTGCAATTGAATAGGGCATAAGGTTGATGCTAGCTCTAAGATCACACAAGCAATTTTCAAAACCAAGAGGACCTAGGGCGCATGGTATTGTAAAAGATCCGGGGTGTCCTAGCTTCTTTGGTATCACCTTGCTTTGGATTATGGCACTACACTCTTGAGAAACTAGCTCCCTTGCTTTTTGTGCTACGGTATCCTTCAAGAACTTAGCATATTGTGGAATCATCATAAAGGCATCCACCAAAGGCATCTTGAGCTCAATGTCCTTGATTTGCTTGTCAAATATAGCCTTGTATTTCTCCACCAATTGTTTCTTAAACCTCCCGGGAAAAGGAAGTTTAGGCTTGTAAGGTGGAGGAACAAATCTTGGCTCTTTCTTGTGCACATCCTCCTTTGGCTTTTCCTTTACCACTTCCTTACTCTTCTTTGCAATATACACATCATCAAAAGTTACAGCATCTTGATCTTTTTCAAAGCTATCCTCCCCATCTTGAATCTCAATGTCCTCATTGATCAAAGGACTTGTCCTTGGAGGCAACTCCTTTCCACTTCTCAAAGTAATGACATTGATGTATTCCTTGGGATTTGCTTCACATTTTCCCGGTAGAGTACCTTGAGAGTTGGAGCTAGAAGCCTTGCCTTTCTCAAGTTGCTTGAACTTTTGTTGAAGACCTCCAATTTGAGTGGCAAGTTCATTTAGTGAAGAATCCATCCTTGTGTTGATTTCAGCAATCTTCTTTCCCATATTAGCATCACTATTGGCTTGACCTTGAAGAATTTGTTGAAGCATAAGTTGGATGTTGTCTTGTGGAGTACCTTGAGAATTTTGAGTAAAACCCGGTGGAGGACCTTGATTATACTTTTGTCCACCAAAGTTGCCTTGGTTTCCTCCTTGGTTGTTATTCCTTTGTACAAAACCCTTTTGTTGATTGTTGAAATTCACAAAGGGCTTTCCTTGAGAGTTTTGTTGAGGGTAGACTTGGTCCTCGGGATTGGCTACATTAGTACTCCTATAAGAGAGATTGTTGTTTCCCTTATAGTTATTGTTGTAGTTGTTGTTGTAGCTTCCTTGCCCACTCACATAGTTTACCTCCTCGTCACCCTCTTGAGACCCATCTTGAGCATCACAATTCTCTTGATTCTCACCCACAAACCTTGTTATGCTGATTTTGTGAACTATTTAGTGTGTGGAGATGTACCTCCTAATCTAGATGCTTACACAAAGAAAAAATTCTTTAGGGATGTGTCTCACTACTATTGGGATGAGCCCTACCTTTTCAAGAGATGCTCGGATGGCCTCTACAGGAGATGCGTAGCGCAAGAAGAGAGGCCTAGTATCTTGTATCATTGTCCTGGGTCAGTTTATGGTGGACATTTTGCTACATTTAAGACAGCAACAAAGGTGCTTCCAACAGGGTTTTGATGGCCAAGTTTGTTCAAGGATGCTCATGCCTACATCTCTACATGTGAGGCATGTCAAAGAAAGGGCAACATAAGAAAGAGAGATGAGATGCCACAAAACCCAATCTTGGAAGTGCATTTGTTTGCTGTTTGGGGCATAGACTTTATGGGACCTTTCCCATCCTCCTATGGAAACAAATACATCTTAGTTGTTGTTGATTATGTCTCAAAGTGGGTAGAAGCAGTAGCAAGTCCAACAAATGATGCAAAGGTCGTGGTAAAGCTTTTCAAGTCCATAATCTTCCCAATATTTGGAATTCCGAGGGTTGTGATGAGTGATGGTAGGAGTCATTTCATCAACATGGTGTTTGAAGGTCTCCTCAAGAAATATGGAGTGAGGCATAAGGTTGCAACACCTTATCACCCTCAGACAAGTGGGCAAGTGGAGGTCTCCAATAGAGAGATCAAAGCCATTCTAGAGAAGACAGTTGGTGCTACAAGAAGGATTGGTCATCCAAGCTAGACGACGCGCTTTGGGCCTATAGAACGGCGTTCAAGACACCTATTGGGAGGTCACCTTTATCTCTTCTCTATGGGAAATCATGTCACTTACCCGTGGAGCTTGAGTACAAGGCATTGTGGGCGATTAAACTCCTAAACTTTGATATTAAGACCGCTCAAGAGAAAATGTTGATCAATCTCCAAAAACTAGATGAGATTCGCTTGGAAGCCTTTGAGAGCTCGAAGGTCTACAAGGAAAGGACCAAGACATTTCATGACAAGAAGTTGAGACCAAAGGAATTCAAGCTTGGAGATAGGGCATTGCTATACAACTCTCGGTTGAAGTTGTTCCGGGAAAGTTAAAGTCTAGATGGTCCGACCCTTTCATAATCAAGGAAGTCTTACCCTACGAGGCAATCACACTATTTGGTCAAGGAGGTGGGGAGTTTACTGTGAACGGGCATAGACTGAAGTTGTACTTGGGCAGTGGCACGGCTGAAGAGGCAAAGACCACTCTTTTCAAAGATCCTCCACAAGCCTAAGAGTTTGAAAAGTCGAGCTAAAAGACGTTAAACAAGCGCACTTGGGAAGCATTCCCATGGTTATCTTTGTACATATTTGTACTTTTCATTTCAATAATGTGTTTTCTAGTGTTTGTGGATGCCAGGTTTGAATCAAGGAAGTTGAGCCAAGAGCAATAAGCTTGCCAAGGAATTTTTGGCGCTGTATCGAGCTATATATCGAGCTATTAAGCTCGATACAGCTTTCACAGGGATCTCGGAGGAGCCGTATCAGGCGTTTGTGTCGAGCTGCTAAGCTCGATACAAACTCGACCCGGGGACTTTTGGCTGCCATATCGGGCATCTGTATCGAGCTAATTGCTCGATATAGTTTTAAAACCCGCGTCTGCAAGTGTATTGAACTATGTATCGACCTACTAAGCTCGATACACTCCTTTTACAGGTAAGTCAACGGGGTTGACCGGTTTAATTCGAGTGAATTAAACCGGGTTTGCCCTCCTTCTTCTTCCCCAACCACGCGAGCAACCTCATTTATTCACTCACTCAAACATTTTCGCCTCTCTCCCTCTATTCTCAAGCAAATCTTTTGATTTCAAGTGTCATTAGGTCAAATTCTTGTGCTTGCATTGATTCTCATTCCATTTCTTGATCATCCTCTCGTTTATCTACAAGGTAAGCATTCAAAGGACCGAATTCTCTCCCTTTTTTTCTTTAATGGTGGAAAATTTGGGGAACTATGTGCTAGGATGTTGGAATTGGTAGTTTAAGGTTTGGGCATTGCTTGATTAATGTTAGGGAGTGGATTTTGAGTGCCATACTAAGATTTCCATGGGTAATTTCGAAAATTTGACACCTAGGGTTCATAGTACAAAACTTCAAGTTATCCTTTGGAACCTTAGTAGATTTTGGGATTTCAACTTGCATTAGCTTGCATTAACCATTCCTATAGACTGTAAATTGATAGCACTCGAAATTAGGCAACTTGAACTTTCGCAAAATTTTGTGTTTCCCCAATTTTTGCTAAGTGTGGAATTTGATGAAAATTCGAAAAATGTGGCATTGATTCTTCCCAAGCTTGCTTGATGCATTGTTCGCTCGATAAAAATCCATTGCTAATGCCATATTCAAGCTTTGCTTTTCTTATAGGTACAATGGCATCAAGGAGCAGGACTAGTTACTTGGCACGACAAGGAGCGGATTTGGCGGGTTGGACTTCTGAAGAGAAAATGACTAAACTAAGACTTGAGAGAATGAACTTTGAGCCTACCAAATTTGCGAGCAGAGTGATAGTAGGATTTTTCCACTTTCAATTAATCTCTACTACTCTTGTCATTGTAGTATTTGAGATGTCAATCCAAAGGGGTTAAGATTAACAACACTAGGAATACATGAAACTATTTAATCTAAGCCAAATTCGAAATTTATGAGACAAGGAACTTATTGAAAGCAAGCTACTAGCTAAAGAAGATACTACAAGACTAATTATATGATTTAAAACCTTAATTATCACTAATTAAGCACTAATCAAGATTACTAATTTACTAAAAACGAAACCTAGGGATGAAATCATTGATTTGGGCATTCAAATGGCCAACCTTACAATCATTTAAGCAACTAAATAAGCTATCTCTATGCCTAGATCACTAATAAAGACTAATCCATGATGTGTGGTAATAATCCCTTTCCTAATCACCTTAATGAACTAATGATGTGTTAGCATTAAAATGATTAACAAGCATTAAACATAAGTCTAAAT
>JAHZTW010000001.1:154592391-154621935 GCA_020283515.1 Alliaria petiolata
AAGTCACTTGCGTCACACATCACCTCGAAAGGTAGATCCCAGTCTGGTGGCTGAACAATTGGAGCACTCACTAAGGCTTGCTTGATCTGCTCAAAGGCTGAAAGGCATTCTTCTGTGAACTCAAACTTCACGTCTTTGCAGAGAAGAGCAGTGAGTGGTCTCGCGATCTTGCTAAAATCCTTGATGAATCTTCTGTAGAACCCAGCGTGACCTAGAAAACTCCTCACTGATTTCACAGAATCAGGTGCTTGCAAAGTTGTCATTACTTCAATCTTGGCGCGGTCCACTGCGATTCGAGCTGCTGAAACTCGATGTCCAAGTACAATCCCATCTGCGACCATGAAATAACACTTTTCCCAGTTCAGGACTAAGTGTTTCCCCTCACATCTCTGAAGTACAGCGCACAGGTTCTCTAGGCAGTCTTTAAATGATGACCCATAAACAGAAAAGTCATCCATAAAGACCTCTATGAACTTCTCAATCATGTCTATGAAGATAGACATCATACACCTCTGGAAAGTCGCAGGAGCATTACAAAGTCCAAATGGCATTCTGCGATATGCAAAAGTACCTAAGGACATGTAAACGTGGTCTTCTCCTGATCATCCGGATGGATATGAATCTGGAAGAACCCTGAATAGCCATCAAGAAAGCAGTAGTAGGGATGATTCGCCAATCTTTCCAGCATCTGATCAATGAAAGGCAGAGGAAAATGATCCTTTCTGGTAGCGGCATTCAGCTTCTTGTAGTCTATGCACATCCTGTGACCAGTCACAGTCCTTGTAGGAATCAGCTCGTTCTTCTCATTCTTCACCACTGTGACTCCTCCTTTCTTAGGGACCACGTGAACAGGGCTGACCCAAGCACTATCTGAGATGGGATAGATGATCCCTGCGTCCAACAACTTCATGATCTCTTTCTTGACAACTTCCTTCAGGTTCGGATTCAGCCTCCTTTGGTGTTCAATTGACGACTTGGTCTCATCCTCAAGGTGAATCCGATGCATGTATAAGTCTGATGAAATACCTGAAATATCTTCAAGAGAATAGCCAAGAGCTTTGCGGTACTTGCGCAGCTTGCTTAGCAGTAAGGCGAGCTCTGCGTTGTTTAAGGAAGCATTTACTATAACAGGACAAGTCGAATTAGGACCAAGAAATGCGTACTTTAGCCTGGCAGGGAGCTGTTTGAGCTCAATTTTAGGTGCTTTGATCTCACTCCAATCGTCAAGTTCTGCATCCTTGTTCAATGTCGCATGGTGTCGATCGACAAAGGTCCTCCTATACGATTAGTTGCAGAACTTGCTCACTTGCGTCGAGCATCTTTGTGTAACCAGCAGCAGCTTCGTCTAGGTCCTCAATGTGTTTGGTAGAAGTGGTTAGAGCTCGCTCCAGAGGGTCTGTAGGATGGTCCTCTTTGAAGATCTCTTCAGCAAGGTTGGTGAGTGAATCAACATAGAAGGTTTGTCCATCAATTGTGGGTCTCTTCATCAGCTTCTCCATGTCGAAATTCATCACCAGATCACCAATGTTCAGCGCGATCCTTCCCTTTCTCACGTCAATGATGGCTCCAGCTGTAGCCAGGAATGGTCTACCAAGTATGAGAGGGTCTTTGGGTTCCTCATCATAGGCTAATACCACAAAGTCTGTGGGTATTAGACAATCTCCAACTCTGATAGGAACATCTTCCAAGACACCTTGAGGGATCCTGATAGATCGATCAGCAAGGACTAAAGAGATTCTGGTGGCTTTGAAGTCTGTCATGTCCATCCTGAGAGCAACTGAAAGAGGCATCAAGTTGACACTTGAGCCTAAATCGCATAGAGATCTCCCAAACTTGTCTGAGAAAATGGAGCAATCAAGAACAAAGCTTCCTGGATCGGAGAGCTTCTCTGGTAGCCTGTTCTAAATGACAGCACTAACTTGCTCTGATATCATCATCACTCCTTCCTCCATGTCTATGTTGTTGGTCATCATCCACTTCAGATATCTCTTTATCATTGGAGTAGTTCTAATGGCATCCATCAAAGGAATTTCAACCACTACTCTATCCATGATAGCCTTGCATCTAGCTTCCAGTAGCTCCTTCTTAGACTTCTTTGTGATCAGGGGGAAAGGGATCTTTGGTTTGTAGACCCTTTCTGCTACAGCCTTCGGTGTTGTAAGCTGATCTGTGGCAGTCCGTGATGGGCGTCGATCGACACCCTCCTGGTGTCGATCGACACTGGCTTCTGGAGTCGAGTCCTTCGCGTCGCGTTCGTCTGATTTTTCATTCATCTCTTCGGGTGTCGATCGACACGCTGTGGTGTCGATCGACACTGGCTCCGCAGCATCTTCTACATCTTCAAGCTCCTCGAATTCTGCAGTGCTAAGTCCTCTCTTCTGCACGGTTTGAAGGGTCTTCCCACTCCTCAACTCAATGGCATTCACGTGGCGTTTGGGATTGGTATCTGTCTTCCCTGGAAGGAATCCTTCTTGCCTGTTTACAGCTCCTGCAGTTTGAGCAACCTGAATATCCAACTTCTTAATATGAGAGTGTAAGTTCTCAATCTTCCCATTCAGGTCCTCATACAGTGCATCAATCTTGCCATTGAAGCTCACTGTCATTTTCTGCTGTCCTTCCAGTATCTGCTCAAGCATGGCCTCCATTTTGTTGTCTTGCATAGGTGGTTTCTGGTAAGAGGATGAACCATAGTTCCTTGTGTAGTTGATGTTGTTGCTCTGGAATGGGGGCTTTTGGGTGTATCCAGAAGAGTTTTAATTTCCTGTGAAGGAGCTCTTCTGATAGTTTCCGCTGAAGTTCCTGTTCCCCTGCTGGTTCCCAAAACTTTGGCCTTGAAATCCACCATTGTTGATGTAGTTGACATCCTCTTCTTCACAGCCTTCATCTGGTTCGAATGACTCCACCTCGTTAGCAAAATGGACCTGCTTCTTTCCCACCAAGAGATTCTGTACGTTGTCCAACTTTCTGTTGACTTCAGCAATTTGGCTTCCTCCATTCATTCCTGCGCCTTGTCTCCTTTCGAAGTCTGCGTTCTTGGTGCTGTTACTAGAGGCCAAATTCTCTATAAGCACCACTGCGTCTGCAGGAACTCTGGTGTTGAAATTCCCGTTGCTTGCTGCGTCTAAGGCCATCTGGTACCTCCAGTCAATCCCGCGGTAGAAGATACCAAGTAACTGCGGCTCGCTGAAACGATGATGTGGGCAGTCCCTTTGGTAGGCCTTGAATCTCACCCAAGAAGCTTTGAATGCTTCAGTAGGTCCTTGCGAGAATGTGGTGATCTTCGTCCTAAGCTCTTCGGATCTCGCATCGTCAAAGAAATTGCACAGGAATGCATTCTTTGTGTCTTCCCAAGTGGTCAAAGATCCTGGTGGCAATTGCTTAAGCCAATATGATGCATCTCCAGCAAGCGAGTAAGGGAAAAACTTGCAGAAGAGATAATCATATGGAACTCCATTGGCTTTGATGCTAGATGCCAAGTCTTCGAATCTCTCGATATGATCCATGGGGTGCTCGTTGGGAAGAACATGGAAAGGAGTCTGAGCTACGAGTGAGAAGTATGCAGGCTTCAACTCGAAGTCATTCCTCTGAAACGCAGGAGGACGGATCGCAGCTCTATTAGCATAGAACTGATATGGGCGGTTGTACTCGCCTAACGTTCTTCCACGTCCATCTTCTGCAGATGCAAGTTGTCTTGCTGGTTCGACTATGACGGCGCCAGCCTCATCAAGTCTCTGTCCTTCGGCATTCCTTCTTTTGCCCTGAAGGTCTAACAAGTTGCCTTCCGCGTCGCGTACTAGAAACACAACGTCTGCCATCTCTGTCCTCGTAACGTGTCGATCGATGCTCTCGGTGTCGATCGACGCTGAGTCTGTGTGTCGATCGATGCTAGATGTGTCGATCGACGCTCGTGCAGCCTTGCGGTTCGTACGTTCGAAACGGCCTAGTTCGTGGTTCAATGGGATTAGTTCCTGGTTCTTGTTGCTTCTGGTACTGCGCTTAAGCATGCACCTGAAAAACAAAAATTTTGAAACTAATATCAGTAGCCGAAAAATAAAAAGCAAAACCTAGTCAAAATCCTAATGCTAGATTCCGTAGGTAGTTATTACTTCCCCGGCAACGGCGCCAAAAACTTGATAGGGCTCAGGTTTTACCCTAATAAATCTACTGCAAGTGCACAACAAACGCAGTTGAAGTACAAGGGGTATCGAATCCCAAGAGAAGTAGATACTACGCTATGGTTTCTAATTTCGGATTATGCTAAGTCAAATAGGTATTTAAAGTAAATTAAACTAGGCAAATAAAATAGATGTGATTAAAGCGGTTTTAAAATTCAGAGACGAATGCGCTAGGTGAGGGTAAATTATCAGGTTGAATCCAAGAATGTAGATATTATTTATATTAGGGATTTATTAAGAACCGTCTAGAACTCGAATCACTAAGTTAAAACTAATCAACTCTCGTTGCAGAAGTTATCTATGCTTAAATTCCAGAAAACCAAATCTCTTTGCGAGTTCAAACAATCTAAGCAAGCATTAATGTTCAGGTTCGATATGTTCACAAAATACCTAAACCAAATCTCTTTGCGAATAGATATTTTGCTCATCTATGATTAGGTCAGATTATCAATAATGCTCTCGCATCTATTAAACAACCTAAGGTTTGATTTCTAAGTGATCAAATCAGAAATCAATATAAGTACAAATCAAGATGAAGAACCAAGTGATTTTACTAACAAGATAATAATTCTACAAACTCATAATCAACCCTAAATCACCCTAACCTAACTAGCAAACTACTCAGACATAGAGATGAAATCACAAATCATGGCTGAAATAAATTGCATAAAAAGAATAGAGAATGATACAGGGGTACGAAAACTGGCTCGGATGAGAAAGAATTGTCTCCCCAAAAGCTCAGGATCAATCTCTCTCTAAGTCTCAAAAACCATAAATTATGAAAAGTGTCTTTGGCTAAACAATGCCAGAAAACTATTTATAGAAGGGGATTTTTCGTCCAGGGGCAGATTTGTAATTCTTCAAACTTGAGCTCTTTCCTTTTTCTGATTGGAATCGATGAACTTTGGCCGACCTTGTCCTGGTGTCGATCGACACTGATGGTGTCGATCGACACTCAGCTCGTAAATTCACTCTTCTGACTTCATCACTTCAGCTGCTTCTCCAGAATGCTACAAAACGTTCCAGAATCTCCCATTTAGCTCCAAGTGTTCTCCATCCTGTAAAGACTCAAATAGGACTCGAAAACTAACAAAAGACTCTATAAAAACACCTATATCATGGTCTAAAAATGGGTAAAAACCATGATATATCAGTTCTTCTCCAACACCTCAAGTGATCTTGTCTTTCCATGTCTCTTATATTTAGTTTGGTACCTTTGAAAGCATAAGAGAATCAAGGAACACAAGTTAGTACCAAAATATAAGAAAAAATTCATCATCTTGAAAAGAGATGAGAAAAATAGTTAAAATAAAAGCTTAGTCTCAAAGAGATTCAAAATCCTAATGATTAATGCTAAACCCCAATGGCAACGGCGCCAAATTGATAGTAGGATTTTTTCACTTTCAATTAACCTTTACTACTCTTGTCATTGTTGGATTTGAGATGTCAATCCAAAGGGGTTAAGATTAACAACACTAGGAATACATGAAACTATTTAATCTAAGCCAAATTCAAAATTTATGAGACAAGGAACTTATTGAAAGCAAGCTACTAGCTAAAGAAGATACTACAAGACTAATTATATGATTTAAAACCTTAATTATCACTAATTAAACACTAATCAAGCGATTAACTACTAATCAAGATTACTAATTTACTAAAAACGAAATCTAGGGATGGAATCATTTATTTGGGCATTCAAATGGGCAATCATGCAATCATTTAAGCAACTAAACAAGCTATCTCTATGCCTAGATCACTAATAAAGACTAATTCATGATGTGTGGTAATAATCCCTTTCCTAATCACCTTAATGAACTAATGATGTGTTAGCATTAAAATGATTAGCAAGCATTAAACATAAGTCTAAATAGCATGATAAACACCCTAGGCAACTAACGTCTTAGGCTAAGAATGCAAATCTCTTAGAAAAGTGGTTCAAGCATTTCATCAAACACTTGGTGGGTGTATAAAATTCTTATGATCCAAAATAGCAAAAGATTAGCTATTTGGCATTAAGAACACCTTAATAAGAAGAGAGATGAAAGAATCTAACCTAGATTGCAAGATTGAACCATTAGAAAACCCTAAATCTAACTCATCCCCAAGTTTCTAAGAGACTACTCACTAATCATAGCTAATCTAACAAATCTCATGCAAGAAGTGTTAGTAAACATGATTAGATGAATAGAAAAAGAAAGATTAGAAGAAACAAGAATCAAATTGCATTAAACTTAAAAGAAATCTTCCAAATCTCCTCAAAACCACAAAGGGTCTATTTTTGTGTTTAAGCACAAGAGAAGATACATAAAAATTAGGTTTTAAAATATTTATAGGGAAGGAGGTCAAATCGGGTCAACCCGGAACAAACCGGGTTTTGACCCGGGGTAGCAGTCTTGCAGAAATCGCCATATCTCCCTAACCACACCACATAATCACTTGAAACCACCTCCAAATGAAAGACGATTCAATTACCTACAACTTTCAGGAAGAGCTTGAAGGCTGAATCGGAACGAAAGGTCTTCGTCTGATCCGATTTGTACCCGGAAAAAATATGTATCGACTTGGCTGGTCGATACGCCTGGTCGATCCGAACCCCTGGTTTTCTGGATCGGGCTGCCTGGTCGATCCACTACGTCGATCGGAACTCGTGGTTTTCTGGATCGGACTGCCTGGTCGATCTACTACGTCGATCCGAACTAAAATTGATGTAACTTTCTAACCACGGGTCTGAATGCTTGATTCCAACGGCACTAGAAAGCACTCTGGATCCTCTACAACTCTTAAGAAGGTTTAAAAGTCTGAATCTAAATGCAAGGCCTTCTTACGGACACCTACATTTCGCGCCTGCAAATGCTCAATATGCTTCTAAAAGACTTTTGCTTCTCATTTGGTTGCTTCTCTTCCTCCTCTTGGTCATCCATGAGACTCCATATAGTCCGCCAAGCCTCCAAAACACCTAATAAGGACTCAATATGTACAAATATGCAACAACCTAAGCTAACACTCACTAAACTCTAATATGTATGCAAATTGGAATAAAAGTGGCTAAATGAATGCAAAAGAACATGCAAAGCTATCTAAAATGAATGCTAAAATATGCTAATTTATGAGTATATCACAGAGCCTTCTTACAAGGGGTCGGGATGTTGAGCACTTTCAATGAACTCCTTGGGAGGATGGAGCTTCCTTGCTTAGCAACAATGGACTGCCCCACATACCCGGAGGCTACTATGCATTTCCTCTCAACGATGGACTTATCCTATGAAGATCCAAGTTCTCCATCACCATCAACGGGAAGGATGACGTTCAAAGTCCGGGGAACCACCTACAACCTGTCCGTGCTAGAGATATGCCATGCCTACAATTTCAATGATGAGGCACACCTCGTGGATTTCCCATAATTCGAGTCAGCTCGGTCTCTGTGGAATCTGATAGGTGAGGGAAACTTTAGGAGCAACAAAGTCAAGATCACAAGGGTGAGGAATCCCTTGTTCAGATACACGCTCCAACTCCTTGCCAACACCCTCTCGGGAAGAACCACATCAGCTACATTATCGGAGAACGAGCTTTGCTTCCTTTTTCAAGGAGTAAAGGAGACCATGTGGGATGAGGGTTGGCTAACGGGGGATGTAGAGGACCCGGTGGATGATAATTTTGGAGAAGATGTGAATTATGGATGCATCTTGGCTTCTTCACTAATGAATTACAAAGCTTGGGCGTTAATGTCTCGGCCGTGCTCGATCTACATAGGAGGCTTTCTCACCCCTCTTCTCACCAAGGTCGGGGTTGACTTATCATCATTTGAGGCTTGCATGGATCAGGCTTACATGGACCACAACTACATGGGGGCCATGGGCTTCTGCGGACCTCCTCTAGATCCGGGTACCTACGCTCATCACTTCATCGACAAAGAAAATGAGAGGAAGGCCTATATACTCCCAAACCCGAATGTGGAGCTAATGGGTAGCATTGGAAGCATGAAGTTTTTGCCATCCTATTGATAACAAGCTTTAATGGTGTTGTTAATCAAAACCTCAGCATGCTCATGTCATTGCAATACTTAAGGGTCAATCCAACTTGGGTTGTTTGAAAGGTACTAAGAATGCAAAAGCTTGTAAATCTAAGTAAAATCCGTTAATTGGGGGAAAATTAGGAGAAAACTAATTGCAGCTGCTAATTAAATATGAAAACTATTTTAAAATCCCTACTGGGATGTTAACTAAGTAGCAGACAACTTCTAGGAATTTAAAAGACATAACTACTAATTTTATAAAACTAAAATCTAAAACCGGAAAACTAGGAAATTGCTAACAACTTAGGACGAATTTTAAAAACTAGAAATAAAATTCTACTAACTTATAACTAATTACCAGGGTGCGAAATAAACTACTAGGGAATTTCTAAAATACTAACAAGACCAAGAACACAACTTTATGAATTTTAAAACCTTAAAGCAAGTATTAAGCTAAAAAGATGAGTTTTTGAATTGCTAAGACAAAAGATTGAAACTTTAGAACTAAAGATTGATGATTTTAAGGTTTCGAGGGCTAAAAATGTATTCACGGTTGGGGATCAGCTTAAGAAGGTTCAAGATTTAAATTTTGGATTGTGAAAATATAGATCTACAGATTTTGTGCTTTCTCTAAGCCTTGAGAAGTTAAAGCCAGATTCATCCATGGTGTTTGGAATGAATCCTTTCCTCACCCTTTCCTTCTAACCCATGGTTCGTGGTGGAAAGAAAGGATGAAGAACATGAAGCATAGATCTCAAAACATAGCTTAACTAACTCCCTAAGCATCCATGGCGTTTGGGAAAGGATGAGTTAGTCCCTTAGATTTGGTTTTAAGAGATCTCCCAAATCTGCTAAGATGAGGAGATCCCTGAGATCCAAGAGGCCTCTCTCGAAATCCTCTAAGCCTTAAACGCCCAAATCCAAGAAGAGAATGAGTTAAGAACAAGAAAAAGACCAAAGCTTAAACCCTTAAACCCCTTAATCACCCCAAACCGTAAACCCAAAAGATTACTACTCGTTATGCATGATTAAAGTGCTTGAAAACGTAAATGAAAGAAAGCTAAGCCTGATTAAGCGATTAAAAAAAATAGATTAAGATAAGTACTTATGATTAAAAAGAAAATTAAGGTTTACAAAACATGAAAAGGTTGAAAAGAACTAACAATGGTGTTCTTAGCTAAAAGAAGGAGGAGACAAATCGTCATAAGAGGATATGTGACCAAAAATAGGTCACATTGCTTTTATACCAAAGGGGAAATGGTCCCCTCACTAAAATCCAAAATGCATGAGCTGTCCGGATAAGGTTGGAGATCGAGCTCGGTCGTCGATCTCTAGCTCGATCTTACGTGCAGAATGCCTTCCTTGGCTCGATCGTCGGGTCGATCCAGTCAAATGGATCGAGTACTTCTATCGATCGTGTGGTCGGTCCTTATATGATTGAGTCGCGAGCTCGATCTTGCTCTCGTTCTTGCCGGACTCAGTTTTCGTGTCCGTACTCGCGATCGATCACCTTGGTCGATCTTAACCTCGATCTTCGTCCTTGGAACGACTCGCTTGTCTCGATCTTCTGGTCAATCTCGTCTAGATCGAGCTGCCTAGCTCGATCTCCCGCTCGATCTCGGTCCCTTTGTTGCATTGCCGAGCTCTCCCAAGTATCCATAAGCTCCTTTTCGCTCCTTAGCATATCCACACACCGTCCATAGCTCCAGTGTATCCAAAACAACGTGAATATGATGCAAGAATGCAAGAAATATGCAAAAGCTAATGCAAAGTGCTGTAGGACCTAAAATGAGACAAAAGTTATAATTTCTCTAAGTACGAATGCAATATGAATGCAATTATGTCCTAAATGCATGCTAAAATGGTGAAATATATAGGTATATCAACTCCCCCAAACTTGCCTTTTTGCTTGTCCTCAAGCAAACAAAGACAAATTCGAGAGAGATGTTTAAAAGTGGGAGCTCAATATCCAAGATTGTTAACAATAACGATCAACTCAATATCCTAGTTCTTAATTCTAGAATGCATGTGAATCAATCCTACTCCAAAAGAGTTAGTCATGCCCATCTCAACATTCAAGTGCATCAAAACAAGCCTCCCTATCAAACCAACTCTTTAACATTCATTAAGTATGAAACCGTGAATCATGACATTGCAAGGCAAGTAAACTCATTTGGCTAAGGAACTGGTTTTTGAGATAAAAATGATCTCAATTCATCCGGTTTTGCTTTTAAGTAAGGGTAATACTCAAAAAGATTGAACTATATGCATAATGCTAAAGGTAAGAAACAAGTGATGCATACAAGAATAGACTATCATCTACCCGAAATGCTATCAATGATCCTAAACCCTTCTCATTCATTTTTTTAGCTCACTCAACCCTCTAGAATCTACCCTTTTTCTCAAGGCTCTTTGTGCCTTGCTAAACCCTTTGAATTTCAAACACTTTTCTTCTTTTTAAAGCTCTAAGGGGAACTTCTTCAACCTATTATTCTCGGCGAATGGAGTAGTCTTAACTTATTCACTTAGCTCTTCTTCTTATCGCTAGGTAGCCTTAATATATATATTTTTTGAAATTGGCCCTTTTCGGCTCTTTTCTATTTCTTAAGACCACCTAGCATTTTTTTTTTCTTTACTTTGAGCTATTCCTTTTTAATCACAAGACTCTCCATTTCAAACCAATGTTTCTCCATATTTTCACCAAGCCCCTTATTCACCATCTCTTTCTTTCCAAACTTTTCCACCAAACCTCAAATAGTACCACGGCCTACAAACCCCCAAATCCTAAGCCTAAAGCTAGCCCCAAAATGCGAGGCTAGAATCTACATGAAAGTCTATACTTGTCGTCCCAAACCTAACACTTTATGCTAAGTTCAATCGAAATAAAGACCTCACAAATAATCACACAAGAATAGTTGGCTTCAAAGGAGGTTGGTTTATGGTAGGGGTGCTACTTGAGCTAGCAAAAGGGTGGCGAAGTGGATAAGAAAGCTCAAGTATTTTAAATCCATGAATTTACTTTCCATGCAAGCATGATAATTAAATGTCAAAATTCGGTTTAAATGAGTAGAGTTGGCTATCAATTTCAAGACCTATTTTAACCAAAAGCTAGTGACAAATGAGGTGGTCCAAGCATGGTTCTTCCTTACTTTCAAATTTATTCACAAGCATCAAAGAACTACTAGGTTATTGAATTGATCACAAAAGTTAACAATCTACAAAGATAGGCTCATCATTGCTCCCAATGCATATGAATGCAATCCTAAATGATAAAAATTCTAAACTCAATCCTACAATATTTTACAATGTAAATGCAAGTTACATGAATTTTGTTTGAAATTTTTTAAAACTTTTCTGATTTTTTTTGTATTTTTCTATGCAATTAGATGAATGCATGAAGACTCAAGGATGCAAACACAAAATAAGATCCAAATAAAACATGTCAAAGCACACATTCTCCCCCCAAACTTTAATGACACCATCTCGGTGTCAAAAAAATTCAAGAGGAGATCAAAATCCAAAGCAAAAATAAAAAGATGCATGATATGTACACGGGTTGTTGTTTGGTACCTTAATGCTGCGAAGAGGAGGAGGAGGAGGAGGTGGTTGAAGAGGAGTCTATGGAGATTGGAATCGATGCCGTGCTTCCAAATGCCATGTAGCATCATCCGGTGGCAAGAATTCAAGTCCTTCAAGGCAGTCTATTAACACACCGTTGGGATTTGGGAGGATGTATGCCTTCTTCTCGTTTTGCTTATTCTTGAAGTAGTAAGCAAAGGTGTTGGGGGCGAGTGAGGGTCCGAAGAAGTCCATTTCTAGCATGTAATCGTGGTTCATATAGGCTCTCTCTGTGCAAGCTTGAAAAAATGTAAGGTCCACTCCCGCCTTCTCAAAGAGAGGAGTTACAAATCCTCCTATGGAGATGGAGCATGACGTTGCTATACGGACCCACTTCTTGTATTTAACCAACGAGGCAGCTAGGATGCATCCATAGTTGACATCCTCCACCAAGGCCAAGTGCTTGTGCAGTATCAGAGATCATCCATCTCTCTGTGGTGCCATTCGATCCACCTTCAACGCCCCCTTAAACGTCCAACAAGAGAGAGCGTGAAAGCCAGCTTGTTTGACACCATCCCGGCTCAAAGATTTGTGGATTCAAGCCTTTGTTCTACCCTCCTCATCCACTGATCTAGAAGAGAGAGAGTGAAAGCCAGCCTCTAGATCCCATCTTCCGCCTGCCTTAAGACTCACCCCCGAGTCTTATATCATTCTTCCTCATTACCCGCGAGCCAACCTTCGTCCCACAAAATCTCCTTCAAGCCTTGGAAGAGAAAGCTCAGCTCGCTCTCTTCCACAGTTGAATCTGAGGTCTTCCCCGAGATGGTGTTAGGAAGGAGCTTCAGTATGTACCGAAGCAAAGGATTCCTAACCCTTTCAATCTTGGACTTGTTGCTCTTGAAGGCGCCTTCACCAATCAAATTCTACAGTGTGCTTGGCGACTCAAACTTTGGGAACTCAACTAAAGGAGCCTCGGCATTGAACTGGTATGCGTCGCATATGTCCTCGGTGGTCAGGGCAAAAACATTCCCCCGGACCTTGAAAGTCAGCGTCGGGCCTCCTTGACCAATCCATGGTGGCCAAAACGCCGAGCTCCATGTTACCGAGCAGCTCATCAAAGGATTCTAGCAGCCTGACCTCTTGCAAAAAGGTTCGGCTTGTGAACCTTGTAGGCTCCATGTTCCTATTCGCGAGTCTCAAGCGAGTTCTTCTCTCCTCTCCAGTCCTTACTAGCAGCCCTGCTTGTGGTGAATATCCAAACCTCGACGCCATTGTACCTGAGACGCAAAAGTTTGGAAAAAGAATGAGGAGATAGCGATTTTCTAGAGGTCCAAGGCAAACAAGGGGATCAAACTCTTAAACCATATGCAATATTTCCAAAAAATTTGGGATTAAATAAAAGAAATACCCTTAAATCTAGGGGAGGTTCTATCTTAATCATGAAAAAATTTCAGAGGTTTCCCCCAAACTTAGATATTTCTAAAAATTAAAACACAATATCCAATCAATCATTCCTCCACAATCCTATTAACTAGGAATTTCAATAAAATTATAACATAATATTGAAATACCTTGTGAAATCTTGATGTAAGGAGGAAAAAATGAAAAACCACTTCTTTTGCTAAAACCTAATCGCACACCCTCTATATTTCTTTTAGGAAAAGGTTTTGAAACACAAATGGAAAGGGTGTGGGGGCAAGGTCTTATAAAGAGGCGAAAATTTTGGAATTATACATTTGCATGCAAAGGATCTCGTGAATTATGGTCAAAGCTCACCCACCAAGGTCAAAGATGTCAGCCTTGACCAGAATTCAAATTCAAAATAGGAGGGAAGGAAAAAGAGAGGGAAATTCAAAAACTTACCTCGGCATGAGATCGAGTCAAATAGGTCGATCTTGACCTCTATCTCATGCCCAAAACGTCCCAGATCGCTTTACTTACTCGATCGGAGACTCGATCTGAATTAAATCGAGCCTTATATCGAATTTCTCTCTCAATTCCGAATTCCTTGTGGTCGTGGCCATGCTCCTTAGATCGAGCTCCTCAATCGATCGTGAGGTCGTTTGGCGGATATCGAGTGAGGTGATCGATCGTCTCATCGATCTCTTTGTAGAGATCGAGAAATCTGATCGATCTTGCCATCGATCTAAGCTCGAAGGTCGAGTGATACCAATCGATCCACACCCCGTTCGTATTTCAAGCTAAACGCGTGGGTGGGTCATCCTCTCGCAATCGACTGGTTCACTCGATCGGCTTACTTGATCTCCTCTTGATTGAGTGACTTGGTCGATCATCTCATCGATCTCTTTCTAGAGATCGAGAAATCTAATCGATCTGTCACTCGATCTATTGCCTCTGTTCTCTTTTCCTTGCCTTTGGTAAGTCTAAGATCATGAACTCTGGTCTCCAACTCCTTGTACCTACACATTTAAACTAAAAGCATAAAATTGGAAAAGAATATATACAAGGATAGTCATGGGATTGCCTCCCAAGTGCGCTTTTGTTTAACGTCGTTTAGCTCGACTTTTCTTACTCCCTTTAATGCGGAGCCGGGACTGTTGGGGTGGAAATGGATTCGGTGGAGCTTATCCCTGGTCGGATCTCCACGGCGTATATCGTGTTCATCATTTCCATCACCCTACCCTCGTACTTTCTGACCAATCCCGGTGGGAGTAGAAATCTTGCTTTTGCAAACGGTTTTGCACCCCCCCCTTTCGCTTGACCTTGCAGAGTATGGAGTCATCCTTGAGCTCCAATGGATATAAACTCAGGAAGCTCTCAGGTTGGGGTCAATTATAGCTGGGTGCCTTCTTATCGGTCTCGAAAAGAACCTTGGGAATGTTCTCTTTCCTTTTTCTCTCCCTTGGTGCCATCGCCGGGTGACTTTCTTCTTCTTTACATCTGAACAGGGCTAGTAAACCTTCTGCATAAGGATCTTCTTCAGCCTTAATCTCGTCTTCAAAGTGAGCTGTTTCTCTTGTTGAAACTGAGAAGCAAGAACCCATTTCTACCATATCCTTGCCAAGCAAGGTAACGGTTTGCTCTTTCTTCCTCACTGAGTTGGCTTCCGAGTGGTCCTCCTTCTCAGCAAGACCTTTTTTGTTTACGAGGATATTTTCCTCCTCGCCTGGATTCAGCTCACCCGTGATGCCTACTTGGAAAACTTGACCGTTGATCGTTGGTTTTCTCGTGATATCCTTCATGGTAAACTTGAACTTTGCACCCTTGCCCAAGTGTAGGGAGATTTCTCTGTTCTTCACGTCGATCATGGCTCATGCAGTAGTCAAAATGGCCTTCCCAATACAAGAGGATTTTCGTCCTCCTCATCCATCTCTAAGACAACAAAGTTAGTAGGAACGGTGACATTTTTAATCTTCAAAGGGAGGTATTTGATATGTCTATATTTTGCATCATATTTCCCTCCATATAGTGTAAGTTTCATATCATTTAGGAGCCTAATTAAGCATATTTGTATTGCATTGTGTTCATTTAGAAATCTAGGATGTCCTTGCATAGTCTTTGCATATTTTGGCACTTCTAGAGTCTTGATCAGGTGATATGGATGTTATGGACGCATGAATAGAGTTGGAGAAGGATGGCATAGCAAGGGAATTGCAAGAAGTCACTTGAAGAGGAAGAAGAGACCTAGAGGAGAAACTTCAGACCGTATCGGCGTAGTGTATCGACCAAGCTGGTCGATACACAGCTCCAGGGGCTTGTCTCGACCAAGCGTATCGACCTGGCTTGGCCGAGACAAACAGAAGGGCGCTTAAGAGGCAAACTTTAAAACTGTATCGACGTCCCGTATCGACGAGGCTTCACCGAGACATAACTCCAGGGATCTGTATCGACCAGCCATATCGACGAGGCCTCACCGAGACACAACTCCAGGGATCCGTATCGACTTACCGTATCGACCAAGCCGGTCGATATGAACAAATTGAGTCTTTGTGTCTTCACTTTTTATGGGTCCCCTATAAATACTCAAAAGACCTAATTTTATGCTTAAGTTTTATTCTCTATTGTCTTAGCTTAAACTTTTATCCTCTTTGGGAGAAAACCTTGTACTTTGCTTGGATCTTTAAGTTTAATGCAATATCTCTCTTGAATTTCTTATTATCTTTTCTCTAATCATGTTTAGCTTATCACTTTTCTTTGATTTGATGGGCTTAATGATGATTAGTGACTAGTTCCTTAGGAACTTGGGAATGGGTTAGATTTAGGGTGTTCTAATGGTTCAAGCTTGCAATCTAGTTTAGATTCTTTCATCTCTCTTCTTATTAAGTAGTTCCTAATGCCAAATAGCTAATCTTTGCTATTTTGGATCATAAGCATTTTATACACCCACCAAGTGTTTCATGAAATGCTTGAACCAACTTTCAAAGAGATTTACATTCCTAGCCTAAAACATTAGTTGCCTAGGGTGTTTATCATACTATTTAGGCTTGTGTTTATTGCTTGCTAATCATTTTAATGCTAAAACATCATTAGTTCATTAGGGTGATTAGGAAAGGGATTAATACCACACATCATGGATTAGTCTTTATTAAGTGTTCTAAGCATTGAGATGACTTATTTAGTTGCTTAAATGATTGCAAGGTTGTCCATTTGATTGCCCAAATCAATGATTCCATCCCTAGGTTTCGTTTTTAATTAATTAGCAACTTTGATTAGTAGTTAATCGCTTGATTAGTGCTTGATTAGTGATAATTAAGGTTTAAACTCATATAATTGGTCTTGTAGTATCTCTTTTAGCTAGTATCTTGCTTCTAATAGTTCCTTGTCATTTGAATTTCGAACTTGGCTTAGCTTAAACAAAACTTTGTATTCCTTTTGCATCAAACTCCCAAGATGGATTGATATCTCAAGTATTGCAATGATATGAGCAACTGAGAAATTGCAAACAATACTAAAAAAAGACTTGTTTCAATTTGGCGCCGTTGCCATATTGGGATTGTTTGATCACTAGGATTTGAGTTTATTTTGAGACTAAGTTCTTCTTTTGTGTTAATTGACCATCTACTTTTCTAGATTTCAGTTCACCTTGAATGCATTTAAGATCCGGCGGAGACAACAACTTTCAAGGTTTTCAAGAGATTGATCAGTTGGAAAGAGTTGCTAGGATTGCAAGAAGGGAAGCTGAAAGGTTAGATCGGCTGAGAATGGAAGAGCATCCAAGGGAACACCCTCCTCAAGCTGTTGTACCACCAAACATGGAGCAAGCACAAAGGGGCAATGGAAACCCCTTGCATGCGCCAAGACAAGGGAGAACAATTGGGACTGGTGATGCTCCAAATATTCATCAAAATAGATATGGTATTCAACCTCCACCGGTTCACAAAAATACCTTTGAAGTGAAGCCAGCCTTGATCTCCATGGTTCAACAAGATAAGTTCCATGGTTTGCCTATGGAGGATCCACTTGATCACTTGGATAACTTTGATAGAGTTTGTGGGTTGTTCAAGATGAATGGTGTGAGTGAGGATACTTTCAAACTAAGACTTTTTCCCTTCTCTCTTGGGGGATAGAGCAAGGCAATGGGAGAAAAACTTGCCCCAAGGAACCATCACCTCTTGGGATGAATGCAAGAAGGCATTCCTATCTAAGTTCTTCTCCAACTCAAGGACTGCCAAGTTGACGAATGAAATCTCAAGCTTCACTCAAAAAAATAATGAGTCATTTAATGAAGCATGGAAAAGGTTCAAGGGCTACACAATGCAATGCCCTCATCATGGTTTCACACAAGAGTCTCTACTAAGCACCATCTATATAGGGGTCCTTCCAAAGATTCGAATGCTTCTTGATACAGCAAGTAATAGAAACTTCTTAGGAAAAGAAGTAGAAGATGGTTTGGAGCTTGTAGAGAATCTTGCATTGAGTGATGGTAACTACAATGAAGACTATGATAGAGCTCCAAGGGGAGGTGAATATGAATCTCACAGAAGGAAATGAAGTCTCTACATGACAAGATGGACAAGCTCATGTCCTCCAAACAAAGGCATGTACATTTTGTTGGTGAGAATCAAGAAGATTGTGATGATCAAGTTGAGTCTCAAGAGTGTGAAGAAGAGGTTAATTTTGTGGGTGGCCAAGGAGGATACAACAACAGTTACAACAATAACTATAAGGGGAATAACAACCTCTCTTATAGAAGTACTAATGTAGCCAACCCCGGAGACCAAGTCTACACTCTACAAGCTACTCAAGGAAAACCATTTGTGCCTTACAAAAATCTACAAAAAGGTTATGCACCACGGTCTAACTACCAAGACGGAAACCAAGGCACCTATGGTGGTCAAAAGTACAGTGCTCCACCAGGTTTTAATCAAGCTTCACAAGGTCCCCCACAAGACAATATTCAGCTCATGCTTCAACAAATACTTCAAGGTCAAGCTCATAGTGATGCTAATGTGGGTAAGAAGATTGCTGAGATTAACACAAGGATGGATTCTTCACTTAATGAGCTTGCCACTCAAATAGGAGGTCTTCAACAAAAGTTCAAGCAACTTGAGAAAGGCAAGGCTTCTAGCTCCAATTCTCAAGGAACTCTACCGGGAAAGTGTGAGGCAAACCCCAAAGAATACATCAATGTCATCACTTTAAGAAGTGGAAAGGAGTTGCCTACAAGGGAGAGTCCTCTAATCAATGAGGACATTGAAATTTAAGATGGGGAGGAAAGCTTTACAAAAGCTCAAGAAGCTATAACTTTTAATGATGTGTACATTGCAAGGAAAGGCAAGGAAGTGGTAAAGGAGAAGCCAAAAGAGGATGTGCACCAAAAGGAGTCAACATTTGTTCCTTTTCCCGGGAGGTTTAAGAAATTGTTGGTGGAGAAATACAAGGCCATGTTTGACAAACAAATCAAGGACATTGAGCTCAAGATGCCTTTGATGGATGCCTTCATGTTGTGGCACAAAGAGCTAGGGATGTCCAAGGAGTCATGCTACTTTCTCAAGAGTGTAGTGCAATAATTCAAAGCAATGTGATACCAAAGAAGCTTAGAGATCCCGGTTCCTTCACTATACCATGTGCCCTTTGTCCTCTTGGTTTTGAAAATTGCTTGTCAGATCTATGAGCTAGCATCAACCTAATTCCCTACTCAATTGCTAAGAAGCTTGGTTTCACCAAGTACAAGGAATGTGGGATCTCTCTAATTCTTGCGGATAGGAGTGTGAGGATGCCAATTGGGGTTCTAGAAGACTTGCCTCTAAAGGTTAGCAACTTCATCATCCCAACTGATTTTATGGTGCTCAAGATGGATGAAGAGCCAAAAGACCCTTTGATCTTGGGAAGACCTTTCCTAGCTACAGCTGGTGCAGTCATTGATGTCAAGCATGGGAAAATCGGTTTGCATCTAGGAAAAGGGGTTGATCTGAAGTTACACATAAAAGACACCTTAAGAAAGCCAACCATTGATGGTCAAATGTTCTACATTGAAACTATAGATGAGTTAGCTGATGAGTTACTTGAAGAGCTAGCTCAAGAAGACCATCTTGGTGTGGCTCTCACCAAACCACATGGAGCGAATGGGTATTTGCATGAGGAAACACAAGCATACATGCAAATGCTTGATTCTCGCAAAGCACAAGAAGGGGAGGATAGATTTTCGAGCTTGCTAGCTTCTTGTGAGGGTGAAGTGGAATTTGCTCAAGATAAAGAGTCTTTGAGGGTTGAGGTTTCAAGTCAAGGACAAGGGGAAAGTCTAGAGGAGTTTGAGCAAGGCGAATTGGCAAGGGACCTTGATGAGGATTGGAGTGAACTCAAAGCTCAAAAGGTGGAACTCAAGCCACTTCCCATTGGACTAAGGTATGCTTTCTTAGGCCCTAACTCTTCTTACTCCGTCATTGTCAATGAAAACTTAAGTGATGATGAGCTCAACTCTCTTCTCAATGAGTTGAGAAAGTATAAGAGAGCTATTGGTTACTCTTTGAGTGATATCAAAAGCATATCTCCTATACTTTAAACTCATAGGATTCACCTTGAAAATGAAAATGCTTCCTCAATTGAACACCAAAGAAGATTAAACCCAAACCTTAAGGAAGTAGTGAAGAAAGAAATCTTGAAACTTTTAGAAGCTAATGTGATCTATCCTATTAGTGACAGCACTTGGGTCTCCCCGGTGCATGTTGTCCCTAAGAAGGGTGGAATCACTTTATTAAGAATGAAAAAGATGAATTAATACCAACTAGAACTATAACTAGCCATAGGATGTGTATTGATTACCGAAAACTTGATGCTTCTACTAGGAAAGATCATTTTCCTCTTTCTTTTATTGACCAAATGCTTGAGAGATTGGCTAACCATCCATTCTATTGTTTCCTTGATGGGTATAGTGGGTTCTTTCAAATACCCATTCATCCCAATGATCAAGAGAAGACCACTTTCACATGCCCTTATGGCACCTTTGCATATCGAAGGATGCCATTCGGGTTATGTAATGCTCCAGCTACCTTTCAAAGGTGCATGATGAGTATCTTCTCCGATCTTATTGAGGAAATGGTAGAAGTTTTTATTGATGACTTTTCTGTGTATGATGCCTCTTTTTCTGCATGTCTTTCTAATCTTTGCGGGGTTTTACAAAGATGTGAAGAGTCTCACTTGGTGCTTAATTGGGAAAAGTGTCACTTCATGGTCAACCAAGGGATTGTGTTGGGTCATAAGATTTCTGAGGCAGGAATAGAGGTGGACAAAGCCAAGATAGATGTAATGGTCAACATGGCGCCACCATCCAATGTGAGAGGCATATGAAGTTTCCTTGGGCATGCCTGTTTCTATAGGAGATTCATCAAGGATTTCTCAAGGATTGCTAGGCCTTTGACAAGACTCCTTTGTAAGGAAGTGGAGTTTCAGTTTGATGAGGAATGCTTGCACGCCTTTGTGACTATTAAGAAGGCACTTGTAAGTGCCCCTATTGTGCAAGCACCGGATTGGAGTCTACCATTTGAGGTCATGGCGGATGCTAGTGACTATCATGTTGGAGCGGTTCTTGGACATAGGAAAGAAAAGAAGCTGCATGTGATCTACTATGCAAGTAGGACACTTGATGATGCTCAAACCAAGTATGCAACAACGGAGAATGAACTCTTGGCAGTGGTGTTTGCTTTTGAGAAATTCAGATCTTATTTGGTGGGATCAAAAGTGATAGTGTACACAGATCATGCTGCATTGTGCCACATCTATGTCAAAAAGGAGATCAAGCCAAGGCTCCTTAGATGGATCTTACTTCTTCAAGAGTTTGACATGGAAATAGTTGACAAGAAGGGTGTGGAGAATGGTGTAGCTGATAGTTTATCAAGGATGTGGATTGAAGATGCTTTACCACTCAATGATGCTTTACCGGAAGAGCAATTAATGATGATCAAGATTGTTGCTAGTGCACGTGGAGTTGGGAAGATGCTTCAAGAGACTCAAGGTATAGAGGTCAAGGGTGAGCCTTGGTATGCTGATTTTGTTAACTACTTGGTGTGCAAAGAAGAACCAACACATCTCAACAATTATCACAAGAAAAAGTTTATGAGAGATGTGTCACACTTCTATTGGGATGAGCTCTATCTCTACAAGAGATGTGCTGATGGGATTTATAGAAGGTGCTTGGCACAAGAAGAGGTTGAGAGTGTGATTTTTCATTGCCATGGGTCTAATTATGGAGGTCATTTTGCCACATTCAAGACAGCTACAAAGGTTCTTCAAAGTGGATTCTGGTGGCCTACATTGTTCAAAGATACTCATGAGTTCATCAAGAGGTGTGAACCTTGTCAAAGGAAGGGGAACATAAGTAACAGAGATGAGATGCCCCAAAACCCAATCTTAGAAGTGGAGTTGTTTGATGTTTGGGGCATAGACTTCATGGGACCTTTCCCATCTTCTTATGGAAACCAATACATCTTGGTAGCTGTTGATTATGTCTGCAAGTGGGTGGAAGCCATTGCAAGTCCTACTAATGACTACAAGGTCGTGGTGAAGATGTTCAAAAGTATAATCTTCCCAAGGTTTGGTGTACCAAGAGTTGTGATTAGTGATGGGGAAAGCCATTTCATCAATAAGGTCTTTAAAGGGTTGTTAAGTAAGCATGGTGTCAAGCACAAGGTAGCCACTCCTTACCATCCTCAAACTAGTGGTAAAGTAGAGGTTTCAAACCGTGAGATCAAGGCCATTCTAGAGAAGACATTGGGTATAACAAGGAAGGATTGGGCAATCAACTTGATGATGCTTTGTGGGCTTATAGGACAGCTTTCAAAACACCAATTGGAAGGTCTCCTTTCAACCTTGTGTATGGCAAGGCTTGCCATCTACCAGTGGAGATTGAACACAAGGCTTTGTGGGCTGTTAAGCTTCTCAATTACAATCTCAAAACAGCCCAAGAGAAGAGATTGATTCAACTCCAAGAGCTTGAGGAGATTAGCCTTGAGTCCTATGAGAGTTCAAGGATCTACAAGGAAAGAACCAAGGCTTTCCATGACAAGAGGATTGTGAAGAAGGAGCTGAGTGTTGGTGACAAGGTTCTACTCTACAACTCTAGACTGAAGTTGTTAACCGGTAAGCTCAAGTCAAGGTGGGGAGGCCCTTTTGAGATTCAAGAAGTATTACCTTAAGGAGCCATCAAAATAATTGGGAAGAATAGGGAGAGTTTCACAGTAAATGGTCATAGGGTCAAGCCATACTTGGTGAATGTGTCTAAAGAAGAGGCAAGCTCATGTCTTCTTCAAGACCCCCCTCTTGCCTAAAAAGGTTTGAAAAGTCGAGCTAATGACGTTAAACAAGCGCTCTTGGGAGGCATTCCCATGGTTATCCTTGTATATATTCTTGTTTTAATTCTATAATTATGTTTCTTTGAGTTTTTGAAAGTTTTAGGTTGAGTATGGAGGACTTTAACTTGAAGAAAAGGTGAGGAAGAAACTTTTTGAGAGTGTATCGGCGTATCGTATCGACCAAGATGGTCGATACACAGCTCCAAGGGTTCGTCTCAGTGTGTGATATCGACGAGGCCAAGTCGATACGGAATTCCAGGCACTTGTATCGACCGGGTGTATCGGACTAGCTACGTCGATACAGAATTCCAAGGACTCGTATCGACGTCCCGTATCGATGTGGTTGGTCGATACACTTCCAAATCAAGGTAAGTTGACTTTCTTCCTTCCTTTGACCGGTTTAATGTTGACTATCCCACTTGATTTAAACCGGTTTTGGGCGATTTTAAGCCTCCTTCTTCCCCACAAATCGCCACTTTCACCATTCTTGCACGATTTTCCCCATTCTCACTAGATAAGAAACTTGTTCTCCCCTTTTCTCTCTCAATTCTTCACCAAATTCATTGATTCCAAGTGCTAAAACCCAGAAATTGTGTGCTAATCTCGAATCCATACTTAATTTCGGGCCTTGGACATCCGTGAAATTCATGTTTGGTTGCTTACTCTCTCTCTTATTTTTAATTCTCACATGTGAAGGAATTGGGAAGTAGGATTGATAGAGAAGCTTATAATGGTTTGATTGAGTTGGGCATGGTTGATTATTGTAATGGGTGATGATTGATGAAGTTTTTCAAGGAATTTGATAGAAAATTTTGATTTTTGAGCATTCTTATTCTTGGATTTTAAATAGTTGCGAAAATTGATATTTAGACCAAGTGATGCTCAAAAATTTCAAATTTGAGTTTCTTGATCTCATTTTCCTATGATCCATTGGTGACTAAGCTAGAATATTCATGAATTTTAACTTGTTACCACTTAGAGAATGTTTAGTGTGAATCTCTCTTGCTAACTTCTAAGATGATGGATAAGAATGAGTTAAATCACCCTTGCTTATTTCGTCATGATGATGATGCATTGCCATGCTCCTTACTCCTTTCCAAGATTTAATTTTTGTAGGGACTATGGGGAGGACAAGAGGTGAAGTAAGCAAGAAGCATGGAAAGAGACCCGCGGTAGTGGAAGAGGAAGAAGTAGAGGAGGCAATCCCGGAATTTGAAAGGCTAGCTCGGAAAAGAAAAGTTAGCGAGGGGAAGGCCAAGGAAGGGCAAGCTGCGAGTGCCACGGCCAAGACTCCATCAAGCACCGAGGTATTCAAAAGCCTTATGGAGATTCTTTTCAAAGGCACCAAATACTCGGATCACGACTTGCTAGAGGAGTTGGGTCTATTGGAGGATGTAACCGCCATCTTCAGGAACTTAGGTTGTGAGAGGTGGTTCATCCAATCATTCCCAAGCTACCAAGAGGAAACGTGCCAATTTCTCTCCACCTTGAAGGTGACAACTGCGAGCTCGGGTGGAGTTGATGAAGAAAGGGATGGGTTCGGTTTTATTCAGTTCAAGGTGAAGAACAAATCCTACAAGATGGGGTTCAAAAGGCTAAGTGAGATACTTGGATTTGATGAAGGAGAAGGCGCCGGATCTAGATTGAACGTCTCAAAAGCAGTGGTGAAAAAGCTGTGGAACATGGTTGGGTGTGGGACTTACAAGCCCGGGAAAGTCAAAAGCTCAATGATCCGCCACCCCGCAATCCGGTATGCCCACAAGGTCTTGGCTCACACTCTTCTCAAAGAAAGAAACGGGAACCGTGACTGAAGAAGAATGGGAAATTCTTGACCATGGGCTCAAGAACATCATCGGCTTCTTTGATGACAAGACCCCGATGAGAGGTGATTCGACAAAGAATGGGATGGTGCAGCTATGGGTAGCTCACGCAGCAAGTTTCAGGAGCTGGGCAACCAACAAGAGAGACCTCACGCCTCAGCTCGACATTGGAGGTATGATCACACCCATTCTTGAGAGTGTTGGAGTTAGCTTGGGATAACCTTCTGCTGAAAAGGAGTATCTAGACTCCAAATATCACCTGAAGGCCAAGTTCTTACTTAAGGAGGGGAGTGGATACCGCTTCAACTTTAATGTCGCAAGACTCAAGAAGGGTACAATCCGGATTTCTTGCCCTCACCTCACAAGTCTAAGGGAGCGATCAAATGCTGCCTTCACCCCATCCGATGAGGACTTAGCCTACATTGAGACCTTCCCGGTAGCCCCATGGGACACATACTATCAGCCTTATGAGCCACCTCCGGTTTATGGGAGTGATAGGTACACCTTTGTGCCTTATGAAAACACCAAGCAAGGAGAGCCTTCGAGGACAGCTCACCAACACATCAAGATCCTTCAAAGATGGAACAAATGGCAAGACAAGACCATTAGGAAGCTTGTGAAAACTGTCAAAGGAATGAAGGAGCAAATCAAAGAGCTCAAGACCAACGTTGGGCGCACCTCTTCCTCAGGGCATCAAGAGGAACAACATGAGGATCAAGAGGGAGACAGTCATGTTGAAGAGAGGCGCCATTCCTTCCAAGGAACGCCGAGTGCAATGGAAGAAGAAGATGCACCACGCCCCTCCTCCTATGAGACCCGTCGGCGAGAGAAGAGAGTCATGCGATCCCCCACCCCTCAATCAAGCAACCCATCATACTCCGTGGACTCCTACACCTCCTCCTCCATTCGATTTTGATCAAGGTACCACTCCAAACCATTGTAAATACCATTTAGTTTTTCTTTTTGCATTTTGAAATCTTCTCCAAGCTTGGATTACACAAGAGACTGTGTAATTTAAGTTTGGGGGAGTATGGTGTATTTTGATTTTGTGTTTTGTGATCTTATCTTCCTTTTTCATGCATATTTGAGTCTCATGCATTTCATCTATGGCATAGAAAAACCAAAAATAAGAAAAATTTCGAAAATTTCAAAACAAAATAGCATGTAGTTGCATTTGCATTTGTCACATAAGTAGGATTGAGTCTAGAATTTTTATCATTTAGGATTGCATTCATATGCATTAGGAGCAATGATGAGCCTATCCTTGTAGATTGTTAGCTTTTGTGATCAATTCAACACCCTAGTTAGTAGTTCTTTGATGCTTGTGAATAAATTTGAAAGTAAAGAAGAACCATGCTTGGACCACCTCATTTGTCACTAGTTTTTGGTTGAAATATAGTCTTGAAATTGATAGCCAACTCTACTCACTTAAACCAAATTTTGACATCTAATTATCATGCTTGCATTGAAAGTAAATTCATGGATCTAAAATACTTGAGTTTTCTTATCCACTTTGCCACCCTCTTGCTAGCTTAAGTAGCACCCCTACCATAAACCAACCTCCTTTGAAGCCAATTGTTCTTGTGTGATCACTTGTGAGACCTTTATTTCGATTGAGCATAAAGTGTTAGGTTTGGGACGACAAGTATGGGCTTTCATGTAGATTCTAGCCTCGCATTTTGGGGCTAGCTTTAGGCTTAGGATTTGGGGGTTTGTTTGTTTGGTGGAAAAGTTTGGAAGGAAGGAGATGTTGAATAATGGGATTGGTGAAAATAAGGGGAAACATGGCTTGAAATGGAGAGTCTTGTGGATAAAAAGGAATAGCTCAAAGTAAAAATGAAATATTAGGTGGTCTTAAGAAAAAAAGAAAAGAGCCAAAAAGGGCCAAGTTCAAAAGAAAAATATTAAGAGGGCTACCTAGAGATAAGAAAAAGAGCTAAGTTTATAAGTTAAGACTACTCCATTCGCCGAAAATAATAGGTTGAAGAAGATCCCCTTTTGAGGTGTGAAAAGAAGAAGTGTGTTTGAAATTCAAAGGGGTTTGGCAAGGCACAAAGAGCCTTGGGGAAAAGAGTAGATTCTAGAGGGTTGAGTGAGCTAAAAACAATATATAAATGAGAGGGGTTTAGGATCATTGATAGCATTTCGGGTAGATGAAAGTCTATGCTTGTATGCAACACTTGTTTCTTACCTTTAGCATTATGTATATAGTTCAATCTTTTTTTTAGTGTTACCCTTACTTAAAAGTAGAACCGGATGAATTGAGATCACTTTTATCTCAAAAACCAGTCCCTTAGCCAAATGAATTTACTTGCCTTTCAATGTCATGATTCACGGTTTCGTACTTAATGATTGTTAAAGAGTTGGTTTGATAGGGAGACTTGTTTTAATTGAATTCTTAGTGCATTTGAATGTTGAGATGGGCATGGCTAACTCTTTTGGAATAGGAAGTATTCACATGCATTCTAGAATTAAGAACTAGGATGTTGAGCTGATCATTATTGCTAACTATCTTGGATTTGAGCTCCCACCTTCAAACCTCTCTCCTTAGCTTGTATTTCATTTGCTTGGGGACAAGCAAAAGGCAAGTTTGGGGGAGTTGATATGTCTATATTTTGCATCATATTTCCCACCATTTAGTGTAAGTTTCATATCATTTAGGAGCCTAATTAAGCATCTTTGTATTGCATTGTGTTCATTTAGAAATCTAGGATGTCCTTGCATAGTTTTTGCATATTTTGGCACTTCTGAAGTCTTGATCAGGTGATATGGATGCTATGGAGGCATGAATGGAGTTGGAGAAGGATGATACAGCAAGAGAATTGCAAGAAGTCACTTGAAGAGGAAGAAGAGACCTAGAGGAGAAGCTTCAGACCGTATCGGCGTAGTGTATCGACCAAGCTGGTCGATACAAAGCTCCAGGGGCTTGTCTCGACCAAGCGTATCGACCTGGCTTGGCCAAGACAAACAGAAGGGCGCTTAAGAGGAAAACTTTAAAACTGTATCGACGTCCCATATCGACGAGGCTTCACCGAGATACAGCTCAAGGGATCTGTATCGACCAGCCATATCGACGAGGCCTCACCGAGACACAACTCCGGGGATCCGTATCGACCAAGTTGGTCGATATGAACAAATCGAGTCTTTGTGTCTTCACTTTTTCTGGGTCCCCTATAAATACTGAAAAGACCTAATTTTATGCTTAAGTTTTATTCTCTATTGTCTTAGCTTAAACTTTTATCCTCTTTGGGAGAAAACCTTGTACTTTGCTTGGATCTTTAAGTTTAATGCAATATCTCTCTTGAATTTCTTATTATCTTTTCTCTAATCATGTTTAGCTTATCACTTATCTTTGATTTGATGGGCTTAATGATGATTAGTGACTAGTTCCTTAGGAACTTGGGGATGGGTTAGATTTAGGGTTTTCTAATGGTTCAATCTTGCAATCTAGGTTAGATTCCTTCATCTCTCTTCTTATTAAGTAGTTCCTAATGCCAAATAGCTAATCATTGCTATTTTAGATCATAAGCATTTCATACACCCACCAAGTGTTTGATGAAATGCTTGAACCAACTTTCTAAGAGATTTACATTCCTATTCTAAGACATTAGTTGCCTAGGATGTTTATCATGCTATTTAGACTTGTGTTTATTGCTTGCTAATTATTTTAATGCTAAAATATCATTAGTTCATTAGGGTGATTAGGAAAGGGATTAATACCACACATCATGGATTAGTCTTTATTAAGTGTTCTAGGCATTGAGATGGCTTGTTTAGTTGCTTAAATGATTGCAAGGTTGTCCATTTGATTGCCCAAATCAATGATTACATCCCTAGGTTTCGTTTTTAATAACTAGCAACCTTGATTTGTAGTTAATCGCTTGATTAGTGCTTGATTAGTGATAAGTAAGGTTTAAACTCATATAATTGGTCTTGTAGTATCTCTTTTAGCTAGTATCTTGCTTCTAATAGTTCCTTGTCACTTGAATTTCGAACTTGGCTTAGCTTAAACAAAACTTTATATTCCTTTTGCATCAAACTCCCAAGATGGATTGATATCTCAAGTATTGCGATGATATGAGCAATTAAGAAATTGCAAACAAGACTAAAAAAATACTTGTTTCAGTCTTCAAGCACCCCTTTCGGCAGTTGTATGCTTCTATCAGCAAGAACTAGGGACATGTGGCATTCCTTGAAATTTGTGAGACCCAGCTTCTTCGCAGTGGAGTATGGCATAAGATTAATACTTGCTCCCAAATCGCAAAGGTTGTTCCCAAACTTCGAATTCCCTGTAGCGCAAGGCAGTGTGAAAAAGCCTGGGTCACCGAGCTTCCTTGGTGCTGTCTCTTTACTCACTACCATAATCTCTTCACCCTCTTTTATCCTCTTAGCAAGAGTATCCTTCAAGAACTTCGCATACTTTGGTACCATAGCTAGACAATCAAGTAGCGGTAGCTTAAGCTCAACGTTCCTTAAATGCTTCTCAAACAAGGCTCTTTGCTTCTCAACCAACTGTTTCTTGAAGTGTCCAGGGAAGGGGAGCTTTGGTTTGTAAGCTGGAGAGATGAAAGTTTCTTTTTTCTTGCTAGCTTCCTCCACCGGCTTTACCAAAACCGTTTTTTTCCCTTTTTTTGGCCATTCTATGTAGACATCATCAAATGTGATCCCTTGATCATTTGAGGGATTACTCTCTCCCTCTTGTACCACAATGTTCTCATTATCTTCAAGTATAGACCGTGGTTGCAGCTCTTTCCCACTCCTCAAAGTGATCGCCTTTGCATACTCTTTAGGGTTTGTTTCACACTTGTCAGGTAAACTACTTTGACCACTTGAACTAGCCGTTCCTTTCTCTAGCTGTCGAATCTTGTTGTTCAAGTTGGTGAGCTGTGTAGATATGATAACAAGGTTTTTCAGGCCTTTGATCAATGACCCAACACTGCTAACCGAATGCAGTATAGTGTATGGGGTATCAAACCATTTTGGGAGCGTTAGTGAACATAACGGTCATATCGGTGTCATAAGTCAAGTTAAATCGGGTAAAGATTGAGACTTTACTACTAAAAACTACTAAAAGACAGATCTTGTGTCACTCAAGACCATAAATAAAACGACTCTAGAGGTTTTAAACAGAAACTACTGGTTTAAACGATAAAAAGGTAAGCTTTTAAGATGAAAGAAGGATTAAGATGGGTTCTTCGAACTAGGTAACTCTCGGTTTTGTTTTATCA
>JAHZTW010000001.1:154640178-154651224 GCA_020283515.1 Alliaria petiolata
GGGGTAGCGTGTGGCTTTGAAATCCATTCGCCTGAATGCTGCACGCATTTCGGCTAGGGTGTGTCGGGATCCCGTACTTCTTCTTCCCGATGCACGTGTGGGTGAACGTACTATAGCCGCTCGGCTAAATTCTCCGACTGGTCTCTTTCCTTCTCTCTTCTCCGTTTGGTATTCCCTTGATCTCCCAAGAACAACTCCGCTTCTTGTTGCTCCAACCATTGTGCCTATCAATTAAAAACACTCGAAAGTGTGTAAGCACAAGGAAAACTCTAAGAACATGGACTATCTTGCATGTATGTCTAAACTCAAGGCAACTCTATTCATGACTAAAGAGATCCGAGAAAAACATATTCGAGTTATTACTAGATCGGGAAAAAGTCTAAACCGTGAAGAATAAAGAGTGCTACTTATAAGTCGTTCTTCACAAATCCAGATTTTTAGACAAGCTTGCGTTTAAACAAAAAGGTGGAAAAGGATTTCTAGAATCTCAACACTTCAAAAGAGATTAGCCGTGAAGCTATTCTTACAAATAGATGTGCCGAAATTCAGAAAAACCCTACAAAAAAGCTAAGTTTTACACGAAATCTGTCTACAAAACGTTTCTCCATCTACTCTCAAATCCCTGATGCAGTGAATCTAAACAATCCTAAGAGATCATTAACCATATCGTTATATATCAAAAATTACCTGAAAACGATATTTGCAAAAATCCTTGGACGAAAGCACAGATTCGGCTTTGCGAAATAAAAACTTAAAGGCAATTTTCTAGGATTGAGAGGATGGAGAATGAAAACGAGAGAGGCGAGGGTTTTTATAAAGAGGAGATATGGGGAAAGGAAGCGTTGACTAGGGTTTCTTGGTTTGGAGAATAGTTGTCGGTTAACCCCAACCAAGCATTCTTGCCTTATCCGAAAAAATGGGCCATGATTTTGGACGCTTTTCTCGGATTGGCTAAGCCTAGCCACCCTTTTACCTGGACGGCCATATTGGGTTGACTCCGATATGGTGTGATTGACGTTACGGATATCGGCTGGTTCCCGATATGTGACCACCGTGAGGGTTGTCTAGCTTGGGCTTCGTTCTATATCGGCTACACACCGTTGTGCTTGCCCGATAGAGAATGCCTAGGGACAATATCAGGGTGTTCTCCCAATATGTGCTAGACAACTTCCTTATAGGTTTAGCTCCTCTTATATGCAAGTGACCCCACCCTATCTTTCATGAGATTCTGAAAACATTAAACTAGACTAGAAAAAGCATTAATATGTACATGGATAAGCTTGGGGTGCCTCCCAAAAGCGCTTTGTTTTGAGTCACTTAGCTTGACTTTTCTTAATCATTTTTCAGCATGAAAGGGGGAAACGAACACCCCTCGATCCTGTGGGAGGGTCTTTACTTTCCTTAATCGCAGAAATGAAATCAGCCAGAGATACGTCGGATGTCCCCTCTTTGCTTACCTCAGATCCCTCTTGATTGGTCAATTTGGTGTCTTTTATCACCCTAAGGTAAGCAAAGGGTCTGACCCTTCCTTTGCATTTCAGTTTGTATCTCACTTCACCATTAGCAGAGAGAATAGGCTTAAGTGTCATACCGTCCAGAAGATCACCGAGGGTTGGTCCTTCCACATACGACTTCTTGCAAGTGATCACCTCTTTTGGTGCTTCATGGACTTTTTCCGGCTGCTCCTCGAACATAGCGTCGAGCGAGACTCCATCAAAGCTGGCTCCATCGTAGCATATTTCTAATGATGGGTCTTGGGTTTTCTCAATCGCCTTCTTGAGCCAGAGAGAGTAGGCATGTTCCTTTTCGTCGACTCTCTTCCCCTTAGTGTCAAAATGCATCGCCAGGCTCCCGGTTAGCCTTAGCTCTACCTTGCCGCTTCTGCAATCAAACATGCAACCGGCAGAGGCTAGGAAAGGTCTCCTCAACAGGAGGGTTTCCTTAACATCTTGGTCCATTTCTATCACCAGGAAGTCGCTTGGTAATAGCACATTTCCAATCATGAGAGGCAGGTCTAATAGCTTCCCAACCGTCTTCCTCTCACTTCCATCGGCCAGTGATAACGGCTTCTTGCAGTCGGTATAGGTGTCATACCCGAGACGCTTAGCCGTGGCGAGACTCATAACGTTAATGCTTGCTCCGAGATCGCACAAACAGTCTTCAAAGGTGATTCCCCCGAGTGTGCATTGAAGAGTGAATGATCCTGGATCTTCGAGCTTCTTAACTACTAAGGGTTCCTCCTTAGGTTTCTCCTCACGAGCTGCTGCGTTTCTTCCTATGGTCGCCATTGCGTCAGCATAGAGCTTGTCTTTCAAGGCTACTAGGAAATCTGGAATAAGCTTCGTTTTGTCGCCACTGTTGAAGAGATCTTCAACTTTCTTCAAGGTCTCAATCAATTCGGCCTCTTGTTCCTCTATTAACCGCTTCTTATGCCTCTGGGGGTATGGCATCGGTAAATTGTAGACACGCAGGAATGGTGCTTTTGGGGGATCAGTGGATGCTTTTTCTTCACATGCTTCCAAATTTTTCGAACTCCCTCCCCTTCTTAGGATTTCGATGTCCTCATCGACTTGAGTCCGATTTGAGTTGTTGATATCGGCATGATCCCGTTTTTCCTTGTCGCTAGTCGTGATCATTTGGCAATATTCCTTGGGGTTCATGATGTCTTTTCCAGGAAGGTTGCTTGTTTGGCTTGTTGATGGTATGCCTTTGTTGTTCTCCAGGGCTTTAACACGAGTGGTTAATGCCTCGATCTTCCCGGATAGTTCCGTGTTAACTTCATCTATCTTGTTATGCACTTTGGCAAAACGCTTGTGAATATCCGCCTGGATGTATGTTTGACCGTTGAGTAGTAGCTTGAGAGTACTTTTGTAACACCCCGACCGCCCCTACCGGCGAGTCACCCATCCCTCTGTCAGGCTCGTGGGCCCCGCCCCTGTCCGACGGTCGGTGCGTTATTTTTTCCGGACCCAACCGACTGATTTACTTGTCCCTGCAATCACCACGTGACCTTATCCCGTGTTTTGACCTCACTCACACGGTTCCGCAGAGGACTTCCCGGAAGGTCACCCATCCTAGTGCTACTCCAGCATAAGCACGCTTAACTCTGGAGTTCTCTTAGGGTAAGTGACCGGAAAAGGTAAGTGCACTTTGATGACATAGGTAGCCAAATCAATCCATTTAAACTTATTCAAATGGGCCGGGCCCGGGTCGTTACAATTCTCCCCCACTTAACGGGAATTCGTCCCCGAATTCTGATCCCGCTAGTGTGAACCCTAACCCCCAAACCCCAAGACAGTCTCCTGGGACAGAACCAGTTTGACTTCCCTTGGCTCTGATACCACTTGTAACACCCCGACCGCCCCTACCGGCGAGTCACCCATCCCTCCGTCGGGCTCGTGGGCCCCGCCCCTGTCCGACGGTCGGTGCGTTATTTTTTCCGGACCCAACCGACTGATTTACTTGTCCCTGCAATCACCACGTGACCTTATCCCGTGTTTTGACCTCACTCACACGGTTCCGCAGAGGACTTCCCGGAAGGTCACCCATCCTAGTGCTACTCCAGCAAAGCACGCTTAACTCTGGAGTTCTCTTAGGGTAAGTGACCGGAAAAGGTAAGTGCACTTTGATGACATAGGTAGTCAAATCAATCCATTTAAACTTATTCAAATGGGCCGGACCCAGGTCGTTACAACTTTCCAAGTCAAAATTAGCTGGAGCAGCCGGATTTCCTTGTTGTTGTTGAAAGCTAGGAGGTGCAACGGCTTGTTGTTGTGGCTGGTAGCCGTTTTGATTCTGGAATCTTGGTACGAAACCTTGTTGGTTCGTGTATGTCACGAACTGTTTTGCTCCTCCTGCTTGTTGCTGAGGGTATGTATGGTCCTATGGGTTGGCGACGTTTGTGCTCCGATAGGAGAGGTTGTTGTTTGGTCTCCAATTGTTGTAGCCTCCTTGAGCATTGATGTAGTTAACATCTTCGTACTGAACGTCCTCCCCTTCTTGAACTTGAGTGAATTCTTCCACGAAATGTACTTCCTTTTGAGCTTGGACAAGTAGTAACTTGTCAAGTTTCTCATTTAGCTCCTTGATCACTCTCCGGCTTCCATCTCTTTCTTCTTTGGAACCTCGGTTGGATCTGTCATAGTCTTCGTGGTAAGAAGAGTCACTCTGAGCTAGATTTTCGACCAGCGCAAGACCATCGTCAACATCTTTGGCTAAGAAATTACTATTGCTCGCCGTATCGAGAAGCATCCGAATCTTAGGAATGACACCACGATAGAGAGTGCTGAGGAGTGATTCTTGACTGAATCCATGGTGGGGACACTAACTAGTGTATCCCTTGAATCGCTCCCAGGCTTCACCGAAGGTCTCATTGGATTTCTGAGTGAATCCACTTATCTCGTTCCTCAATCGGGCTGTCCTCGATGTAGAAAAGAACTTCGTCAGAAATGCTTTCTTGCAATCTGCCCACGAGGTAATGGATTCATGGGGCAGAGTCTTTTCCTAGGCGTGTGCTTTGTCTCCCAAAGAGAAGGGAAACAATCTCAGCTTGAAACCGTCTTCGCTTACACCGTTTATCTTCGTCAGAGCGCACACACGGTCGAACTGGTCGAGATGATCCAGTGGGTCTTCCAAAGGTAGGCCGAAGAATCTGTTGTTCTGGACAAGCCGAAACGCTAACTCTTCTGATTCTTCGGGCAGGCTCCATATCGGGCAATGGTTTCGGGATCATGTCATGAAGGCTTGCCTTCGTTGTAACCTGGGTCGGGTGCTTCCCGTTTTCTTACTCCGATATCCGTCTTCATTCAATCCTCTTGCTGGATCTTTGCTCCGAGGTGGCTCTTTCGGGATCAATCCGCTGCTACTCGTCGAGGTTCAGCTTGTGCTTATCTGTATCGGCTTCGAGGTCGTGATCCATCCTCGATATTGCTCACTTGTCCTCCATCCGAGACCTCTTTCCTTGGCTTCTTCTTCGGACCATCCTAAGCACCTGAGAAAACACTCCAAACATGCAAGACTATGCAAAAACCTAACCTAATGCATCTAATCCTAACATGAGTGAAAACGTGATGAAAACTAATACTAAAGTGCAAGAATGAAGTCCTAACTAACATGAAACATGTACTAAAATCATGCAAATTATAGAGATATCAAGATACCTCAGTGAAAGAAGAGTCCAGCCTATTGTTCATGTCCACAAATTTTTGGTTTGTAGATGCTTGGTCTTGAAGTAATTGTTGGAACATAGCTTGTACCGGATCTTGTTGTGGAGGTTGCACTTGTTGCTGCTGTGGCGCAAAACCAGGAGGGTAACTCTTGTTCCCTTGCTGTTGTTGTCCTTGGTAGTTGCCTTGAAACCCACTGTTCTGAGCAAATCCACCCTGCTTGTAAGGGACAAAAGGTTTTCTTTGATTTCCTTGTTGTGGAGGGTACACTTGGTCCTTGGGATTTTCCACATTGGTGCTTCGGTATAATAGATTGTTGTTGCCTTGGTACCTCTGTCCATAGCCCTGTTGCTTATTGTAGTCTACCCAATTCGCTTCCTCTTGGCTCTGCTCACTCATCTAGCACATCCGAAGCCTCTCCCACAAAGTGTACTTGCTTTTGATTTGCAAGTACCAACTTGTCAATCTTTTCTTGAAGGGATTTCAACTCCTTTTTGTGTCCCTCAAGGTCAGACCCTCTAGGTGCTCTATCATAGTCCTCACTGTAGTTTCCATCACTCAAAGCAAGGTTTTCAATAAGCTCCATTCCCTCTTCTACATCTTGGTCGAGAAAGTTCCCTTTACTTGTCGTGTCCAGAAGCATTCGGATTTTGGGAAGAGCTCCTCTATAGATTGTGCTCAAGAGTGTTTACTCAGTGAAACCATGATGAGGACATGCAATGGTGTAGTCCTTGAATCTCTCCATAGCCTCACTAAAGGTCTCATTCTGCCTTTGTGTGAAACCGCTAATTTCACTCCTTAGCCGAGCTGTCCTTGTACTTGAGAAGAACTTGGACAGAAATGTCTTCTTGCAATCAGCCCATGAGTCCCTTGAGGTAAAGTCTTCTCCCAATGCCTTGCTTTATCCCCAAGTGAAAAAGGAAAAAGCCTAAGCTTGAAACTATCCTCCGAGATCCCATTGATCTTGATCATGCCGCACACTTGCTCAAAGTTGTACAAGTTCTCTAAGGGATCCTCCATGGCAAGTCCATGGAATTTGTTGTTATGCACCATTGAGACAAAGCCTGGCTTGATCTCGAATTTGTTGTTTTGCACCGGTGGTGGGGTGATGCCAAAACGATTGTGATGAGTGTTCGGTGCATCACCCGCACCTATGATCCTTGGTGGTCTTTGGGCGTGGTTGGGGTTTCCATTACCCCTTCCAGCAGCAGCATGGTGTGGTATTTCCTCAGCTTGGTCTTGCTCAGCCATACCCTCAAAATCAACAATACCCGGTTATACTATCTCCTCAAAGTCTTGTGCTTGTTCTCTTTGCCTTCTTAACCTTGCACTTCCAAGTTGATGAATGTTGTCTATATGTGGTAATAAGTTGTTGTCACCTCTAGAACGCAGATTCATGTACCTGAGGATACAAGTAGGAAGGTAGACAGATTAGTAACCAAAATAAAAATAAAGACTTAGGCTCTACTAAGCTCCAAATCCTAGTAAATTCAAACTAATCCCAATTTGGCAACGGCGCCATTTGATAACAAGCTTTTATGGTGTTGTTAATCAAAACCTCAGCATGCTCATATTGCAATACTTAAGGGTCAATCCAACTTGGGTTGTTTGAAAGGTACTAAGAATGTAAAAGCTTGTAAATCTAAGTAAAATCCGTTAATTGGGGGAAAATTCGGAGAAAACTAATTGCAGCTGCTAATTAAATATGAAAACTATTTTAAAATCCATACTGGGATGTTAACTAACTAGCAAACAACTTCTAGGAATTTAAAAGATACAACTACTAATTTTATAAAACCAAAATTTAAAACCGAAAAAACTAGGAAACTGCTAACAACCTAGGACGAATTTTAAAAACTAGAAATAAAATTCTACTAACTGATAACTAATTACCAGGGTGCGAAATAAACTACTAGAGAATTTCTAAAATACTAAAAAGACCAAGAACACAACTTTATAAATTTTAAAACCTTAAAACAAGTATTAAGCTAAAAAGATGAGTTTTTGAATTGCTAAGACAAAAGATTGAAACTTTAGAACTAAAGATTGATGGTTTTAAGTTTTCGAGGGCTAAAGATGGATTCACGGTTGGGGATCAGCTTAAGGAGGTTCAAGATTTAAGCTTTGGGTTTTGGAAATATTGATCTACACATTTTGTGCTTTCTCTAAGCCTTGAGAAGGTAAAGCTAGATTCATCCATGGTGTTTGGAAGGAATCCTTTCCTCACCCTTTCCTCCTAACCCATTGTTCGTGGTGGAAAGAAAGGATGAAGAACATGAAGCATAGATCTCAAAACGTGGCTTAACTAACTCCCTAACCATCCATGGCGTTTGGGAAAGGATGAGTTAGTCTCTTGGATTTGATTTTAAGAGATCTCCCAAATCTGCTAAGAGGAGGAGATCCCTGAGATCCAAGAGGTCTCTCTCAAGATCCTCTAGGCCTTAAACGCCCAAATCCAAGAAGAGAATGAGTTAAGAGCAAGAAAAATACTAAAGCTTAAACCCTTAAACCCCTTAATCACCCCAAACCATAAACCCAAAAGATTACTACTCGCTATGCATGATTAAAGTGCTTGAAAACGTAAATGAAAGAAAGCTAAGCATGATTAAGCGATTAAAAAAACAGATACTAAGATAAGTACTTATGATTAAAAAGAAAATTAAGGTTTACAAAACATGAAAAGCTTGAAAAGAACTAACAATGGTGTTCTTAGCTAAAAGAAGGAGGAGACAAATCGTCATAAGAGGATTTGTGACCAAAAATAGGTCACATTGCTTTTATACCAAAGGGGAAATGGTCCCCTCACTAAAATCCAAAATGCATGAGCTGTCCGGATAAGGTTGGAGATCGAGCTCGGTCGTCGGGTCGATCCAGTCAGATGGATCGAGTACTTCTATCGATCGTGTGGTCGATCCTTATATGATCGAGTCGCGAGCTCGATCTTACTCTCGTTCTTGCCGGACTCAGTTTTCGTGTCCGTACTCACGATCGATCACCTTGATCGATATTGACCTATATCTTTGTCCTTGGAACGACTCGCTTGTCTCGATCTTCTGGTCGATCTCGTCTAGATCGACCTGCCTAGCTCGATCTCCCTCTCGATCTCGGTCCCTTTGTTGCATTGACGAGCTCTGCCAAGTATCCATAAGCTCATTTTCGCTCCTTAGCTTATCCATGCACCCTCCATAGCTCCAGTGTATCCAAAACAACCTGAATATGATGCAAGAATGCAAGAAATATGCAAATGCTAATGCAAAGTGCTCTAGAACGTAAAATGAGACAAAAGTTATAATTTCTCTAAGTACGATGAAGAGTGCTCCATGGCCATAGGAAGCACGGCTGCAATTCCAATTTCCATAGACTCCTCCTCGCCATCTTCCTCCTCCTATTCACAGAATTGAGGTACCTCCACCTCACTTGTATATATTTCCTTTAGCTTTTTCATTTTGTTTTTATGTCATGTTGATTGAGGTCTCCTCTAGACTTTTGTTACACAATGGACTGTGTAATTTAAAATTTGAGGGAGAGGTAGAGAGATTTGACAATGTGTTTTGTGAGTCTTATTTTCCTTTTATGCATCTTGAGTCTCATGCATACACTTAAGACATAGAAAAAACCAAAAAATTTCAAAAATTCAAAACATTTCCAAAAAAAAAGAAAGTCATTTAGGACTTGCATTGCATATTAAGATTATGTTTAGCTGCATTTCATATGATGCAAGAATGTAAGAAATATGCAAATGCTAATGCAAAGTCCTCTAGGACGTAAAATGAGACAAAAGTTATAATCTCTCTAAGTACGAATGCAATATGAATGCAATTATGTCCTAAATGCAAGCTAAAATGGTGAAATATATAGGTATATCACCGATAAAGAGTGCTACATGGCCATAGGAAGCACAGCTGCAATTTCAATTTCCATAGACTCCTCCTCGCCATCTTCCTCCTCCTCTTCACAGAATTGAGGTACCTCCACCTCACTTGTATATATTTCCTTTAGCTTTTTCATTTTGTTTTTATGTCATGTTGATTGAGGTCTCCTCTAGACTTTTGTTACACAATGGACTGTGTAATTTAAGTTTGAGGGAGAGGTAGAGAGATTTTACAATGTGTTTTGTGAGTCTTATTTTCCTTTTATGCATCTTGAGTCTCATGCATACACTTAAGACATAGAAAAAACCAAAAAATTTCAAAAATTCAAAACATTTCCAAAAAAAAAGAAAGTCATTTAGGACTTGCATTGCATATTAAGATTATGTTTAGCTGCATTTCATATGATGCAAGAATGTAAGAAATATGCAAATGCTAATGCAAAGTCCTCTAGGACGTAAAATGAGACAAAAGTTATAATCTCTCTAAGTACGAATGCAATATGAATGCAATTATGTCCTAAATGCAAGCTAAAATGGTGAAATATATAGGTATATCACCGATAAAGAGTGCTACATGGCCATAGGAAGCACAGCTGCAATTTCAATTTCCATAGACTCCTCCTCGCCATCTTCCTCCTCCTCTTCACAGAATTGAGGTACCTCCACCTCACTTGTATATATTTCCTTTAGCTTTTTCATTTTGTTTTTATGTCATGTTGATTGAGGTCTCCTCTAGACTTTTGTTACACAATGGACTGTGTAATTTAAGTTTGAGGGAGAGGTAGAGAGATTTTACAATGTGTTTTGTGAGTCTTATTTTCCTTTTATGCATCTTGAGTCTCATGCATACACTTAAGACATAGAAAAAACCAAAAAATTTCAAAAATTCAAAACATTTCCAAAAAAAAAGAAAGTCATTTAGGACTTGCATTGCATATTAAGATTATGTTTAGCTGCATTTCATATGATGCAAGAATGTAAGAAATATGCAAATGCTAATGCAAAGTCCTCTAGGACGTAAAATGAGACAAAAGTTATAATCTCTCTAAGTACGAATGCAATATGAATGCAATTATGTCCTAAATGCAAGCTAAAATGGTGAAATATATAGGTATATCACCGATAAAGAGTGCTACATGGCCATAGGAAGCACAGCTGCAATTTCAATTTCCATAGACTCCTCCTCGCCATCTTCCTCCTCCTCTTCACAGAATTGAGGTACCTCCACCTCACTTGTATATATTTCCTTTAGCTTTTTCATTTTGTTTTTATGTCATGTTGATTGAGGTCTCCTCTAGACTTTTGTTACACAATGGACTGTGTAATTTAAGTTTGAGGGAGAGGTAGAGAGATTTTACAATGTGTTTTGTGAGTCTTATTTTCCTTTTATGCATCTTGAGTCTCATGCATACACTTAAGACATAGAAAAAACCAAAAAATTTCAAAAATTCAAAACATTTCCAAAAAAAAAGAAAGTCATTTAGGACTTGCATTGCATATTAAGATTATGTTTAGCTGCATTTCATATGATGCAAGAATGTAAGAAATATGCAAATGCTAATGCAAAGTCCTCTAGGACGTAAAATGAGACAAAAGTTATAATCTCTCTAAGTACGAATGCAATATGAATGCAATTATGTCCTAAATGCAAGCTAAAATGGTGAAATATATAGGTATATCACCGATAAAGAGTGCTACATGGCCATAGGAAGCACAGCTGCAATTTCAATTTCCATAGACTCCTCCTCGCCATCTTCCTCCTCCTCTTCACAGAATTGAGGTACCTCCACCTCACTTGTATATATTTCCTTTAGCTTTTTCATTTTGTTTTTATGTCATGTTGATTGAGGTCTCCTCTAGACTTTTGTTACACAATGGACTGTGTAATTTAAGTTTGAGGGAGAGGTAGAGAGATTTTACAATGTGTTTTGTGAGTCTTATTTTCCTTTTATGCATCTTGAGTCTCATGCATACACTTAAGACATAGAAAAAACCAAAAAAATTCAAAAA
>JAHZTW010000001.1:154651428-154714933 GCA_020283515.1 Alliaria petiolata
ATTTTTGGATATTGAGCTCCCACCTTTAAACCTCTCTCTTAGATTTGTCATGTTTGTTTGCTTGAGGGCAAGCAAAAAGGCAAGTTTGGGGGAGTTGATATACTCATAATTTAGCATATTTTAGCATTCATTTTAGATAGTTTTGCATACATTTGTCAACTTTTAGTTCCATTTGCATTCATATTAGAGTTTAGTAAGTTTTAGCCTAGGTTGTTGCATATTTGTACATATTGAGTCTTTATTACGTACTTTGGAGGCTTGGAGGACCTCTATGGAGAGTTGGATGATTTGGAGGAAGAAGAGAAGGTTGCCAAACAAGAAGCATACGAGTTTTAGAAGTGTATCGACCTTGGTGTTCATCTATGGTCCTTTATGTTTTGCTTTATGAAACATCTCCTTGCCATTGTCCTTAGACTCATTGGTTTCAAAGTTAACTTCAAAACCTGTATCAGGGCAATCAAAGGGAAGTTGATTGTTAGGAAACAAATCAATCAAGTTATGAAAGACATAATGTTTTTCATGAGTCTCCTCTTCTCGATCTTTGATTTCCGAAATCTGAGCTTCATGGATGTCTAGAGGAACAATATAAACATCAATTTTCTCTAAATCCTTCCTAGTCTCCTCGTATGATTCCTCTTCACCATCTTCATCAGAAGTGTCTAAAGGAACGGCATCACCAACGAGTTCCTCAATCTGTTTACTTGTTCGCTCTCTCTCCCACTCACTGCATTCTAGAAGAAAATCCACTTCTCTTGAGCCAATAATCGGTGCATATCCTCTAATTCTCGCAACTTTGCTTGGACTAATTCATCGGTGGAACTGGATTTCTGAGGTAGTCCTCAGCGATCTTTTTATGAAAACTAGAGAGATAGCCATCATGATCATAATTTGGAAGTAACCACTGTCCATAAGCGTCAGGATTACTTGGTGAAATGCGAGACCGAGAATTCCACCTCAAAACCAGATGTTGTGCAATGGAGAGCTTGCTAGTATCTGCATCAAGCCCGATAATCTCTATTGTTTCAAGCAAAGTACCTGAAACACAAAATACAAAAATAAAAACGTAAAATCAAACAAAAAAGAAAGTGTTATACTAAACTATTATTTTAGATTTAAAAGCAACACAATCAGTCTCCGACAACGGCGCCAAATTTTTGATGTGCTCAGAGTTTTACCCTGAAATATTTTCTGCAAGTGCACCTCACACACAGTGGTACTAAGGGATCGATTCATAGAGACTAAAGGTTGCAGTATAAGTTTCATCGAAAAGAATCAAGATAGCACAAAATAAAATATGGTTTTGTTGTTGTAACTAAAAAAGGAATATAAAAGCAAATGGAAAGCAATAAAACGAGATGTTGGGTGTCAGGAAATTATTGGGGGTTCATGGTTTAGACTATTCAAATTTTAACGCTAGAGGCAATCATAGATCTTTTCATTCTAGAGCTCGAAAAACTACTATCCGATAATACCACTCATGTAACTCAAAACCGACTTATGATATCAAATCTAAATTATACTCCCATATGCCAAGTAGATTTAATAACATAGTGATGCAGTACAAGTTCAATATGCTCAATAAAATGTTTAGAAACAGCTTCCCCGTTCTAAATATTATAGCTTATCTAATCAAATTCAGGTCAATTAACCTTGTGATGCTCAAGCTGATGATTTTCCTATATCCGTTCTACGTCTCAGTCTAGCAACATACATTAAGAACATGATTAAACAGAGAACTAATTCAATCTAATGAAAGCGCCACCCTAGAAACAAAATCTATCTACCAAACCTTGAATCATCCCCTTAAAACTCTTAAACCTAACAACAAACTACTCACACATGTGAAACAAAATCATAGAAGTAAGAACAAAAAATTTCATATAAGAAAAGTGTTTATAAAAAATTCTCTATATCAACATACAAAGATGAAATCAACTCCCTTGAAAAAAGTAGCAAAAACCGAACAAAACAACAAAATCTATGAAACTTTTGGTGGATGTAATTGGAAACTTGTCAATCCTCTCGCTATGTGTATTTTCGTGGCTTCTTTGGTGTTTTATAGGTGTAGGAGTCGGCTGGGGCAAAACAAAAAAAAATTTGGGCGAAATCTGATTAGAAATGGAAAGTTTCCATTTTTCTGCATCTCTAATCGATCGATCCAAGGTGTGGATCGATTGGATCAATCGTTTCAAGCGTTTATGGGGCTCCTGATAAACCACCTGATCTACCAAGGTCAGGTCGAACACCTGGTCGATCAGCCTTCATTTCTTCTGTTTGCTCTGCTTCAACACCAGATGTACCAGTCTCCAGTATTTTCAACATAACTTTTAATCCACCCATGTGATCAAATTCAAACCATTTGGCTAGGCTTGCGAGTTTGGTTCCTTCGGGTAATTCGGTTCGGGTAATTCGGTTCTTCAGGTAGTTCGCATTTAGGAAAGTTGGCCGAAACTAACCGAAACATAATTCGGTTCGGTTACTTCGGTTCTTGGGTAGTTCGGTTCTTAATTTTTAAAACCGAAACTAACCGAACTTTTTTAATTTTTGTTTAAATTTGGTTAAAATCGGTTAAATTCGGGTAAAATCGAGTAAATTCAGATAGTTCGGGTAGTTCGGTTCTTCGGTTCAGTATAATTCGGTATAGTTTGGTATGGTTTGTTTAAAAATAAATAAATAAATAAATGGGTAACCGTTCGGTTCCCGGAACCGAACCGAACTGAATCGAGAACCGAACTAATTTTCAAACTAGAACCGAACTAAAACCGAACTAGAACCGAAAACCAAAAAGTTCGGTTCGGTTAGGCCAGTTCGGTTCGGTTATAATTCCGAGGCCTACACTTGGCATGAAAGCTAACATCTTAAGCTATCTTGTGGTCAAATTTTAGGAAGATCTCATAGTGGGAAGTTATTCATCTGATGCAAACCTTATGGGGTCAGAAAGCTCTCTAATCTCCAGAATTCTTGTTTGTAGCTCCTTCTTACCTAAAACATCCAAATTACCTATGAAGGTTTTAAAAAATTTAAAAACTAAAATCATCAATAATAGGACAAAACCAAATAATTTCTTTATTAAAACCCTTTTAAAAACATATTAAAAATTAGTAAAATACGTAGTATATCACTGATCTTAGTCAACTCACTCCCAGCTTCAGTTGACTCAAGTCAAGCCCATTTGCGTTCCTTACCGTTTCTCGACTAAGGAGAGCCCAATATCGACTAAGAAGATTTGAAAACCTATAAAATCAACATTTTTAGGGTTAAAGGAGAGAGCATATACCCACGCTAAGAAGCGAGCGACAGCCGTCTTTGATCTCGACTGTTCATAGTTTTTATTCTTTGTTTTTTGTGTTTTTGGTTTGTTCTTTTCTTAAGGGAGAAAAGAAATCTGAATCTTCGTTTACTTACTTTATCAGACTTTGTGCGATTCTTATCAAGGATAATAATGAATTGCTTGATCATGTATGAGTAATTTTCTACTTGGGTTTAAAGGAGGTTTCGATGGGATTTCATGGTTTAGTTTAATAATTAAGTGCTTTGCTTATTTGTTATTTTCGTGACACGCATAAATTTCCCATTGTTCGTTCTAGTTTAATTTTAACTTTGATATATTCGTATCAAAACAAATAAGTCTATGTGGTTCGATCCCTATGTATTATATCGTGCATATGTACACTCGCATGTATTTAGCATTATAAATTTAAAACTCGAAAAGCATACTCTAAACCATGGGCATCATTAATCAAGACTAAACATGTTCATGTGTTTCAATGGCAAGCAGTACAAGTGGTCCCTCTCTTTGTTGTGGAAAATCATCCTTGTCTTCCTCCCTCATCGACTGGAGTTGTAGAAACTTTGTTTTTCTAGTTATTTTCTTTTTCGGTGCCTATTGGTATTTTTGATTTTGTAGTAACATTCTTTCATTTTTTTATTAATCAAAGAAACAAGCGTTAAAAAAAATATTATGAAAGAGGTCTGAAAACTTATAAACCCGCTTACTTTAGAATCACGTCATGACTAGCGATCTACAGACCAATAAAACCAGCTTAACTGAAATATTTTTTTGTAATTCCACAATAACTTTTACCAACTCCACATACATCAAAAAATTTAAGCAATATGTGATGTTTTTACATTGATTTATTGATTGGCGTGATGTCTACCCAAAGATTATTGATCACAAAACACTTTGACACTTCCCAACGTTCTTTTTGGCACTCTCTTGATTCGTTCTCTGTTTTTCCTTTTTTCTTCTCTTCCTCGAACCCAAGAGAATGGTAATTTACGCTATGCCCTTGGTTGTCCTTACTACCTATAAATTTTTTATTAAGGGTCAAGAGACTTGAACATGTATATAACATTTTGAGACTGATGAGCATCATGTTCCATAGTTTCCAAGCCCAAAGGTGAAAAAATAAGTCTTGATTAAAGTGTTGTCAGTTCCTATAAAATTCATGCATGTCCTGTAAAACTTTATAAATCATGTGAAGTAGCTAAGCATGGGGTTTTTAAATGACTTGCTCAAATCAAACCTGCTAATATTCATTAGAAAGTATGATCAACATAATGATTTTCAGAAATGTCATAATATCCTGACTAAGATGTTGTCTCAATAAAACGACTAAAACAAATAAAAACACAACTTAAGACAAAGCATCAAAATGACTAAGACAAAACATGACAAAATATCGTTAGTAATTGATGAACATTCTCCCCCAATCAAATCATACGTCCAACTTCATCATCTGGTGTTATTGGTTCTATTGAGTACATTTTTGTACATCTCATGTCATTGATGCTTTGGAAATTGGCCTTACAACTTCAAAACTAGTTTGAATTCTAGAGATTGAAGTTAATTAGCATATTTTGTGAGTTGGGATTGTTCTCTAATATCAAATCATTAAGCACGCCAACATCAAACTCTTAAATAACATCACAATCACTATTAATTTCTCTTAAAATGTCAAGTTTAGTAAGTCTTATATTTCGTCATGTTTTCTATGTTCCATTTTATCATTTTTATTCTATTATTATTAATTTTTTTAACTAAAAACAAAAACCTGTCAATACATTTTTATCATGATTTTTGTTTAATTAATGATCATATTAATAATAGGATGCTTGATCAAGGTAATCAATCTAATTATATTTACCTACTCAATAAATTCTTTAAAAATTCTTTAAAAATTATCTCATGTGTGTGAATAAATAAATTCTTTAAAAAATTTACATCATCAATTATCAAAATACTTTTATTTAAAAATAATTTTTTGTATATATTATACATCAATTTTCGATAAGATAGATACAATTTATTAAAAGAGCAAGAAAATCAGTTTTCATTAGTTATGCTTTTTGTTTTAAAGGTTACAAGGTTTTAGATTTGGAATTTTATTTCGTTTCTGTTTTTTGAAATGTTTTTTTCATGAACACATTTTTCCTTTTATTGTAACAAAAGAAAAATACTATTTTTCTATAGTGATTGAGAAAAATTCAAAAATACTCATGGGACTTGCTTCCTAGTTACCTAAGTATATGTATCAAATTATATGTTAGAGTTGATTTTGGTGAAAAAGGAAAAAGACTATCTAATAAATGAGATAAATTCACTTTCTATGTTGATGTGTGTAACTATCTACACCTTATAATATATTTTGATTGAGAATTATATAACGAGTAAGAAGACACAAGTAAGTGCAAATTTATCCTCACATACAATTCACATAACTCGTCTCTGCATTTCTTACCAAGAAAGAAAAATCAAGAACAAAAAGAAGAAACATTTCCCGCGGCATAAACATGAGCTCTAATAATTTTTTTCCGTTTTGATTATCTTCTCCCTGTTAATTTATTTTATTATTGATTCAGCCGCTCCCTCAACTTTGGACTCTTGTACAGACTATTACAGAAAAGTCGATACCACGTACGCCTTCGGAGTCGGAGAGGAATGTTATCTCGACAAAGTATGAGATTGAATGCAAAGCTATTTCCAAAAGGTTCATTTCTTGTCCGTTACCAGCAAAAATGTTGAAAAGATTTCCATTCCAAGTGGATATAGTGATGATGTTTCATTTACACCTGCGTAACTTCTCATCATAAGCTCAATAAGTTCGAGCAATGAAGAAAAATTTGGATTGTTATTGAATTTCACAGGGATAGTAAATTTGAAATGTTCCAAGAAGAATAGTATGCTCTCCTCGAGTTTAAATGGTCTTTTCATACAAATTCCTCAATTTTTTCAATTACCCAAAATAGGTTAGAATATTACATTGGAGTACCTTCTCACAATATAAGTTATATATGCGGAAATATAACTGAATTTGGGATCATCAATACAAGTTGTGCATGCATAAAAGGTTATAAAGGTAATTCATACATCTTGGATGGATGCAAAGGTAATAAACAAATTTCTTACTAACAATTTTTTTTTTTAATTATTTAAGCTCGTATTTTATTACTTTTCATTTTATTTATCTAGATATCAACGAATACAAACAATACGACCGTAACATGAATCATATATATTGTGAGGGAGATCATTGTGTAAATGTTTCGAGAAGCTACGATTGCAAATTCAAACAAAATATTGAAACACTACGTGCGTCATTGAATTTCTTAAATACAAGTATTCTATTTTCTAATGAGGATAAAATACATAGATTATCACAAATTAATGCATATGATACCAAACTTAAAGTATGTTTTTCACTTTTTCTTATGTGATTTTTAATTGGAATACGCATCCCTACTGTTTTCCTGCTTTCATGCTTGTTGGTGTTGGTGGAATAGGTATGTGTTTATACATATTTATTCGGAGATGAATGCAAATCAAGCGCATAAACAGTTTTTCAAGCGTAATTCATGTTTTTTTTATTGAAATAACAAATAACTTCGACGGGAGGCAGTATCAAGATGATAAGAGTATTTAGTTCCAAGAATTTATTGTTGCAACAAAATGGAAGCACAAGTAGATAAGCAACAAGAATTTATTATTGATGGTGTCATACTTTTTATTTTAGATGACATTTTGTTGGCATTAACTAGCTTTACTATGTTGATGACATTTTGATGTTAAGTAATATGGAAGCAGAAGTTGATGCAATAAACATGATGAAAACAAAACCATCACTGCTTTCTGTTAATTAACTAAATATTTCTTCCCTTAAACCATTATTCTCCCAATAATATTTGAACTTTCTTACGGTTTGCGACTTTTATTATTGAGGGTGTCAATCTTTTCATTTTGGATGACATTTTTATGTTAATTAATATGAAATCAAAAGTGGATTTTGGCTCAAAAGTTTATAATCAAAGATGATTTGTTTTTCAATTAGATGAAGGAGGGCATTGCGTGAATGTTATGAGATGCTATGATTGCAGACTTAAACAAAATATTGAAACCGTACATACGTTATTAAATTTCTAAAATGCAAGTGTTTTATTTTCCGATGAGGATAAAATACATAGATTATCACAAATTAATGCATGTGATACCAATCTTAAAGTATGTTTTTCACTTTTTCTTATGTAATTTTTCAGTTGGAATACACCTTCCTGCTGTTGTCCTGGTTTCATGGTTGTTCGTGTTGGCGGTAATAGTTGTGTGTTTATAGATATTTATTAGGAGGCGAATGCGGATCAAGGGTAATAAAAGATTTTTTAAGAGTAATGAAAGATTTTTATTTCAAGAGTAATGAAAGATTTTTATTTCAAGAGTAATGAAAGATTTTTATTTCAACAACAAATAAATTCGCCGGGAGGCCAGCGTCGAAACGACAAGAGTATTCAGTTTCAAGAATTTATTGTTGCGACAAAATGGAAGCACAAGTAGATAAACAACAAAACATTATTATTGATGGTGTCATTCTTTTAATTTTGGATGAAATTTTATTGGCATTATTTAGCTTGACTATGTGCATGACATTTTGATGTTAAGTAATATGAAAGCAGAAGTTGATGCAATAAACATGATGAAAACAAAAAGCATCACTGCTTTCTGCTAATTAACTAAATATACCAACGCCTATGCATCGTTTCCCAACAGAGGCACTAAATTCAAATATGGCAAATTTGTTCTGGCACCTTCCGAATCACGAGGATATGAAAGTGTACCCATGGCTTTTATGATATATTTGGAAAATGAGAAATGAGAAGATTTTTTCGAACATTGACCGGGATCCAAGGGAGATAGTCCGACAAGCAACAGCAGAATCAATGGCATGGGAGGAGGCCCAAACAGAGGATGCAGTGACTGCTATAGCACGGAACACACAAGATACACCTCTACAATTTGATGGATTGATATGCCACACAGATGGCTCATGGAAAGAAGGGGACCCAAATGCAGGATTGGGATGGTATAGCCAAGGAATCGGAACATTCGGTACATTGATGGGGGCAAAAAACGTGGGACGAAGTATCTCACCCTTACACACAGAGTTAGAGGCATTAATATGGGCAATGCACTGTATGCTTGATACTGGGAGATTAGAGGTGAATTTTGTCACAGATTGCTCCGAATTGGTGAAGATGGTGTCTAGACCAGCGGAGTGGCCAGCATTCTCCATACACTTGGAGGAATACGAGAAGAGTAGGAGCGAGTTCCGGGCTTTCTCTATTTCACAAATTCCAAGAGCGCAGAACACAAAGGCGGATAAGCTAGCACGCAGTGCTCGTGTTCACCTTTCTCATCTACATTTTGTAAACTCAACTCCACCGATCTGGCTATTCGGATCGTTCTAAGAGTATGAGGCTGTCGACAAAAAAAAATATATATATTTGAACTTTCTTACGGTTTAAGACTTTTATTATTGAGGGTGTCATTCTTTTCATTTTGGATGACATTTTTATGTTAATTAATATGAAAGCAAAAGTGGATTTTGGCTCAAAAGTTTATAATCAAAGATGATTTGTTTTTCAATTAGATGAAGGAGGGCATTGTGTGAATGTTATGAGATGCTATGATTGCAAACTTAAACAAATATTGAAACCGTACATACGTTATTAAATTTCTAAAATGCAAGTGTTTTATTTTCTGATGAGGATAAAATACATAGATTAAGAGTAACAAAAGATTTTTCAAGAGTACTGAAAGATTTTTATTTCAAGAGTAATGAAAGATTTTTATTAATCTTTCAGTACTCTTGAAAAATCTTTTATTAATCTTTTATTTCTAAAATGCAAGTGTTTTATTTTCCGATGAGGATAAAATACATAGATTATCACAAATTAATGCATGTGATACCAATCTTAAAGTATGTTTTTCACTTGTTCTTATGTAATTTTCAGTTGGAATACACCTTCCTACTGTTGTCCTGGTTTCATGGTTGTTGGTGTTGGCGGTAATAGGTGTGTGTTTATAGATATTTATTAGGAGGCGAAAGCGGATCAAGAGTAATAAAAGATTTTTCAAGAGTACTGAAAGATTTTTATTTCAAGAGTAATGAAAGATTTTTATTTCAGCAACAAATAAATTCGACTGGAGGCAGCGTCGAAACGACAAGAGTATTAAGTTTCAAGAATTTATTGTTGCGACAAAATGGAAGCACAAGTAGATAAACAACAAAACTTTATTATTGATGGTGTCATTCTTTTCATTTTGGATGACATTTTGTTGGCAATATTTAGCTTGACTATGTGCATGACATTTTGATGTTAAGTAATATGAAAGCAGAAGTTGATGAAATAAACATGATGAAAACAAAAAGCATCACTACTTTCTGCTAATTAACTAAATATTTCTTCCCTTAAACCATTATTCTCCCAATAATATTTGAGTATTTTTAAAGTCTTATATTTTTAACTTACTACAGTTATGGAAGAAGGAAAGAAAAAGAGTGAGTGACAGATTTTTACCATTCATTCAGAGGGCGATACTGAGAGAGAAGTCGTGACAAAACGTGGAAGGACAACATCACCTTCAGTTTCAGCCATGGCAAATGGTTCTCTTAGCTTGAGAGGGAGAAATATATTTGAAAGAGAGAGATCTGAGAGATTATCTTTGAAGGAGAGAGGGGAATGGAATTTTAAAAAAAAACTTTAAAAGCTTGGGAAAACGGAGTTCACAATTTATAAAAAAAAATCCATGGATGGATCGGATAATTAGCATTCAAAATACAATAAAAACATAAATAATTATGGTGATGATGGTGATAGTGATAGTGATGGAAAGGATGTTAGAGAGGGTGATGGAGAGGGTGTTAGAGAGGGTGATGATGAAAAACTCAACCAGGAGTAATGTCAATCTTGACGGAGTGAACCACATAATTGTAATGAAGGAACTCGCATATGATTTCATCTTTCTTTTTTACCTTCTTCCTTTTACATATCTTTTGCTAAACTGATTGCAGAAAGAGAAGAAGGAGGCGGAAGTGATGGCAGATCTATGCCGGCGATGAGCTCCAGCTCGAAGAGAAAAACGCGATTTCAATTTTTTTTTTGATTTTTTCGTTTTTTTTATTAATTTCTGAAAATGATTTTTAATGAAATTCTTTTAATAACTTTCAGTAAGGGTCAATTTGAGATTTCACATTGGATTTAAATGAAAGAGGGGCATTATATTATTATATGATATGAGAGACTGATTTTCCACAGAAAGTGGCATATGAGTCGCGTGCTCAATATTTGCCTTTTGTTTATAATAATATTTGATAAACATTTTTCATTGATTCATATTAATACTTGAGGTTATTTTCATGCACCTTATGTAGATGGTGATGATGTCAAAATAGGTATTTGGATTTATTTTCTTTCCAATAAAATGATGTTTTAAAGGTTTTTTATTTTCTAAGAAATAATGGTTTCAACTCAGTAAAATTATCAAGTAAAAACTATTGGATATGACAATGCTTATGACCTAATTCAAAGGTTTTCATTGGGAAACTTGATATTTTCACTACCCTTCTTCAGCTTACATGCCTCAACAAAAATTTTGTAGTTGAGCCAAAGCATCAACATCTGCTTAATGTGACTCTATCTTTATACTTTTAATCTAGCATTCATCTTGTAAATTAGCTTGAATGTGTGCCCATTGTTGTGTACTTAATCAACAAACCTCCGTCTCATGTGTTTGCATACATAAATTCTTTTAAATTTTTACAACATCAACTATCAAAATACTTTTATTTAAAAAATTTGATTGTTTATGTTATACATTATTTTTTCAATATAGACACAAAATTATTAAAAATTAAGAAAATATGTTTTCATTAGTTATGCTTTTGGTTTTAAAGGATATAAAGTTTTAAATTTGGAATTCTATTTAGTTTTTGTTTTTTGAAATGTTGTTTTTCATGAACACATTTTTCCTTTTATTGAAACAAAACAAAATACTATTTCTTTATAGTGATTAAGAAAAATTCAAAATTACTCATGTGGTATGTTTCTTAGTTACCTAATAGATGTATCAAATTATTTGTTGAGTTAAATTTACTTTAATAAATGAGTTATCTACACCTTATAACATATTTTGATTGAGGATTATATAACGAGTAAGAAGACACAAGTAAGTGCAACTTTATCCTCACATATATTTCACATAACTCGTCTCTGAATTTCTTACCAAGAAAGAAAAAGTCAAGAACAAAAAGCAGAAACATTTCTTGCGGCATAAACTTGAGCTTTAATAATAGTTTTTCCATTTTTATTATCTTTTCTGTTAATTTATTTTATCTTTTCCTGTTAATTTATTATCTTTGATTCAGCTGCTCCCACAACTTTGTACTATTATCCAGACTATTACATAAAAGTCGATATCACGTACGCCTTCGGAGTCGGAGAAGAATGTTACCTCGACATGCAATACGAGATTGAATGCAAAGCTATTTTCAAAAATGTTCATTTCCTTTCCGTTAACAACGTAAATGTTGTAAAGATTTCCATTCCTAGTGGATATAGTGATGGTGTTTCATTTACAAATGTGTGACTTCTCATCATAAGCTCAATAAGTTCCAGCAATGAAAAAAAATTTGGATCGTTATTGAATTTCGCAGGGATAGTAATTTCGAAATGGTTCCAGGCATAATAGTATGGTCTCCTCGAGTTTAAATTGTTTTTTCGTACACAAAATATTTTCTCATTTTTTTAGATACTAAAATAAGTTAGAATATTACATTGGAATACTCTATCATATTATAAGTTATATATATGAGAATATAACTGAATTTGTGATCATCAATGTAAGTTGTGCATGCATAGAAGGTTACAAAGATAATTAGTACATCTTGGATGGATAAAAGGTAATAAAAAAAAATTTCTAACATATTTCTTTTTTATCTTTATTTTTTTTTGTTTCCTTTCAAATGTATTACTTTTTATGTTATTTATCTAGATATCAACGAATCCAAACAATACGACAGTGATGTGAATCATATCTACTGTGAAGGAGGGCATTGTGTGAATGTTATGAGAAGTTGCGATTGTAAACTCAAACAAAATATTGAAACCCTACGTACGTCATTGAATTTCTTAAATGCAAGTATTTTATTTTCCGATCATAAAATACATAGATTATCACAAATTGATGCATGTGATACCAATCTTAAAATATGTTTTTTCACTTTTTCTTATGTTATATTTAGTTCGAATACGCCTCCCTACTATTTTCATGGTTTCATGCTTGTTGGTGTTGACGGGAATAGGTGTGTGGTTTATACATATTTATTCATAGGTGAATGCAGATCAAGCGCTTAAATAGTTTTTCAAGTGTAATTGATGTTTTTTGTTGAAACAACAAATAACTTCGATGGGAGACAACATCGAAACGACAAGAGTAATCAGTTCCAAGAATTTACTATTGCAACAAAATATAATTACAAGTTGATAAGCAACAATAATTTATTATTGAGAGTGTCATTCTTTTCATTTTGGATAACATTTTGTTGGCATTAATAAGCTTGACTATGTGGATGACATTTTGATGTTAAGTAATATGGAAGCAAAAGTGAATTTTGGCTCAAAAGTATATGATCAAAGATGATTTGTTTTTCAATTAGATGAAGGAAGGCATTGTGTGAATGTTATGAGATGCTACAATTGCAAACTAAAACAAAATATTAAAACCTTACATACGTCATTAAACATCTTAAATGCAAGTGTTTTATTTTTCTATAAGGATAAAATACATAGATTCACAAATTAATGCATGTGATACCAATATTAAAGTATGTTTTCACATTTTCTTATGTGATTTTCAGTTGGAATACACTTTCCTACTGTTGTCCTGGTTTCATGGTTGTTGGTGTTAGCAGAATATGTGTGTGTTTATACATATTTATTAGGAGGCGAACGCGGATCAAACGCATAGACAGTTTTTCAAACGTAATGGAAGATTTTTGTTTCAACAACAAATAACTTCGATGGGAGGCAGCGTCAAGACGACAAGAGTATTCAGTTTCAAGAATTTATTGTTGCAACAAAATGGAAGCACAAGTAGATAAGCAACAAGAATTTATTATTGAGGGTGTCACTTTTTTCATCTTGGATGACATTTTGTTGGCATTAACTAGTTTGACTATGTGGATGACATTTTGATGTTAAGTAATATGGAAGAAGAAGTTGATACAATAAACATGATGAAAACAAAACCATCACTATTTTTTTGCTAATTAACTAAATATTTCTTTCCTTAAGTCATTATTCTCCCAAAAATATTTGAGCTTTCTTAAAGTCTGAGACTTTTAACTTACTACAATTATGGAAGAAGAAAATAAAAAGAGTGAGTGAGAGATTTTTACCATTGATTCAGAGGGCGATACTGAGAGGGAAGCCGTGACAAAACGTGGAAAGACAACATCACCTTCAGTTTTAGCCATGACAAATGGTTCTCTTAGCTCGAGAGGGAGAAAAATCTTTGACAGAGAGAGATCTGAGAGATTATCTTAGAAGGAGAGAGATGAATGGAGTCTTAAGAAAAGAAACTTTAAAAACTTGGGAAAACGGAGTTCACAATTTATAAAAAAAAAGTCATGGATGGATAGATAATTAGCATCAAAATACAAAACAAAAACATCAATAAGTTCGTAAGATATATTGGAGATGAAGAAAGTACTACTAATATAAAAGCAGAAAAGAAAATTAAACCATAATAAGCTAATGATGGTGATGATGGTGATAGTGATGGTGATGGAGAGGGTGTTAGAGAGGGTGATGATGAGAAACTCAACCAGGAGTGATGTCAATCTTGACGGAGTGAACCACATAATTGTCATGAAGCAACTCGCATTTGATTTCATCTTTTTTCTTTACCTTCTTCCTTCTACATATTTTTTGCCAATTTTTGAAACCAATCATATCATCTCACTACAAGAAAAATGAGTATTGATAGCACATAATAATAGCACGGTATCTGCAACTGCTATTAAAGATAATTCTTGGATTGGATTATTTTATTATACCATTTAAGAAATGCTAAGCAGATAAATAATGAAGCGGGAAGCTAAAAATGACTTTGAGAGCCAATTTTTTTCATTTAGCACCACTACACTTAACAAAATTTTGTTTTGGCGGAATGTATCCCAAAATTTTGGGTTTTAGGAAATTAAATCTTTTTATTCCTAGGATTTTTATTTCTAAGTCTTCACTTTTGGTTACGCAAATAAAAATATCTTCTTCGTCTCTCTCTATATCTCGCCGCCGAAAAGTCGCCTCCCTTCTTCATCTCCACCGTCGTCTCCTCCGACCCAACTCTCCCTTTCCCTGTCGTCGATCTCTGCCAGACTCCATCTTACCGCCTCCGCCAAACCCTAGGTGAGCTTAACTAGTTCTCACCGTCCAGATCTCATCGATTTCCCTCTGCGGCGAATTCCCTCGATACTTATTATCTTCGTCGAAGAGGACGACGACTGTAGCGGCAATTTCCTCATCTCTTCGAGTCTCCGCCGTTTTTAACCACTTGCCTCGAGTTGTATCGGTGAAGCTGAGCCCAGAATCATCTGCAGCGGTCTCGTCAAATACGGCCTTCTCGATCTCCTTCAGGTCAGCATCGTTGTTCTACACTACTTATACTCTCTTCCAAGATTCAATTTTAAATTCTACTCTCTCCCATTTATGGGTTTGTTGTTTGATTGGATTTGTGTAGATTCAATGCTTTATAATTTTAGATGCTTTTTGTTTTTATTGCTTCGAGCCAGTGACCTATTTTGATTCGGTTTCAAAATTATTGATTTGCAGAAGGCTGTCCATTGAGATGAAATACACTTTTCATGGAACAAAGGAAAGAAACACAGTGAAGGTAGAGAGAAACAGATCTGTTTTCGCTGATCTAAATAATTTCTTCTTCGAGGCTTCTGCGAAGTGAGTTTATTTAACCTCTTAACAAACACTCGAAGACAAATCAAACATATAATAATTGAAGCTTTGAGAAATCCCAAGGTGAAGTTAAGTAAGATTCATGCGATTCAGTGAAATTTGTTTGTACCTGTTATTATCTTATCTCATATCGTTTACAATGAGAAACCATATGACGTGAATCGAAAAACTAATCTGGCGAGTTGTGAAATATTCAACATCCTGCAGGTTTGGAAGAAGATGTGTAAGCTGCAGAAGCGGGTACACTTACTTTCATGGTATGATTTCAAACTTCTTATCAGATGTTCATTACTATATATAACATAAAAGAGCACAATGGGAATTGCACGTTTTGTAGGTTGGAGGTCATGAAGTTGCTTACATAGCCGCTAGACCAATACTTCAGTCAATGGGTACAACTTCCATCTACTGTGGCAGGTTTGTATCCACTTTTTTCCATTTCTCTTTCTAGTTTAGGTTTGTTGTTCGCTAAATTTGCCGGTACATATACGGAGTAAGGACTAGCTCAGGAACTTTTCTTAGAAGAGGACTGATATATTCATATATTTCTCATATTTTTCTTACATTTAGAATACATTTTCAAACTTATAACACTCATAATAGACTAGTTTGCACCAATTGTCTCATTTTAGGTCCTTAGGCACTTTGCATTAGCATTTGCATGTTTCGTGCATATTTGCATCATATTCAGGTTGTTTTGGACACACTGGAGCTATGGAGGTTGAGTGGATCTGCTAATGAGCAAAGGGGAGTCTATGGACGCTTAGGAGAGTTCGAGCATGTAGCAAAGTACGCGAGGATCGAGCTAGGCAGGTCGATCTAGACGGGATCGACCACAAGATCGAGTCACGAAGTCGTTCCAAGGGAGTAGATCGAGTCCTGAGATCGACCGTGATGATCGAGCGCAAGCACGGACGCAATGGAAGAACGAGCAGAAAGATCGAGGACACGACTCGATCGCTGAAGGATCGACAAGACGATCGATGGAAGCACTCGATCTACCCAACTAGATCGTGCTAAAGAAGACGTTCCATGAGCAAGATCGAGAGAGAGATCGACAAAGCCTGGTCGATCTCAAGCCTTATCCCACAGCTTGCAAGATTTGGACGCTAGTGAGGGGACCATTACCCTTTTTGTATAAAAGGCCTTAGACCTATTTTTGGCCATCTATCACATCTTAATCTTCAGTTTTCGTTTTGCCTCTGTTCCTTTAAGGCAAGAACGCCATTTTTAATGTTTTGAAGCTTTTCATTTTGTAAAACTTTAATCTTTAGTTTTTAATCTAAGTACTTCTCTTAATCTTGCTTATCATTAGTTTTATTTCTGTGTAAACCCAAACCGAACATGTTGAATCTCTCAAAACCTGTGTTTATGAGTGATTCGAACATGAGGAGAGAGTAATCCTCCAAGGTTTTGCGGTTTGGGGTGATTAAGAGGGTTTAAGGGTTTAAAGCTTTGGTCTTTCTTGCTCTTAATCCATTCTCTTCTTGGATTTGGGTTTTTAATGCCTAGAGGATCTTGAGAAAGACCTCTCTGTTTTCAGGAATCTCTTTGTCCTAGAAAGATTTAGGAGATTCCTTAAAACCAAATCCAAGATACTAATCTTTCCCTTCCCACACGCCATGGATGTGAGGGGGATTAGTAAGGCCACTTTTTAGGATCTATGCTTCCTGTTCTTCTCTCTGTTTTTCCACCACGATCCATGGGTTAGGAGGATGGATTGAGGAAAGGCTTTACACCACAAACCATGGGTAAAGCTAGCTCAAGCTTCCTAAGGCTTAGAGAAAGCACATAATGTGTAGATCCATGTTTTTAAGAACCAAAGTTTAAATCTTGAACCTCTTAAGCATGATCCCCAAACCGTGAATCCATATTTAGCATTTGAAAACATAAAAAGCATCTTCCTTTAGTTTAAAGTTCCAACCTTTTAGTTTAAAATCATCTAGTTGTTTATTTCTTGCCTTAGAGTTTTATAAATTCGTAAAGTTGTGTTCTTGGTCTTGCTAGTATTTTATAAATTCCATATTATCATGTTTCGCACCCTGGTAGAATATAAGAGTCTGTAGAATTTTATTTCTAGTTTTTAAAATTAGTTTTAAGCTTTTAGCAATTTTCCTGTTTTGTCCGGGTTTAGATTTCTATTTCTTAAAATTAGTAGTCGCGCTTTTTAAATCCTTAGAAGTAGCTTTTTAGTAGTTTAACCCCTTGGTCGGGATTTTAAAATCTTTTTCCAGTCATTTTAATCATTGCAAATATTTTATTTTCAATTGTTCACCAAATTATTCCGGATTTCACTTAGCTTTGCATATAGCTTTTGCATTCTTAGTACTCTTCAAACCTCCCAAGTTGGATAGACCCTTAAGTATTGCAATGACATGAGCATGCTAAGGTTTTGTTTAACACAGTAAAAACATGTTATCAAATGGCGGCGTTGCCATCTTGGGATTAAGTTTGAAACTATTAAGCTTTGGAGCTTAGTAGAGCCTAAGTCTTTACTTTTTATTTTGAATACTAATTTATCTACCTTCCTGTTTGTGTTTTCAGGTACATGAATCTGAGATCTAGAGGTGACAACAACCTTTTACAGCCTCTAGATTATATTCATCAACTTGGAAGTGCAAGACTAAGAAGGGAAAGAAATCAAGCAACTGAGTTTGAGGAAGTGGATCGAGCAGATATGGCCGATCAAGATAATGTTCAGCCTCAACATGGACCAGCTGGTGGGGGTAATGGAAACCCCAACCATCCTCCAAGGCTGCCAAAGATCATAGGTGCGGGTGATGCACCAAACACTCACCATAATCGTTTTGGCATCACCCCTCCTCCGGTGCAAAACAACAACTTCGAGATAAAGCCGGGCTTTATCTCCATGGTTCAGAACAGCAAGTTCCACGGTCTTGCATTGGAAGATCCCCTAGAGCATTTGGATAACTTCGAACAAGTGTGTGGGATGATAAAAATCAATGGCATCTCCGAAGACAGCTTCAAGCTTCGATTGTTCCCTTTCTCACTTGGGGACAAAGCAAGGCATTGGGAAAAGACTCTGCCTCAAGGGACTATAACCTCATGGGCTGATTGCAAGAAGGCATTTCTGTCCAAGTTTTTCTCAAGCACAAGGACAGCACGCCTACGAAGTGAAATCAGTGGCTTTGCTCAACGGCAGAATGAGTCATTTAGTGAAGCTATGGAGAGGTTCAAGGACTACACCATTGCTTGTCCTCATCATGGTTTCACAGAGGAGACACTTCTTAGCACTATCTACAGAGGAGCTTTGCCCAAGATCTGTCTACTACTTGATACCGCTAGCAAAGGAAACTTCCTTGGACAAGAAGTAACCGCGGGAATGGAGCTAATAGAGAACTTAGCATTGAGTGATGGCAACTACTCTGAGGACTATGACCGAACATCAAGGGGTAATGAGCTGGAGTCGCACAAGAAAGAGCTGAAATCACTTCATGACAAGATTGACAAAATGATGCTTGCAACTCAAAAGCAAGTCCATTTTGTAGAAGAAGCCGCGGAAACATTTGGAGAAGGCTGTCAAGCTGACTTTGAGGAGGCGAATTGGGTAGACTACAACAAGCCAAAAGGGTATAACCAGAGGTTTCAAGGCAACAATAATCTGTCATACCGCAGCACCAATGTTGAGAACCCAAAGGATCAAGTCTACCTACCTCAACAAGCAAAACACTTTGTTCCTTTCAACAAGGGTGGGTTTACTCAAAACAGTGGTTTTCAAGGGCAACATCAAGGCAACTTCCAAGGCCAACAACAGCAAGGCAATAAGGGATATCCACCTTTTTTGGTGCCTCAGCAACAACAAGTTCAAGCACAACTTCAGGATCCGGTTTTAGCTATGTCTCAACAACTTCTACACGGACAAACCTCTATGCAAGCAAGCAACAATCAGAAGTCTGTGGACATCAACAACAGGCTTGACTCTTCTCTCACTGAGGTCTCTACACAAATCTCCAACCTGAACAACAAGATGCGTCAGTTCGAAAAGGGAAAAGCAAGTTCAAGTAACCAAGGTAGCTTACCCGGCAAGTGTGAGCAAAATCCGAAGGAATATGCTAATGCAATAACTTTGAGGAGTGGGAAACAGCTACCACCAAGGTCTACACTTGAAGACAATGAGGACATTGTAATTCAAGAGGGGGAGAATGATCAAGAGATCACCTTTGACAATGTCTACATTGCAAGACCAAAGAAAGGGGGTGAAGCGGTTTTAGAGAGTAAAGTGGAAGAAGCTAGCAAGGAGAAAGAAGCTTTCATTCCTCCACCATACAAACCCAAACTTCCTTTCCCAGGACGTTTCAAGAAACAATTGATTGAGAAGCAGAAAACCTTGTTTGAGAAACACTTGAGGAATGTTGAGGTGAAGTTGCCATTGGTTGATTGTTTAGCAGTGATGCCTAAATATGCAAAAATTTTGAAGGATACACTTGCCAAGAAAATTAAGGAGGGTAAAGGAGAGATCTCGGTGTTAAGCTTCGAGTGCAGTGCAATCACACATAAGGAGAAAGCACCAAGGAAGCTCGGTGACCCCGATCTTTTACACTCCCTTGCGCTATAGGGCATTTGAAGTTTGAGAACAGCCTTTGTGATTTGGGAGCAAGCATTAACCTCATGCCATACTCCACTACAAAGAAACTGGGTCTCACGGATTTCAAGGATAGCCACATATCCCTAGTCCTTGCTGATAAGAGCATACGGTTACCAAAAGGAGTGCTTAAAGATCTCCCCTTGAAGATTGACAATGTCACCGTGCCAACCGATTTTGTTGTCTTAGAAATGGATGAGGAAGGAGAAGATCCCCTTGTATTGGGAAGGCCATTCTTGGCTACGGCAGGGGCCATGATCGACGTAAAGAAAGGAAAAATCTCCTTAAACTTGGGCAAGGGCGCGAAATTCAAGTTCACTACCAAAGATAGCGTAAGGAAGCCAACAATCAACGGTCTTCCAAGTAAGCATCATAGGGCAGCTGCAACCAGAAGAGGAGGAGAATGCCCTCGCAGACGAAAGGAGTCAGGTTGAAAGGGAAGATCGCGCCGAAGCTAACTCGCTAAAAAGGGAAGAACAACCCGTTACCTTGGTCGGCAAGTTTAAGGAAAAGATGACTTCTTGCCTCTCGATTTCGACAAGGGAGACAACTCTCTTGGAGGATGTGGTTCAGACATGAAAGGAACCATATGAAGAGGGGTTGCTGACCCTGTTCAGTGGCAAGGAAGAGAGGCACCCAAAGCTAGCCCCAAAGGAAGTAAAAAGGAAAAAGAACATTCTTGAGCTTCTTTTCAAGACTGACAGGAAAGCATCCACTGGAGCTAAACCTGATGTCATGAGTTTGCATCCATTTGAGCTTGAAGACGACTCCATACTCTGCAAGGTCAAAACAAAAAGGGATGCAAAACCGTTTGCAAAAGCGAGGTTTCTACTCCCACATGATTTAATCGGAAGGGACAAAGGTACAATAATAGAAATGATGAACACTACCTACGCCGTGAAGATGCAGCCAGGGGCAAACTCCACCGAGTCTCTTCCCAATCCAACCGACCGCGCTCCACGCTAAAGGGAGTAAGAAAAGTCAAGCTAAACGACGTTAAACAAAAGCGCACTTGGGAGGCATTCCCATGTTTATCATTGTACATAATTTTGGTTTAATTCTGTTTCAATTTTATGCTTTGCAAGTCTAAGTGTGTAGGTACAGGGAGGATGGAACCTAGGATAAAGTTCTTGTGATTAATAAAAGAGAAGGTAGGCAGAAGATCGAGTGCACGATCGACCACTGCTGACTCGATCTTTACTAGATCGATCAAGCTAATCGGATCAAGTCACTCGATCCTTCACGGATCGAGTATGATGATCGAGTGAATCAGTCGATTGCGAGAGGATGACCCACCCATGCGTGTAAATTGCATTACAAACGGGGTATGGATCGACTAGGTTCACTCGATCTGGATAAAATGATCGATATCCAGATCGATCATGTCACTCGATCTTCGCCAAAATGACCTGGAGATCGATTAAAGAGCTCGATCTAAAAATCACGATCTCGACAACATGAGATCCAGAAACGAGGAGCATACTCGATCTGAAGCTCGATCTAGACCAGATCGAGCTAACGATCGACCAAGCCACACGATTTCGGGCAAAAATAGCATGAGATCGAGGTCAAGATCGACTAATTTGACTCGATCTCATGCCAAGGTTAGTTTAAATTTCCCCCCTTCTTTCTTTTCCCCCCCCCCCCTCATTTTGAATTTGAATTGTGGTCAAAGGAGGCATCTTTGACCATGAAAAGCGTGCCTTGACCACAATTTTCGAAATCCACTTGCTTGCATAAGTCCAAAAAAAAAATTTTCTTTATAAACCCTTGCTTCACACTCTCTTTACAATTGCATACAAACTTGATTTCAAAAAAAAAATAGAGTGTGAATTCGGTTTTGCAAAGAAAGAAGGCATCTATTTTCCATTTTATTTCAAATGTATTTCGAATTACATGTTCATATCTACAAGATTTCCTTTTGGTTGAATGGATTAGATACTATTTGTTAAGGGATTAGGAATGATTTTTTTTAGAAGTATCTAAATATTAGGGAAATATATTTGATTTGGTTTTATCTCAAGAGTATTTCCTCTTTTATTTATTGATAAATTTTAAATAATCCCTAAAAATCTAGGACTTTTATGCATTTGAGATTCTCTCTTGCCCTATTTCTCTCTTTTACTCGCCGCCCATACTAATTCTCTCTTTGAGAAACTGAATTTCAGGCACTATGGCACCAAGGAAGAGAGACAGAGCTGTGGCAACTCAAGAGGAAACGCAGCAAGTGGTGGAAGAAAGGGTTAAGTGGAGTAGGGATGAGAAGAACTTAAAGACACGGTTAGAGAGGTTGCGGTTTGAGCCTACGAAGTTTGCAAGTAGGGATCTCCTGCAAAAGATGGGTCTGTTGGACGAATTTGATCAGCTCCTTATGAACATGGGTCTCACTTGTTTATCAAGGATGGACTGCCCAACCTACTCCGAGGCCACGCTCCACTTCCTTGCCACGTTGAATTTCGAATATGAGGATCCGAGTATCAAGACTCCATCTGAGGGGCATCTCACGTTCAAGATAAGGAGGCAAGCTTACCACCTCTCCATCTCCGAACTTTGCCAAGCCTACGGTCTCAATGCTGCCGCCACGCTTGTAGAATTCCCTCAGCTCAAATCGGCAAACGCGCTTTGGGATGTGATTAGCGATGGGGACTACAAGCACAATACCGCCAAGCTGCTGGCCAACACGTTCAGTGGAAGGTCCACAACCCCAACGGTGACAAAAAAATGAGCTATGCTTCATCTTCCAAGGGATTAAGAAGGTCGTGTGCAATAAGGAAGAGAATGAGAATCCTCTAGAGGATGAGCTTGGGGAAGACGTCAACTACGGCTGCATCCTAGCTTCATCCTTAGTCAAATATAAGGCTTGGGCAATGAGATGCAAGGCTAGAACCGCGCTCATTGGAGGGTTCCTCACACCATTGTTCGCGCAAGCGGGAGTCCCATTATCTGATTTTGAGCCTTGCGTGGACCGCGCCTTCATGGATGAGATCTACATGCGGAACACGGATTCCTTGGGACCTTCCCCAGCTCCAGGATTTTATGCTTACCTCTTCTACAACACTTACAACGAGAAGAAGGTCTGCATTCTACCCAATCCGGACGAGACCCATCTACAAAGCATCGACACCATAGAGTTTTTGCCAAACGAAGAAGAATGTGTTGCTCCTCTTGGAAACACAGCAGCACCTCCTCAGCTCGCACGCTCACCCCCAGAATCTCCTCCAACAGATGCTGAGATGCCGTCGAGCTTTGATCTTCCAAAGCTAGACTACGAGCCACGGACAAAGGTTGAAAAGTTCCTTGCCTCGGTTGTCGAAGTGCAACGCAAGGTGAATAAGTGGCAAGGCAAGATGATCAAGAAGCTGGTGAAAAAGATCAAGATACTTCAAAAAAAAAAAGCACATCTGAGATGGAATTGAGTGATGAAGCTAAAGCCGTGGGCGAAACATTGGCAAGACACTCCACTGGTGGCATATCCATCCGAGAGCCTCAAGAGAGTGATCGAGAGAGTGATCGAGGTGGGCGTCTCTCACTCCAAGAACATCCAACAAGAAGCAAGGACAAAGGAGTGCTTCATGACACCCCAAGAAAGATCAGGAGGATCGGAGCAACCTCAAGCTCTGATCATGCCTAGCTCCGAGGTACCAAAACACCAACCCATTGTACATACCACGCATCTGTTTTTATTTTCAGTTTTAGATTTGTGTTTTTAGCTCTCTCTTGGACTTGTGTGACACCGAGACGTTGTCATTCAAGTTTGGGGGAGAGCATGCTTTGACATGTTTTATTTGAATTTTATTTTGTTTTTGCATCCTTGAGTCTCATCTAAGTGCATAGAAAAACACAAAAAAATCAGAAACATTTTCAAAAATTTCAAAAAAAATTCATATAGCTTGCATTTGCATTTTAAAACATTTTATGATTGAGTCTAGAATTTTTAATCATTTAGAATTGCATTCATATGCATTGGGAGCAATGATGAGCTAATCCAAGTAGGTTGTTAATTTTTGTGATCAATTCAACACCCTAGTTAGTAGTTCTCTAATGCTTGTGAATCAATTTAAAAGTAAGGAAGAACCATGCTTGGACCACCTCATTTGTCACTAGTTTTTGGTTGAAATGGGTCTTGAAATTGATAACCAACTCTACTCACTTAAACCGAATTTGGACATTTAATTATCATGCTTGCATTGAAAGTAATTTCATGGATCAAAATACTTGAGCTTTCTTATCCACTTTGCTTCCCTTTTGCTAGCTCAAGTAGCACCCCTACCATAACCAATCTCCTTTGAAGCCAACTGTTTGTGTGCGATTGTGAGGCCTTATTTCGATTGAACCTAGCATAAAGTGTTAGGTTTGGGACGACAAGTATAGGTTTTCATGTAGATTCTAGCCTTGCATTTGGGGCTAGCTTTAGGCTTAGGATTTGGGGGTTTGACCGTGGTATTATATGATGTTTGGTGGAAAAGTGTGAAAAGAAATAAGTAATGAAAGAAGGGTCTTGGAGGAGAAATAAGGGGAAGAATGGTTAGAAATGTAGAGTCTTGGGTTTTAAAAGTAATAACTCTAAGTAAATAAAGAAAATATGCTAGGTGGTCTTAAGAAAGCAAAAGAGCCGAAAAGGGCCAAAGAAAGAAAAATAAAATATATAAGGCTGCCTAGAGATCAAAGAAGAGCTAAGTTAATAGAATAAACTACTCCATTCACCGAAATTAATAAGGTTGAAGAAGTTCCCCCTTAGAAGTTTAAAAAGAAGAAATGAGGTTGAAATTCAAAGGGTTTAGCAAGGTACAAAAAGCCTTGAGGAAAAGGGTAGATCCTAAAGGGTTGAGTGACCTAAAAAAATGAATGAGAGGGGCATAGGAACATTGATAGCATTTCGGGTAGATGAAAATCTTTGCTTGTATGCATCACTTGTTTCTTACCTTTAGCATTATGCATATGGTTCAGTCTTTCTTGAGTGCTACCCCTACTTAATGATAAACCGGATGAATTGAGATCATTTTTATCTCAAAAGCCCAGTCCCTTAAGCCAAATGAATTTACTTTTCTTGCAATGTCATGATTCATGGTTTTACACTTAATGAATGTTAAAGAGTTGGTTTGATAGGGAGGCTTGTTTTGATTGAACTCTAGGTACATTTGAATGTTGAGATGGGCATGGCTAACTCTTTTGGAGTAGAATAGGTTCACCTGCATTTTAGAACTAAGAACTAGGATGTTGAGTTGATCATTATTGTTGGCAACCGTGGATATTGAGCTCCCACTTTCAAACCTCTCTCCCTTGCTTGAATTTTGTTTGCTTGAGGGCAAGCAAAAAGCAAGTTTGGGGGAGTTGATATACTCATATATTTCGCATATTTTGCTTGCATTTAGAATACATTTTCATGTTTATAACACTCATAATAGACTAGTTTGCACCAATTGTCTCATTTTAGGTCCTTAGGCACTTTGCATTAGCATTTGCATGTTTCGTGCATATTTGCATCATATTCAGGTTGTTTTGGACACACTGGAGCTATGGAGGTTGCGTGGATCTGCTAAGGAGCAAAGGGGAGTCTATGGACGCTTAGGAGAGTTCGAGCATGTAGCAAAGTACGCGAGGATCGAGCTGAGGATCGAGCTAGGCAGGTCGATCTAGACGGGATCGACCACAATATTGAGTCACGAAGTCGTTCCAAGGAAGTAGATCGAGTCCAGAGATCGACCGTGATGATCGAGCGCAAGCACGGACGCAATGGAAGAACGAGCGAAAAGATCGAGGACACGACTCGATCGCTAAAGGATCGACAAGACGATCGATGGAAGCACTCGATCTACCCAACTAGATCGAGCCGGAGATCGAGCTAAAGAAGACGTTCCATGCGCAAGATCGAGAGAGAGATCGACAAAGCCTGGTCGATCTCAAGCCTTATCCGACAGCTTGCAAGATTTGGACTCTAGTGAGGGGACCATTACCCTTTTTGTATAAAAGGCCTTAAACCTATTTTTGGCCATCTATCACATCCTTATCTTTAGTTTTCGTTTTGCCTCTGTTCCTTTAAGGCAAGAACGCCATTTTTAATGTTTTGAAGCTTTTCATTTTGTAAAACTTTAATCTTTAGGTTTTAATCTAAGTACTTCTCTTAATCTTGCTTATCATTAGTTTCATTTCTGTGTAAACCCAAACCGAACATGTTGAATCTCTCAAAACCTGTGTTTATGAGTGATTCGAACATGAGGAGAGAGTAATCCTCCAAGGTTTTGCGGTTTGGGGTGATTAAGAGGGTTTAAGGGTTTAAAGCTTTGGTCTTTCTTGCTCTTAATCCATTCTCTTCTTGGATTTGGGTTTTTAATGCTTAGAGGATCTTGAGAAAGACCTCTCTGTTTTCAGGAATCTCTTTGTCCTAGAAAGATTTAAGAGATTCTTTAAAACCAAATCCAAGATACCAATCTTTCCCTTCCCATACGCCATGGATGTGAGGGAGATTAGTAAGGCCACTTTTTAGGATCTATGCTTCCTATTCTTCTCTCTGTTTTTCCACCACGATCCATGGGTTAGGAGGATGGATTGAGGAAAGGCTTTACACCACAAACCATGGGTAAAGCTAGCTTAAGCTTCCTAAGGCTTAGACAAAGCACATAATGTGTAGATCTATGTTTTTAAGAACCAAATTTTAAATCTTGAACCTCTTAAGTATGATCCCCAAACCGTGAATCCATCTTTAGCATCAGAAAACATAAAAAGCATCTTACTTTAGTTTAAAGTTTCAATCTTTTAGCCTAAAATCATCTAGTTGTTTATTTCTTGCTTTAGAGTTTTATAAATTCATAGAATTGTTTTCTTGGTCTTGCTAGTATTTTATCAATTCCATATTGTCATGTTTCGCACCCTGGTAGAATATAAGAGTCAGTAGAATTTTATTTCTAGTTTTTAAAATTAGTTTTAAGTTTCTAGCAATTTTTCTGTTTTGTTCGGTTTTAGATTTCTATTTCTTAAAATTAGTAGTCGCGTCTTTTAAATCCTTAGAAGTAGCATTCTAGTAGCTTAATCCCTTGGTAGGGATTTTAAAATTGTTTTCCAGTCATTTTAATCATTGCAAGTATTTTATTTTCATTTGTTCACCAAATTATTCCGGATTTAACTTAGCTTTGCATATAGCTTTTGCATTCTTAGTACTATTCAAAAAACTCCAAGTTGGATTGACCCTTAAGTATTGCAATGACATGAGCATGCTAAGGTTTTGTTTAACACAGTAAAAACATGTTATCAAGGACATGACGAAGTTATTGAGACTATTGAGAAAAGGATTTCAGATTTCACCTTCATTCCTGTTGGTATGTCCCCTTTTGCTTTAAGTTATCAAATACATAAGTGTTGAAACATCTTCAGATCACCGGTTTAAGTTACTCTTCATATATTGATTTTTTGGATCACGCTTTTGTTTGTAGAAAATGGAGAAGGTCTTCAATTTCTTCACTACTACGTTGGACAGAAGTATGAGCCTCACTATGATTATTTCTTAGATTAGTTCAACACCAAGAACGAAGGACAATAACGAATAGCTACTGTACGTATGTACCTGTAAGTAGCTCAAGAAAATCTCATAATCTCTTTTTTTTTCCTTGGAAATTTATTTATGTGTTATAATCCTCTTTCTTTTTCTCACACTATACATTACTGCAGTCCCGTGGTGGAACGAGCTCTCGAAATGTGGCAAAGGACTCTCTGTTCTACCAAAAAAGCGAGATGCTTACTTTTCTGTGTGGCTTTCTCAGGCGCCTTGGATGATTTCAAGGATCTCAATCTAGCTCAAAGGTTACTCTTTTTCTTACTCTATCTTCCATTCTCTCTAATTGTATCTCTAAGACTATTTATGCCATGTCGTTAGCTCTAAATTTGGTTAAGATTGTGATTAGCTATTGTGAATCCGAGTTTAGAGCTCTGCACTTAAGATTCTGTTTTCAATTATGTTTTTGATGAGAATTGGAATGGGTTTACCAGATCTGAGGAGCAAGAGGAAAGGAAAGGAGAAGGTTATATACTTTGTAAAATTTGTTTTGCTATGATGTATGTCGTTATGATGTGTTTACGATGTGTGTAAGACATGTTTCAATGACTAATAAACAATCTTCTTAACCAAATTTTAAATCTAAAAATTGTATATAAATCCAATTGATTATATGCTACAAAACAGGTTCAGAGAACACCTATGCTACGAGAATTAATCAAATGGCACTAACATAAAGCTACTGAAAATTAAATCATAGCAAGAAAAGAGAGCTACTAACATAAAGCTACTGAAAATTAAATCATAGCAAGAAAAGAGAGCTACGGTTAATTTATATATAGCAACCTAAAAGTACTATTATATAATTAAATATAGCACGGTATATGTGTTATTAATAACTGTAATATAACATTAGAAAGATGCTATTATAGGATACCCTACGATAGCACCGGCACAAAAATCCTATCGTATATAGCCACTCTATTATAGCGTCTCTTTTAATAGCATTCATGAAAACGCTATCATAACCATATCATAGCGTTAATCGTCTGCTATCAATACCCATATTTGTTGTAGTGTCTGATTCTAACCAATTCCCAATTTCTCCTATCATGTGTGCTTTACCATCAATGTAGGTGGTAGTTTCTTTAAAGGTAAGCACATTTTCTTTCACCATATGTGCTTGAATCAGCTGCATAGAGAAAAACTAAGAAAAATGTGTTAAACAAAACAAACTAAAAAACAAAACACATTTCCTACTCTTGAGTCTGTTAGTGAAGGATGTATTACTTGTATCCTCCAAATCTGAGACAAATTAATTTTATAATATTAGTTGGTTTATATAGGATTCACAATGTTAATTTGCTATGAAAAACTATCTTACATGCAGCGTCAGATTCGGTCTCTTCGTCTTCACCATCAATTGAAGGTTCTTCTTCTTCTTTATCAGAATCAGCGTTAGATGATCAAGCACATAGACAGTTTTTCAAGCGTACTGAAGGTTTTTTTGTTGCAACAACAAATAACTTTGACGGGAGGCATCATCGAGACGACGGGAGTATTCAATTACAAGAATTTATTGTTCCAACAAAATGGAAGCACAAGTAGATAAGCAATAAGAATTTATTTATGAGGGTGTCATTCTTTTAATTTTGGATGATATTTTATTGGCATTAATAAGCTTGACTATGTGGATGACATTTTTATGTTAGATAATATGGAAGCACAAGTGGATTTTGGTTCAAAATTTTAAAATCAAGAATGATTTTTTTTCAATTGGATGAAAGAATTTTACAATATTTTTTTATAAGTTGATAAGACTATAACTATTAAAAATAAAATATAAACAATAATAGTAATTCATGGAATTTATATATCCTCAAAGAGGTTGTCCTGCTGATTTTAAGTCTGAATTGTTTTTCTAACTTCAAATATGATAATTACAAAGTTAAATATGATTAAGAGCTTTCTCATACTGAGGGTTGATTAGGATTCAAGTTTTCTCCTATAAAAATCTCATTCAATTTGTAAATGCATTAAAACCGTTTGGGTTTATAGCATTTCATATGTTGTGTGGTGGGTTTGGTTTTAGATTGAGATGACGAATCTCTCAGAGATTTAGGATAAATACTATGTCATATCGCCACTATATATATGGAATTGAATACCTTGATGTGAGGAGAATATTACATAGAAACACACTTTCTCAAAGTGAAATATCAAAATAAGGCACATTCAAAAAGTAAGGCACTTTGATGATGTGTTTTGACAAAAAAACCCTTTTTAATTATAAAGGATGGGGAAAGAAAATGATAATTAACGAAAGTAAAAAAGTAAAATAATAAAGAAGACTATTCTGTTCTCTCTCTCTGCTCGTACGTTCTTCTTCCTCATTCGAGGTAATTCGGCATTTTAATTTCAGCAATGACAAAGAGGAAAAGTGATTTTTTTCTGGGAGCTTCCTCGTCTTTTAAAATCATAATGCTCGTTCCATTTCCATTTGTTAATATAACTGTTATTCGCCAATTGATCCAAGTAACGAAACTAAGAATCCATTCTTTGTTTTTGATTTTGGTTTTGCCCTAAGATTTTGTGATCCAATCTATTCTAGTTTCTTCTTTCTCCATGTTGCTGATTCAGGAAGTTTCTTCTTTCCCTCTGTCAATAAAAACCTTGATTCCAGATCTGCAATAGCAGCGGCAACCAAAAGCTACGAAGCCGCAAACACAACATGCCTTATAGTCTGCAAGAGTTGGTGTACAAGAGCTTGTGGACAAGAGCTCGTGGACAAGAGCTCGTGGACAAGAACTCGTGGACAATATTGCATTTACATGATCCATTGGACAAGATAGCACGTACATAGTTAGCTCTCTTTGTGATCTTTGTCATTCTAACAGATCTCATAACTCTCTCCGTGTTGTCATTCTAACGGATCTCTTGAGTTATCATGTACGATTATTTTTATGTGTTTTCACTGTTACGAGAATTGAGACGACATTCACTCAACCATGCTTTGATTTGATAACTCATCCATGTCTCCACATCCATATGTTCATTCGATTCTCAGACATTTTATCACTGTGTAACCATTTAGTCAATGAATATTCAGTAAATATGGTAATCGTACACGATAACTCATACATATGTACCATCCATTTGTGCAACCGTTTAGTCAATGGATGGGAGTGGTGCTGACACAACCTAAAAGTATGTTGCGTATCTAAGGTGGATGATTATGATAGTTGAGAAGTGTGGATGAATATGATGAATGAGGAAAATGGATTAATGTGATGGATGTGAGTTGTATTGGGTCAAGCTTAATTCTTTGGACATCAATGGGTAGGGATGTGTCATCTATTATAAATGGACAGCAAGAATGGACAACATAAAAGGATACTAGACTAATGAAGGGATGTCGCGGGTGTATGACGCGGGCGGATGACAATGGTGGATGACAATGGATGGATGCCAGTAGGTGGATGAAAATGAGGTGGATGACAATGGATGGATGACAATGGGACAATATCCGTCGTCCACGGTACCAATAACAGACTTACCTCCAAAAAAATAATCGTGAATACCATATCAACGCTAACTATCCACGTGACTTTGTCCACATTTTATATTTCCACAAAACCATAAACTTGTTCATAGTGGTTTGTAATCGTACACACAAATACTTTTATCTCATCCACTTTTACTTCATCCACAACGAGTTCTTTATCCACAAATACTTCATCCATGAATACTTCATCCAGATTTTGCATTGAACATTGACGTACCAACCCAGACTTCGTTTCTCAATCCTCCATCGAACATTACCTACTTTTGTATACACATCCACGATATGATGTCCACGTTTTCGTATCCATAACACCATAAATCTTAAGAACGAATCCCAATGACCTCTCTAGAACAATGGCTTCTCATCTTCTTCTTCATATCGAATTCATCACCATAACAAATACTCAGCATCTACTCTTTACCCACGCTTACTACCATATCTAATTTATAATCCAACGGTAAATCCAAATCTGGGTAATTCCGTTCCTGGAATGCGGCAAGATGACGGAGAAAGTTGAAATGTTGACTGCATCATGAGAAAGGAAAGAAATTCAGAGAGGGAGAAGATAAGTATATAAGTGTAAGTAATAAATTCATGAGAGATTTTAGATCTAAGAAGAATAAGAAAATAAATGTTAAGAAGAAGAGAAATACACGTGAAAACATTAGATGGTTAATGGCAAAAAAAAAGAGAAAGGGTAGAATAGGATTAATAGCTTTTGAACAGTGCTTAAAGTGCCTCTTTCCTTCGAAGTGTGTTTTTGTGTAAGCAAAACTGAGAAAGTGCCCTTTTGTGTAACTCTCTCAAATCTATGACCAGCTTTTTAATAAAATTTAAATAAGTTGGCGACATTACATTAATTTTATTCAGTGTTAGCTTTTGCTCATCGATCTCGAAACAAAAATTCAGAAATTTATTTGTCAGCAAAAACTGCGTGCTCCCGAAGAAATTTTTCGTTTTTTGTTTTATATTAGCATGTATGTTTCTAAGTTTCCTTATTGGTTTTATTACATACAATTTCTCTCTCTCTCGTACCTTTCAGAGAGAGAAAGTTATGAGTTTTTTTTTTTTTTTAATTCCGATCTATTTAGATGTTTCATACGAGGGATCTAGATTTTTGTTTTGTTTTTCTTTTCTCTTTCTCCTTTAGCAGTTTTCGTTGATTCTTTCGGAGATTTAAAACTCTTGTTTTCTCTATAAGTTAATTCTGACAACTTTTTTTTGGATGGATCTCTCTTCTTATTCAATTCTATCCGCTAATCTTCTCTTGTGAGAAGAGTAATCTTTGATTTGAGGAAGAAAACCTTTAAAACGAAACACGAAAAATAACTACTCTCTCTCTCTAACTTCTAGAGAGAGAAAATTTTATCTTCCTCTCTCGCTTTGTGAGGCACTTTTTTGCCAAGTCTCTGGCGCTTCTCCAGTCTAATCTGGTCGGTGACCGACGCCTAAAGGTGTCGGCACCGTTTTGTTTGTTTTCTTATTTTTTGCTATGTATAGTGGTTTTCGCTTATTTGTTCGCTTAAGTTTTTAGATCTTGTTTTATCTCTCTTCCTTGAGATTTCGGCTTTTCCGGTAATTCGCTTTATACCTGTCAATTTGAATCACAATCTGCGGGTCCCATCCCTTTTAACCCGCCGCGGGACTGATGCGCATCGAGTAAATTTAACTCCAAAAAAAAGCGGAGTTTTCGAGGCGGGGATTTAAAAAATGCAGGACGGGTGCGGGTATAAAATTTTTATCCGGCCGGTTCGCGGGTACTCGCTAATTTTTTTTAAAAAAAATAATTTTTAGTATTCATATTATGTTTTTTGACAATATATAGGAAATATTATTAATATTTTGAAAAATTATGTTATTTATAAAAACTAGAATAGGATCCGCATATATGCGAGTTTTTAATAAGATATTTTAAATCCTTAAAAATAAATTGAAAACAAAATCGAATAATTTTTTTAAAAACAAAAACTAATTTTATTAATATTTCCAAATATATATGTTTTAATACTCTTATATGAATTAAGTTTATTTCTAATGCTTTTATATATATATATATATATATATATATATATATATATATATATTAGTCTAAAATTTTGAGGAATTAATCATCCGACTTTTATCATAATTAGATTTATCAAAATTAAAATCTAGATTAGGATCAGTGTATGCGTGGTTTATAATAATAAAATTTAAAACCCGTTAAAATATTTTTTTTAAAAAAATAGAAAACAAAATCGGATCACTACTGAAAAAATATATAAAACATACAAAACCGAAACCTAAGAGTTATTTATGTATTTTAATTCTCATTTATTTTCAATTAAAATATTTAAAACACAGAATATTTTGTGGATCCTAAACGACATTAACCCTACTTCTCATATAGTTAACGCACATTATCAACTATTTTTTTCTGTTTCGTTGCGTTAAGAATTTGGTAATTCGAGTCTTTCGAGTATGTTAACGATCTCCCCCATTAAAGTCTCTCTTCTCTTCACATTTATCTCTCGTATATTCTCTCTCTGCTCTTTAGAGAAATTATGCTTCTCAAGACTCACATCAAAAGCCTCTCTACATGATTCTTGCTATCCTCCTCTTTGCTTATCACCGTCTAATGTCATATCATTAACATCTAAATAATATATCCTAATTAATCTAATTTACATTTTATTTTTATTTTCTTTTTTATTCAACTAAAATAATATTTTTTTATTTTTCTTTTCTTAAACTGAAATATATCGTAATTAAATTACAATCAAATTAGTAATATTTTATTTTTTTAATCTAAATCAACAAATTTAAAAAAAAAAAAAAAAAAATTTTGGAAATTTTTTTTTTTTAAATAATATTTTACGGAGACACGTGTCAAAATCTAAATCAATACACTTGATAGGTGTCAAAATCTTATTGATTAACTTGTCATGTGTCACAATCATATTAATTACTAACTTTGGAATTTATTTTTCCTTTTTACTAAAATTCGAAATATGTTATTTACTTTTGTTTTTATTTTTCTTTTCTTAATTTGATATATATATATATATATATAATTTTTTCGTTTTATTTTATTTATTTTTGTTTTAAAATAGTAGTATTTTCCTTTTTCTTTTGTAATTAGTATATTTTTATTCATATTTTTTTAATCAAAACACGTGTCGAAATCTTATCGATTAACTTGTCATGTGTAGCGATCAAGTGAATTAGCAACATTGACGAATCCAACTTTAATCATATTAGTAATATTTTACCTTTTTAATCTAAATTAATAAATTTGAAAATGGGCAATTTTTTTAAAGAGCACAAAATAAAGTTTATTTTTCAAAATAGCCCTAAAAACTCGTTTGTTCATAAATAGCCTTCCTAAATGTATCTAATGTCTTCCTTACGGCTTCCTAAATTTTCATTAAAGTTAGAAAAGTCTTACTAAATATGTCTAACAGCTTCCTAAATTGAGTTATGACAGCCTTCCTAAATGTGTCTAACACCTTTCTAATAATGTTAAAAGTGATTAACAAAAATTTTAAGTTTATTATTGAACTGAAAACTTAAAATGGGGCTGTTTAAGACAATTTTAATTTTTTTTTTGAAAATTCATTTTTTTAAACAGTATTTTAACGAGACACGTGTCAAAATCTAAATCAATAAACTCGATACGTGTCGAAATCTTATTGATTAATTAACTTGCCACGTGTCACAATCATATTAATTACTAACTTTAAATTTTTTTTTTTTTTTTTTAGTAATATTGAAATATCTTATTTACTTTTGCTTTCATTTTTCTTTTCTTAATTGATATATATATATATATTTCGTTTTATTTTATTTATTTCTCTTTTAAAAATAGTAGTATTTTCATTTTTTTTAAGATTGGTATATTTTTTGTTTATATTTTTTTAATCAAAAAACATGTCGAAATCTTAACGATTAACTTGCCACGTATCGCGATCAAGTGAATTAGCAACTTTGACCCATCAAACTTTATATAATAAGATTTGTTAACAAATTTGTATTTTTGTTTTATTATATCGATTTTTTTATTTAAATATTTGTTTTAAAATATATATATATATATATATATAGTTTTTTATATTATTATTATTTAAATATTTATGGGTTTTATTATATCGATTTTTTTTGTTTTATTATATCGATTTGAATTAAAAAATACAATCGATTTGAATTAAAAATTGTATTTTTGTTTTATTATATCGATTTTTTTTTTTTAAATATTTGTTTTAAAAAATATATATATATATATATATATATATAGTTTTTTATATTATTATTATTTAAATATTTATGGGTTATCAAGCGATACTTCCGTCGATGCAGATTGGATCGGGTCAACAAAAATTGTAATTGACCCGCTTGAAAGGGCTAGGTGGGTCCTATAAGAAAATATTACAATCGTTCAAAAGCCCAATGGGCTATAAAAGAAGAAGCTGGCGATTTCTAAAAGCCCATAAACGGTTTATCGATAGACAAAACCTGATCTAAAAGCTTTTTTAAAACAACTCTGTTATTTTAATCGTCTTCCCCGTAATTTAAAAATTGCTGATTTCACCAAAAATACAGATCTCTGAAACCAAGAAAGATTCTTCTAATCGATTAGCTTCCTAAACTCGCAGATGGAGTCTCCTTCGTTCCTCGACTATCTCTTCTTCTTTCTCGTCCGTCCGCTTCTGGCAATCTCGTTCGTCGTCTGCTTCATCGCTCTTTGTACTCTCTCCCTCTCTCTCTTCTCAGACTTTCTGTATTTTACCTCATAATTTGATCTCTAGAGCTCTCAGATGTCGTTTTGATCATCTGGGTATTGCATAATTGCCTTTGAATTTTGACTTTTTGTTGACTTTTATTGTTTTACACGGAGCAGGGTGGTTTCTGACATGGAAGCTGGTATTAAGCCATGTTCCTCTGGTACAAGAGATCTTTGGTTTCAGGAAGAAGACCTTTAAACCGAAACCAGAATCTCGCGGCAGAATCTCTAAATTCTACAAAAAGTATCAGTTCTCGGAATCCTGTTCCTCAATGGTAATTAGCGTTTACTCTTTGTGTTAATTGAATCCTGAAGAGATGTGAATTTCTTTTGACTTTCGAACTCTATTCCTCTCAGAATTTGTGAGCTCCGACGATTTTAGAAGCTTCTATGATCCGAAACAGAACGAGCACAAGTTACAAATCCAGAAAGATTCAAGTTGCTTTAGACATGAAGATTATTTCTATTATGTTGTGTGTACTCTTTCAAGCCAAAATCTTGGATCAGCGTTTCCATGTCTTCACACTGGATCCTAAATTGTTGTAAAGAATGCTTTGATTTATGAATCAGGTCAAACAAAAATTATGTTTTCCAAATCTTTTGCTAAGACAGAACATACTACATGAACCTGAAGCTGGGGATCAAATCATGACTAACCAAGTTTCTTTACGACATGACCTGAGTTTCTTTTTCCCCTTTGATAGGTGAAAGAAAAAATGACATAAACACAAGACGTTGATAATGTACCGAACATCGAGTCAAGGAGAAGGTCTAGTAGTCTCCTCAGGAGCTGAAGGAGTCTTCTTCTTAATGGGTCCTAGAGAGACTTTAACCTTTGCTGGTCTCAGAACACGATCTCCTAGAATAAATCCCCGGTTAAGCTCTTCGGTTATTATCCCTGCTTTAACCACCTCAGATTCTTCTCGCGATATAGCCTCGTGCAACTACAACAATAGCTTAAGTTACTCAAAACCCCCCAAAACAACAAACATTACTTTTACTTCTCTTATCATCACTCAATGGCACACAAGAATCATACAACCTAGTTCTGTTAATATAATTAAAGCTTTCTACTACAAATAGCAAAGACTATGATAAGATCCAAATTGAAAAAATCTATTTTTTACTGATCAAATCACAAGAACAAGATGAAGGGAAAGTCTGAACTAAAGCAATACGAGGATGTTTATGGAGTTTCCATCAACCTGCACAACGACTCACGAGCTCTAATCAAAGTATCTCTTCCTGAAACTCTCTTATTCATTATAACATTTATAATCTCAGCTTCCTTAGAGTTTTACAATTTCAACTTACCAATGACTATGATGAGATCAAATTGCGAAAATCTCTTTTTATTAATCAAATCAAAAGAACAAGACGAATGCAAAGTCTGAACTAGATCAATACAGAGGATGTTTCTTGATTTTCCATTCAATCTTCACAACGACTCACGAGCTCTAATCAAACTATCTTCTTCATCATACCAATTATAATCTCTACATATACAATTAGTGTAAGTGTTTTGATCAGACTACCTCCTGCGCTATAGATAAGAGCTTTCTAAGTGATGCAGAAACTGAACATTTTGAAGATCGTTTTACTTACCAAAGGATCAAAGGGCTTGCCCACAGTTGCAATGGCTTTAACACGAAGGTGTCTCAACACCTCAACGAACTGCCTGTATATTCCCTGATAACTCGTATCGATCTTCTTCTCCATCTCCGTATCAGGTTTAATCTGCTGCCTCGCTCTCTCAAAGCTATCAACGAGTGGTAAGAGGCTCTTCATGATCTGCACTTTTGCGTTTAACTCTGTACTAAGCCGATCCTTGTCAAGCTTTTTCCTTGTATTATCGAAATCAGCCTGCAATCGGATCTTCATCTCCTTCTCCGAAGCTATCTTCATCGATAATGATAATACCTTATTGTCGAATTTGTTCTTTTCCTTCTCGATTCCGCGAAAAATCGTTTCGATTTCCGAAACGGCGATTTCGTCTCCATTGAAGAGAGCTTGTTTATAAGCTCTGATTAGGGTTTTTACATCTGTTGGGTGCTTTGAATTCGCTTCTTCCCTATTAGTCTTCAAATAAAAAAACATCCGAATTAGAAGAAGCTCATGAATTTCGATCCTATACTCCAATTAAAGGCGAATCTGAGACTTATAGGAGGAGAAGAGTATAGAACTTACAGATGAAGCTTGGTGAGCAGAGAGAGATGCTACGTAGCTTCTGCGACTGTTCATGGTTATTGGAGATGGAGACAAGAATGGGAATACTCGTTTGGGTTTCGAACTGAATGGAGATGAAGAAGGTCTGCAATTGAAATGGAGGTTTCGCAAGGGTAAGGTTCGAGATTTTCCGGTGAGAGTTGAGAATGAAGATGGAGAAGAAGAAGAGGAGAAGGAGAAGCAAGGAGCTATGGAAGGATCGATTACGAGAGAAATCGCCGCCATTATCGGATTTGATATTAACTTGTTACGCAGTGATGTTTATACAACAAATTCGTATTTAATCTTTAGACTAAACCAGTCTATGGCTTACTCATTTAGCCTTTCGGTTTCATATTTTTCTTGGTTCAATTGGGTTTTTCATATGGACAACACTTAAAATTTCTCTCCTCCTAGACGATTAGCTCTCTCACATCCTAGCTACCTCGACCAACCTTAGTTCTCTATCAACTTCTCCACCTTCCTTCCACTTATGCTAGAGATAGGCTAGTAGCCCACTTGGTGGTGATGGTGGATCGGTGCCGGATGGGTCGTAGAAACCCTGCTCCCATTCATATTCCAGAGGTTGATCCATTTTTGAAATTTCTGAAACAAAGAAAAACAAAACTGAAAATCACTAACTAAAAGGTCTTAGACTAGATCCAAACCTTGAGATATGCATGCAAAGTAATCAAACATTGATGTGCTAAGGTTTTAATTGTACGATCCTAGATATCTGCAATTGCACAAGTGTGCCTTACAGGTTGATCCACAATAACTGAAACCTGCACTCAAATGTGAGAAGTAGCTAAGACAAAAAAAGGATATTTTTTTTGTAGATTGGGTTTGTAACAAAATAAGTCAAAAATCTACTATATGAAAGCATAAAATCAAAAATCTACTTCTGCCACGTCATGTGTCCAAAAGAAAAATGATTGCAAAAAAACCCTCCAAACGTTTTGACTTACGATCCATCTTCCCTAACAGATTTATTTTCCCACATAATGAGTTTTATGCATTCGTTTAGTTTCAGTGCTTTCTCTTCATCTCCCATTTTAGGGTTAATCATTTCTTATGTCTCTCTCGTCGTCTCCCTTGCCATTGTACCCTCACGGGACCATGGTCCGCCTCTCCATAGTAATAATTTTGTTTTCGAATTTGAGATTCTAAGGAGGACCAAAAGTTCCGTCTGTGCTCTCTGCTTCCATGCTCTTTGTACTTTAAATTATGCGGGAGGAAGGAAGCAACCATATAAGCTTCTTCATGCCTTCCGCTTTTCATATTCTGGTCAATTACATTTGGGGTTTTCAATTGTTATGATCAGATTCCTCAGTTCATATAAAATTGAAGACTGATATCATAAGATCTGCTTCTTCTCCTGCAGACTTGATGTTAGAACTTGCGTTGAGTGGTTTCCGAGACAGTTGTTGATGAGAAGAGAAACGGAACGAAGTTAGTCAAAAAAATTGAAAACAGGCGATCGGGTCGATGTGAAGATAATCAAGTGGCCGATGAGCTGATGTGATCATGGAGTCTTACTTCTGCTCTGAAATTAGCCACATATAGGAAATGAAAACTGCTGATTTGGAGGTAAAATGCATCACTTCTACATTTGCTATTGAGACTGGTGTTTCACTATTTCAATTTAGTTGCTGAACATACTGTAAATATATGTCCCACCCCCATACACACACATATTTACCTTGGCCCTTCTTTGACTGTACAGTGTTAGATCTATATTTGCATTTCACGACTTATGTTCTATTCATCCAACTGTCCTTTAGTTCTATTATGAGTAAATGATTGGATGTTAGTTCCCTTAAGAGACAAACTAATCTCTAGCAGTATATAGATTAGCAGTATATTCTCATGCTTCGACCAAATGGTGAAGCTACACTATTTCACCTTCTTTTTCCATGATAAAGGTCTAACTGCTCAATTTTCATTTATCAATCCCTTCAAGAATTCAAAAGATTAAGAATTGAAATCATATGCAAGTGGCAGTAGAAAGTCAATTGTTTAATTTCAGTTTAAAAACTTATAAGAAGATACACTTTGATGAGGACAAGATCAACTTCTTTATCTTCAAATATTGTTATTGAGCTCCTTAGACGTTTTCATAATGAAAAGAAAATTTCTATATTTAAAGGGAGCTGCGTATTGTTCTATATTTAGCTGAGTGATATAATGTGATAAGATTAGTACGATATGACTTGTGTTAAGGCCAAAACAAGTCACTACCAGAAATCTCGGCAAGAGCAGGCGCGTCTTTGAAGTTATGGAAGCAGTAGCTGACTTTTAAGAGAATTACTCTCACTGTGATCTTTGAGATGAGTTTGGTTGCGGACAGACAGTCTAAACAGATCCAGAAAGTCTTTATGATCCGGATTTCAGTTCCTGGTTCAGTGACTATGAGTCCAAAGACAATGGTTAGCCTCTCTCTGTAAACCTACCATCAGCTCCCTTTCTTACTCCTCCACATCATGAAACGCCAACTCAGTCATGAGTTGATACTTGATACCCAGCTTTGGCTAGAAAGGAAGACTTGTTACCCTTGCTGGTATGCTAACACGTTTAGAGAATATCTACAAGTGTCTCTTTAATGTTTCTTGGGAGTTTAAAAGATCAAAGGGAGTGAACCAGAGACATGAGTCAAACATGGTATTCATGGGTGCTTGAGCTACCATAATGCTTAAAAAGGTGCTTGAGAAGTATTTCTCTTTGCGGTTTGTAAATATTAAAAATGAGAAATGAAAACAAACTTAGAGCATGTTATATGATTCTTCCTATTTTAAACTACAGAGAAATCTTGGTATAAAAAATTCAAACGTGTAATGATCTTTCTACTATAAATTAGTTTTGTACACCATTTTGGAGAGAGAGAAAATCGGTTAAAGCTTCTTTTTGAGGGTATTGCAAAATGGAACTGCTTTTGATTGGTACTGCTAACTTCGAATGTGTCTTTCTCCAACACAAGGTAAACTCAGTGTTCGAATTTTAAGAAAAGCTGCTCATGATAAAGATCAAAGCCTAAGAGATAAGGACGAAGCTATAGAGGTCAGTTTAGTGTTTTTACCCTTACCAGGAGAATGTTTTGCTTCTCTATATATAATATTTGCTCCAAAAACTAGGTTGAAAAATTTATGCTTAGATGTTGGCCAAGAAGGTTGAAACGCTAACAAAGGCGATGGAGGTCGAGGCAAAGAAGATGCGAAGAGAAGTAGCTGTAATGGAGGAAGAAGTTTCAGCCATGCGTGTGTGGATAACAAAGGATCAGATAGTAGAATGAGACGTCTCTCTAATACCAACTCGAAAGGATCTTCAACAACTGCACATTTGCTTTCTAGAAGGTACTTCCATATTCTTTTTTCTATTTATAGTCATCCAATATGAATCATAACCAAGAGGTTACGTTAGTATTTTAAATCACAATTCAATAATTTCATCACATAATTGGTGTTTAATCATTAGAGGCTCATGACGAGTGTGGATGGTGAGGAACACGCAGTAATCAAAGAAGTAACCAGAAATATCTTAGAGGACAAGAGGAATAATAATGAGTGAAAAAAATGAGTTGAATAATTTTATGTCCAACTAATTTTTTCAATTTTTTTCTTCTCCTATTTTGTAGAATACTACCATTTTTGGAGGAATAAGACTTATTTTTCTCTGATTTAGTGGGACCCAGTTTAATTTGGAGGAACATTTGTTCACTTTAAATGGTAAAATTCTGAAGGAATCCAAAAGAATATGTAATTCCTCCCAATTTTATTCCTCTAAAGTGTTTACAGCCAAATTGTTCCCTATCTTTCTTTTTTCCTTCTTTTGTGCTGGTAATGTTTATTGTTTTTCTTTGTTTATACTAATATAAAAAAGAGTTAGCCTGTATTAATTTAACTACCCTTTGGATCTTCGTCTGTGATTTGTTAAATTGCTCTCTCTCTCGCTTACATTTGTCCAATTTTCTTAAAACCCTTGCACATTTTATCTCAGTTTATTCATTCTCAATTATATCCAATCTCATTCCATCTCTCGAATGTCCTTTAGCTTTATTCGCTTTTTCAAAAGTATTAGCAAATTTTAGATTTTAAAACATAAATGTCTGCTCTTTAAAATTTGAATATTTGAATTGATATGTGAGACCTCCGATCAAATCGATGTTCAAGAAGAAGAATGATGTTAAAAAAAAAAAAGAAGAATATAATGGGCTTATTGAACTTTGTATCTAAATGATAGAGCGAAGGAAGAGAAGATTTTGTAAAAGTCAAATCTAAAGACATCGTTGAAAACATAAGTGGTCAGTTAGGCTCTGTTCGTTTGGTGAGTTAAACGCGTTATCGGGATGCAGATGCATGTTGATATTTGTTTAGTGTTAATTAAAAGCATGTACTGAAATCTGTATTCAGATGTATTTCCAAAACTCATTAAAAAAATCAGAGACTAAACCCTTGCATCCACATGGATTATCAGCTTCTTTCGATTTAGTTTTATACTCAAATCAAAACTTTTTGTTTGTTTCATCTTTGCCTATCTATATACATGTAAATCATATGGATTCAAATAAGAAGTGAATAAATTCCAAAAAAACACGTACATAATACATCAGTTGATAAATTTATGATATTATATCAAATTGTTGGTGTCTACTCATGTACAGTGATTGGTGATTAGTCACCGTTAAGAAATAAATACTTTAACATGAGTACTAAAATATATGTAAAACAGAAAACAAATCCGCGCGACACATCGCGCGGGTATTCAGCTAGTAACTAATAAAACAAGTAAAAATTGGTTTTATCAATAAATAAATGATTGTTGGGATTTATGAAAATTGTATGGGTTCATATTGATTCGTTCCAAAAAATTAACATTAAAAAATTCAATTAGCAATAAATTCACAAACTCAAATAACGAATAAATAATCGGTCCACTTTCATATAATCGACTACATAGGTCTATTTATAGGTCTTGAGCTCTCCAAAATCAGTTTAGAGATTTTTTCCTTGAGGGAAAAGAAAGTGTTCTCAAGTGGACTGAGAATTGGCTTGGTCTTGGTCAAACACATGTTTCTCGCAGGTAGAAGTGTGCTTGCTGCGGACACGTTACTTGGACCAACTGATAGGGTCGGGAGTTGCGATCAAAATATGAACGCTTCATAGGGACTCTTCTCGTTTTAATTTTGTAAAGACCCTAATTTTGGAAATGCACATGTGCGATTGTAGTACTTAGGGGTCGAACCACAGGGATAGTCTGCTGCAAAACAAAGATGGTTAGAGCAACCAAAAACGCAAAGAGGGGGTTTTGTGGGTTTGGTGTCACGGTTTCGGTTGCAAGTATTGAAAGAAATTAAAAGCATGCAAGAAATATATATAGACTCTCGCCTAAACCTATTGAATGCGTGAAAAGGAAAAATCAACTTAAGCAAAACTAAATGCGAAAAAGAAATCAATTGAAAAGCAAGTGCGGAAACTAAAGTACGTAATTGAAGCAAAGTGCGATTGAAAATAGTAAAGGAAAAGCGTTTTGATTCTTACAGGAATTCTTAGGGGTTCCAAATAGAAATCAAACAAACTAACGCAAGCAAACCAGATTAGGCGAGATTTCTACAAACTTGAATCATTGGTTTTATAATCAGAAACGACATACCCAAGAAACACAACACTATAAGTTAAGAATGAATTCATCCTAGAGTTGGTTTATGCGTAATACCTCAAAACTCTTTGTAGGTGTTGTAAATGATCTACTTCGTTCTTGTTATACACCAAAATATCATCAAACTAATTACCATAAACTTTCCAATAAAGTTGTGTATTACCTGATTCACGAGCCTCATGAAAGTACAGGCACATTAGATAATTCAAACGACATGACCAAACACTCAAACAACCCATTCTTTCTCTTGAATTATATTTTCCATTCATCTCCTTCTTTCAATCTGATTTGGAGATAACCACTTCTCAGATCAATCTTTGAAAACATCTTTGATTCACTAAGCTTATCCAACATGTCATCCAAGCTGATTTTGACAGAGTTTTACTGTGACTTCTCTTTCTGCCTCTTCTCCACCACAAGCCTCCTCTTTAAATTGAGTGGAAGGTGAGGCTCCTACACTACAAGAAAACAGGCGATTTGTGACGAAAATTTTTGATGGCAAAAAATCGTCGCAAATTAGCTGCAAAATTGGGATGTGTTGATGTATTGCTGACTGGTTTGAGAAGCTGGATGACTGAGCCATCAGACAGATGACGCATCCGTCGCGACATCAGAAAGATGATGCATCAGATGCATCAGATGCGACATCATAAGGCCAAGATGTATGGAAAGTTTAGATATTCAAGAGGCACGTCTTTGAATATATTACTTGGAGAAGAAGCTTAAGAAAAAAGGAAGCTAGAAGACATTTGGAAGTTCTCTGTAGAAAAAGTAAAAAGAAAAAGAAAAAGGAATATGAAGGTAAAAATGAATCTTGTCTTTTAAGGAAAAAGAAAGACACGTGTTATAAAGAGGCAAATGGCGTCTCATGAAGACTCACACGCCTAGGGCATGGCGCCGTCCCACCATGTTTGATTGGTGGTGTTGGCTATGAATTCAGCAGCCGTTGAAGACGGTGGTGCACCGGTGAAGCTGTGTGGTAGTCAAACTTATGGGCTTGATATTGTTTTCATAGTGTTCCATGTAGAAAAAAATGCTAATTGTACTTGTTATATTGTTCTAATGGAATCGTTCTTGACTAGGTCTCGTGGATGTAGGAAAACTGAACCTCATAAAAACTCTATGTGTTCCGTTATTTTTTGAATGTCATATGTCTGTCATGCTCTCCTGATGAATCAAACGTAGCTAAGGGCCACAAATATGCACTTTCAATTGGTATCAGAGCGGGACTTGATAGAGATCTGTCTAGTTTCGGGTATGGTCTTGGACAAGATTTGTGGCTAACAGAGAAGGTTTGAAGGAGATTGAAGAGGTTTGAAGTAGTCAAAGTGGAAGCTTCCTAGGATGATCACAAGCTTGATGATCCAGGTTTGAGGGGGAGTTTGAAGTATTGGGAGTGTGCTTGGAGTTCTAAACCTCAGTCATTAAGGGGGAGATTGTTGATGTATTGCTGACTGGTTTGAGAAGGTGCATGATTGAGCCATCAGACATATGACACATCAGCCGCGACATCAGACACAATCTCAAAAAGATGATACATCAGACGCATCAGACGCGATATCAGAAGGCAGAGATATATGGAAAGTTTATATATTCAAGAGGCACGTCTTGAATATATTACTTGAAGAAAAAGCTTAAAGAAAAAGGAACCTAGAAGACATTTGGAAGTTCTCTGTAGAAAAAAGGAAATAAAGGAAAAAATAATATGAAAGTAAAAAGGGAACTTGTCTTTAAAAAAAAAAAAAAAAGACAAGTGTTATAAAAAAGCAAATGGCGTCTCATGAAGCCTCACGTGCCTAGGGCATGACGTCGTTCCACCATGTTTGATTGGTGGTGTTGGCTATTAATTCTGCAGTCGTTGAAGACGGTGGTGCACCGGTGAAGCCGAGTGGTAGTCAAGCTTGCGGGCTTCATACTGTTTTCATAGTGTTCCATGTATAAAAAATTGTTAACTGTACTTGTTATCTTGTTCTAATGCAATCGTTCTGAATTAGATCCCGGAGATGTAGGGAAACTGAACCTCGTGAAAAAACATTATGTGTCCCTTTATTTTTTGAGTATCATATGTCTGTCATGCTCTCCTGATGAATCAAATGTAGGCAAGGGCCACAAATCTGCACTTTCATGATGGATTTGCGACGCAAAATTATCCCGTCGCAAATCTCTCGCAAAACCCCGAGGCAAGTGGTCGTCGCAAAACCGGTTTGGGATGTCACACGTTTCTTAGTTGTTTCGAATATTATTCAAGTTCTAAGTCGTGTGCTTAAATTCGGTCTCAAGGATCTGAACAAAAACCTTATATATAACTCGACTAACCCCTTGTTACTTGGGAAGAAACCAATACTAAACTATATATATATACTACGTTTTATCAATCGAGAATTGCCATATGACAATGGATAAAAAAACTGTTATGACATTATACATATTGTTCCAACTCACAAAGGTAAGATATACAAATTTCCAATAGATTGTATATATGAATTCATTTATGCATCAAATAAATCTATGATATTATAGTGCAACACTTCTCGATGACATTGCACCTGCTGGGTGAGCCATTGTGCGATTCACAGTGTCTGGTGTAGGTGCATCTCCAACAAACGGAGGCGTAGCACTTTATACAAGGGCTGTTTCCTGGACTGAACTCATCAGGGATATAAGTGGTCACCTTGTCGTTATAACTTTTGCTTTGGCAATGTGACGAATTGCTATGGCTAACCCCACTTTTAGAGCTTCTGTAGTTATTCCCTTCCAAATTCATCCTCATCTTGATTTTCTCTTCTGCGTAACCCATACAATTCACACTTCAATTTATAGCGTAAAGAATTTGGTAATTTCAATGATGTATATAGCTAATTAATTTAAATATACAGAGATGTGGAGTATTGTTTTCTCTAATAATAGAATGAATATGAAATAAGAAAACTATGTGAAAACATGTTATTGGATCAAATCAACTCGACATATCTTTTACGAGTAATTCAACTTGAATATCGATACATGAAAGATTTAAAAAAAATATATAAAAAAAAATCTTACTGAGATTGCGGATTTCAGTTTTAGGCTCCGAATGGTGACCACATATTGGCGGGATGAAAAAAGCGGATTTAAAATGCGGTACGGGTTAAACTACGGGACGTGTATTATGCGGGACAAGTGCGGTTAGTAAAAAAATGCGGTGCAAATTAATTTATAATTGGTGAAAAAGGTAAAAAGCGGTGCAAACTAAATGTTTGATTGGTGAAAAATATAACATGCGTTATATACGAAATACAAATTTTAAATAAATAATTAAAAATAATTATATTAATAATATTAGGGAAATTATAAATTGAAATTGTTTATTTATGAAATTTAAATATCAAAATTGATTTGAAGTAAAAATTTATTTTTTTATATAAAAAATTAAAAACTTATATATATGTTGTTAAATCAAGTAATTAAAAATGGTGAAAAATATGGAAATTAAATATACTATTTTTAATAAAATTGTGAAATCTAGTTAACATATAGATACTACAGAAACTTGATGTATATAAAATAATTGAACTATATTTTACATTTTTTTTGTCGACCACTATATTTTACATATAGAATAGATTGTCTATAGTTTTTTGTATTTTTTATAAATCTATTTTTTTAGTTAAGCTGTTTCTGAAGATTATAACAACTTGAATTAAAAACCACGCTTAATATATAATTTTAAGCGTGGTTTTTAATAGATTTATAAACCACGTGGTTTTTAATTCAAGTTGTTATAATCTTCAGAAACGGCTTAACTAAAAAATTAGATTTATAAAAAAATACAAAAAACTATAGACAATCTATTCTATATGTAAAATATAGTGGTCGACAAAAAAATGTAAAATATAGTTCAATTATTTTATATACATCAAGTTTCTGTAGTATCTATATGTTAACTAGCTTTCGCAATTTTATTAAAAAATAGTATATTTAATTTCCATATTTTTCACCATTTTTAATTACTTGATTTAACAACATATATATATAAGTTTTTAATTTTTTATATAAAAAATAAATTTTTACTTCAAATAAATTTTGATATTTAAATTTCATAAATAAATAATTTTAATTTATAATTTCCCTAATATTATTAATATAATTATTTTTAATTATTTATTTAAAATTTGTATTTCGTATATAACGCATGTTATATTTTTCACCAATCAAACATTTAGTTTGCACCGCTTTTTACCTTTTTCACCAATCATAAATTAGTTTACACCACATTTTTTTACTAACCGCACTTGTCCCGCATAATACACGTCCCGCAGTTTAATCCGTACCGCATTTTAAATCCGCTTTTTTCATCCCTCCAATATGTGGTCACCATTCGGAACCTGATTACATTGTGCGGAAACATTTTTTCCTTTGATAAAATGGACCGCACTTGAACAATTAGTTTTTTTTATTATTTTATTAGAAAAACGTCCCGCACTTTAAATAATTTGCTGAATGGTAACTAACTAGTGATATGTTATGGGACCCACTAATATTTACAAAATACCGCACCGCTTCTCGGTTCCCATTCAAGGCAGCACCAAGAGCTCCATCCATAAGAGAAGAAAACACAAGGAGAAGAAGAAACAGAATGGACTCGAAGATGTCATCTTAATATTTATATCTGTTACTTATTACAAATTTGACCTACTTTAATTTGCATACGTCTGAATCTGATATATATAATCACTGAATCTGACCTAATAAACTCTCTATCAGCTCTACTTAATAACTACTCCCTCTGTTTCTTAAAGAAAATTGTTTTGGGTTTTTCACACATATTAATTTTTTTTAAAAAAAGTCTTTTCTAACCTTGTTTTATTAGTTATTACTTTAGTTTTCTATAAAATAATAAATGTTATAAGGGTAAATTAAGTAAAAAAGAACAATAACTACGAAAATATCATTTTTTTTGAAACAAATTTTTTTTTTAAAACAACCTTCTTTAAAGAACAGAGGGAATATGTTTATTGCATTTATAGATAATAAAGAGGTGGAGATAATAAGAGAGTTTAACATATTGTAGAGACTTTTGGTAAAAACAAAAACATATTGTGGAAACTTAAGGCGCACAAAAAAAAAATGAAGGGCAAGAAAAGAAAGAGAGAGCTGAAGCTATGGATGACTTAGTTTGACTTGACAAGGTTTTGGGTTTTAGTGGTCTACGCTCACCATGTTGCATTATTTTCTTTTTTTAATAATAATTGTTGTTCGGGACAAAATTTTGAAGTTTCGTACGAATGGCTTATGCATGGACTTGGGAGAGGTATGCAAGTTTATGGAATAGCGGATAAGTTTAGGTAGGTGCACATAGTCGGTCGTCATCCGTCATCCGTGGTTAATTTGCACATGTAGAATGGCATCAAATGCCTCTGGAAGAGGGGAAAAATGATTTCTCTCCCAAATGCTTTTTGAGGTCCAAATCAGGCATTTTCTAGTGAAAGTGGTTTATTCGGAACATGTGTGTGGATTGTGTGAGAACTCACATCTATGGACGAGACTCTTATTTAGTAAGTTTTGTGTAGCTATGGCGTATTATATCTAATGACGTATATTTTAGTTCAATTGATATTTCAAATTATTTTTGTAAAAAGGTCTCAAGTTAATTTGGTACAAAATTAATACTACTTTTCTTATCGAGATTTTCTTTTTTACCTTTATGTTGAAAAAATAATAGTTTTTAAAGTATATTATGAAATATTTAGAAATTAACATTTTTTAAAACTACCAAAACAGAACAAAATTGTATATATATATATAACAAAACATAAAAGCAAGAAAAAGAGAAAAGTTATTAGGATTATGAAACAAACTCTCTTTAACAAAAAAAAAACAAATTCCAGCTATTTATAAAATAAAGTTAATTTCTAAAGAAAAAGTTAGTGACACTAAACAACAATGGCTTTGAATGGGAAGCAGAACATATGCAAAATCAATGCAGATCAATTTTAATAAAGAGAAAAGTTATTAGGATTATGAAACAAACTCTCTTTAACAAAAAAAAAACAAATTCCAGCTATTTATAAAATAAAGTTAATTTCTAAAGAAAAAGTTAGTGACACTAAACAACAATGGCTTTGAATGGGAAGCAGAACATATGCAAAATCAATGCAGATCAATTTTAATGCAGATCAATTTTAATGCAGATTGTTATGTATTATTGCACCATTCATAAATTAAATGAAGAACAACAAAATTAATAATAAAAAATAAATGTTCAGCATGCGGATCTAATTTTCTTTTCTGAATTTAATTAATTTATTAACTCTTAATTAACATAAATGATGGTTTCTTAATTAATTACACTTCCATATTTTACGTTCAAATCTATAGATCTCATAAATAATGGTTTCTCAATTAATTACACTTCCATATGTATTATTGAAAAAGTTGTATCAATACTGTCCATTTGTAAATATAAAAGTAAGTATCTTATCCATGCTGATGTTTCTGTATGACGAGTATTAGAATTCACGTTTTTTTACACGAGACGCCATATCTACTCTATTTTGATGGGGAGAAGAAGTATTTTTGAGGTGAAATGAGTTAACAATTCTCTTACACTATTTATAAGCAGGTTAAAAAGAAAAAAAAAGGAAAAAAAAACCTTCCTAACAATGATTGGGTGCCTGCCTCTCGTCCAACTCCTTTTCTCTCTTACATGCAGACCAAAAAAAAATTACTCTAGAACTTATCTACATGTAGATATCTAATATTTTAATATTTTATTTTGCTCTGCAATAAATAAAGATGAATGGAGCATTATTGCAGATTGTACTGCATTTTAGTTGTAATGCAAACTAATTATAAATTTGGAACATTATTGCAGATTGTACCCGCGTGTACATGTTTTATTATAAATTTTTAAAATTGTAATCAATATAATATTTTAAGTAACTATACATCTCTTTTGTAATAATTTATTTTTATGTTTATTGGTTCTTTTACTTTCAATTTTAAATGTTTTTTTGGTTTTTAGATGTTTGGGTTGCTGCGGCGGAGATTGGCGACGATGACAGAGAATTATGCTGTAGATTTAATTAGTTTTCTCCTTCTTGATAGTCACAGACCCAACAGCCATTCTTTATTTTATAATATTGTAACTCTGTACATTTCATAAAAATGAACAGAACACGAGCTTCAGTTAGTTTCTGCTATTGTGTTTTGAGAAAATATCTTACTCTATAAATTTTGAAGCTTGTTCAGTAGTCAAATTGTTCATTAGCTCATCAGCACGAGTTACCGGGAAATGGTTAACTTTCTGGTATAAACCTGACCACCAAACCAAACCGGATTAAATCTCCATTTTAGTTTGTCCTAAAAACGTGTTAGTCCTTTGTCCTTCAATCTCGAGATTTAAATTTCGGGCAATTTTAAAATAATAGATGTATAGAGTCGCATAGTTTTGATCGTCGGTTTTCCTAATTATTCAGTCTGTTTTCTATTTTCATTTCTGTACGTACCATTTCTTTACTAAAAAGATGGAAACCGAAAAGGAACAAATTGGACACGGGATAAAAATATTCAAACATTATTTGATTACATGCTTTTCGATTAATTAACACACTAAAATTTGGAAAAAAATCTAACCGACGTAAGCCGAACACTGAGAGGATTGCATGTCTTTCCAATTAGTAAAAATCACACATAAAAGGTATTAAACCTTGTTGATACTATAAAATGTCTTAAGATAGAACTTAGTAATAAAAGAGATATAAATGTTCATATTATCTGTGAAATACTTAAATAAAAATGCATTGATGTGTTAATAAAAAGTAAAGAGATGTGTTGTTAAGAAAAAACCAAAGACATGTGTTCTAAAACGAAGAAAGAAGAGATGTGTTATGAAAACCAAGAACGAAAACATCTGATCTTCATAGCTTTAGTCAACTATTTAGTCAACTATCACATAGTTCGTTTCTTTATATCATGATGTCCAACTCCATCTTCAAAGTCCATATAATGAACTGTGATTCAGATATATATCTTGGAGAGAAGAAACAATTTAAACGACTATCCAAAATACTACGTATAGGAACAGTCATACCTTTTCATCTAAAAGAAGTAGATCAAAACTCATGAGTGCTCCATTCAGTTTGAAATTTCAAACTTCCCAAGAACGCAAAAGACGGGCAGTAATGTTTTGGTTGGATTTCCCTTGTTCAAGTTTGTCTAACGGAATATATGTAGGCAACAAAGTACCAAGATATTCTCCTTCCATGTTGATTTTAACAAATCTATGAAAGAAAATAGTACCATTAGAAGTGTGATTACACTAATAGAATTAGAAAGGGAGAACTTGTTGAAACGCAAGAAGCAATAAACTTACTTGTGCTCTTGATTCATCTCAGGGAGTTTTCTCCCAGGCCCGAACCCCAAAGAGAAAACCTTAGATCCGCCGCTAATCAATTTGACGACTCCGCCACCGCGGGTCGTCTCCCTCTCACCGCCGATGAGGCTCTCTAGACGGGTTTTGCTGGGGCGTCCTTCTCTCGTCCGTCTGCTCAACGAATTCGATGACTCTTCCTCTTCCAATCGAAGACACAGTTGCGATTTCGGTCACCACTGAAGCGATTCTTCCTCCTCCAACTAATGGCTTTGTTGCGATTCTTCCTTCAAGTGATAGTTCTGTCGAGAATTCAGACATCACAGTGACTGGTGCTCTTGATTTATCTCAGGGATTAACATATGTTACGCCACCTCTCGTTCCTCTTCTTGGAGCGTGGGCGAAGCCTCCAAAGCTAGTTCCTGACGCTGTCTCAAGCAAAGATCCACCGTCAATGGCAACTATTTTGGGTAGGGGTAAAACCAATCGAGATTCAGAAATTCCTCCCCCTGAGGTTAAGCCAGATGGTTCTTTGAGATTTCCATGGGCTAAAAGGATGGAACCTTCTATCCGCAACCTCTACAAGACAACAACGCCAAGTTACATGGAGGATGGTACTCCTAAAGTACACATTCCAAACCACGTACTAAGGCAGGGGCTTGAAAATCAAAAAGAGTATATCATTGGGCAGTTCTATAGGTGCTACACTCCTTCAGGAGGTCTCATACATGCGGTGACAAACCGTATTTGGGGCATGAAGTGTAAGATCTTCACTCGTAAACTTGATGAGTCTTCTTTTCTGTTTCATATCCCGGATAAACAAACTAGGGATTGGGTATTACAGCGTGGGTTATGGCACGTAGATGATTGCATTATGTTTGTTGCCCCTTGGACTCCTGCTGCTTCACTAGCTTTGCCTGAAATCACTTCAGTTCCGGTTTGGGTTACATTAAAGAACATCCCCAGCTGTCTTTACTCAATCAAGGCGATTAGTTGGATAGCATCTGGATTAGGTGAACCTATGCTCACTAATAAACCGTGGCTTGACCCGACCCAAATCGGTGAGGCTAAGCTCATGGTGGAAGTAGAGCTAGTTAAGGGTTTTCCGGAAAGAATTCTAGCTGAAGATGAAATAGACAATGTTTCTATGGTGGATGTAGAGTATTCTTGGCTTCCAACCAAGTGCAACAAATGTGGACAGCTAGGTTATAAGGAATCTAGATGCCTCCTTCGTTCTGGTCATCCCATTAACTCTGCTCAGCCTGCTTCAGGTCCTATATCGACCTTAGTTGTCAAGATGGGTTCAGCTCCTGTGTCATTTGATGTTCTGCCTGCTACTGTTGAGGATGTTGTTATTGATACTACAGCCACAAAAGTTGTCATCAATTGTGATGAGAATGTCACAAATATGGATGGTTTTACTGCTTCACAGGAAGCTCCTTTAGATTATGTCTCTCTAGCTGTCTCTGATGTTGCAGCTTCACTTATTTCAGCTCCGTTAGGAGCCATTACTTCAGCCTCCCCTCTTTTTGATGTTGCAGTCAATGATGCAATGTCACCTATAACTGTTCCAGCCTCACCATTTGTGCAAGTTGTCACAACAAAGACCGCTTCTACTACTCCTATTATTATAGAATCTGCACGTTCTGATGGTGCACTCTCAGATGGTGTTCCTCCTGTTTCGTTAAACTTTTCAAGTCTTCCTCAATCAGGTTCATGCAACTTTGGTAATCAATTTGCTGTCTTTGATGAGGGAGCGTATACAGGGTTTGAGATAGGCGATTCGTCTTCTCAGAAAACTCGAGGAGGAAGATCAATCAAACCCACACAAAAAGTCCAAGAAATGCAATGGACCTTGGTTCGTGGTCGAGGCAACCGTGGCCGTGGAAGTCGAGGTGGCCGCGATGCACCACATTAGGATAGATAGAGAGCCTAATTCTCTATTACTACTCCTACTTCTTAGCTCCTACTTAATTGTACGGTTGCCTTTGCTTGTTAGTATCTTTTTCACTCTTTCAAACTATATGACCTTTGCTTGTATCTTTGTATTACTTTTATGCATTTTAATATGAATATCCTTTTCAAAAAAAAAAAAAACTTACTTGTAATGAATGGAGAAAGTTAAGATGAAGTGATACTAAACTTTGCAGAAGCGATTATTTATAAGAGATTGTGGTTGAGATATGAATTTTCGTAATGAGAGGATATAATTAATGAACACGGAAAATCATATTTACTTAATGGTTAATGATTTTGAGATGAGAATAAACGGAATTTTGAGTATCAAATGTACTAAGACTAATTACTAAAATGTATAAATGCAATGAACTACAATTAAAGTATACTAAGTAGTTAAGTAATCATATGACCATTTCGGTTGACCGGAAATCAAGTTTGACCTTTGGAGCACAACCATAGGGAATAAACTGATCAATACTCTATAAGTTTCCAATTAAACAATATCACCGTCCATGTCCATTTCATCCCGATGACCAAAATTTTAGTTGAAATTACATGATTGCAATTTTTAACTTTACAATATCATGAACCTCTTACACTTAATATTCTAATGCTACCATTTCATTTGATGTTTATAAAAAAGAGAACTTGTAGTACTACAGATCTCTAACAATTGCACATAGTTTTCAGACAACCCCAAAGAGTTTCACTAAACAAAATTCACAGTTAAATAACAATTTTTATTACAGGTTCTCAAGTATCAACAACCAGTGATTCATATCGAGATTAAATGGCTAATGAAACACAGATTCTAACCTTTCTCTGATTAGATCGCACACTATTCAGACCTTGTCATTACATCTGGAAGGGGTCGTATACTCCAGTCTGCATTTTGGTATCTGCAGCCAATTAGCAAAGAAGACGTTGAATAATGAGTGAAAAGAGGAAACGAACAAAGGTTAAAAATTTGAATAGTTACACACTGTTTATTTGCAGCAACTCCACAATAATGCTTCTGAAGAAATTCCAGACTATTTCTCTCCAGCTTCAGCACCCTTGAGGCCTGAAAGATTCAAGGGAATCAAAACTACCACAAAAACACTGGCAGACAACAAAAAGTAAAAGTACTGTTTGAGAGAAAACTATTGTTTTATGACAAGAATATCACTAAAGGCACCTTCGCAAATTGATGAATGACATTCCGGTGTGGTGATAATGGAAAAAATAACACAGAAACAGAAAAGTTCTATTTTTCCCAGTTACACTCTCTGGAGCATATATGAAAGCGAAGACAGACAAGGTAAGTTTCATATTATATCAATAAATTGTCTTCATTCTGGTATATTACCAAAATATTTTTAATTAAAGTGTTCTCATACGAATTCAAGAAACATGCCATGGCTAGCAAATTTTTTTTTACCAGAAATCAAACTTGTCTTGTATCAAAGAGATTGCATACATATATGCCAAAGTCCCGTTGAAGCCAATTAATATCCCGATCTGCTCCATGCATTACCTTGTTAAATTTAATTTCTTCAATATTGCAATCTTCAAATAATTTAAATTTATATTCTAGGGATTATGTTATGTAGAAAGGAACTTGGGGCATTTTGGAGAAAACCTTTTTCTTTTTAGGGTCTTTGAAGATATCCCTGCGATAAGTACCATTGTGGTCCCAAAGCTTGAATGTATCAACTATGTAGACCTCGGTTCTGGTAGAGATTTGCATCAAGCATGTTAATCCTTGAAAAGATCTATACTGATTATGCTCCAGATCAACCTAAGGAACAGAAAAAAAAACACATAAGAGAGGAAGGGTAAGCAAGATTTGCCAATAAAAAACAAGAAGAGATATTAGCTAATCAGGAGAGAAAGCATAATAAGAAAAGGTAGCCTTTAATTTAAGTTATTTCTGTCTGTATATATACTGGGAACAAAGACTTTTAGGAGAGAAAGCATAATCGGAAAATTCTCATCCTCCTCAATATACAGACAATGATTCGCATATTGGTAGTTCACATCCACATTAGTTTCACAAAACTTCCTACAATTGAACGAAAAAAATTCATAACATAATCAAACTTCATACATCCTTCACCAAAAAGTGTCACGTTCTAACAATGCATTAAACATTGGACTAAAACAAAAGCCAGAAAACTCTTTGACACTATGCAATTTAGCAGCTAAATCCTTCAGATCATTGACTTCTTCAACAAGCTTGAATGGAGTCCCTTCCAACGGGAGGAGCTTAACAGGTTTCATCTATGTTATATTTTTATCATGTTTATCTTTCTCCTTGGTGTTCATTTTTCAATACATTAATGGCATATTCTGCATTTGACTATATATCCAATGCTCATCTATATGATTTCCTCGTGCTTATGAATCCTATTGGAAGCTGAAAATGTCAGAGATAGAGAGACTCACCATTGCTAACTTCTCCAAACTCAGAGAAGACCTTTCTTAAACGCCCTTCGCTCACTGAATCCGGAAACCATATAAATCACATTTGAATTGAACCGAACACCGATTCAATTTTCATATAAACCTAGGCAGGTGCAAGAACAGAATTCAAAAAGAAGAAATCGAGTCAGAAATAACCCTTAATTAAAATCGACGAGATAGAAGTGGGGAGAGAAGTTGAATCTCTCGTTCCATCTTCCGAAAGATCTCCGTTGAGGGCTGATAACAGATTTTTGGAGTGTTAAACAAAGCTTTTAGCATGCTCATGTCATTGCAATAATTAAGGGTTAATCCAATTTGGGAGGTTGAAGAGATACCAAGAATACAAAAACTTTTGGTAAAGCTAAGCAGATTCGGATTAAATGGGTGAATTATTCGAAATAAACTACTTGTGATGATCTACTGAACTTGATTTGGGAGAAGGGTCTAGAATGGAGTTGGCTTGCCTTCAGTATCATTCCCTTTTTCTCCTTCTTAGTCACGTGGCTCTTCATTTCCGGAGGTGGAGCGTTCGGCCTCTTCGGGTTGTATCTCTTCTGGCTTATATGCAGGAAGACTACGAAGTTGTTCACGTGGTCGATCCTTGCTCCTACCGTGGCTAAGAAGGGTCTTCCAAGTATCAGTGGTTTGTCTTTGTCCTCCCCCATGTCGAGCACATGGAAGTCTGTAGGCACTATCTTATTCCCGACAAGAAGTTGAACGTTGTGGATCACGCCATCTGACTTCTTTCTAGAAGAGTCTTCGAACACTAGTTGTGTAGGTGAGGGGAAATAAGTCGTAACTCCCAACTTTTCAGCGACTGCCATTGGCATGACATTGATATTGGCTCCCGTGTCGCATAGACAATCCTTGAAGTTGATTCCCGTGATCGAGCATGGGAAAGTAAATGCGCCTGGATCTTCTTCTTTCTTCAGTTTGCTGAACCCGCGATTCTTCGGGGTATCGAAAAGTGGACTGGCCGTGTCTCTCTTTATCGATGGGAAGAGTGGGACGAACCTGCACTTTTCTCCCACGGCTGGTTCTGGCTCCTTAGCCTCGTCGGCGACAGCTGAGATCGCGTTACAGAATCCTTTCGGGTTATCCTCTACTTTTCCGGGAAAGATCCCTGTTTGCCTCTTGATGGCTTCAGCGGTTTGAGAGACTTGCATGTCTAATTTCTTCACGTGGGAAGAAAGGGTTTCGAACTTACTGTTCAGGTCATTGTATATGCAATCTACCTTGATGTTGAGATCCTTGACCGATTTTTGTTGGGATAACAGCAGTTGTTGCATCAGTCCTTCGAGTTTGTCCTCTCGAGATGGGTAGGGTGCGTTCGGTGCAGCTTGCGGCGCTCCTTGCTGATTGTTGTAGGGCGTGAGCTGAGAGTTGTAGGGTTGTTTCGCCTGGTAGGTCCCGTTGTTTCCGTAATTCACGTTCTGGAACTTGTTCTGGTAGGGTCTTCCTTGAGGTGGATACACTTGATCTCGCGGGTTCTCCACGTTTGGGTTCCGGTATGACAAGTCGTTGTTGTTCCTGAAGTTGTTGTTGGATCCACTGTTGATGTTTCTGTTTGGATATGAATTCTGTCCTCCTATGAAGTTAATCTCTTCTTCCGCGTGTAGGACTCGTCTCCATCGTCCCCCGGGCTAGATTCTTCTCTTTCTGCCGCGGTATCACACGCACTGATATTGCGCTGCTGTCCTTTGAGCAGCTGGCTCATCATATTCTTCAACTCGGCTATCTGCTTAGAATCGGAGTCTCCGGTTCTTGGATTCCTATCGTAATCCGGACAGTTATTGCTATTGCTTACACGAGGTTCTCGATGAGTGCGCGTCCTTGTCGCTCTGTCTTTGTCGTGAAATCTCCATTGCTGGCTGTGTCGAGCGAGAGTTGGTATCTAGCTTGCAGTCCACGGTAGAACGTATTAAGCAAGCTGGCTCCGGAGAAACCATGGTGAGGGCAGTCGCGCTCATAGTCCTTGAATCGCTCCCACGCCTCAAAGAATGATTCGACCGGTCCTTGTTGAAAGCCTTGGATCTTGTTTCTCAGCAAGTTGGATCGAGACTTAGTGTAGAAGTGATTGAGGAAGGCCGACTTGCATTCCACCCAGTTAGTGATCGATCATGGTGGTAGAGTCTTCAACCATCTATGAGCCTTGTCGCTCAAAGAAAATGGGAATAGCTTACACTTCAGATAGTCGGGAGGGATACGGTTCGTCTTCGTGGTGCTGCAGATTTCCTCGAATAACTCGATGTGGTCCATCGGGTGCTCGTTTGATAGTCCGTGAAACTGGTTTTGCTTCACCAAAGAGATGATTTGCGGTTTGATCTCCAACTCGTCCTCATGGGGGACGTTAACTTGAATCGCTGCTCGATTATGGAAGTGCTGATCAGGAGTATCGTGATCGGCTATGGTACGGTTCCTAGCTCGCCTCGGAAGGTTGGCTGGCGGGATAGGTCGGACGGCGTCTCGGTCATCCGGTCGGACAATGGGGTTTGCTTGGTTCGCTATGTTTCCGATGATCGGATTGTGTCCTCCTTGCTGCAAGGCAGGATCGCGTTCTTCTTCGTCCGAGTCAGCCTCGGGATTGGTGTTGATAGGGTTTCCATTGTTGTCGAGCTGTGGCTCCCCATCTCGTAAATCGTTAGGTGCTCGACCAGTGTTGCGAAGAACTTCTTCGCGGTTTCGTTGAGCTTCAAGAGCGGCCTCGTTCTCGGCCATGCTGATCTGTCTTCTTAACCTTCGGATTTCTTTTTCGTGCCTGTCGATCTCGATGTGGCGGGGTAAGACGTTGGAAGCGTTCCTCCTAGTGGTCATACACCTGAAACATGAGAAGTAAACACAAGAAAATCGTGAGCAATGAACGGAAAAGCTTGAAAATCAACGTGGTCTAAAAGACAAATTAGAAACTGAAAATTCGCAAAAGCAAACAATCCCCGGCAACGGCGCCAAAAACTTGATGCGGGGTTTCTTTTACTTCAAGTTTTACCCCTAAGATAGCTGCAAGTGCACAGCAATCACAGTAGTATATTAAGGGATCGAATCCACAGAGATTGTTGTTTTGCGAAAGTCCTAAGATTTCTAACTTCTTTAAACCAAATGGGAACTTGGGGGATGCAGTGTGTCACGATTTGCAGTAATGATATCAAGCAGCAGAAAAGAATTAAACGGTTGTAAATCAATGAATAAAAGGCGTTGGGTTCAGGGACATTCTCCGGGGTTCATGGATCGGATCTAACAAGCAACAGGATAGGTTCTAGATGATTTAATAGGTTAGGTTCTTAAGCTGAAACGGTCGACTATGACTACCCCGCCTTCACGGATCTAGCCACCTGCGTTTGTCTTTCACTGCGGATATGATTTCTCATCCCACGATGCAAGACAACCGCGCATACATATCATTCACCTATTTGTAAACACTCGCGGTGCGGTCCGTCGATATGCCTAAACATCCTACGGTGCGATCCGCTCGTTAACCCCTAGATCGAGACAATAGACCACATTTTCATGTATCTAATCATCCTAGAATCAGTTGCTAATTGATCAGAGAAGCAAACATGCAATAAGAACGAGACATCAACGAAGATACCTAAAAGGAACTCTATCTCTATCAACCTAGCGAAATCAATCCATGATTAAACCCTTTCGAAAATCCCCTTAAAAACCCAACTAGATGACTACTCGTTCATGGGAACGAGAGACATCTTCGAGATATGAAAGGTGCGAATCGTATTAATGAAAAGAGCAAAGTGAGAAAACTTCTTTAAAGGGAAATCGATTGAACAAGGGTTTTCTTAAAGTATTCAAAAGCAAAGAACTAAAAACGAAAGATGAAAGGGAAAAGGAGGAAGGATAGGCGGCTGCAGAAGAATTCTCTCTCGAGATCCTCGACTCCGGGGCCGTCGAACTTTCTCTCTTCTCCTCTCTCTGTGCGGCGCAGATGTGTCTCGTCGTCTCTTCTATGTGTGTGGCGTCACCCCCCTTCTCTGAAACCCTAAGACTCCTTTATATAGGCTTTCGGTCTTCAGAAAGTGGGCTTCACGTTTTAACCTCGGGAAAATATTGGATAAGTGCAAACGGGCTCGGGATGGGCCGGAGTGGTGTGGCCGCGCGAGCGACCAGGCGTGGCGCGGCCACTTGTCTTCTGAGGATCCGTGGCGCGGCCGGCCTTCTTCTGGGAATGTGTCTGACGGGCCTTCTTGCTTCCTTCGTTACTTGAGATTGAGATCCAACCGTGGGATTGCTCTCAAACCACTTCGAGGTGAAAGACAGCTGATAAGGCTACCTTGTCTCCAAATATGATCTTGATCTTGTGGTGGGAAGGTCGTCATCTGATGCTGAACTTATGGCTCCGAGCACATGTCCTTCGAAGTTCCCGTTTTGCTCCAAAATGTGTCATTTTTGTCCAATTTTCCTGAAATGATTTTTAAAACTAGAAAACGTGGAAATCGCCTTAAAATCGTTGAAAACCGGGTCAAAACACTTATAAACGATCTTGAAATAATAGGTTTTAGGAGTAAAATATGAGTGTTATCAATGCTCTTTGGGCATATAGGACAGCCTTCAAAACACCAATAGGAACGACGCCTTTCAACCTCCTCTATGGCAAGTATTGCCATCTCCCTGTGGAGCTAGAGCACAAAGCTCTTTGGGCCGTGAAGCAGTTAAACTTTGGAGCTAGAGCACAAAGGCTTGTGCAACTTAATGAGCTTGATAAGTTGAGGATGGATGCAAGATATACAAGGAGAGGACTAAAGCCTTTCATGACGAAAAGCTAGTGCTCAAGGAGCTGAAAGTGGGAAGTCTGGTTCTGCTCTACAACTCACTTTTGAAGTTGTTCCCCGGGAAGCTCAAGTCCAGGTGGTGCGGTCCATTCGAGATTAAGGAAGTATTACCGTACGGGGCAGTGACTTTGATTGGCACGAGAGGAGAGAGCTTTACCGTGAACGGACACAGGGTAAAACCTTACAAGGCAAGTGACTGTGGCAAGGAAAGCACCACACTGCTTCTACAAGATCCCCCACTCGCCTAAACCAAATAAAGTCGAGCTAAACGACGTTAAACAAAAGCGCACTTGGGAGGCATTCCCATGTTTATCATTGTACATAATTTTGGTTTATTTCTGTTTCAGTTTTATGCTTTGCAAGTTTAAGTGTGTAGGAACAGGGAGGATGAAACCGAGGAGCAAATTCTTGTAATTAATAAAAGAGAAGGTAGGCAGAAGATCGAGTGCACGATCGACCACTGCTGACTCGATCTTTACTAGATCGATCAAGCAAATCGGATCAAGTCACTCGATCCTTAACGGATCGAATATGACGATCGAGTGAATCATTCGATTGCGAGAGGATCACCCACCCACGCGTGTAAATTGCATTACAAACGGGGTGTGGATCGACTAGGTTCACTCGATCTGGATAAAACGATCGATATCCAGATCGATCATGTCACTCGATCTTCGCCGAAATGACCTCGCGATTGACTTGGGAGCTCGATCTAAAACAGCGAAATCCCGGCCACGCGGGATCACGAATCAAGAAAGCCAATCGATCTAAGGCTCGATCTGATTCCGATCGACCAACCGATCGATCAGACCACGTACTCGCGGGCCAAATAGGCATGAGATCGAGGTCAAGATCGACCAATTTGACTCGATCTCATGCCCAAGTGAGATTTCGAATTTCCCTCTCTTTCTCTTTTCCTCCTTTTTTGAATTTGAATTCTGGTCAAGGCTGACACTTTGACCTTGGTAGCTGTGCTTTGACTACGATTTTCAATAACTCTTACATGCATAGATCCAAAATGTCTCTCTTTATAAAAACCTTGCCCCATACTCTCATTTACTTGCATCAAAACTAAATTTTAAAAAGAGAGAGAGTGTGAGTTTTTATTTTTAAGGGCAAGAAAATTCTAGCTTCTTTCTTATTCCAAAGGTATTTTGAATTCTTGATTTTCCTTTCCAAATGATTATTTGATTTGGGATTTTGCCTTTAATTTTTAGAAATCGCCTAAGATTTGGGAAATATTCTGAGATCTTCCAAATTATTGCAAGCTCCCTCATTCTTCTTGCAAGCTCTTTCATTTCAGGTACAATGGCAACAAGGTTTGGATACTCACCACAAGCTGGGCTGATCGTATGGACTGAAGAGGAAAAAAGGACTCGCATGAGACTCAAGAATAGGAGCATCGAGCCTACAAGGTTTGCGAGCACAGCCTTCTTCGAAGAGATTGGGCTACTTGGTCCTTTTGATGAACTGCTCGGCAACATGGAGCTCGGCGTGCTAGCAACCTTGGATTGTCCAACTTACCCGGAAGTGACGTTGCACTTCATATCCACATTGAAATTCTCCTACGACAATCCAAGAGCACCAACACCATCAACCGGACGCATGACATTCAAGATCCGGGGGAATGTGTTCAACCTGACCACGGATGACATATGTGAGGCATATGAGTTCAATGCCGAAGCTCCTTCGGCTGAGTTCCCGCAGTTTGAGTCGGCAAACTCGATGTGGGACTTAGTTGGTGAAGGCACTTTCGAGAGCAATGAGTCCAAGATTGAAGAGGTTAGGAATCCCTTGCTGCGGTACACGTTGCAACTCCTCACTAACACCATTGGGGAGAAGACATCAGATTCAACCATAGAAGGGAATGAATTCAGTTTTCTATTCGAAGGCTTGAAGGAGATTTTGTGGGATGAGGGTTGGCTCACGGCTAATGAGGACGACCCGGTGGATGACAACTTTGGGGAAGAGGTCAACTACGGATGCATCCTAGCTACTGCCTTGGTCAAATACAAGAGGATGATCCGTAGGTCGACGACACGCCCTATCTCAATAGGAGGGTTTCTAACTCCCCTCTTCGAGAAAGCGGGAGTTGACCTCACATTCTTCCAAGCATGCACAGAGAGAGCCTACATGGACCACGACTATATGCTCGCAAAAGGTTTCTTTGGACCTCCACCAGCTCCCAACACGTTTGCTTATTACTTCAAGAATAAGCAAAACGAGCAAAAGGCTTACATCCTTCCAAGCCCCCACGATATGCTAATCAATTGCCTTGAAGGACTCGAGTTCCTCCCACCGGATGATGAGTGCTACATGGCGTTTGGAAGCACAGCAACAATCCCCATCTTCATAGACTCCTCCTCACCAACCTCCTCCTCCACTTCGCAGGATTGA
>JAHZTW010000001.1:154716469-154806842 GCA_020283515.1 Alliaria petiolata
TCTAAGTAAATAAAGAAAATATGCTAGGTGGTCTTAAGAAAGCAAAAGAGCCGAAAAGGGCCAAAGAAAGAAAAATAAAATATATAAGGCTGCCTAGAGATCAAAGAAGAGCTAAGTTAATAGAATAGATTACTCCATTCACCGAAATTAATAAGGTTGAAGAAGTTCCCCCTTAGAGGTTTAAAAAGAAGAAATGAGGTTGAAATTCAAAGGGTTTAGCAAAGCACAAAAAGCCTTGAGGAAAGGGTAGATCCTAGAGGGTTGAGTGAGCTAAAAAAATGAATGAGAGAGGCATAGGAACATTGATAGCATTTCAGGTAGATGAAAATCCTTGCTTGTATGCATCACTTGTTTCTTACCTTTAGCATTATGCATGTGGTTCAATCTTTCTTGAGTGCAACCCCTACTTAAATGCGAAACCGGATGAATTGAGATCATTTTTATCTCAAAAGCCCAGTCCCTTAAGCCAAATGAATTTACTTTCCTTGCAATGTCATGATTCAGGGTTTTATACTTAATGAATGTTAAAGAGTTGGTTTAATAGGGAGGCTTGTTTTGATTGAACTCTAGGTACATTTGAATGTTGAGATGGGCATGGCTAACTCTTTTGGAGTAGAATAGGTTCACCTGCATTTTAGAACTAAGAACTAGGATGTTGAGTTGATCATTATTGTTGGCAACCGTGGATATTGAGCTCCCACTTTCAAACCTCTCTCCCTTGCTTGAATTTTGTTTGCTTGAGGGCAAGCAAAAGACAAGTTTGGGGGAGTTGATATACTCATATATTTCGCATATTTTGCTTGCATTTAGAATACATTTTCATATTTATAACACTCAAAATAGACTAGTTTGCACCAATTGTCTCATTTTAGGTCCTTAGGCACTTTGCATTAGCATTTGCATGTTTCGTGCATATTTGCATCATATTCAGGTTGTTTTGGACACACTGGAGCTATAGAGGTTGCGTGGATCTGCTAAGGAGCAAAAGGGAGTCTATGGACGCTTAGGAGAGTTCGAGCATGTAGCGAAGTACGCGAGGATCGAGCTAGGCAGGTCAATCTAGACGGGATCGACCACAAGATCGAGTCACGAAGTCGTTCCAAGGAAATAGATCGAGTCCAGAGATCGACCGTGATGATCGAGCGCAAGCATGGACGCAATGGAAGAACGAGCGAAAAGATCGAGGGCACGACTCGATCGCTAAAGGATCGATAAGGCGATCGATGGAGGCACTCGATCTACCCAACTAGATCGAGCCGAAGATCGAGCTAAGGAAGACGTTTCGTGCGCAAGATCGAGAGAGAGATCAACGAAGCCTGGTCGATCTCGAGCCTTATCCGACAGCTTGCAAGAATTTGGATTTTAGTGAGGGGACCATTACCCTTTTTGTATAAAAGGCCTTAAACCTATTTTTGGCCATCAATCACTTCTTTATCCTTAGTTTTTGTTTTGCCTCTGTTCCTTTAAGGCAAGAACGCCATTTTTATGTTTTGAAGCTTTTTCATTTTGTAAAACTTTAATCCTTAGCTTTTAATCTAAGTACTTCTTTTAATCTTGCTTATCATTAGTTTCGTTTCTGTTTAAACCCAAACCGAGCATGTTGAATCTCTCGAAACCTGTGTTTATGAGTGATTCGAACATGAGGAGAGAGTAATCCTCCAAGGTTTTGCGGTTTGGGGTGATTAAGAGGGTTTAAGGTTTTAAAGCTTTGGTCTTTCTTGCTCTTAATCCATTCTCTTCTTGGATTTGGGTTTTTAATGCCTAAAAGATCTTGAGAAAGACCTTTTTCTGTTTTCAGGAATCTCTTTGTCCTAGAAAGATTTAAGAGATTCCTTAAAACCAAATCCAAGATACTAATCTTTCCCTTCACACACGCCATGGATGTGAGGGGGATTAGTAAGGCCACTTTTTAGGATCTATGCTTCCTGTTCTTCTCTCTGTTTTTTGATATGTTCATATTTTGCATCATATTTCTCTCCATTTAGTGTAAGTTTGTCATCATTTAGGATCTTTACTTAGCATCATTGTATTGCATTTCGATCATTTAGAGTCTAGGATCTCTTTGCATGTTCTTTTGCATGTTTTGGTGCATTTGGGGTCTTGATCAGGTGAAAAGGACACTATGGAGGCGTGGATGGAGCTGGAGAAGGATTGCATAGCACTTGGGGGAGAAAGGAGTCACCAAGAAGATGAAGGAGAAGATTTCTCGTGCTGGATCGACGAGATGGATCGACGAGTACGTCGATCCAAACTTCCAGGAGTTCGGTTCGATGAAACGGATCGACGTAGCTCGTCGATCCAAACTTCCAGGGGTTCGGATCGATGAAACAGATCGACGAAGTACGTCGGACCAGTTTTCCAGGGGTTCGGTTCGACGACATGGATCGACGAAGTCGTCGAACCAAACCCAAACGCCAACAAGAAGAAGCCGAGAGACAAGGACATCGAACCAATTCGGCAGGGGTTCAGATCGATGAACTGGATCGATGAACACGTCGATCTGAACCCAAACTTTTTCTTTTTGTCATCCTCATGGGTCCCTCCTATAAATACTCTTTAGACCTAATTTTTATGTTAAGTTTTATTCTCTCTAGTCTTGTCAAGAACCTTTTAGCCACTTTGAGAAAAGTCTTGTATTTTGCTTTGAATCTTTTAAGTTTTATGCAATATCTATCTTGAACTTCCATTAATCTTTTCTCTAATCATGCTTAACCTTTCTCTTATCTTTGATTTGATGGGTTTAAATATGATTAGTGAGTAGTTCATTAGAAACTTGGGGATGTGTTAGATTTAGGGTTTTCTAATGGTTCAATCTTGCAATCTAGGATAGATTCTTTCATCTCTCTTCTTATTAAGGTGTTCTTAATGCCAAATAGCTAATCTTTTGCTATTTGGATCATAAGCATTTCATACACCCACCAAGTGTTTGATGAAATGCTTGAACCAACTTTCTAAGAGATTTACATACCTAGCCTAAAACATCATTAGTTGTCTAGGGTGTTTATCATGCTATTAGACTTGTTATTCATGCTTGCTAATCATTTTAATGCTAAAACATCATTAGTTCATTAGGGTGATTAGTGAAGGGATTAGTGCCACACATCATGGATTAGTCTTTAATTAGTGTTCTAGGCATAGAGATGGCTTGATTAGTTGCTTAAATGATTGCAAGATTGTCCATTTGGTTTCCTAAATCAATGATTCCATCCCTAGGTTTCGTTTTTTAGTAATTTGATAATCCTAATTAGTAGTTAATTGCGTCATTAGTACTCGATTAGTAGTAATTAAGGCTTAGTTTCATATTATTGAACTTGTAGTGTCTCTCTTAGGTTGTGTCTTGTTTTTAATTGTTGCTTATCACCTTAAACCCTTTCAATTTAGCTTAGCTTAAACAAAACTTTGCATTCTTATTGAATCATCTCCCAAGATGGATTGATACCTCAAATATTGCAATGATATGAGCAATTGAGGAATTGCTAACAAGTGTAAAAAGACTTGTTTCAATTTGGCGCCGTTGCCATATTGGGATTCTTTGATCATTAAGATTTGAGTGTAGTTTGAGACTAAGTAATACTTTTGTGTTTATTGACCATTTCATTTTCTAGATTTCAGTTTCCCTTGGATGCACCTAAGATCACAAGGAGACAACAACTTCCAAGGCTTTCAAGAGATTGATCAGTTGGTAAGGGTTGCTAAGATTGCAAGAAGGGAAGCTGCAAGGTTAGAAAGGTTGAGAATGGAAGAACAACAAAGAGTTCAACACCCTCCACCAGTGGCGCATGCCAACCAAGCTCATAATGGAAATGAGCAAGCTCCAAGGGGCAATGGAAACAACTTGCATGCGCCTAGACAAGGGAGAACCATAGGGGCTGGTGATGCTCCAAATATTCACCAAAATAGATATGGTATTCAACCTCCACCGGTTCACAACAACACCTTTGAAGTGAAGCCAGCTTTCATCTCCATGGTTCAACAAGACAAATTCCATGGTTTGCCTATGGAAGATCCCCTTGATCACTTGGATAACTTTGATAGAGTTTGTGGGTTGTTCAAGATGAATGGTGTGAGTGAGGATGCTTTCAAGCTAAGACTCTTTCCCTTCTCTCTTGGGGATAGAGCAAGACAATGGGAGAAAAACTTGCCTCAAGGTACAATCACCTCTTGGGATGAATGCAAGAAAGCTTTCCTATCTAAGTTCTTCTCCAACTCAAGGACAGCCAAGTTGAGGAATGAGATCTCTAGCTTCACTCAAAAGAACAATGAGTCTTTCAATGAAGCATGGGAAAGATTCAAGGGCTACACTATGCAATGCCCTCATCATGGCTTCACACAAGAGTCTCTCCTAAGCACCATCTATAGAGGTGTCCTTCCAAAGATTAGAATGCTTCTTGATACCGCAAGTAATGGGAACTTCTTAGGCAAAGAAGTAGAAGATGGTTTGGAGCTTGTTGAGAATCTTGCCTTGAGTGATGGTAATTACAATGAAGACTATGATAGAGCTCCAAGGGGAAGTGAGTATGAGTCTACAAAGAAAGAGATGAAATCTCTACATGACAAGATGGACAAGCTTATGTCTTCAAATCAAAGGCATGTACATTTTGTTGAAGAGAACCAAGAGGATTGTGAGGATCAAGTTGAGTATCAAGAGGGTCAAGAGGTGGTAAATTTCGTGGGTGGCCAAGGGGGCTACAACAACTACTCAAACAACAACTATAAGGGGAATAACAACCTCTCTTATAGAAGTACTAATGTAGCCAACCCCGGAGATCAAGTCTATCCTCCACAAGCTACTCAAAACAAACCTTTTGTGCCTTACAACAATCAACAAAAGGGTTATGCACCAAGGCCTAACTACCAAGGAGGAAACCAAGGCAACTTTGGTGGGCAAAAGTTTAACCAAGGCAATGCTCCACCGGGTTTTAATCAAACTTCACAAGGTCCTCCACAAGACAATGTTCAGCTTATGCTTCAACAAATACTTCAAGGTCAAGCCAATAGTGATGCTAACATGGGAAAGAAGATTGCTGAAATTAACACAAGGATGGATTCTTCACTTAATGAACTTGCTACTCAAATTGGGGGTCTTCAACAAAAGTTCAAGGAACTTGAGAAAGGCAAGGCTTCTAGCTCAAACTCTCAAGGCACTCTACCGGGAAAGTGTGAGGCAAACCCCAAGGAATACATCAATGTTATCACTTTGAGAAATGGAAAGGAGTTGCCTCCAAGGACAAGTCCGTTAATCAATGAGGACATTGAAATCCAAGATAGGGAGGATAGCTTTGAAAAAGCTCAAGATGCTATAACATTTGATGATGTGTATATTGCAAAGAGAAGCGAGGAAGTGGTAAAGGAGAAGCCAAAAGAAGATGTGCAACAAAAGGAGTCCACCTTTGTTCCTCCACCTTACAAGCCTAAGTTTTCTTTCCTTGGGAGGTTTAAGAAACAATTGGTGGAGAAGTACAAGGCTATGTTTGACAAGCAAATCAAAGACATTGAGCTCAAGATGCCTTTGGTGGATGCTTTTATGATGATTCCACAATATGCTAAGTTCTTGAAGGATACCGTGGCACAAAGAGCAAGGGACATCCAATGAGTTATGTTGCTTACTCAAGAGTGTATGTCAATTATTCAAAGCAATGTGATACCAAAGAAGCTTGGAGACCCCAGTTCTTTCACTATACCATGCGCCCTAGGTCCTCTTGGGTTTGAAAATTGCTTGTGTGATCTTGGAGCTAGCATCAACCTCATGCCCTATTCAATAGCTAAGAAGCTTGGTTTCACCAAGTACAAGGAGTGTGGAATCTCTCTAATACTTGCGGATAGGAGTGTGAGGATGCCTATTGGAGTTCTTGAGGATTTGCCTCTCAAGGTTAGCAACTTCATCATTCCCACGGATTTCATTGTGCTTAAGATGGATGAGGAACCAAAGGATCCATTGATTTTGGGAAGACCTTTCCTAGCTACAGCTGGTGCTATCATTGATGTGAAGCATGGGAAGATTGGTTTGCATTTTGGAAAAGGGGTTGAGTTGAAGTTTTACATAAAGGAGACCTTGAGGAAGCCAACCATTGATGGTCAAGCATTCTACATTGAGACCATGGATGAGTTGGCCGATGAGTTACTAGAGGATATAGCTCAAGAAGATCATCTTAGTGTAGCCCTCACCAAACCACATGGAGAGGATGGGTATTTGCATGAGGAAACACTAGCATACATGCAAATGCTTGATGCACGCAAGACATTAGATGGGGAGGAAAGCTTTACAAGATTGGTAGCTTCATGTGAGGGTAAGGAAGAACTTAACCAAGACAATGGGTCCATGAGGGTTGAGGCTTCAAGTCAAGGACAAGAGGAAAGGCTAGAGGCGCTTGAGGATGGCAAATTGGCTAAAGACCTTGATGAGGATTGGAGTGAACTCAAAGCTCCAAAAGTGGAGCTCAAACCACTCCCCATTGGATTAAGGTATGCTTTCTTAGGCCCTAACTCTTCTTATCCCATCATTGTAAATGAAAACTTGAGTGATGATGAGCTCAACTCTCTCCTTAATGAGTTGAGAAAGTATATGAGAGCTATTGGTTACTCTTTGAGTGATATCAAGGGCATATCTCCTATACTTTGTACTCAAAGGATTCACCTTGAGAATGAAAATGCTTCCTCAATTGAACATCAAAGGAGATTAAACCAAAACCTTAAGGAAGTAGTGAAAAAGGAAGTCTTGAAACTTTTAGAAGCTAATGTGATCTATCCTATTAGTGACAGCACTTGGGTTTCCCCGGTGCATGTTGTCCCTAAGAAAGGTGGAATCAATGTGATTAAGAATAAAAAAGGATGAATTGATACCAACTAGAACTATCACCGGCCATAGAATGTGCATTGATTACCGAAAACTTAATGCTTCTACTAGAAAAGATCATTTTCCCCTTCCTTTTATTGACCAAATGCTTGAGAGATTGGCTAACCATCCTTTCTATTGTTTTCTTGATGGATATAGTGGGTTCTTTCAAATACCCATTCATCCTAATGATCAAGAGAAGACCACTTTCACATGCCCTTATGGTACCTTTGCATATCGAAGGATGCCATTTGGGTTATGTAATGCTCCAGCTACCTTTCAAAGGTGCATGGTGAGTATCTTCTCCGATCTTATTGAGGAAATGGTAGAAGTTTTTATGGATGACTTTTCTGTGTATGGTGCCTCTTTTTCTGCATGTCTTGCTAATCTTTGCAGGGTTCTACAAAGATGTGAAGAGTCTCACTTGGTTCTTAATTGGGAGAAGTGCCACTTCATGGTCAACCAAGGGATTGTGTTGGGTCATAAGATTTCTGAAGATGGTATAGAAGTGGACAAGGCCAAGATAGATGTTATGGTCAAGATGGCGCCACCAACCAATGTGAAAGGCATAAGGAGTTTCCTTGGGCATGCGGGGTTCTATAGGAGATTCATCAAGGATTTCTCCAAGATTGCTAGGCCTATGACAAGGCTCCTTTGTAAGGAGGTGGAATTTCAGTTTGATAAGGAATGCTTGCAAGCCTTTGAGACAATCAAGAAAGCCCTTGTGAGTGCTCCTATTGTGCAAGCACCGGATTGGAGTCTACCATTTGAGATCATGGCAGATGCTAGTGATTATGCGGTTGGGGCTGTGCTTGGACAAAGGAAAGAGAAGAAGCTACATGTGATCTACTATGCTAGTAGGACACTTGATGATGCTCAAACCAAGTATGCAACAACAGAAAAAGAACTCTTGGCTGTGGTGTTTGCTTTTGAGAAATTCAGATCCTATTTGGTGGGTTCAAAGGTGATAGTCTACACCGATCATGCTGCATTGCGCCACATCTATGCTAAAAAGGAGACTAAGCCAAGGCTCCTTAGATGGATCTTGCTTCTTCAAGAGTTTGACATGGAGATAGTTGACAAGAAGGGTGTGGAAAATGGTGTAGCTGATAATTTGTCAAGAATGAGGATTGAGGATGCCTTGCCAATCAATGAATCCCTACCGGAGGAGCAAATTATGATGATCAAGAGCATTGCTAGTGCACATGGAGTTGGAAGGAAGCTAGAAGAGATTCAAGGTATAGAGGTCAAGGGTGAGCCTTGGTATGCTGATTTTGTTAACTACTTGGTGTGCAATGAGGAACCAACACATCTCAACACCTATCATAAGAAAAAATTTATGAGGGATGTATCACACTTCTATTGGGATGAGCCTTATCTCTACAAAAGGTGTGCTGATGGGATCTATAGAAGATGTGTGGCACAAGAAGAGGTTGAGAGTGTGATTTTTCATTGCCATGGGTCCAAGTATGGGGGTCATTTTGCCACTTTCAAGACAGCTACAAAGGTTCTTCAAAGCGGATTTTGGTGGCCTACATTGTTCAAGGACACTCATGAGTTCATCAAGACATGTGAACCTTGCCAAAAGAAGGGAAACATAAGCAAGAGGGATGAGATGCCCCAAAACCCTATCTTAGAAGTGGAGTTGTTTGATGTATGGGGCATAGACTTCATGGGACCTTTCCCATCTTCTTATGGAAACAAGTATATCTTGGTAGCAGTTGATTATGTCTCCAAGTGGGTAGAAGCCATTGCAAGTCCTACCAATGACTCCAAGGTTGTGGTGAAGATGTTCAAGAGTATAATCTTCCCAAGGTTTGGTGTACCAAGAGTTGTGATTAGTGATGGGGGAAGCCATTTCATCAACAAGGTCTTTGAAGGGTTATTGAGCAAGCATGGTGTCAAGCATAAGGTAGCCACTCCTTACCATCCTCAAACTAGTGGTCAAGTGGAAGTCTCAAACCGTGAGATCAAGGCTATTCTAGAGAAAACTGTGGGTATAACAAGAAAGGATTGGGCAATCAAGCTTGATGATGCTTTGTGGGCTTATAGAACAGCTTTCAAGACACCAATTGGAAGGTCTCCTTTCAACCTTGTGTATGGGAAAGCTTGCCATTTACCAGTGGAGATTGAACACAAGGCTTTGTGGGCTGTGAAGCTTCTCAACTACAACATAAAGACAGCCCAAGAGAAGAGATTGATTCAACTCCAAGAGCTTGAGGAGATTAGGCTTGAGTCTTATGAAAGCTCAAGGATCTACAAGGAGAGAACCAAGGCTTTCCATGACAAGAGGATTGTGAAGAAAGAGCTGAGTGTTGGTGACAAAGTCCTTCTCTACAATTCAAGATTGAAGTTATTCCCGGGTAAGCTCAAGTCAAGGTGGGGAGGCCCTTTTGAGATTCAAGAAGTCTTGCCTTATGGAGCTATCACTTTGATGGGGAAGAATGGGGAAAGTTTCACAGTAAATGGCCATAGGGTGAAGCCATACTTGGTGAATGAATCTAAGGAAGAGGCAAGCTCATGTCTCCTTCAAGATCCCACTCTTGCCTAAAAAGGTTTGAAAAGTCGAGCTAAAGACGTTAAACAAGCGCTCTTGGGAGGCATTCCCATGGTTATCCATGTATATATTTTTCATTTAGTACTATGATTATGTTTCTTTGAGTTTTTGAAAGTTTTAGGTTGAGTATGGAGGACTTTGGCTTGGAGAAAAGAGTGAGGAAGAAAGTTTTAAGGATGGATCGACGACTTGGATCGATGAACACGTCGATCCAAGTTTCCAGGGGTTGAGATCGACGAAACGGATCGACGAACTTCATCGATCCAAGTTTCCAGGGGTTGAGATCGACGAAACGGATCGACGAACTTCATCGATCCAAGTTTCCAGGGGTTCGGATCGACGAACCTGTCCGACGAACTTCATCGATCCGAGTTTCCAGGGGTTCGGATCGACGAACCGGATCGATGAACACGTCGATCCACTCCTAAAAACAGGTTTGCTTGACTTTTCCTCCTTCCTTTGACCGGTTTAATGTTGACTCCCTCACTTAGATTAGACCGACTTTTGGGGATTTTAAGACTTCTTCTTCCCCAAAATTTATCTCACCCACGAAATTCAAGCTTTCATAAGAACAAGAACTTGTTTTTCACTTTTCTCTCTCAATTCTTCATCAAATCCTTTGATTTCAAGTGCTATAATTTCGAAATTCTGTGCTAATCTTGATTCCTTAGTTGATTTCGGCCTTGCACTTGCGTGGAACCAAGGTTTGTCTTCTCATCCTCTCTTTTAATCTTTGACTTCTCCTTGAGAATGAATTATAGATTGGGATTGATAAGTAGACTTTGAATGGATTGATTGAGTTGGGTATAGTTGAATATTGTTATGGGTGATGATTGTTGAAGATTTCCAAGGAAATACATGGGAAAATTTTGATTTTTGAACACTTTTTCTATAGGATTTTCAAGGGTTGCGAAAATTCATGTTTATGCCTAATTGATGTTCAAATTTTCAAAATTGGTTTCTTTAACCTTGTTTTCCCATGTTGCATAAGTAATTAGGCTTGAATCCTCTTGAATTTTAATGTGTTAACACTTAGAGGATGCTTAATTTTGAAAAATTCCTTGTTGATTTCTTTGATTGATAAAAGAGATGATAAAAGAAATTAATTCTTGCTAGCAATTCTTTGTCATGGAAATTTTGATTCTTGGAACCCCCATAAAGCTTTATGAGTACATACTTGTTGCTTTCAAAAGTTTTAATTCACAATGTACTCATTCTTTTCAAAGATTTTTGAATTTATAGGTGATATGGGGAGATCAAGGAGTGAGACTAGCAAGAGACAAGGCAAGAGGCCTGTGGAGGTGGAAGAAGAAGATCCTGAGGAGAGTCCCCCGGTTATAAGGAAGTTGTCTCAAAAGAGAGACATTAGTAGAGAGAAAGCTAAGGAAAGGAGAGCCGAGAAAGCCGCGGCCTCAACTCCAACACCCTCAGCAGTGTACAAGTCCCTTATGGAGATGCCTTTCAAGGGAACTAAGTACCCGGACCATGAGCTGCTTGATGAGTTGGTTCTCTTGGAGGATGTAACTGCGATTTTCCGGAATTTGGGGTGTGAGAGATGGTTCAACCAATCATACCCAAGCTATCAAGAGGAAACTTGCCAATTCCTCTCCTCTTTGAAGGTGACAACTTCGAGTTCAGGGGGTGTTGATGCAGAAAAAGATGGCTTCGGATTCATCCAATTCCGAGTTCGCAACAAGTCTTACAAGATGGGCTTCAAGAAGCTTAGTGAGGTACTTGGATTTGATGAGGGGGAAGGTGCTGGTTCGCGTTTGGATGTTAGAAAGACTGAGTTGGAGAGGCTTTCGCAGTTGCTTGGTAATGGAAGTTACAAGACCGGGAGATGTAGGAGCAAGATGATCCGTCACCCCGCGATTCGCTATGCTCAAAAAGTGCTAGCTCACACTGTCTTTGCTAAGAAGGAGAGCGTGATTATAACTGCTGAAGAGTGGGAGATGTTAGATGTTGGGCTCAAGGGCATCATCCGTTACCTCGACAACTACGGGATGCGAGGCATCCGTTACCTCGACAACTATGAGATGCGAGGTGATGCTACGGGAAATGGTATGGTGCAAATTTGGGTGGCTCATGCGGCAAGTTACTATGGTAAAGCTACAGCCAAGAAGAAGGATCGCTCTCATCAACTAGCCATTAGAGGCATGATCACTCCTATTCTTGAAGAAGTTGGCATCAACTTAGAACATCCCTCTGCCGAAAAGCAGTACATAGACTCCTCCTACCTCCTTAAGGGTCAGTTCTTGGTGAAGTCGGGAAATGGCTACAGGTACAAATTCAATGTGGAAAGGCTCAGGGAGGCTACAATCCGACTTCCTTGCATTCACCTCACAAGTCTTAGAGAAAAGTCAAACGCTGCCTTCACTCCATCCGACGAACATCTAGGCGACATAGAGACCTTCCCAATAGCTCCATGGGACACTGATCATGAGCCTTATCAAGCTCCTCCAGGCTATGGTAGTGATAGATACAACTTTGAGCCTTATCAAGGAGCTAACCAAGGAGAGTCCTCTAGACAAGCTCACCAACACATCAAGCTTCTCCAAATATGGAACATATGGCAAGATAAGACCATTAGGAAGCTTGTGAGGACTGTCAAGGAGGTGAATAGGCAACTCAAGGACCTCACGACCAAGGTTGAAAAGGCTAACTCCTCAAGACATCAAGAAGAACAGCATGAGGATCAAGAAGGGGACAACCATATGGTAGAGAGACGCCACTCTTTTCAAGGAACCCCAAGTGCACAAAGCCATGAGGATGAGCCACGCCCCTCCTCCTATGAGACAAGGAGGCGTGGGAAGAGAGTCATGCGATCCCCCACTCCTCAATCAAGCAATCCATCATACTCCATGGATTCATACTCCTCCTCCTCCATACCTTTTTGATCAAGGTACCACTCTAAAACCATTGTAAATACCACTTAGTTTTTATTTTTGCATCTTTGAAATCTTCCCCAAGCTTGGATTACACAAGAAACTGTGTAATTTAAGTTTGGGGGAGTATGGTATTTGACTTTGTGTTTTGTGATCTTATTTTTCTTTAGCGTGCATATTTGAGTCTCATCTAAGGCATAGAAAAACCAAAAAAATGAAAAACAATTTCGAAAATTTCAACAAAAAAATATCATTTAGTTTGCATTTGCACTTGTTAACATTTTAGGATTGAGTCTATAATTTTTCTCATTTAGGTTGTTTGCATATGCATTGGGAGCAATGATGAGCCTATCCTTGTAGTTTTTTAACTCTTGTAATCAATTCAATACCCTAGTTAGTAGTTCTTTAATGCTTGTGAATGAATTTGAAAGTAAGAAAGAACCATGCTTGGACCACCTCATTTGTCACTAGTTTTTGGTTGAAATATGGTCTTGAATTTGATAGCCAACTCTACTCACTTAAACCGAATTTGGACATTTAATTATCATACTTGCATTGAAAGTGAATTCATGGATTGAAAATACTTGAGCTTTCTTACTCACTTTGCCACCCTCTTGCTAGCTCAAGTAGAACTCCTACCAAACCTTACCTCCTTTGAAGCCAATTGTTTTTGTGTGACTACTTGTGAGGCCTTTATTTCNGCACTGCGGGATAGACACTTCTACCTGCTCCATTGTTACATCGCGTGCCTTGGTGGATATGGAGTACTTGAAGAGGACTCACTGGGTGACCGGAGAGAGACTGTGGGCATTCAGCGACGAGCAGAGAGTGCAGCGTTTGGTACAGTTACCTGACAGGGATCTCACTCACATTACCAGCGATCCTCTGCGCCTCGCCTTTCACCCCAGTCCGAACAAGATTAGGACTGCTCCCGTTGCCAGACGCAGAGGCACTTCCTCCCGACCAGCTGAGGATGCACCACGACCTTCATGTTCCAGGCGCAGAGCACAAGCCACTTTAGAGTCTATTGGACCACATCACCTTCCAGACGCTCCTGAGATTCCTGTGAAGCAGACTGCATTTGTGGTTCAGAGCTTCCAGGCCATCTGGAACGCCATTGCCTCTGTGTCTACCTGCGTTCGACCGCCCACACCACCACATTCCTCTCCACCACATGCTGATGACGACAAGTGACTCTTCCATCCTTTTTAGTATTTTGAGTCAGTTTTTCTTTTTCTCTTGAGTCTGCATTTGCTTCAGTACTTTGTTTCAAACTTGTTGCATTTATTGAGCTTATTGGATTATCTTGTGCTTTTAACCTTTTGTTGAGTTTTCTAACAGCTTGGAAGAATTCCAACAACAATCTGACTTAACAACATCAAAGTTCGAGTGGAAGAACTCTGTCTTCGGACAGAGTGTCGATCGACATGGCCATCTATCACAGCAACGATCGAGCAACGATCGACACCATCTGTATCGATCGAGCAACGATCAACACCATCTGTGTCGATCGAAGCTACGCGCAGAAGTCAGGTAATCCAATTTTTTTTTCTCTTTGTTGCAACAGTTTGGTAAGAATTTTTTCTATCCAAACTCATTCTTAGTAACACTAGGGACAGTGTTATTCACGTATGGGGGAGGTGGTTGCTAATCTTGTGTTTTGTTTTGAGAGTCAGTTGAGTCTTGAGTCAAAAGTTTTCAAAAATTTGTTTTATTGAGTCAAAATTAGTTGGAATTTTCAGTTTTTCTATAAACTAACCACAGGAAGTTGACACTTGAAGAACCATTGTTATAAGAGATGATTGCAGGACTTACTAAGTAGAAAGCTACAAGTGGAATCAGTCTAACAGGGCGAGTTCAGATCCCCTTACAAAGAACTAGGTATGCGCAGAACTTGATTCCTCTTTCAGTCCGAACAGATAGGCAATTGCAGTCTCTCCTTGATCTTCCCTTAAGAGAAAGAAAAAGAAAGAAAAAGAGTCTAAATCTGGAATAGTGCCTTTGTCATGAGCCTGTCTCCTCACAAGGAACAATATTAGTGATGCTCTTGAACACGTCTCCTCACAAGGAACGCAAGTAGAGAGTAGCACTATTACAGAGATCCCAAAAAGAATAAGAAGAGTCAATGAAAAGATCTTAGAACACCATGAAAATGGGCAGAAGTTGACTAAGGGAAGAGAAAATATGGGAGTTGTATGAGAATATCTTGTTTTGGTACTAAGGACGGGAAAAGAATCAGAAAAGTTCTATGGCATTACCAATGTTAGAGTTCGAATCTTTTATCAAGGAAAGGATCTGGATTTGAACTGGGAGATTGCTAAGCTTGTGGTAAGTACATTGAACATTTCCTAAGGTTGGCTATAATATCATGTGGATTCAAGAAGTGTTAATCAAAGTGGCGTTTTGAAGAAGTACTCGGAAGTTCCTGTTTTCAAACGTCTACTTCAGTCTAAAGTTTTTGTTTTGCTTGAGGGCAAGCAAAGGCTAAGTCTGGGGGAGTTGATATATCATGGTTTTTTCCCGTTTTTAGGCCATGATATAAGTGTTTTTATAGAGTCTTTTGATAGTTTTGGAGTCTTTTTAGAGTCTTTACAGGATGGAGAACACTTGGAGCTAAATGGGAGAAAATGGAACATTTTGGAGCATTTTGGAGAAGCAGCTGAAGTGATGAAGTCAAGAGACTGGATTTACGTGCTGAATGTCGATCGACACCATCAGTGTCGATCGACACCAAGGAAGGTCGGCCAAGTTTCCCCAATTCCATCAGAAAAAGGAAATCACTCAAGTTCTGAAGAATTACAAGGATGCCCCTGGACGAAAAATCCCCTTCTATAAATAGTTTTCAGGCATTGTTTAGCCAAATACCTTATCATTATTTTCTGTTTTTGAGACTTAGAGAGAGATTGATCCTAAGCTTTTGGGGAGACAATTCTAACTCATATGAGCCAGATTTCGAACCCCTGTATCATTCTCTATTCTTTTATGCAATTTATTTCAGCCATGATTTGTGTTTTCATAATTATGTCTGAGTAGTTTGCTAGTTAGGTTAGGGTGATTTAGGGTTTGATGAAGAGTTTGTAGAATCACTAGAATTATTAGGGAAATCAATTGGATCTTCACCTTGATTTGTGCTTAACTTGATTCTCTGAATTGATCACTTAGAAATCAAACCTTAAGTTATTTAATAGATGCGAGAGCATTATTAGTAACTTGAACTAATCATAGGTGAGTAAAATATTTATTCGCAAAGAGATTTGGTTTAGGTATTTTGTGAACAAATCGAACATGTTCTTATTGCTTGCCTTAATTGTTTAAATTCGCAAAGAGATTTGGGATTTAGGAATCTAGGCATAGATAACTTCTGCAACGAGAGTTGATTGGTTTTAACTTAGAATTTCGAGTTCTAGACGGTTCTTAATACGTCCCTAATAAACTTAGATTCTGCATTTTTGGATTCAACCTGATAATTATCCTAGCCTAGCGCTTCGTCTCCTGAACTTTAATCCATCTTAATCCGATTTATTGCTTATTTAATTGCTTAGTTTTAATTTCATATAAATCACCTAGCATAATCTAAACCTAGAAACCATTAGTGTAGCATCTACTTCCCTGAGGATTCGATACCCCTTATACTTCAACTGCATTGCTGTGCACTTGCAGTAGTTGATTATTTGGGTAAAACCTGAGCCCTATCATAGACTAAGGTAGGAAGTGAATAGGTGCTTGGGTAGATGAGAATTTATCCTTGTATGCATCGGTTAGTTTTTTACCCTTAGCATTTTGCATTAAGAAGATTCCTTTCATTGAGCGATCCTTGTTTAAACACTTAACCCTTATCACTTCGAGTTCATCTTTAACTCGCAACCTTTACCTTAGCCAAATGAGTTGAATGATGAGAATGAGCATGATCCACACTTTAATTTTTGAATGAATGTTAAAGGGAAAAGAAGATTTGAATGTGCATATAAGTTGAGACTGATTTTACTTTGTGTTGTGATGAGTGTGGCTAAGGCTTTTTGAGTAGAAGAGATTCGGTTTGCATTCTAGAAACATGAACGTAGACATTGACTTGATCTCCTTTAAATGGCATTTTAGATTTGGATTTACACTCTTTTTTCAAAACCTCGCCCCTCCGGTTGGCTTTTATATTGCTTGAGGGCAAGCAAAATGCAAGTGTGGGGGTGTTGATAGCTTGCATAATTACATCATTACATCATTTTTATGCATCATTTAGAGTATTTATGTGTCATTTCATGCATATAAGTATCCCATTTGCATTCATATTAGGATTAAAGTGTCTTAGGATTAGAGTTGCATACTTTGTTGCATATGGAGTGTATTTCAGGTGCTTTTGGAGCTTGTGGAAGCTCTATGGAGTTTGAGAGAACAACCACTGAGAAGCCAAGGCATTAAGGAGAAAAATAGAAGACTTCTCCAGCCACGTAGACCAGCCAAAATGATCTCACCCCGATTTGAAGCAAGACGATGTCTATCACCACACTAGACAACCCATTGTGGAACGATTTGCTCGGACGAAAGCCTTTCACCTCGATTCAGGTTCAACGTCCTTCATGAAAGTTATAGAGGATAGAGTTAGATTTCGAATGGAGTTGGTTTGAAGGCATTACCATAATCGGTTCGGAAGTTACCGCGGAAACAGTGAACATCGATCTCGCATAACAGTTTGAGTCCATTGAGGAGCCCATATCGAGGTGATGCAACGGTATGACCCAGTTGCAGAATCCACACGACCTCATGCAACGAGATGAGCCAGTTGAAGCCCATATCGACCAGGTACAAAGGCTTGAAGCCGTTGCAAACCTTATCCAAAGTTTGACCACTTTTTTACCTACTTCTTTTGGACTTTATTATAAATACTCTTTAACCTAGATCTTATCTTGTATCCATCTATTTTTCTCTCATATTTTTGTGCCTCTCTCTTTCTCTCAAGAACAAGAAACACAAAGTTTAAGTTTTGTATTTGGATCATTGCTTTTTAATTAAATCTTGCACTTATCTTTCATTTCTTCTTGTTTATCTCTCTCTAATCATGTCTAGCCATCTTATCCTCATGGATTTCGTGGTTAAGGTAATGGTTAGTGAGTAGTTGTTCTTAGATTTGAGATCTTGGTAGATTAGGGTGGTTTTAATGATTGTTTGAGATGTTTAAAGCTTAGATTTTTGTATTCCCTTTTCTTATGTGATTGTGCTAATAGCCAAGTACCTCTTTATTGGAGAAGTTGATATTAGGCTTTTGTTGAGCACTTAAGGTGTTTGATAAAATGCTTGAATGAGTTTATATTTGAAAATGATGTTTAGAAATCATGATTCTTTGCATCTATAATTTCTTATATGAATTGTGCTAAATGCTTAGTACCATATTGATGGGAAATCGCCTCTAGACTTTTATTGGGCATGAGAGTGTCATTAAAATGTCTGAAAATATTGCATAAGAGATTACTCATCCTAGCCTAAGGGATTAGATGTCTAGGGAGTTCTTTGTTTTATGGAGCTTGAGATTGAAAGCTTGTTAGTCATATTTACACCAAGGGATTGGGTTAGAAATGTGATTAGCAAAGGGGTTTTTGCCAAGGGATTGGATTAACCTTTAATTGTGCTCCTTACTTAAGGTTGAGTACTTAGTATTGCATATTTGAACATCTTAGACATGAATAAGAATCACCCTATATCGTTTGCCTTGGTCTTGAATCTGTCTTTTTATCTTTGAAGCTTAGTTATTTTTTGTTTTTGCTCCTTTTCTCTTGCTCTTATCTTTGCTTAGCTTTCGTCATATTGCTTCCTTTTACTTTCTTGTTTGCCATTAGGTTGTTAGATTTAAAACCCCCTCTTTATTAGCTTAGCTTAGCAAGATCTCTACATCTCAAGTGTCATTAGCTTCCCAAGTGGATTGACACCTCAAATACTACAATGACATGTGTGTTTGAGGATTGAGCTAAGGCATAAAAAACCCTCTGCATCATACCTCTAGCTCGTTACGTACCTCGTAGATCCCATCTCCGATTTTCTGAACAAAAAAGCTTGTTGACTTTTCATAGTTATCTATTATCATTTCCTGAACCTTTGGATTCATGATGTTTTCATCTGTCTCTGCAGCTGCCTCACGACGCAGTGTGAACCAAGTTACCAGTCTGGTCCGCAGTGTCTCCAAAATAGAGATGACAGGATAATCGCGGCAAATCGTCAGGACGTTATTAAGCGACTCTGAAATATTGCTTGTCATTACGTTGTACCTTTCTCCGACGAAATGAGAGCGGGACCAATGTTCAAAACAAAGTTCAGTTAGGTATTATGCGCAAGCTCCATTAGTTGCAGCTATTTCAGCAAACAGACGATCAAACTCCGATAGTTTGTAAGCCCGTGGTGCCTGCGAGACCATATATCCCAACATGGGAAACTTGAAAAGGTTGTCAATATTTCTCTTAAGATGAACAACGCAAGCGCCATGAGACGACATCGGGTACACCTGCAGAGACAACAATATATAAAATCTCAGCTCATTACTACAAAAGGGTCGTTCTAAATATAGCCATTGTACGGCCCTGTGGAAAGGACTTAACATGATATTTAATTAATACCCACAAAAAGGCAACAAACCTAAATATACCATTACCAGTGATACTGTTACGTGGTAATCTATAATAACAATTCATATTCTAACCTTATATTTGCCCCAAAATATAAACAATTAAATGTATTACCTTACTAATGGCAGTGTAGATCGAGGCGTGTCTATCAGACACGAACACCAACTCAGGGTCATCGGAGACAATGCCACTTAATTTTTCCAAGAACCATGTCCAAGCCTCGTTATTCTCGCTGTTCACTATCCCAAAGCCCAGGGGATAGATTTGAAAATTTCCGTCCTGTGCACTCGCAGCTACTAGACAGCACCCGTAACGTCCCTGTAAATGTGTCCCGACTATAACAATCTCCTTTCTCATGTATTGATAGCCTTTCGCAAAGGCATCAAGCGAGAAGAACATGTATTTAAAACGCTCGATGCCCAATTTATCCTTCTCTGTTTCAAACCCAACAATCGAGTTAGGATTCGTCTTCAATAGCTGTGTAAAGTATGGAGGGATCAAAGCATAACTTCCCATAGCTGACCCTAATACACTATCCATAGCTATCTCACCCATAAATAATCCCTTTTATAAATCGTTACCTTGGTTATCCCCTTTTATAAATCGTTACCTTGGTTATCCCCTGTCCCCTAACAAGATGAACTTGTGATTCTTGTTAATTAATAGTTTATATCATTATAATAAGGTTACTCAATATTACTTCCCAAAAATTACCTTCCAAATTATCACCACCCCTAATTTCCGTGTTGCTAATTTCTGGTGGAAAATTCAATAAACTTGCTAACGTAAAACCTCTAGATCCGGGTAAACCAGTTATCACGCTAAAATCTAGAGTAGGCCGATAAGAGTTTACATTCCTTTCGCTGGAGACGGGAATAACTCTAGCACGCAAGAACACCTCAAACAAGTCAGCCCGAATCGCCAAGAACAATGTGGTGTCCTCGTCGTCGACTATCATTATGGGACTCGCTTTCCTCCAATCTGGTCCCAACATCCAGTGAGGCCACTGGTACGTTAACTCTAAATCGTCCGTCGGCCACAAATCCAATTTCTCTCTAACCTCCTTGACGAGACCGCCATAGTTACATCGTTCGCTTATAGTTAAACTATAGTTGAAGCCTATCAGATCCGGAGCGTGAGTCCAAATCCCATCATCGTTCTTCACCCATTTCCCTCTCACCACTCGTATTTCCATCGCCATTTTTATGCTGCACAACAAACTCTGTTTATATATTTTTAACTTAAAATGATAACATAGTTATTGTGTACCTTATAAACGTACAAACAGAAATAACAGGAAATAAACTGCCACAGATCGTACTGTCTCATAAAATAAAGAATATTCCGTTCTTAGTCATACCTTGACGACCAATTCAATGTGGTTAGGTGGGGATTGCCGCAACAAGATAGCAAAACCTGGATTTTCTTACTTAACCTCACTTGCACTTTTATGGTGGAGTTATTGTTACCGGTTTTCACTTCTAACTCCCGGTGATTTCTCCCATTTACCAATGTCGATTTGATGTTGGTAATTGTTTACAATTAATTTGTGGCTCAAATTAACCACCAGGGCGACAGAAAATCTTTCGATATCTTCACAAAATTATCAATTAATTAATTTTTCTAACTTATCAGCAGCATTAAATCCGATATTAAAATTCTCCGCCCGCCTCATTAAATGCGGTCCTTAAATGCGAAATCAAACCTCTCTCCTCTCCACGTTATTTTTCATTCATATAGGGGTAACTCAGACTACAATTTGGCACAAAATTAACAAGAATCTAATTTCAAGTTATATGTTACCACTGGCTTAAATAAGCGGTCAACCTTTACCATATATTAAACTCACCCGAGTTTTATTGCATCATGGTTTAATCGGTATAAATATAATGTTCGTTTTTTCTTAAAGATTATTTTAACAAAAAATATCAAAGCAAGATGTAACACGCAAAGTAGCTATTAATATTAATAAAATAGCTATTAATGTTAACATTATAAGAACTTTTATGTTATAATATTGGATCGTTGGGGAGTTTTATTGCATCACATAGTTTAACCTGAGTAAATATAATGTTTGTTAAAGATAATGTTCATTTTCTTATAAATTTTTATTGCATCATAGTTTAACTTTAATTTGTTTATTTTTCAAAATTATATATAATTTAGGAGGATTTGAAAGGATTTTAGTTTTAATGAAATTTTAGGTGATTTTTGGGTGAATTAGGGAAATTTTTATGATCCCCTATATATTAATTGATAAACATTTTTAAAGAGTAGGCTTACTTTTAGAACTATTTACAGTGGTGCCATTTTGCTGATGTGTCACCACCACACTTATTCTCCCATTATCTTGATACAAATTTCTTTTTTTCATTAGACGAATTATATTATATGTTTTTAACCATTTATTACTTTTAACTACTTTCAATATACCCATAAAATTATGTTTTAATTTTTGGATTCTTTAAAATCGAATTTTCTGTTATGAGATGATTTATGATATAATAAAATATAGTTTATACACAATTTATTATATACACAATACTATTTTTTGCTTAGACGGAAAATATGATTACAATAAAAAAGACTTAGATATGTGTGATTTCAATGAAAAAAATTAGAAAATTATAACAAATTAAAACATATCCCCTATATATTAATTGAGAAACATTTTGAGAGTGTAATCTTAATTTTGTATATTATTTACAATGGTGTCATTTTGCTGATGTGTCATCACCATAATCATTCTCAATAAACATACAAAAATGGACATATGTTACTAGATTAATTACATGGTATGCCACTCACATTAATTTGGTTAGACAATAGTTTATATCATTTATTTATACATACAAAATTTAATTTATGAAGATATTCTCTTTTTTCTATTTCTTACCAAAATTATATATACTAATTAATTTTTTAAACACTATTTTTCTTCTCTTATTTTTGTTTAAACTTAGTTTTGTAAGGAAACAAATCATCATAACATCCATATAGTAAAAATATATATTTTTTTTTACACATGTGTTATAATTCGAATTTTTTTTAAATGAATATAAATTACTCAAATGATAAATAAATATGAGTATGTTTTAAAAAGTCTCCCATTGGAAATGAGGATGTGTAGATGGTTCAAAGATCATTATAAAAAAACATAAATGATAAAAAACTGTACACGAAAATAGCTTGATTTAATTGTCATCCATATTTATAAATAATGTTTTGGATTAATATGTTTTGTTAATAGAACCATATAAATTAACAAAATAATATAAATAGTTAAACTTGATAACAAGTTAAAATATTATATCAAAAAGTCGAAAATTTAAAAATAGTTTAATACGGTAAATAAATAATATTATAAATATTTTCTTTCTTTATGAAGAATACAACATTTAATTTATGAAGATATTCTCTTTCTTTCTATTTCTTATCAAAAATATATCATATTTGTTAAAAAGTCACACATTGGAAATGAAGATGTGTAGATGGTTCAAAATATCATTATAAAAAGAATATTAATGATTAAAAAAACTGTAAAAGTTACAAAGTTGATTTAATAGCTTTTCATACATATTATTCATATATATATATAACTGATTAAATTATTTTTATTTTAAACAATTTCAAAATCATTTTTATTAAAATTATTTATAGATTTCTCATCCTGCGCAGGGCGCAGGTTATCACCTAGTTTGCTATTAAAACTCTATGAAATCCCAATTAAAACAATGAGATTTGGTTTTTCATATTTTTAACTAACAAACTCCACCAAAAACATTTAAAATTACTCAAAATCCTCTTAAATCTACTACTTAAAATATTTCCAATTACAATTGATTTGATTTAGTTTTTACAGATTCTTGATTAAATAACAAAGAATTTGAAGTGAATTTAATTGGTTTTACATAAATTTTATATTCAATAACATAGGATTTGGAAAGACATTTAGAAATCATTAGTTTAATAACATGGAGTTTTAAAAGAACCACAAAATCTTCTAAAATTCCTAATTCAATACACCCCCTAAGTAAATTAACCTAATCGCATTATCTAGGTTGTTGATCAAGCTACAAGCAGGAAAATCAAGTTTAGATGAAAAACTCTAAAACTCAAAAACTAACCCGATTCTATGTACTCATCAACCTAAACTTCCATTTTCTAATTCTCTAAAACTTTCAAAGAAAGAAGAAGAGCAAACCAAGTTAAGGGAAATTATAGGACAAAGAGTCCTAAGGTTGCCAGTTCTTGAAACATGCTGCATGATCCCTTCATTCTGAAGATATGTACAAATCATGATCTCAAGTAAGAGCAGTAATGTTCTCAATAATAATCCTCCCGAAAAATTTGGTGACCCATGAAGCCTCGTGCTTTCTTGTTAAATCGAAGGGGTAACATTTGCGTGATCCCTCTGTGATCTAGGATCAAGCGTCAACTTCATGTCATATGCCGTAGCGAAACATCTAGCATTCAGTTTTCACAAACCCACAAAAAATCTCACATCATAGCAGACATATAAGTTTGTATGCCTAGCAACAGTCGATGCCATAATCAACATTAAGAAAGGAAAATTCGTTCTTTACCTACGAGATATGATCTTAGAATTCGATATCAAAAAGAGTCTTTGGAAACCTATCATCAACGAACAAAACGTTTTTGGTTGATGATGTGATCGAAACCACTAAAGAAGATTTTGACAAATTAATTTCTCATGATTTTTTAGAGTTAGCGCTAATAAAAAAAACATGCAGAATATTGCAATGAAAAAGATTTAGCCACTAGTGATGAGGACATGTGAGTAACATCAGAAATTTGTCAAAGGCTATTAGCCAACATCGAGGTAAAAAGGGAAGTTGATGGAACCCCAGTCAAGCCCGACGTCCTAGCTGATCCCTGAAGTGAGTTGAAAGCTCCAAAGGTCTATTAAAGCAACTACCAACTGGGCTTTTGTATGTTTTTCTCAGACCAATTTCAACTTACCCATTCATCGTAAACTCAGATCTGAACAACGTTGAAATAGCTTTACTTCTCTGTGAGCTAAGAAAATATCGTACAGCTTTAGGATACTCTTTAAATGATATTACGGGAATATCCCTAGATCTTTCTATGCATATGATTCATCTAGAAGATGATTCTAAGAACTCTATTGAACATCAAAGAAGGTTAAATCCAAACATGAAAGATGCCATAACAAAGTAAATAATGAAGCTCCAAAAAATTGTAATCATATATTCCATATGCGATAGCAATTGGGTGAGCCCTGTCAATGTCGTCCCTAAGAAAGGAGGTATGACCATCATGAAGAATGAAAAAGGTGAGAAAATAGCAATGAGGACTATAATGTGACGACATTAAAAGTGCATTGATTATAGAAAGCTGAATGCCGCCACTAGAAGAGATAATTTCTCTATTCTCTTTATCGATCAGATGCTTGAAAGATTGGCAAATCGTGATTATTATTGTTTTCTTTATGGATACTTGATGCAATGCGTAAATTTTTCCTAAAATAAAGGCCAATGTGAAGTCTGTAAATGCACGACATTCAATTGTAGTACTTTAGGTATCAAATCTACATAGAGTTTTGAGTGCACAATGGTTCTCAAAATCAAATGAAAGCTAAGCCGAAATATGGTTTAGGGTTTTGGTGCAAATGAAAGTAAAAAGACAGAATAGAAGTGAAGGCAAATGGTAAGTACATAATGAATACTAAAGATGTAAACTTACGATTTAAAACATTGTGATGTTAGGGATCCTTAGTGGTCATGTTTAGATTATTCAGACCTAGAAAATTAGAGGCAAACACAAGTATTTTCATTCTAGGAGTCGAAACATCATCTAGTTCGGTAAGATTCATATAATGGTGGCCTAAAAACCGACTTACATCTGACAACCTAAATCACATTTGTCAAATGAAACAAAGCAAAGTAATGAAGAGATAAATGAACAGTTTGATATCTCACTAAAATGCTTAGAGACAGCGCTAGCGCTCTAAGAAAATTCTATTTCCGAATAATCATCAAGTAGTTTGCAAGTATGATTTTCTAATATTAATTACTAGATGATCTGACATATGCAGTATTGGCTAGAAAGACAAAGAATCTACTTCTACTCAATGTAAGCGCCACTCTAGAATCTTAAACCTATCTACCAAACAATGACGGACCCTTTTCGAGACCCGTAATCCCAACAAATGACTACTCACATATATTCATTAAACAAGCAACAACAGAGATAAACATATTATTATTCATGTAATGAATGAGAATGGGGTTCAAAAAACTCATGGTCATGAAACAAGGATGAAACCTTCTCTCAAAACACAAAGTAGCAAAATCTCAAACAAAAAACTATGAAACTATGAATGGTGGCTCCTCTGGATGGTGATGAGTTTTATGTGGCTCTCCGGTGTTTATATTGGTGAAGGGGTTGGCTACGGTGAATATGTGTTGTTAATGGCGAAACCTCCAAAGAAATGGAAACTTTCCATTTTCTCCGGACCATCGATTGATCGAACAAGGGTGTGATTCGATTGATTGACATCGTCGATCAAACCAAAATCAGTTGGGTCGATTGGTAGGTCGATTTATATATTCCAGGGGCTCCTACTCAGCTTGGATCAATCCACCGTTTCAGCCAATCAGGTTGATTGGATTGGGTCGATTCAAAACCAAATTATTCTACTTACTCCGTTTCATCGCCAGACGCACCAGTCTTTAGTAATTTGACCTACAGTCTTGATTGAGTTCAAATCACTTGGAGATGAAAGATAACATTCGTGGCTATCTTGTGTCAAATGTTGGGATGATCTAATGGTGGGAATTTCTCCATCTAACATCAAGCTTCTGACGCTTGGAAGCTGTCCAATCTCCAAAAGTACAAAAACGTCTCTTTTTGCTCAAATACTCCAGATTACATGCCAATCCTCTATAAGCTCCATAAAAAACTGAAAACAATGATTTTATTATCAAATACTAACCATTCATTTATTATAAACATATGAAAATATTATGGAAAAATAGTACCATACGTAGTATATAAACTCCCCCAGACTTAACCCTTTGTTTGTCATCAAACAAAACAACGCATAAGCAGCAAAAAGAGATTTGAAAACGTGGGAACTCTGAAATCTCAGAAACCATGCTTTGATTCATGACATGCTGACAACATTAGACATAACCCACAATAAAGACATTCTCCCCATAGTCAAGTGCTCGAATCACTGATCTTTCATGCGAACACTGAATTCACATACACTACAAGAAAAACTGTTTTTACCCACAAATTTAATTGTAGTTATAGTCTATATTCCGTGGCTATTTTGTCATTAGTCACGACTTGACACAATTAAAATTTGTAGCTTTGAGCTCGTAGCTATCCGCCTTCGGTTGCTTTCCGTAGCTAAGCTTCCACAACATAGCCACAGTAAAATTTGTAGCTAATAGTCACAAATAGTATTTGTATCTAAATTTGCCACAGAAGAAATCATAACTATAGCTTTATAACTATTTTAGATTTTGTGGTTTTTATATACTTATTTTAGACACGACTAGTCACGGATATAATTGTGGCTATTTAAAAAAAATTATTAAAAAAAAAATTCAAAAAAAGTTTTCAATATAATTAAGTTAATTAAAAAAAATTGTCGGCCAAAGTAACATTAAAAGCCCAACATGGGGAAAAGTACATATAGATCATAAACCCAACAACCCCACTTATAAAACAAGTAAAGCCCAACTTGTTTAACCTATTAAACAAAGAGATAAGGATTACACAAGAAATACACGTGTCCTACACGTCAATACAACATGTTGAGGGAAGGATGAACTAGCACCTCCGCCTGCATCGCCTGTACAAAGCTCCACCAGAACCAAATTCGATTGTGAGCATCGCAGTGGAGCATTGACGAGAGCGGCGAGCACGGAACCAGCGGTGAGCATCCGAACGGCGACGAGATGTAACGAACCGGACTCAATAAATATGAGAGAGGCCCAGCTGATTAGTGAAGCCCAAGTGAGCCCAGACCTAGAAACGTCCCCTTCTTCTTCTTCGTATAAAAACCTGCGCGTGGAAACAGAGACGGCACCAGCTCGTGCGAAAATGAAACGCTGCCGGAATCACGATAGCTCCGCCGCCGTCGTCACTGCTGACCAAACCAGAACCTCCGATCGTGAACCCGTGGACGTGAGGAGAAGCGGTCGTGAGATCATCCCGACACGTCGCGTCCTCGACTCCGCCGCCACATCTCACCACCGGCGATCTACTGTTGCGTGTCATCATCATCATTCGTGAATCATTGTTGTGGTAAGAGATCCGAGTTCTCTCGTCATCAGGACCGGCTCAACATTATTTTGGACCTTAGGACAAAAAAAAATTGGACTCCTACAATTTTATTTTCTTAGTTTTTTACTGAATATATTTTATTTCAAATGTTTTTTTGTGTAACTTTTTAGATTTTTTTTATAAATACAAAATTATATAATTGTAAAGAAAATTTATGGGCCCTTTTATTAAAAAAATTTAAAATATTTAATAACATTTCTATAAAAAAAAATATATTTTTAAAAAAACGGACCCCTTATTTATTAGGACACGGAGTTGGACCCGGGGCGGCCGCACCGTTTGTCCTCCCAAGTTAGCCGGCCCTGCTCGTCATCTTCTCCGCTTTGTTTTTCCGAGAGAAACCGTGACCATGCTTTGAACCTCCATTGTTATTGTACCTTCAGCTGCAAGTCTCCTCTTCTCCATCGTGTGTGTTGTCATTTTGTTGGTTGTCTCCATCATCACCTTTGGTAAGCGAAGATCTCTTTCCTCATCGTTGTTGTTCACGTTACGTTACCAAAAGCTGTAGCCGTGAACGTAACATGGTATTTTGGGTTGTCTTCCATTGTTGCTTCAGGTTTAAGTAACTGATATTTGAGTATTGTTACTTCTTACCGTAGCTGTCCATTTCCGTTTCGTTTTCTGCAAGGCTAAGGTGAGGGCGTGAATATTTATCAGTACTAATCATTTAGTATTAATAAATACTAGGTCTAGGTAATTGTTTGGTTGTGTGATTGGTGATATGTGATGATGTGTGACGATTAATGTTAGTAATAATGTTAGTTGTTGTGATGATGGTATATGGNAAGATCTCTTTCCTCATCGTTGTTGTTCACGTTACGTTACCAAAAGCTGTAGCCGTGAACGTAACATGGTATTTTGGGTTGTCTTCCATTGTTGCTTCAGGTTTAAGTAACTGATATTTGAGTATTGTTACTTCTTACCGTAGCTGTCCATTTCCGTTTCGTTTTCTGCAAGGCTAAGGTGAGGGCGTGAATATTTATCAGTACTAATCATTTAGTATTAATAAATACTAGGTCTAGGTAATTGTTTGGTTGTGTGATTGGTGATATGTGATGATGTGTGACGATTAATGTTAGTAATAATGTTAGTTGTTGTGATGATGGTATATGGTGGATAGTATGTGATGATTGTGTGTAGTCGGACTGAGGACGAGGACATGAAGATCCCGTCGAAGACCGTAAACCGGCTGACGAGCCAAAGGTGGTGGAAGACCTTTCGAGGTGCCCGACCAGCCTAGTGTGTCAGGTGTCAGTGTCATATGTGATGTGAATGAAGTCGTGATGTGATTATTATTTTGATATGTGTGAATTTGAAAAGTGATTATTGTTGTGTGAATGATTGTCTAGAGTTAGTAATTATTAATGCAATGATCATTAATGCTAAGTATCGTGTGGACGGAAATGACTTTCCTCACTGAGTGACTTTTTTACTCACCCCTCTTTCCCCTTTCAGGTGATTTTGCTCCGGCGGAGTAAAAGTTCGAGGCGAGGATTGTTCGGGTGCCGGATTTCGGGAAAGGGTTAATTTATGGTTTTAATCATTTTTATTCGTTTTAAGACAAGATCTAGTTTGCTCCTAAGTTATTTCTTGATATTTTCTTATGATTTAAATTGGTTAAATTATTATTTTATGACGATGGTTTAAGTAATAAACGGATGGATTTCATAAGAGTATTTATTTAAAAATTGTTACGTTGAAAATGCTCTATTTAATGCGTAAATTGCCGTCTAAGTCAATTAGAGAGACGGATATTACATATTGGTATCAGAGCGGGTGCTACTCCGGTCCTGACCCGGAGAGCCGATTCTCGGAGACAGCCGGTTTTTGTTTTTCAAGAAAAAAAAAATGTTTTATGCTTCTAATATTATTTTGAGTTGGTCGATTTTTTTTTTTTTTTTTTAAAAAAAGAAAAGAAAATTATGTTTTCAAGATAACTTTTGGGTTGGGTTTTTTAAAAACAAAAAAATGGCACAAACGATTCTGCACTCGAACCTGTAAGTTGAAAGTTTTGGTTCTTTTGTTTAAGTTCTAAATCGCTTTTTTGTTCTTGACAGCATGGTTCGAGGTGGAATGGGAAGAGGTCGAGGTCGTGGAGCTCGAGGCCGTGGTGACCAAGGTAGCGAGCAGACTCAGTCAGTTACTGCAGAGAGTACCCACAGTGGTGGGCAAGCACCAGCTCAGGGAGTGGATCCGGCAGTGATAACAGGAGCAGTTGTGGAAGGGCTCAGACAGCTGTTTGGTCAGCAATTTCCGCCTAATCCAGTGGCTGGGCAGATGCCAGGTGTTGCTGCAGCGCAGGCACCGCCACCGCCTCCGCCTCCGCCTGCACCACCGGCTCAGGATCCGAGGGATGACTATTGGAGGGTTTTGAAGCTGATGAGAGGATTGGGAACCGTAACCTTCAGTGGTGGGGAAGACCCAATCGTTGCTCATAACTGGAGGAAGCAGCTCGAGCGAAATTTTGCTTCTGTCCGTTGTCCGGTGGAGTATCAGATGGAGTTAGCCACGAGTTTTCTGCTGGATGAGGCTCAGAATTGGTGGGAAGGAGTTGTGAGAGGAGCCCCGATGGGTTATGTGGTTCCATGGAGTACTTTTCAAGATGAGTTTAACCGGAAGTATTTTCCGCAGGAGGCTATGGATAAGCTAGCAATGGAATTTATGACCTTGTCCCAAGGAAAACGGTCAATAAGAGAGTATGCGAGAGAGTTCAGCAGGCTTAAGATGTTCACCGAGAGGGAAATGAATGAGCAATCCCAGATCAAGCGGTTCATGATGGGTTTGAGGTTGGACATCCGCAAGATCTGTCAGATTTGAGACTATGATAACCTTGTTGACCTGGTGGAAAGAGCTTCCATGACAGAGCAGATGATCGAGGATGAGAACAAGTTGGGTAAGAGTGCTCCTCAGAAGATCAACTGGTTGATAGAACCGCAGAGGCAGCAGGTGGATAACAGGGTTACTACATTTGGTAGGTCGTTCACTAAGTGCGGAAGATATCATAATGGGTCGTGCATGAGTTTTTCTGGATTGTGTTTTAACTGCGGACAGCCCGGCCATACCAAGGCGACTTGCACCAAGTTTATGGGTAATTGCAACCTTTGCGGAAAGCTCGGTCACCGTGCTAGGGACTGCAGAGTGAGGCCACATGGCCAGGCTCAGGGAAATCAGAACCGAGGACAGTTGCCTCCACCTCCGAAAAGACAGTCATTAGCTCCACGTGTGTATGCTGCAGGAGTTCAGGATGGCGTAGATCCGATTGCGGGTAAGTTTTAGTTATTACCGTCTTTTTGAATTGAATATTTTGCTTTGAAAAAAAAATTGAGGGTTAGTCTTTTCGTGATTTTGTGAAGTCGCTTAGCATGTATAAAAATCGTGTAGGGTCGGTTTCCGTTGGGGAAGTGGCTGCTTATACATTGTTCGATACCGGAGCTACCTATAGTTTTGTGAGCCCGGAATTGGCAAAGTGTTGGCAGTTTAAAGGAGAAGTCCTCAACAAGGCGTTGAATGTTGAGACTGCGGGAGTAGAGCCAGTGAAGTCTTCCACAACCTTCAAGGACGTACCAGTAACTATAGAAGGAGTAGAGCTACATGGAAATCTTGTGAAAATGAGACTGAAGCGTTACGACGTGATCTTAGGAATGGATTGGTTAACACAACATCAAGCATCGTTGGATTGCCCGAAGACGCGAGTTACATTAGATAGACAAGAAGGGAGAATAGTTTATCAAGGGATCAAAGTTCACAACGGAGTTCCCATCATCTCCATGATCCATGCAGAGGAGTTGATTAGTAAGGGAAATGAGGCTTACTTGGCTACAATCTCTATGCTGAAAGACAATGCGGATAAAGAATTGGATTCTATACTAGTGGTGTCAGGATATGCAGAAGTATTTGAACCACTAAAAGGACCGCCACCGTCAAGAAGGGACGCATTTACCATCGAATTAGAACCCGGAACAACACCTGTGTCTAGAGCGCCATATCGCCTGGCACCCGCAGAAATGGCGGAGTTAAAAAAGCAATTGGAGGATTTAACGGATAAAGGATTTATTCGTCCAAGCAGTTCACCGTGGGGTGCACCAGTCCTGTTTGTGAAAAAGAAGGATGGGATTTTTTTGTCTCTGTATCGATTACCGCGGTCTGAACAAAGTGACCATTAAGAATAAGTACCCGCTACCACGAATTGATGAGTTGTTAGATCAGTTGCAAGGAGCATCGTGGTTCTCGAAGATCGATTTAGCGTCGGGGTACCATCAGATTTCGATAGCTGAAGAGGATGTTCGGAAAACGGCTTTTCGAACGCGGTATGGACACTACGAGTTTGTGGTAATGCCGTTTGGTTTGACTAACGCGCCGGCAGCTTTTATGAAGTTGATGAACAATGTGTTTAGAGAGTACTTGGATAAGTGCGTGATTGTTTTCATCGACGACATTCTCATCTATTCGAAGAGTAAAAAGGAGCATGAATGGCATCTGCGAGTGATACTGAATAAGTTGAGAGAGCAAAAGTTGTATGCTAAGTTAAGCAAATGCAGTTTCTGGCAAAGAAAAATCGGGTTTTTGGGACATGTTGTTTCAGAGACCGGAGTGGCTGTAGATCCCGAAAAGATCTCCTCAATCTTTGATTGGCCGAAACCAAAGAGTGCCACAGAGGTCCGAAGTTTTATTGAGTTGGCGGGTTATTATCGAAAGTTTGTAAAAGGGTTTGCCAGCGTAGCAAAACCGATGACGCGTCTGACTGGCAAAGACGTAAAGTTTGAGTGGTCGGAGTCATGTTCAAAGAGTTTTGAAAAATTAAAAGAGCATTTGACGCAGACGCCCATTTTAGTATTACCCAGGATGGGAGTACCGTATGTGGTTTACACAGATGCATCAGGATCAGACCTAGAATGTGTACTTATGCAAGAAGACCGAGTTATAGCATACGCATCTAGACAGCTACAGAAACACGAGACGAATTATCCGACACATGATTTGGAGCTAGCAGCAGTTGTTTTTGCTCTTAAGATTTGGCGTGCCTACTTGTACGGAGAAAAAGTTCAGATAATGACAGATCATAAGAGCTTGAAATACATTTTTACCCAAGACGACCTGAATTTAAGACAACGCAGATGGGTAGAGTTATTGGCAGATTATAACTTGGAGATCACCTACCATCCAGGAAAAGCCAATCAGGTGGCTGATGCATTAAGCAGACGAAGAGGTGATGCCTCAAATGTTAAGGACGTACAAGAGCTAGTTGCGACTTTGGCTAGTCTGAGTTTATGTGCTACGACCGTAGAGGAGAATACTACCGGGTTAGAAGCTGTAAACCAAGCTGACTTATTATGGAGAATTAGAGAGGCACAAACAAAGGATTTTGCTCTACGAAAACTGGTTAATAAGGAAGTGATTGGATATCACACCGCCGCGAACGAAATGTACCTGTACCGGAACCGGGTATGCGTTCCCGAGGACGAGGAGCTAAGGAAGCAAATCTTGCGCCAGGCGCATCAGTCTCGTTTTTCTGTTCATCCCGGAAACACCAAGATGTATCATGATTTAAAACAGTATTACCATTGGGGCGGAATGAAACGAGACGTCGCTACTTGGGTATCGCAGTGCCAGACATGTCAGATGGTAAAAGCAGAACACAGAGTTCCTAGTGGATTGTTACAAAATTTGCCGCTACCTGAATGGAAATGGGACATGGTAACATTGGACTTCGTTACAGGGCTACCAACGACCAGCGGTAATAAAAATGCGATCTGGGTGATCGTGGATCGACTCACCAAGTCTGCTCATTTTGTAGCGATTAAGAAAACGGATGGAGCGGATCAACTGGCTCAGAGATATTTGGACATCATTGTAAAATTACATGGCGTGCCAGTAAGCATCGTGTCTGACAGAGGCTCTAAATTCACATCAATATTCTGTCAGGCATTTCAAAAGGCATTGGGGACAAAGGTACACCTCAGTACGGCTTATCATCCACAAACAGATGGACAGTCAGAAAGGACTATTCAGACATTATAGGATATGTTGAGAGCCTGTGTACTAGACTGGGAAGGAAAGTAGGGAAAATATCTACCTTTAGCTGAGTTTGCCTACAACAATAGTTATCATTCGAGCATTGAAATGTCCCCTTATGAGGCTTTGTATGGGAGACCGTGTCGCACACCCCTCTGTTGGACAGAAGTGGGAGAGCGCCGAGACTTAGAGCCGACAATGGTTCAAGAGACAGTCGAGCAAGTGGAATTACTCCGGAACAGACTTAAAGAAGCGCACGACCGTCAGAAAAGTTATGCAGACAAGCGCAGAAAAGATCTGGAATTTTCAGTGGGCGATGAAGTGTATTTGAAAATGAAAACGTTTAGAGGGAATGACAAGACTCGAAAACTGAAAAAGCTTAAGCCGAGATTTATGGGACCATATGTTATAACAGAAAGAATTGGTGCAGTGGCTTATAAGCTAGAGTTACCGCAGGAGTTGTCAGACTTTCATAATGTGTTTCATATTTCAGTGCTAAGAAAGGTTGTCAAAGAGCCATAGTTAATTCTTTCGCACCCGCCTGCAAATTTAACGGGGAGTTTGTCAGTACTAAGCCGTCCGGTAGAAATTTTAGATCGACAAGAAACCGAGGTTCAAGGAAAAAAAGTTAAGTCAGTAAAAGTCTGTTGGGAAAGAGATGGTAGCCAGAATCTGAAATGTTAGTTAACTATCCCGAACTCTTTAAGGACAAGAGCGGTCTTACGGGAAATGGATCGAATTCAGGGACGAATTCTTCTAAATCGGGGGAGAATTGTAACGAACCGGGCCCAATAAATATGAGAGAGGCCCATCTGATTAGTGAAGCCCAAGTGAGCCCAGACCTAGAGACGTCCCCTTCTTTTTCTTCGTATAAAAACCTGCGCATGGAAACAAAGACGGCACCAGCTCGTGCGAAAGTGAAACGCTGCCGGAATCATGATAGCTCCGCCGCCGTCGTCACTGCTGATCAAACCAGAACCTCCGATCGTGAACCCGTGGATGTGAGGAGAAGCGGTCGTGAGATCATCCCGACACGTCACGTCCTCGACTCCGCCGCCACATCTCACCACCGGCGATCTACTGTTGCGTGTCGTCATCATCATTCGTGATTCATTGTTGTGGTAAGAGATCCGAGTCATCTTCTCCGCTTTGTTTTTCCGAGAGAAACCGTGACCATGCTTTGAACCTCCATTGTTATTGTACCTTCAGCTGCACGTCTCCTCTTCTCCATCGTGTGTGTTGTCATTTTGTTGGTTGTCTCCATCATCACCTTTGGTAAGCCAAGATCTCTTTCCTCATCGTTGTTGTTCACGTTACATTACCAAAAGCTATAGCCGTGAATGTAACATGGTATTTTTGGTTGTCTTCCATTGTTGCTTCAGGCCTAAGTAATTGATATTTGAGTATTGCATCTTCTGCCGGGTGTTACTTCTTACCCTAGCTGTCCATTTCCGTTTCGTTTTCTGCAAGGCTAAGGTGAGGGCGGGATCCGTGGATATTTATCAGTACTAATCATTTAGTGTTAATAAATACTAGGTCTAGGTAATTGTTTGGTTGTGTGATTGGTGATATGTGATGATGTGTGACGATTAATGTTAGTAATAATGTTAGTTGTTGTGATGATGGTATATGGTGGATAGTATGTGATGATTGTGTGTAGTCGGACTGAGGACGAGGACATGATGATCCCGTCGAAGACCGTAAACCGGCTGACGAGCCAAAGGTGGTGGAAGACCTTTCGAGGTGCCCGACCAGCCTAGTGTGTCCGGTGTCAGTGTCATATGTGATGTGAATGAAGTCGTGATGTGATTATTATTTTGATATGTGTGAATTTGAAAAGTGATTATTGTTGTGTGAATGATTGTCTAGAGTTAGTAATTATTAATGCAATGATCATTAATGCTAAGTATCGTGTGGACGGAAATGACTTTCCTCACTGAGTGACTTTGTTACTCACCCCTCTTTCCCCTTTCAGGTGAGTTTGCTCCGGCGGAGTAAAAGTTCAACGCGAGGATCGTTCGGGTGTCGGATTTCGGGAAAGGGTTAATTTATGGTTTTAATCGTTTTTATTCGTTTTAAGACAAGATCTAGTTTGATCCTAAGTTATTTCTTGATATTTTCTTATGATTTAAATTGGTTAAGTTATTATTTTATGACGATGGTCTAAGTAATAAACGGATGGATTTCATAAGAGTATTTATTTAAGAATTGTTACGTTGAAAATGCTATATTTAATGCGTAACTTGCCGTCTAAGTCAAGTTAGAGAGACGGATATTACACGAGATCTGAACAAAAAAAAAGAGTTAGATCTGAAGAGGAGGAGGAGGAGAAGAGAAGGAATGAGACGAAAGGTTGAAGAATCAGAGGAAGGAGCAGAGAAGACTTACAGTGGATCGGCGGCGACGGTAGTTTTTAAGCATTGGCGGAGGAAGCGCGGAAGAGCGGAAGGGGAACATCGCCGGTGTGATCTGAAGAAGAGGAGATCTGAAGAAGACGAGGAGGGAGAAGAAGAAGAGTAGGAAGGAGACAAAGAGGAAAGGAGAAGAGAAGAAGAAGAAGCGGAGGAGGGAGAAGGGGAGAAGATGAGAAGAAGAAGAAGACAAAATATATTTACGGTGGAAGGAGAAGAGGAAGAAGGAGAAGAAAAAAAAGAAAAGATTTGTGTACGTTGGATTTAATTTTATCAACGGTCGAGCATAAAAGTAAAGTGATCCTCATCTTTAAAAATTAACCAATGAGAGATCACCTTTGTTTTTTTTTTTTTTTAACAACTAACCACCTTTGTTTATCTGTATTTAGAAAGTTTGAAAGAACAAAGATTAAATATTATGATTGAACTATTATATTTGTAACGAAAAAAAATTATATGTAAAAATATTTATGTTTTTAAATATTATTTGCAAGTTATTTGATGACATATCTCACTAGTAATTAGTTTTATTAGTACATTTTTTATATTTGATTTGATAATTTTTGAATTTAGATTTTATGTATGAGTGTAAAGTGTAAGGGTTTGATTTATAATTTAAGGTTTGAGATTTTAGGTTTGGGGTTTGAGATTTGCGATTTGGAGTTTGTGATTTTGAAAATGATTAGATTTGAATATTTTTGAAATTTCTTATAAGTGTGGATTTTGAATTTTGGATATATATATAGTGATCAATTATGTTTAGGGTTTATAGTTTAAAATTTAGAGTGTAATTTATATTTGAAACTTTTGAAATTTGTTATAACTGTTGGAGAATTTGTTGATTTTATACAAGTTTAGATAAAGATAAGTTAAGTAATGACAAAAAATATATGATTTTTTATAAGTGTTGTATTTTTTTGTATATAAGGGTTTAGATATAAGGGTTTGGAGTGATTGTTTAAAAGGTTTGATTAATTATGATTTAATGTTTAGGTTTAGGAATTTAAAGTTTTAGGTTTAAAGTTTATGATTTACGGTTTATGGTTTAAGTTTAGGATTTAGAGTTTGCATTTAGAGTTTAGGGTTTAGGGTTTCGGGAATAGATGTAAAGCCACAGATAGCTACAAATTAGCTACAAAACAAACATAGACACGAGTAGCCATGAAATACTTTGTGGCTATAGAAACAAATAGCTACAAAATTGGGTTGCGACCATATTGCTACGAGATATGCCTGAGCTAGTTCGTAGTTTTTTAGCCACTAAATGTTTTGTGGCTATTTATTGCTATATTTTCACATATAGTCACAAAATTGTGTTGTGGCTAAATTGCCACAAATTTGCTACAAAATAGCTACAAAACTTTTTTTTTTTAAAAGTTTTTCTAAGTTGTGGCTAAATTAACATAGCCACGGATTTGTCGTAGCTAATTTGTAGCTAAAAACAGTTTTTCTTGTAGTGATATATTCTCCACTCAAGTCATCTATATCTATTTATTCCTTAAGGTGTTTGGTGAGCTTTTCTCATTTTGAATTCTAAGGCACTCATAACGGCATAAGGTATTCGAAGCTTTTGAGTAATAAAATTTTACATGTTTTTAATTGTTTAGGGGTACCTTTATTTTCTCCACCGGATGTGAGTTATTATGCAGTACAGTAAGAGAGAAGGAACATGTTGATATACATACTTACCAACCACTTTTCTTGCGTCTATCTTACCCCTGGCTTAGATTCTTCGGTGAATCTTCATGAAACATCTGCCTAAACTCCTCTTTATCCATGGTCTTCTTTGAGATTCTTCTAAATGTAAAATGTTTCCTTTCCCTTTGTTTATTCTTTTTTTTTAGGGGGGGGGGGGAATATTAACCATGACGAGTACCATCATTTGATCTCACGTCTTCCCCTCACCATAAGCGAATTCATAGTCAAGAAGGCTAAGAAGAAAGTAGACGCACGGAGAGCCCGCCGTCCTTCTTGTTCCTCACGCATAACAACCTCCACCACTCCTTCCACCTCAAGCGAACCCGCGCTCATTGCACTCCAGAGAGACTTTGTCTATCAGCAATGGATGCTAACTTAAGGAGAAGGGACAACTCGATGAAAACTTTCCAGACCCAAGAACATGATGAGCCAACTTCACAAAGGTTAACAACGCGCTGTGAAGCTAACAAATTCATAAGCTAACAAATTCACAAAGGTTAACAACATACATAGGCGGAGAAGGCGACAATTCATACGCTCAAGAAGAAGAAGTGAATTTCATTGGAGGACAAAATTCATATTCAAACGGGTACATCAACAATGGATTCAACAACAAAAATGGTTAGGTGTCACTTTCACATTTAAAGTTAGTGTAAATTCATTGATGACATGAAAATGTGACCTGTCATTTTTTCCTAAAAAATAAGAAATATTCTAATTGGTTGGATTATGATAACTCCCAAGAAATATAAATTTTTGTTCAATTACAACACTAGTATTAACGGGGTTCCAAGCCATTTGTATTCTCACAAAGGGCTCAAATTCTTGGCCAATATTGCAGGGGACTATGTACGATTACATCCCACCACAGAGCGATGTACAAGGTTGGACGTGGCGAGAGTTTTAGTGGATAAACTTACATGAACAGCTCACAGAGAGGATCAGTTCTTCTGATGAGAATGGGGCTTCGGTGGAAGTAAAGGTTTCCTACGCGTGGCTCCCTTATCAATGTTCTGTTTGTCAAAAGTGGGGACATGAAACCAAGAATTGTCAGGGAGGAAATGTCACCATACTACAGAGGGAGGAAGGATCAGATGTGGTTCCTCAGTCTGATGTGGATCCTCTAGCGGCAACAGTTGTAAAAGATCTGATTGCAGAGTTGGAACATACACCTACGTTTTTGGATGCAGTAGAGACTCACATTAAAATTGCAGAGTAAGTTATCAGTGGGGAACAGGAGGAAGAATGGACTAAAGTTTATGGTGCTTGCCATTCACAATCTACTGAGGGCGCTAAGAATGGGCCCATTGCCAATCAGGAGCGGGACGTGAGCTCCCCATCCCGGTTTCAGTCTCTGGCTAATATCACGGAGGTAGAAGAAGAATAGGGGGTACCAGAGGAGATTGAGGAGAGAGAGGTTGTTGTAGATAGAAATGAGGAAACGAGAAGAAACAATAAGATGCTGAAGGGTAAAGGACATCCAAAATCTGTGTCTAAAACGCCCAAAAAGCTGATTTTTAGAACCAAGGATCTGTTGCAAACTGCCATACACAAAGACCCCAAAAAAGTTTCCTCACAGAAACTATGACGTATTTTTTTAGCTGGAATATGCGTGGATTCAATTCACCACGCAAAAACGAGGTGGTTTGAAGATGGGTACATGAAAAAAACCTTTATTGGTTGTCTAGTAGAAGCAAGAGTGTTACAGGAAAATCACAGTGGGATAATGAATGTAGCCTTGTCGGGATTGCAATCATACACCAATTATGATTACCATTGTTTGGGTAGAATCTGGATTTGTTGGTCAGATGTAGTGGGGGTCACACTGCTTCATAAGAGTGTGCAGATCATTACTTGTGCTATCCAAATAATCACCACAGGAGCGGTGTTCATCTGTTCAGCCATCTATGCATCGAATTTTGAGGTGGATCGTAGGGTGTTATGGGAAGAAATTAGAGCTACAAAGGCAGTGTATGGGCATTTGTCAAAACCATGGATATTACTAGGGGACTACAACGAAACGCTGGCTACTAAGGAGCACTCCCGTGGTTATGATCAGAGGGTTAGCCAATTGGCTATGCGTCAGTTTCAGGATCTTGTAGCAGACTGCAATCTAGTGGATCTCACTCATATTGGTGCTTTATTCACGTGGTGGAATAAACGACAAAATTACCTAATCGGGAAAAATCTAGGTCTTGTCCTGATCAATGGAGAATGGCTTAATGTGTTCCCGCTCTCATATGCTAGTTTCGAAGCAGGAGGGGTATCAGATCATGCGAGGTGTACAATCTGGCTTACTCACCAAACTTCGATGGCTAGGAAACCTTTTAAATTCTTCAATTATATTGCATATCATGATCAGTTCCTGCTAACAGTTGCAAAGATTTGGAATGAACAACCACCTCTATATCATTTCCGTGTTGCTTTATACAAATTTCATAAGCGACTAAAGCTACTTAAGCATGATCTCAGGGAACTAAACAGAACGCAGTATGGTGAACTGCCGAATCATAGCAAGAAGGCATTTGATGAGCTCTGCGTGTGCCAGAATCAGGTACTGCTCAATCCGACAGCTGATACAATGCAAGCTGCTGCAGAGGCTTCAGATTGGTGGCATCATTTGGCACGAGTAGATGAAAGTTTTTCAGACATAAATCCTATGTGAAGTACTTGGAGACGGAGAGGAGGACAATGCTTACAGATTTGACAGATATCAAGCGAGAGGCAGTGTCTTATTTTTAGCGCTTCCTACAGGCACAAACACTTAAATCTGTGGATGCTACATTGGAAAACCTGCAGGAGTTACTCATGTACCGGTGTACTACTGAATCTGTGACAGAGCTGGTTACTCCTATCACTGCAATAGATATCAAAGCAGCACTTCATTCCTTACCTAACGATAAGGTTTCATGACCGGATGGGTTTACGAAGGAATTTTATGTCTCTACGTGGTCTGTCATTGGTAAAGACTTCATTACAGTTGTTCAATCGTTCTTTCTGTTTGGCTTTTTTCCGATCAATGTCAATGTCACAATTTTTTATCTGATATCGAAGCATGACAATGCTAAAACAATGAAAGACTATAGGACGGTAGCTTGCTACAATCTGCTCTATAAGATTATTTCTAAGATTCTAGCACAGCGATTAAAGGCTCTTCTACCTGAGGCTATTGAAGCAAACCAGAGTGCATTCATCAAGGGGCACCTCCTTCTTGAAAATGTGCTCCTAGCTTCTGAGTTGGTTAATGGGTACCACCAACCTTCTAAGTCTGACAGATCAGCCATTAAATTTGATATTGGCAAAGCCTTTGACACTGTAAAGTGGTCTTTCATTCTAGTTGTATTGTAGGCAATGGGGATTCCAGATTTATTCATACATTGTGTCTACTTATCCATCTCAACGGCTAGTTTTCAGTAGCAGTAAATGGTGATCTGGAGGGTTTCTTCATCAGTGCGAGAGGGATTAGACAGGGATGTTCACTGTCACCGTACTTGTATGTTATCCTGAACAATGTCTTATCGAAGATGCTGAATAAAGCAGCTGAGAATGGAGAGTTTGGCTATCATCCACAATGTCGAGAATTGGGCCTTACGCACTTGAGCTTCGCAGATGATATCTTGGTTTTCACGGATGGCTCTCCGGCTTCTTTGACTGGGTCAAGGAAGTTTTCAAAGGCTTTGCGCTTGTGTCAGGTTTGCATATAAATGTCACCAAATCTTCCATCTATGTGATAGGAGAAGGGCACCCTGCGATGCACACTTCAATTGCAGAAGCATGTCTCTCTGTAGGAGTGTTACCTATTTGGTACGTGGGACTCCCGTTAACAACAAAGACGCTTACAACAGTGGATTACGAATCGTTGGTTGACAAAGTTCGTTCACGATTCCTATCTTGGGCACATAGTTCTTTCTCGTATGCTGGTCGGCTGCAATTGATAAAGTCAGTGATCAATAGCATCACAAATTTCAAGAGTTCGGCTTATATACTGCCTAAGCAATGTTTGGTGCAGATTGAGAGAATGTGCAATGCTTTTTTGTGGTCAGGGTCACCCACAAACTCTCACAAAGCAAAGGTCTCTTTGTTGGTGCTTTGTTATCCTAAATCTCAGGGAGGTCTAGGGTTGCGTTGTCTCAAGGATACTTCTCGGGTGTTTGCTCTAAGACTGATTTGGCAGATTTTCACTCTCTCGGGATCTCTTTGGGTTGCTTGGATTCAGCGATATTTATTGAAAACTCCTTATGGGCAGTGAGGCAGGGTACTAAGGGATCTTGAGTTTGGCGTAAGTTACTAAAATTCATAGATTAATCGTTTTCATTCTTGCGGTTTGAAATCAGAGATACGAAATATGTTTACTTTTGATATGATGATTGACTTGAGGAAGGCAGATTGCTTGATGTGACAGTAGAAGTTGGCACTCAAATCTTTGGTGTGCCGAAGCATGCAACAATTTCTGCAGTGGCCAGTGCCATGGGTTGCGAAATTTGCGAGCATCGGGGAAGGTACTTTCAGGGACTCCGTGAAAAGATCTTAGCCCAGGCGGTTCCAAATCTTGTTGCTGGGGAAGACGTAGTACTACGGAGACATGCCGAGGGTATCTATCGCCCTGAGTTTTCATCTTCAAAAATATGGAATCAAATTTGATCAAGAAAGAATGATGTCATCTGGAATCGATTGGTTTGGTTCTCGCAAGGAGTTCTGTGAGATCCCGACCCAGTTTTCTAACCAGCAGACGAAGCATTCCTATCTCGGCCTCACCATGACCGAACCTTAGGGAATTTTTGCCTTTTTCTTACAACTTCCTATCTGAGGTTCAACCTTTTCTTTCAAGCTAACAACCTAACATAGACCATCCCATGGCCTGAACCCATTCGAGACTTAACTAGGTACGCATTAGAATCGCAATATCAAGAGTCAACTACACAATACCTTGACCACTCTCAGCTTTGGATGTACCGGCCAAACTCCCTTGCTTCGCATGATCCCATGAACGTCATTTACTGCCCGTACCTCCTTCACAGCTACCAATACACGCTCCTGCTGACGCAGCCACAATAATGGCCAACCCACGAAACGCATTTCTCCCCGTACTTAGTCACTCAACCAATCATCCCCACATGACCAAGTACAGAAGAGAGACGGCTCAGATCCTCGATCCTTTTCAAGCCCAGACACGGTCCACACTGATCGCCAGACACAATCCTTACCGATCGCCACACACGATTATTACCCATCGCCAGACCATCCAGTCATGATCCTTACCGATCGCCAGTCACTCCAGTCACGATCCTTACCGATCGCCAGTCACGATCATTACCGATCTCCAGTCACGAACATTACCGATCGCCAGTCACTTCAGTCATGATCATTACCGATCACCAGTCCATAACTCTCGATAGAATCTCACGGCTATCTTCCTTTCCCAGCTACTCTTCCTGCTCTTCTCACCATAGAATAACCTTCTCTCGGCAGAATCACTTGGTATGGTCACTTCTCTTGGATACAGTCGGATCTCTCGACTATCTCTCGGCTACAGTCGAATACTCTCGACTATCCCTTGGATATAGTCGAATCCTCTCGCCTATCATTGGATTCTCTCGGCTATCGTCAGATTCTCTCGGCTATCGCATAGTCACGATCGGATTCAGAGATTAATCGGAAGTCCTCTCGGTAGAATCCTGATCCAGTCAGCTTACTCTCGGATATAGCTGAACCGCTCGACTATCTCGAATTGGCTATAGTCGGGTTCCTTGGCTATTTTGCTGATACGATCAGCTATAATCGGCTATCGCATAGTCATGATCGTATTTTCTCGTACAACTCTCGAATTGCTCGGACAATTCTCAGATTACTCGGACAACTCGCAGTATCCCATCGCATTCGTATTTCGCTAGATCATATTCACGCTTTCCTCGACTGGTTCAATTGCGCATCGACTATAATCGCGTCCTCGTCGACTATCATAGAATCGGGTTGGCTATTTCTATCAATCCATCGACTAGAAATCATGTTTTCCCCTTTCTCCCTTTTTCTGTATTTTTCTCTCGAAGAACAGATACGGCGTGTGAAGAATTCTTACTTAATCCCCTTTATATACGCTGAAGCCCTAGGTAAACCGCCCTATTCACGGTTTAACCGATGCACATTCACTTTCTGTTGAAGATAGCTTGGGTTTCTCACGATCTGATTCCATTCTCTCGGGAATAGCCAAAATTTCTCTCGGTTCTATCCCATTATCTCGGGATAAACCGGACCCCTTTGAGATAAATTTTCCCTTCCCAAGATTTAGGCAACAACTCTTGATCAGATTTCCTTTTCTCTTTATCAGGTTTCCATTTTCTAATCGGATTTCCATTTCTCACGGACATTTAGAATTTCCTCGATTAGTTTCCATTTTCTCTCGGACATTTAGGTTTCCCTTAGCTGAATTCCACATTTCCTCGGAAAACTCGACTTTTCCTTCGGCTATCCCTTCCCGGATAGGTATTTCTGTTCGCAGATGCTACAAGTGCCACGGCACTTGATGCGGGAGCAAGGAGGCAAGACAAGGAGGATACGCAAGGAGTTGAGAAACATAATGGGCTGACTTACACTATGGTGTTTTGGCAGACTTCTGAAAATACACGGCAGACTTCTGAGATTACACAGCAGACTTGTGAATCAGTTATATAGTTGGACTACATAGTCGAACTACATTCGTTAGTTATATAGTCAGTCGATCTACATAGTCAAGATTCTGCCAAAGGAAGGAAATGCAGTTGAAGAGTCTATTTCGACCAGGAGACCAGAAATGGGAAGCTGATACAAGAATTTTTATCTCTTGCAAGCAATTTCTCAATTACTTATATCATTGCAATACTTGAGATATCAATCCATTTTGGGAGATGATTCAATAAGAATACAAAGTTTGATTTAAGCTAAGCTAAATTGACAATTCAAGTGACAAATGATAATTAAAAGGAAGGCACAAACTAAAAGAAACACTACTAGAGAAATAAAATCAAATTAAACCTTAATTACTACTAACCAATCACTAAACAAGAGATTAACTACTAAGCAAGATTATCAAATTAACTAAAACGAAACCTAGGGATGAAATCATTGATTTGGGAAACTAAATGGACAACCTTGCAATCATTTAAGCAACTAATCAAGCTAACTCTATTCCTAGAACACTTAAACAAAATTAAACCATGATGTGTGGCACTAATCTCTTTCTTAATCACCCTAATGAACTAATGATGTTTTAGCATTAGAATAATCAAGAAGCATTAATTTCAAGTCTAAATGGCATGATTAACACTCTAAGCAACTAATGTCTTAGGCTAGAAATGTAAATCTCTTATTAAGTTGGTTCAAGCATTTCATCAAACACTTGGTGGGTGTATGAAATGCTTATGATCCAAAATAGCAAAGATTAGCTATTTGGCATTAGGAATCACTTAATAAGAAGAGAAATGAAAGAATCTATCCTAGATTGCAAGATTGAACCATTAGAAATCCCTAAATCTAACCCATCCCCAAGTTCCTAAAGAACTACTCACTAACCATACTTAAACCCATCAAATCAAAGATTAGAGAAAGGTTAAACATGATTAGAGAAAGATAAAACAAGAAATCTAAGAAAGATATTGCATTAAACTCAAAGATTCAAGCATAAACAAAGTATTTGCCCAAAGTGGCTAAAAGTTTAAGCTAAGAACAAAGAGAATAAAAGTTAAAGTAAAAATTAGGTCTAAAGAGTATTTATAGGAGGGACCCATAAAGTAGACAAAAAAGATTCGTCTGGGTATGGTTCGAAGAGCTTCACCGAACCAACACGTCGAACCGAACTCCTGGACGTTTGGTTCGGCGAGCTTCGTCGAACGGTGTCGTCGAACCGGGCTTCAAATCTTTGATCCATCCTCTTGCGTCTGGAGAAGTTTCGGCGTGACTCGCCGAACAGCTACGTCGAACCGAACTCCTGGAGGAACGGTTCGGTGACCTTCGTCGAACCGTCTCGCCGAACGGACGTCCTGGATGTTTGGTTCGGCCAGCCTTCGTCGAACCGTCTCGCCGAACGGTCACCCTGGTATTTTGGTTCGGCGTGTTTCGCCGAACCGTCTTCATAAATATTCTGCTCCATCTTTTTGACAACTTCTTGCTCTTCCAAGTGATGTGCCATCCTTCTCCAACTCCATTGTTGCCTCCACAACATCCATTTTACCTGATCAAGACTCCAAATGCACCAAATCATGCAAGGACTATGCAAATACACTCTAGGACTCTAAATGATACAATGCAACACAATGATGCTTAAATGGACTCCTAAATGATGAGAAACTTGTACTAAATGGATGCTAAAATGATGCAAAATATAGACATATCAGAAGCTAAACGATCTCAAGGGTCATCTTAAAGCCAAGAGTCATTCAACTCATTTAGTCTTCAGTCTTGGTCTTCGTTATTTATTGTTGCCTAGTTTTTACCATATTCTATCTAGTTTTCTTGTATTTTGATTTCTGGTTTTGTCTACATTTATTGTAAGTTCAAGGGACAAAATGCTTGTATTTCCTCTATATAATGAGGCTCTTATGCATGAATAAAAAGACACAGAGAGTTGTCAAGAATTTGGAGAGTCGTAGTGACCCCTTGGATTTGTTTTAGATCTTACCTTTATCCTTTGATTTTGGTGGTGGTTTCGAGCGTCTTTATCATCTGGTGGTGGCGACTTTATCCAGGTGTGGTGTTAGCTCAACGGGTTTCTTTATCAACTCCGGTGCTTCGGCTTTACGAGTTGTGGTGATCCCGATCTTTCTATCTATCTGGTTACGTTTCGTGTTGATTACTCCAGATCGGTTTTCAGGAACCTTCGCAGCCCAAAACGTTCATCAACTTGACGTCAAAGCTGTCCTGTTTTCGATCTATCTTGTTCACTCCAAATCACTTCCTGCATAATGCTTCAAAGTGGTATCAGAGCAAATCCAGGTTGCTAGAGTGAAGTATTTCGTTTATCCTCTTGTTCAAATCTATGAGATGAATCTACCTAGAGGGTTGACCCTTGATCACCCCTATGCTGAACGTATTAGCAGAGAGATGGCGGAGCTACGAGAACAGATGCAGGAGATGGTTGTGGCTGTTAATCGAAGAGATGCACAAGATCAGCCTAGAAGACGAAGGGTTGAGGCAGATGAAGCGTCTAGTGACAGCAGCAGAGGTTCTTCTCATGGTTCTGATTCTGATTGTGAAGAACATGGTAGAAGGAGAAGAGACAACCGTCCACAACAACATCAGCATCGTCGTGATGAAGAATTCAAAGTAGAGTTTCCCAATTTTCAAGGTAATCTGAATCTAGATGACTTTCTAGATTGGTTGAGATCTATGGAGAGGGCGTTTGAATATAACACCTATGACGATGTGAAGAAGTTTAAGGTAACTACTTTGAGGCTGAAGGGTTATGCTAGTCTTTGGTGGGATACTCTTAAGTCTAGGCGTCTTAGAGAAGGCAAGACTCGTGTCAGGTCTTGGGAGAGGCTACAGAGACTTATGAAGAGGAGATTTTTACCAGATGACTATAAGCAAGGTCTATACCTGAAGCTTACACACTTGCAGCAAGAGAAACACACTGTTGAGGAGTATACAAGGGACTTTGATTTGTTACAATTGCGTTGTGATGTTCAGGAGCCTGAAGAAAGGACTATTGTGCGTTTTGTACATGGTCTATGTGAAGAGATTGCATCTAAGGTGGAGTTGCAAACATACTGGACTCTTGATGATGTGAAGAAGCTTGCTATCAAGGTGGAGAAGTAGGTTAAGATGGGAAAGAAGCCTTACACCAGAACTTACACTTCTGGTTCTTCATTGAATCCAAGAGGGAATTTTAAAGGTGATGCTAGCAGCAGTAGTAAGGGGATTGAAGGAAAGACTACAGCAGCACCTACAGAAGATAATATGAAGAAGAAGTATTTTAAGTGTCAAGGATTTGGGTATTTCCAAGCTGAATGTCCTAATCGCAAAGTTATGACAGTTCAAGAGATTCAAGAGATAGAAGAAGAGATAAAGCAGGATTCTCTTGACTTGGAGGCAGTAGATCAGAAGGTTCAAGGTGAAAAGGAAGGGATCGTTGAACAACCTGATGATGGAGAATTGTTGGTGATTCAGAGGGTTTTGCATTCTGTTCCTATTTTAGAAGAAACACAGCGAGAAAACATCTTTCAGACTCGTTGCATGATTAAAGGAAAAGTCTGCAATCTGATTATTGACAGTGGGAGTTGCACTAATGTGGCGTCTAGTACACTTGTGGAGAAGCTGAGTTTGCCTACTGTGAAGCATAAGCAACCATACAAACTGCAGGTAACTAAACAAGTTCTGATTTTGTTTTCTGTTGGGAAAAACTATTAAGATGAGGTTTTATGTGATGTTATTCCAATGGATGTGTGTCATCTATTGCTTGGGAGGCCTTGGGAGTTTGATAGGAGAGCTATGCATGATGGATACAAGAACACTTATTCTTTTCATAAGGATAAGAAGCATATCTGATACAAGACTTTTTAGTCTTGTAAGCAATTCCTCAATTGCTCATGTCATTGCAATATTTGAGGTATCAATCCATCTTGGGAGTTGGTGCAATAAGAATGCAAAATTCAGTTTAAGCTAAGCTAGAATAGTAGAATCAAGTCACAAACAAGAATTAAAAGCTAAACACAACCTAAATAAGACACTACTAGAGCAATAATATGAAGCTAAACCTCAAATACCACTAATTAAGCACTAAACAAGCAATTAACTACTAATCAAGATTATCAAAATAACTAAAACGAAACCTAGGGATGGAATCATTGATTTGGGAAGCATAATGGACAATCTTGCAATCATTTAAGCAACTAATAAAACTACCTCTATGCCTAGAACTCTTAATCAAGTTTAAACCATGGTGTGTAGCATTAAACCCTTTGTTAATCACCCTAATGAACTAATGATGTTTTAGCATTAGAATAATCAACAAGCATTAAATACAAGTCTATAAGGCATAATAAACACTCTAAACATCTAATGTCTTAGGCTAGAATATGTAAATTTCCTATTAAGTTGGTTCAAGCATTTCATCAAACACTTGGTGGGTGTGTGAAATGCTTAGGCTCCAAATTAGCAAAAGTTAGCTAATTGGCATTAGGAATCACTTAATAGAAAGAGGTAATGAAAGAATCTAACCTAGATTGCAAGATTAATCCATTGAACTTCCCTAAATCTAATCCATCCCTAAGTTCCTAAGGGAACTACTCACTAATCATGCTTAAACCCATCAAATCAAAGATAAGAGAAAGATTAAGCATAATTAGAGAAAGATAACAAGAATTCTAAGAAAGATATTGCATTAAACTCAAATCCAAAGCTTAAACAAAGAGTTTTGCCCAAAGAGGCTAAAAGTTTAGTCTAGAAACCAATGGATAAAAGCTCTCTAGAAAAATTAGGTTAAAAGAGTATTTATAGGTGGTCCCATAAGATGCAAGAAAAAGAAGTCGTCTGGGGTCGGATCGACGAGGTCATCGATCCATGTCGTCGATCCGACCCTCAAAATAAACTGGATCGACGAGATCGTCGATCTCCTTCGTCGATCCATGTCTCGAGGCTTGACTTCTGGTTCGGCGTGGCTCGTCGATCCATCTCACCGATCCGTGTCCCTGGAAATATGGATCGGTGAGTCTTCGTCGATCCGGTACGTCGATCCGTGCTCCTGGATTTGTGGATCGACGACCTTCGCCGATCTGGTTCGTCGATCCATCTTCAGAAATCGTCTGCTTCCTTCTCCTTGCTCCTTCTTGCCATTCCAAGTAGCTAGCATCACCCTCCAACTCCATCCTCATCTTCAAAGCCTCCTTTTTCACCTGATTATGGTACCAATATGCAACAAAGAATGCAAAGAACCATGCAAAAGACCCTAGGACTCTAAATGATACAACGCAACACAATGATGCTACTTTAGACTCTAAATGATGAGAAACTTATGCTTAAAGGATGCTAGAATGATGCAAAATATAGACATATCAATATCACACTGGCACCATTGGTTCCTACACTATTACACAGAACCGAGCAATTGAAAGAAAAAAGTTACAAGGAGAGTCTTTTCTTGGGAGAATCACGTGTTGTGAGGAACCTTGATGAGGGGAAAGAGGTTTTTGCACTACTGGTGGTCGAGAAGAGTGATGGAGCATGGAAGATGAGTACACATCCATTGTTGATGGAGTTACTGAAGAATTACAGTGATGTGTTTCCTGATTATTTACCACCTGGATTGCCTCCTATTAGATGTATTGAGCATCAAATCGATTTGCTACCTGGTGCACCTCTACCAAATTGTCCAGCTTATAGATGTAATCCTGAAGAAGCCAAGGAGCTGCAGAGACAAGTAAGATCTTATTGCAAGGGGTTATGTGAGAGAGAGCATGAGTCCTTGTTCTGTTCCAGCTCTACTTGTTCCAAAGAAAGATGTCTCGATGAGGATGTGTGTGGATAGCCGAGCTATAAACAAGATTACTATCAAGTATCGTTATCCTATACCACGATTGGATGACATGCTGGATGAGCTTAATGGATCAAAGGTGTTTTCGAATATTGATCTGAGAAGTGGATATCATCAAATCCGAATGAAATAAGGGGATGAATGGAAAACATCATTCAAGACAAAGGGTGGTTTGTTTGAGTGGCTGGTCATGCCGTTTGGCTTATCTAATGCTCCCAGTACTTTCATTAGGCTGATGAATCAGGTACTCCGAAACTTTATTGGAAAGTTTGTGGTAGTTTACTTTGATGATATTCTCGTGTATAGCAAGAACGAGGCAGATCATTCACATCACCTACAAGAAGTCTTTGAGGTATTACGCAGAAACCAACTTTATGCTAAGCCTGAGAAGTGTTCATTCTTCACTTCTAGTGTTGTGTTTCTTGGATATGTTGTTTCTGGAGATGGAATTTCAGTGGATGAAAGCAAAGTGGAAGCTATGAGAAGTTAGCCAGTTCCAACTACACAATCTGATGTGAGAAGCTTTCATGGGCTTGCTTCTTTCTATAGGCGATTTGTACAGAATTTCAGTACTATCATGGCTCCAATAACTGAGTGCTTGAAGAAGGATAAGTTTGATTGGAGTATGGCCTGTCTCTTATACACATCTAGATGTGTATAAGAGACAGCAATAAGACGTTGGATATGCTGCAGGAGCATTTCTTTTGGCCTAAGATGAGCAGAGACGTTCATAATATAGTGGAGAGGTGTGCAACTTGTCAAAGGATGAAAAGTCATTTCCAACCTGGACTTTACACTCCTTTGCATGTTCCTACACAGCCTTGGGATGATGTGAGTATGGATTTCATTGTGGGATTACCGAGAACTCAGAGAGGAAAGGATTCTATCATGGTTGTGGTCGATCGGTTCAGTAAGATGGCACATTTTATTCCTTGCCACAAGATGGATGATGCAAGTCAAGTTGCTGATTTGTACTTTAAGGAGGTTGTGCGTCTTCATGGAGTGCCAAAGACCATTGTTTCAGATCGTGATTCAAAGTTTCTGAGCTATTTTTGGAAGACTTTGTGGAGATTACTTGGTACTAAGCTACTCTTTAGTATTTCTTGTCATCCACAAACAAATGGCCAAACTGAGGTAACAAACAGAACTTTGACTATGCTTTTGAGGGGTCTGATTAAGAAGAACTTGAAGGAATGGGATTTGAAGTTGGCTCAGGCGGAGTTTGCTTACAACAGATCGATGAGTTACACTACAAAACAATCACCTTTCAAGGTAGTGTATGGTCTGAACCCTCTTACTCCTATTGATCTGATTCCATTGCCTTGTGAGTTCAAAGCTAGCTAGGAAGCAACAGAGCGAGTTAAGACAATGAAGAAGTTGCATGAGAGTGTTCGTGCTGAGATTGAAAAGGCGAATGAGAAATACAAGAAGAAAGCAAACAAGAATCGACGAGCTAAGTTATTTGAACCAGGAGATATGGTCTGGTTGCATCTGAGGAAAGAGAGGTTTCCAAGCAGGCGCAAGTCTAAGCTCATGCCGAGATCGGATGGTCCATTTAAGGTACTTGAGAAGTTTGGTGAAAATGCTTATAAACTTGAACTTTTAGGTGACTATGGAGTTTCAGCTACTTTCAATGTGGGGGATCTTTCTCCATACTTTGAGGATGATGAGTTGCTGGATTTGTGGACAAATCCTTTCGAACCCAGAGAGACTGATGCGGGAGCAAGGAGGCAAGACAAGGAGGATACGCAAGGAGTTGAGAAACAGAATGGGCTGACTTACACTATGGTGTTTTGGCAGACTTCTGAAAATACACGGCAGACTTCTGAGATTACACAGCAGACTTGTGAATCAGTTATATAGTCGGACTACATAGTCGAACTACAATCGTTAGCTATATAGTCAAGTTATATAGTCGATCTACATAGTCAAGATTCTGCCAAAGGAAGGAAATGCAGTTGAAGAGTCTATTTCGACCAAGAGACCAAAAATGGGAAGCTAAATGATCTCAAGGGTCATCTTAAAGCCAAGAGTCATTCAACTCATTTAGTCTTCAGTCTTGGTCTTCCTTATTTATTGTTGCCTAGTTTTTACCATATTCTATCTAGTTTTCTTGTATTTTGATTTCTGATTTTGACTACATTTATTGTAAATCCAAGGGACAAAATGCTTGTAATTTCCTCTATATAATGATGCTCTTAGGCATGAATAAAAAGACACACAGAGTTGTCGAGAATTTGGAGAGTCTTAGTGACCCCTTGGATCTGTTTTAGATCGTACCTTTATCCTTTGATTTTGGAAGAGTCATTGGTGGTGGTTTCGAGCGTCTTTATCATCTGGTGGTGGCGACTTTATCCAGGTGTGGTGTTAGCTCAACGGGTTTCTTTATCAGCTCCGGTGCTTCGGCTTTACGAGTTGTGGTGATCCCGATATTCCTATCTATTCGGTTACGTTTCGTGTTGATTACTCCAGATCGGTTTTCAGGAACCTTCGCAGCCCAAAACGTTCATTAACTTGACGTCAAAGTTGTCCTGTTTTCGATCTATCTTGTTCACTTCAAATCGCTTCTTGCATAACGCTTCAGCACTCCTTCATGGTGCTTGCAATTTGGAATAGACTTTCCACGGGAGACCGTATGAGAGGTTGGGGACAAACGCAGAGTTGTGTATTTTGTGGAGAGCTTGATGAGACGAGAGATCACCTATTATATGCTTGTATGTACACCTACACAGTTTGGCTAGCATTGGCAGGAAATCTCTTGAGATCTGCGGTAAATCCAGATTGGCAAGACACTTTGAATAATTTTATCCATATCAGTCATCACACTTTGGATGCAATTTTATTAAAGCTCGCCTTTCAATCATCGATCTATCACATTTGGCGGGAGCGCAACTCAAGAAACCATGGTGGACGTTGCATCCCTCACCAGCAAATGTCGCTAACTATTGACAAGGCTTTACAGAATCATATCAGCTCTCTTTGTTATCGCTTCCCGCACAAACTTGAAAGCCTTATGAGGAGATGGTTTGAATGTAGTCATACTTAAAGCATCGCAAGGTGGATTAATTGGTTCCCTATTTGTTCATTTTTTCCTTCTTTTTTATTTACCACATTTGTAAATAAGTATTCTTTGAGGCTTTTGATCAATAAATTTGATATTTCATAAAAACAAAAACACTAATATTAACAAATATAAATTTTTGCTCAATCATAACATTAAAATTAACAAAGATGAATCGAGAGAAAGTGAGAAATACTAAGATTTCACAAATTTTACAAATATTAATAATAGATTCTATAAAATATGATTTCGCAAATTTTACAACAGATATATATTATAATTTTCATATAGAAAAAGAAAATAAAATTAATACTAGATTATCCATTTAGATTGTAAAAACTCCATAAATTAATAATGTTGGAAATATAATATTTTATTAATTTAGAGAGTTACTAATTTATGAAAATATCTTAAAATAGCCTCAAAACAAGTTTAGAATAGAAATATTGTTTTAAAAAATCATTATAAAATAATAGAATTTGAAATAAAATTTTACCTTGATAAAACAATTTGCAGAATACAAATGGTTAATAATAATAATAAATTAAATATTTTTTATTGAAAGTTTAAAACACTTTCACTATTAATTTTGAAGTAAATTTAGTGAAAAATGCCTAGCTGTCACATTAACAATCAAAGTTAGTATATTTAATTGATGACATGAAAATGTCACATGATACTTTTTACTAATAAAAAAATAAATATTTGAGTCATTTTTAAAATAATTATAACTCGCAAAAAAATGAGAAAGTATTTGTATAACTTTAGGTATATATTAAAAAATAAAATAAAAATTAAGATTATTTTTGTGTAATACAATATATGTTATTTTTATTATTATAAAATATATATTCAAGATTTATAATATATTATAAAAATATATTCATTTATCAATATGATACTACTAAATATATAATTTGTCTCAAATAGAATTTTTGTAGCTTCCGTTGCATCCCATCTTGTCTCATTTTCAAATAAGAACATAAACTCATTTAGTCCTATTTTCTATTGTAAGTTCCATACAAAATTCATCCATCTCCTCTTTGATCTTCAAACTCTTAATTATTGCCAAAAAACCATTTGATTCTCTGTTTCTAAAAGATAAATCGATCCTCTCATTATTCATATTTACAAACTTTGACAGTTGTAATTACTAATTTCTATTACAACAAAGATGTAATCAATTAATGGTATGAAATTAATGCAATAAAGAAGATCAAATGGGGTGAGATATTTGTTGTATACAGAACAATACCAAAGCAACGGCCAAAGGTCAACGAAAAGTCAACGCCAGTCAACGAAAAGTCAACGCCGGAGCCACCGTCCGCCGCAGCCGGCGTTGACCGTTGACCGGCGTTGACTTTTCGTTGACTGGCATTGACTTTTTATTGACCGTTGGCCGTTGACTTCTGTTGACCACTGACCGGTGTTGACCGTTGACTTTTCGTTGACTGTTGGCCTTCGCTGCCCGTTGACCTTTTTCGTCGTTCGAAGGCCGTTCTGACTCGTTTGTCGTGCCGACTTCTGTGGATAGAGCCATCGGGGTTAGTCCGGATGGATTATCGGCTTTCGTTGAGAAACACTTGTGATTTACATTTCCTCGTCGTTTTGTGAAATCTTTACTTCTCGGCACTACTTTTACTATTTTATTGAGTGTTGTTTGTCTCATTGCCTCGTGTGCAGGGATAATAAACATTTTCTTTCAACGAAAACTTTATATTGCAGTTTATATTTTGGTATAAGTATATTTGGGATAAGTATATTTTGATATTACAGAATGTAGATAGTATTTGCGCGCGCACACACACACACAAATTTAGATAGTCTATCTGAAGTGTCAGAAAGATCTTGATACCATGGAGTGCTTTCCGGTCCAACGTTTATAATTAAAGTCTTCATCAACTTCCGGTCCAATGTTTCTCATCACCGTTCTTAGATTTATTGGGAGCCTAGGTGTAACACCCCGACCGCCCCTACCGGCGAGTCACCCATCCCTCCGTCGGGCTCGTGGACCCCACCCCTGTCCGACGGTCGGTGCGTTATTTTTTTCGGTGGCCCGACCGACTGATTTACTTGTCCCTGCAATCACCACGTGACCTTTTGCCGTGTTTTGACCTCACTCACACGGTTCCGCAGAGGACTTCCCGGAAGGTCACCCATCCCAGTCCTACTCAGTTACAATTCTCCCCCACTTAACGGGAATTCGTCCTCGAATTCCCATCCCGCTAGTGTGAACCCTAACCCCCAAACTCCAAGACAGCCTCCTGGGACAGAACCAGTTCTACTTCCCTTGGCTCTGATACCACTTGTAACACCCTGACCGCCCCTATCGGCGAGTCACCCATCCCTCCGTCGGGCTCGTGGACTCCGCCTCTGTCCGACGGTCGGTGCGTTATTTTTTTCGGTGGCCCGACCGACTGATTTACTTGTCCCTGCAATCACCACGTGACATTTTCCCGTGTTTTGTCCTCACTAACACGGTTCCGCAGAGGACTTCCCGGAAGGTCACCCATCCCAGTCCTACTCCAGTATAAGCACGCTTAACTCTGGAGTTCTTTTAGGGTAAGTGACTGGAAAAGGTAAGTGCATTTTGGTGACATAGGTAGCCAAATCAATCCATTTAAATGTATTCAAATGGGTCGGGCCCGGGTCGTTAGTAACACCCGCCTCTTACGTAACCAAGAAGGCATGTCCAAGTGCATTAACTTTCACCACAAGAAACCACTTGCAAGTTCAATGCCACTTTATTCCCAAGGATCGTATTCAAAATGTCTTACAAAAACCATTTTTAACTTAAACTTTAAATCCGAAAATAAAATAACGTCTTTAAAATAAATAACGAATAATAAAATAAAAATCTGTGTCTTTCCAAAACCATCACCAAGCCGATCACTACTCATGTATGCCAGCGCGCTCACCTGCAAGAAGAGAGGGATGAGTAATTTGGATTACCCAGTGAGTGCAGGTCCTAGGGACCCACGATATACATCTCGCACATGCATAACCATTCCAGACGAAAGTCTTAAGCTAATACACACAAACAAACACGTCCGAAGACACTCATAGATCAAGAAATGACATCTAGACCTACTGGTGCATCCACACCCTTTACCGGTGCACACCCCGTGGCATATAGCGGCACAACACGCTGTCCGTCCTCACGACGCAGGGTTCGTCAAGCCTCCAACGATGGACTATGGTGCGCCACACGCCTTCCATATCCAGCACAGACTCATAACGTAAGAGAATATTCTATCTTACTTATGACATCACACAGGCAAAACCGCCTCACAAGCCTACAACTTATCCCAACCCGCACAAGTTATTTCCCTCACACAATGCAAACACCCGCAAACACTATTCACTAATCATTCAACCATTGTTACTAAGTCCATCAATCAACCACAGTCATACAACAATTAATATTATATTGTTATTACAACGCTTAACTAGTCAGGTTCCGACAACAAACAAATACGTGTATTTATATAGATACAACGCAGGTATGCGCGCATTAACAAAAGACTACTCAGACTAAAACGAGTATGAATATACGAGAGATAAATCAGGAGCAGTCCTCACCTTAGTCTCAGATCTGAAGTCGGCACGACAAACGAGTCAGAACGGCCTTCGAACGACGAAAAATGGTCAACGGGCAGCGAAGGTCAACGGTCAAAGAAAAGTCAACGGTCAACACCGGTCAGCGGTCAACAGAAGTCAACGGTCAACGAAAAGTCAACAAAAAGTCAATGCCGGTCAACGGTCAACGCCGGCTGCGGCGGACTGTGGCTCCGGCGATCGGTGACGGCGGCGGCGGCGGACGGTGGCTCCGGCGATCGGCAACGGCGGCGGCGGACGGTGGCTCCGACGGTTGCTCCGGCGAGAGATCCGGCGAGAGGCTTTGACAGAAAACGAGGCAGAGTTTCGCTAGGAATTTTTGAATGAGAAAATGAGAAGGGGAGCACCTCTATTTATAGTAGAAGAGAGGGAAACCCTAGGTCTAAATTCGGATGGGCCTTGGGCTATTGGGCTTTGTTTCCAAAAATCATCTTGGGCTGGGCCCAAGATGTCACAATTCTCCCCCATTAAACGGGAATTCGCCCCCGAATTCGAATCGACATCCTGCGAAACACCATCACCCCCAAAGATTTTCGGATAACTCACCCGCACAACTGCCTCAGGCTCCCAAGTTCCTTCCTGGATCTCACCCCTTTCCTAGCAACACGAATCAACTTGCTCTTTTTCTTTTGAACTTTCAACTCTTGAACTCCCGACTCTTGACAGTCTAAGATTCCACCGGTTTACTCGTAATTGTCAAGTTTTGATCCACGCACACTGGCGGCTCCGATAAGATCATCCCTAGTTCCTGAACCACTTTCCTCAAACTTACACATGAAACACATCATGAAAGTCTGACAACTCTTGTGGTAAGTCCAACTGATAGGTATCTTCCCCAATCCTCTCGATGATCTTATACGGCCCCATGACAAGACTCGAAAACTGAAAAAGCTTAAGCCGAGATATATGGGACCGTATGTTATAACGGAAAGAATTGGCGCAATGGCTTATAAGTTAGAGTTACCGCTAGAGCTGTCAGACTTTCACAACATGTTTCACGTTTCAGTACTTAGAAAAGTTGTCAGAGAGCCAGAGTTAATCCTTTCGCACCCGCCTGCATATTTGACAAGAAGTTTGTCCGTTCTAAGCCGTCCGGTAGAAATTTTAGATCGACAAGAAACCGAGGTTCAAGGGAAGAAAGTTAAGTCATTAAAAGTCTGTTGGGAAAGAGATGGTATTCGTGAGGAGACTTGGGAAATAGAATCAGAAATGCTAGTCAACTATCCCGAGCTCTTTAAGGACAAGAGCGGTCTTACGGGAAACAGATCGAATTCAGGGACGAATTCTTCTAAAGCGGGGGAGAATTGTAACGAACCCAGCCCAGCTAATAAAAGTGAGGCCCATTTGGAGAGTCAAGCCCATAAGGGCCCAACCCTAGACGTGTCATCTTCTTCCTCTGCGTTTAAAAGCCGCAGCCAGCAGACCGTCGAGCCGCACGTTCCATTACCGATGCTGAAGCTCTGCTCAAATCCCATCAACCCCGCTGCTGTTCCTGACCAAGCCGCACCTCCCCTTACTCACGGTGAGACATGTGAACCCGTAACAGTGAGAAGAAGTGCGCGTGAGTCAACGCCGAGCCGTCGCCTCCTTGACTCCGCCGTCACCGTTCGCCACCACCGGCGATCTGCTGCACCGAGTCGTCTCCATCATCAGTGATTCGTTCCAGTGGTAAGAGATCCGAGTTCCTTCATCATCTTCCCGTAACATATTTTCCAGAGAGTTGCGTATCTCCATTGTTGCTAGTGGCTTAAGCTACCTCTACTCCATGTTGTTTCATATTCGTTTAGTTCTCAAAGTCTTCGTGCGGTTCGTTATCATCTCTGCCCGTCGACGTTAGCATCAGCCGAGAACCTAAGGTGAGGACTGTGGGGTGCAAATCCGTTTCATACGTTTATAATTACATACATAACGTTTAGTCTTAGGTTAAAATGCATATACCTACGTATATCTATAAATATATACGTATTTGGGTGATATAAAAATATATATATAATTATATATATATATATTTATATATGTATGTATGATCGTATTTGTTTGAGAAGAACCCAGATGTGGTTAAGGTTGTTAAAAGTGAATACGGTTGAATGATGTGGTGAATAATGCGTGTTGATGTTTGTTGATAAAAGTAGTATCGTTTGCGAGATGATAAGAGATTTAGCCGAAAGGCATGTGGCGATGTATCCGCGGTCACAAGTGGGACGGGTTTACCCTCACTGTGTGGTCATATGGCGGATGTATTTGCGGTAGCGGTCACAAGTGGGACGGATTTATCCTCACTGTGATCCGTTTTGTGTGTTGAGCTATGGGGACGGGCCTTGCGTGGGCGGTCATAGTTCAGGGTTGGCTGACGAGCCGAGTGCTGCATGGGCCGACGGGTGGATCCCCGGAGTCAGATTGGATGCAGGGACACCGTAGTATTTATAGGACTTGATCCTTGTTGTAATGGTGCGTCGGTAGGACGTGGTGATTGTTTGTGTGTTTTACCTTAGGACTTGCGTATGTCCGTAGCTATAAATGTGTGTGATGGTTTGAGTGGGCTTTAAGGCTCGCACTCACTGAGTAATCCAAATTACTCACCCCTTTCTTTTGCAGGTGAGCGTGTGGAGTAGCCGGAGGAGCCGTATTGGTGTGGTGCTAGTTTTCGGGAGCATGAGCATTTTTATGATTATTTCTATCATTTTTATTTATTAAACTAAGTTGGTTTTCTTTGAATTGGTTTAAAGATGGTTTTATGTTGAACGGTTTAAAAAGTGATTTAATAAGAGTTATTATTTGGACTTGGAAAAGATTACTTGTGGTATAAGTTATTAAAGTAACATGCCTTCTCGGAGAAGTAAGAGTCGGGTGTTACAAATAACGACCCGGGCCCGGCCCATTTAAATAAGTTTAAATGGATTGATTTGGCTACCTATGTTATCAAAGTGCACTTACCTTTCCGGTCACTTACCCTAAGAGAACTCCAGAGTTAAGCGTGCTTATGCTGGAATAGCACTAAGATGGGTGACCTTCTGGGAAGTCCTCTGCGGAACCGTGTGAGTGAGGTCAAAACACGGGAAAGGTCACGTGGTGATTGCAGGGACAAGTAAATCAGTCGGTCGGGCCCCGAAAAAAAATAACGCACCGAGCGTCGAACAGGGGCGGGGCCCACGAGCCCGACGGAGGGATGGGTGACTCGCCGGTAGGGGCGGTCGGGGTGTTACAAAAAGTTTGAAGAGGTAGCAAAAAAAAAAAAAAAAAAAAAATGGTTATGATTATGAACCTGACACTCTTTTGTAACATTGTTAGATCTACATGCTTGTTTGATTGTTATATACTTTATGTCCATTAGAAAAAGCTGTTCGAGTTTTTATAATTGAGAACTTGAGATGGTGGCTCAATCTGGTGAAGTCACAGATTACATCTATTGATTTATAACTATCCATGAGTTTTCGTGGTGTGGTATTGGCCATGTTCGTTTGATGAGGAGGATGAGATTTCTAGACGCAGCGTCTGAGTGCAGTAATTAGACGCAACAATCAGATGATGTTCGTTTGCGATTTTGGATCATGCGTCCAGAAATTGTATCTCGATGCAGTTACGTTCGTTTTGTATGTCTCTATTTGTATTTGGACGCGTTTTATGTCAAATGACCAAAACCTCATTGTTTTTTCTTTTTTTTGGTTATAATCTATCTTTCATTCTTTTATAAAATTCGCAAAAAAACGTTTTCCCGCCGAAACCGCAAAACCGTATTTTTCCGTCAACCGCGAAATCACGTTTTTCGTCAAAACTGCGAAATGACGTTTTCTCGTTAAAACCGCGAAACCCTGTTTTTTTGCCAAACAAGAAATCAAGTTTTCCGTCAAAACCGCAAAATCACGTTTTTCCATCAAAATAAAAAAAATTACGTTTTTCACAATAACCAAAAAATCGAGTTTTCTCGCCAAATCCGCAAAATCACGTTTTCTCGTCAAAACCGTAAAATCACGGTTTCCCGTCAAAATCGCAGAATCACGTTTTTCCGCAAAACCGCAGAATCACGTTTTCACGCCAAAACCCAAAAATAAGGGTATTTTCAATCAAAATAAAATGGTTAAAACAAAAAAATGATTTTTTAAAGAAAAATATGGGTATTTTCGACTTTTATTATTTTTGTATGAGTTTATTGTAGCTAACGCACCAAATTAACTCATAGAGAAATCCTGATTTTTTGTATGAGTTTTGGAAACGCATCCGGATACAGAGTTAAGTTCATGTTCTTTATTAGCACTAAACGAACATCAACATGCATCTGCATCCAAATAACGCGTCCAACTCACCAAATGAACAGGAACTTAATCATTTGTTTGGTTGAAAGTTGGAACTAAATTAGGTTTAGTTTCCTTTGTGTATCTTTGTACAGTGTGACCGACCACACAATACAAAAAAAACCGCAAGTGCGATTACGAATGCAACTGTCGTCTCTCTGCCTCTCTCCTTCAAACGCACTTCGCTTCCTCCTTCCATTTTCTTCCAAACTCTTTCCGCTTCGTCCCCTCTTCCAGATCGCTGCCATGCCTCCCCACGGTCCTAACTCCCAGGGTGGTCGCCGAGGCGGAGGTTTCTCCTCCGGTCGCGCTGGAGGTCGCCGTGGCGGACGCGGCGGAGGAGGTGGAGGTGGCGGTGGCGGACGCGGCGGCGGTGGCCGTGGGGAACAGCGATGGTGGGATCCGGTGTGGAGAGCCGAGCGTTTGCGCCAGCAACAAGCTGAGGTATGGACACATTGTTCGAACTTCACTCATTTTCTCCATTTTAGCTCCTCCCTTGTTAGAAATCGATTGATTAAGTCCTTTTAATTCGAGAATCCGGAGTTGAACAATTTGAGTTCAATTCCGGAGCTCCATCTCGAAATCGTGGGAAGCTTGATCGTGTTGTTGAAATTTAGTCCCAGCATAAGCTTAGGATTAGAGTTTGATTTGATTTGATGGCTGCGTCGCAGTCCTGGACAAGGAACAGAGAAAAAAAAAGTATTAGTAAAAAGTCCATGAAAACTAATTAGATTTAGTTGGAGATGCTAATCTTTTTGTTTGGGAGTATCGGGTTGGGTGAATTTTAAGAAGGCTAATGGGAATCAGTTCATTTCAGATGGAAGTTCTTGATGAGAATGAATGGTGGAACAAGATCGAGCAAATGAAAACGGGAGGAGAACAAGAGATGGTAATAAAGCGTAACTTTAGCCGGGCAGATCAGCAAACGCTATCTGATATGGCTTATCAGATGGGTCTTTACTTGTAAGTCTATCTTCTCGACAATTTCTTCCTCGTAAACCATACGTTTGTTTCTAGTAGTACTTCTTTAGTTTTCATGGTGAGAGTATGTCATGGATTTTTTTTTTTTCTTTTTCCTTTTTGGAAAGGAAGCCATGCGTACTGCAAAGGGAAGGCTCTTGTAGTTAGCAAAGTTCCTTTGCCAGATTATCGGGCGGATCTTGACGAACGGCATGGATCCACTCAGAAAGAGGTAACAGAAATGACGCTAGTAAGCAAATTTATATTCAGGTTTCAGAGTTTGCTGCTCAGAAGCTTAAAACTCTGTTCTTGTAGATTCAAATGTCCACAGAGACTGAGAAAAAGCTTGGAACTCTTTTGAAAACAACACAAGAATCAGGGTCTTCAAGTGTCTCTACTTCAGCATTTAGTGACCAGCAGGATCGCACTGCAACTATCGGCTCGAAAAGACCTGACTCTGCTTCCAAATTTTCGGATTCTCACGAGAAAGAAAAATTCAGTGTTGCACTCAAGGAAAGGCAGGAAAAACTAAAGGTACAGCATATGGCTATACCAAACTGTATGCATTAGAGGGTATGTAGATTCTTGACATAACATCAATTTTTTTTTTACTGTTTCAACACAGGCAACTGAAAGTGTAAAAGCACTTCAAGCTTTCAGAGAAAAGCTACCTGCNAATAGTATATGTCAAATAAAATGAAAATCATTGTTAAAAATATTAAAAATAGAAATTAACTTGATGTGTAGACTAATGTTTTGGAAAATCAAGGTAACTAACAAAGAAAATATAAAAATGGAAAATATGATTAACATTTTAATTAATTTAAAACACAAAAAATAATTAAAAATTAACTTGATATATAAACATTTTTTGTAAAATCATATAAAATATAAATAAAAAAAAGATTAGGAAATTATATCTTAAACATGTCAATAACTCCATAGAGTAATATAAGCTAAAATAAAGTGAAAATCAATTTAAAAATAATAAAAAAAATAAAAATTACCTTGATGTGAAAACTAATTTTTTGGAAAATCAAAATAAAAAGCTCTGTGATTCTCCTAACCCAAAAAAAAACAATATCTTACACAAATGTCAATACATTCACATAATAGCATATGTCAAATAAAATAGAAATCAGTATTAAAATATAAAAATTGTATTTCTCAAAATAAAATATCTATCTATATAAAACAAAAGCTAATTAAAAAACATCTAAAAGGAAACTAACTTGATATCTATGCTACTTTTTGTAAAATCAATTTAAAAAATCTAATGAACAAAGTAAATTATATCTTAAAGAATGTCAATACATCAAAATAACAATATATGTCGTGATAAAATGGAATCAATATTAACAAAACTAAAATAGCAAAATAAAATTTATCTAAAAATAAATTTAACATGATATATATAAGCTAGCTCTTTAGTAAATCAACAATAAAAGAGCTTAATTAACAACAACAAAATAAAAAATTATGTTACACTATAGATAAAAAATTATGTTACACTATTTAAAAAGTATTGGTATTGACTATAAATAACAATATAAAGTTGATATAGGTTACACGAGTATACAAGTCAAACATATTCTTCAAATAATGGTTGCTTCCATTTTCTTTCTTTATCCACACATTTTCATTTTTGGGTTTCAACGAACTTACAAAAAAAAATTATTAATAGACACGGAACAACAAAAAAGCGGTTTACAGATGGATTTCTAACAGTTTATTATCGATTAAAAGGTACTAGCTAATCTATTTACTCATTACCAAATGAAAATTTAATCAATACTTATATTTTAACACAATTTTTTCAGTCATCTATAATTCAAGTCTTTATAGTAATAGGTTATTATGTTATGAGGCTAGCATAAAAATTAATAAGTTCAATAATAACTTGCGGTAAATTCATAATCCGAATATTAAACTATCATATAGATATTTTAAAATGGTAAAAAACAGTCTATTAGACACATAATATACAAAATAAAATATATAAAACCATACACTTATAGTTTTAAAATATCTATGTAGAGAAAAAATCATTTTTTGCGTCATTCAAGCAAAGATATAGTTAAATGTTATAGTAAAAACATCCATAATAGTGCATTAACAGTTTATATGCAACCAAAAATATATAAGTAATATTTAAAAATACTACACAAATGACTATTCACTTAAAACACAACAAGGATTAAAGTCTGATTTCATATACATAGCTACTACCAATAATATAACACATNTGGGTGACTCGCCGGTAGAGGCGGTCGGGGTGTTACACTAGATCTCGGATTTCTTTTAGTCTTAGGTGCTGGTGGTGGTTGAATAACTTCCTAAATTTACATGAACTGCATTGGTTCATTCCCAACCTCATCTTCTTCATCCCGTACTGCTCTCAAACGGATAGCTTGCGAACCGCTAGATAAAATTTCCATACCCGTAACGCCCCACAATTTAAAAATTCCCACCCCACGAAACCCATTTTTTGCAGGATGGAATTTTCTTAACCGGCACCCGCCCAGCACCACGGCTTATGACTCAACTTGACAGGACTATCTACTCGCTATCTTGCATTGTTTCTTTCCCACACTTTTTTGTTGATTGGTCTTGTTGGCTCCTTAATCTCGAGACCCTTGGGACATGTTCTTCTCGATCTTGAATCATTACGCACATGTTCTGTCTAGATCTTTTCGGTGGAACTTCATTAACCATAAGAGAGTTCTACAAAACCAAAGTTCTTAAGAAAATGTTAGAATCATCAAAAAAAATTCATCACAAATCAAGGTATAATATGTTTGCATAATGATTTAATTGCATACTTAGACATAAACAAACATTATGCAATGATCAAAAACAAAAATTTCTCAAACGTTTTCAATTTTCGGAGTTACTATTATGGCCAATTTTTTTTTTTTTTTATCAAAACTTGAATTTGAAGTTTTAGCAAGCTAAAATCAAGCAAATTTCTAAGTATATATAATAAACTAAGTTCAATGAATGCATAATCATCACTTGAATCAACCAAAATCGTATTTAACAAAGAACACAGAAATTTCTTTATAACAAACTTTGATTCATGGTTCAATTGTGCTTCAAACTCATCGATAGTACTAATTAGATTCATAAACAAGCTAAACAAAGTATATTTCCCCATCAACCTTGGAAGATTAAGCTAAATATCCAAGAAACTCAAAATTTGCATAAACTTGAAAGATGAGAAACTGAGTTTAGAGAGGTCATACCTTGTGTTTGAGTGATGAAAAAGTGATAGGATGAAATTCTTAAATCAGTTTGAACTTCAAAACAAACTTTCATAGGTGTATAAGGCGGTTAGGGCTTTTCCCAAGAAGATTCGGAAGTTTTTGAAGATTTTCAGAAACTTATTTTTTTCTCGGAGGTTGTTCGATTGAATAGCAGGGTTGTTCAGTCGAACAGACGCGCGAACAGTCTCCTTGTGAATTCTCAGATGTGTGATGTTCGGTCGAACAGCTAGTGTTCGACCTGGTATTCGCCGATTGGGTCGATCACTAGGTCTAATAGTATTCATTATTCAGCTTGCTCCATTTCGATGCTAGACGAACCAATGTTCAGTATTTCGACCATTTCTTCTGATAAAACTGTTAGATCATCTTCAAAACACTTGGATATGAAAGTTAACATCATCCTCTATCTTATGGTAGATTTGGAGAAAGATTGCACTATGGGAAGTCATACATCTGATGTGAAACTGCTTGCGTCAGAAAGCTGTCCAATCTCCAATATACTTGTTTTCAGCTCTTTTTGCCCAAAATATCCAAATTACCTGAACATGATTTAAAAAAACTAAATACATCAATACTAAGCCAAAAATAAATTGTTTCTTTATGAAAAACTTATGAACAACATATTTAAAGTAGTAAAATATAGAGTATATCACATACTACATCGATTTGTAAACCCCAATATTGTTTTGTATTAGCTTAATTCAGGTCTTATAAATTCAAAGCATAGAATTCTGCAATCCTCAGTGGATTTGACACCCTAAGTACTACTACATTTCTTTTGCACTTTCAGCCACGTTAACATTGGGGGTTTGTATGAAACTTGATACAAACCCCCCATGCACATATGTTACCTCACTGAGCCGCCACTCCTCGTGAAACGAAAGAGCTTAGAACCACTATTTATATAGTAGTAGAAATTTTTAATAGATTTTTGGCTGAATATATATTTTTATATTGTCCTTTAATTTTTATTTATTTTTAATATCCATCGAAAATTCTCAAAGAAATCACCAATTTTTTACTGCTAAAGTTGACCGCCAAAATACCAAAAAATGAATCTCCCACCCATTCTCATATATGTTCCCTTGTAGTACCTTTCATGTATCCGTTTGAATAAAATAAATATATCCAAATGTGTAATTATTCGAACGGGGTTAGGAAAGAGAAACCCTTCCCAAAATGCCCATGGCTAACTCCAAATTTCACGCTCTCTTTTTATAAAAAATCGTTCATTCTCTCTCTCTAACCCTAAAAGAGGTTAGTTTAAAAAAATGTAGTTATAAGTGATTGTAATTAGTTTGTTAGATTTAGAATTATAATATTTTATAATTAGTTGGTTAGTTAGGATTATAATAAGTTTATAGTAAATGATTAATATTTAGGTTGTTAGTTAGGATTATAATTTGTTTATAGAATTAGGATTGTAAATGATTTATATTAAGGTGGTTAGTTAGGAATTAGTTTATAGATTTAGGATTGTAAATTATTTATATTTAGGTGGTTAGTTAGATTTATAATTTATGTTGTTTTGATTTATATGATAAAATTGTATTTTAAATATTTTATATTAAAATTGTTTTTATTTATTTCATGTTTATTGAAAAAAAAATTAAAACAAAAATTGAGGGAATTGGAAAATATTCAAAAGGTGGAAGATGTACAAAATGTTCAGGAAATGAAGAAAGTGGAAAACGTTTAACATGGATTCGATCTTAACAAGATATTTACTATGAAGATGGAGAGCTTCACTCCAACAAAGAAATTTAAAAAATGATAATAAATATGCTTGAAATTTATATGTCGGTCATTTTTAATAAAGATTATATAACTATAAACTTATTATTTAAGTGTTGTATTAGTTTTTTTAGAAAAAATTGTAGTTCTATGTTTGATAATTTATTATTTGTGTTCAATATATCAGATTTAAATTAAATATCAATTTTATGACTTATGTTTAATATGGGAGTAAATTAAATACTAATTTTTATAAAATAAAACTTAAAATCGGTCAAAACTCCGCCGGAAATTCATCAAAAATTTCGGTCGGAAATCCGACAGAAATTTTTGTCGGAAATCCATTAGAAATTTTGGTCGAAAATTCGTCAGAAATATCTGATGGATTTCTGACGAAAATTAAATTTATGACGACCTAAAACTGACGAATTTGGTCATCTAAAATTGATTGTTTTCTTGCCGTGCTAGTAGTATCGACTCATGTCATAAGCTCCATCCTAGTTAGAAAGGAATGAGGAAACAAGCCCCAGTTTATTACATCAGCAGAACTTTATTGGACGCAGAATCTCGCTATCCACAAATAGAAAAACTATCTCTGGCACTTGTAATAAACGTCTGAAAGTTATGACTCTATCTCCAAGCATACCCCATCACGCTGGTAACTGAAAGCAGATTTAAGAGATGGATTTAAATTTTATAGAACTTTTTAAAGATTGAAAATTAAGATAGCTCATTAGAGATTTATTGTGCGAAGAAATTAAAGAAAAGGGAAAGCTTAAATTTTTTACGAAGAACAAATAAAGATTGATTTATATTTCATAGAATGAAAGAGGAGGAGTTGCACAAATGACAACTCCAAAAGTTGTTTATATTGATGCCTAAAATAACATTATATACATGAATCTAAACATGGTAGAAACCCCTAATTACATGGGCTCTTGTCATGGATTTCATGGCTTTGAATTGTTGGGTTCTCTAATAATCCCCCGCAAACTTGGCGTTGGGTGAAAGCAAGATGCCATGTTTGGAAATACATATGAAGATGGCTTTGACAAGAGCAAGGGAAGTGGAAGGTCCATGTGAAGTAAACATACAACTCTATCCAGCGTGGTAAATAGACATTAGTGTGAGACTTTTTCAGGTTTTTTTTACCTATCTGTCTTACAACGAGTCTAAATTTTTCCCGGTTAGCTCGAATAATCTATCTCACGACCAAGGACAATTTTTTTCCCACAACTACCTAAACTCAACTCACTCTCTCCTTCTCATCCGTTAACCACCAAAAAATTGCACTTTAATAGTTAGCCATTCTCTACGGCATTTAATCAAGCACCTTGTGTGCGTTCAGCCAAAACAGAAATTTGCTGTCATATGTCCATCATTAATTCATTATTATGCCCAATACAACCTATTTAAGCATCCTTCCAAAAGCTCATTAACCGTTCCACAAAGATAGCTTACAATAACTCCACCAAAGCTTATAAAAGCTTAATGAAATTGGATAATTCAAGACCCAGTGTATTTCTCTTCACCAAATAAGAGCAGAATAGTAAAATTTATCGTTTAAGCAACCGTCTAACTTCTCCATGTAATCCATATCTCATATCTCATGGCGCCAAATCGAGCTACACTAAGGAATCTAGAAGTACCTTTAATGTAGTCTGGTCCATGATACAATGCGTAAAGTTTTACTAAAATAAAACCCAAATAAAAGCTGTAAATGCACAACGACCGGTTATAATACTTTAAGTATCCAATCCACAGAGATTCTTGAGTGTACAATGGTTTCCAAAATAAAACGAAAGCTAAGTCGGAGAATATTATTTGGGGTTTTGATGCAAATGAAAGTAAATAGACAAAAATGAAATAAAGCAAATAGCAAAGCAAACAATGATTTCTAAAGATGTAAAATTTGTGAATTAAAACGTTGGAGTGTCGGGGAATCTTTAGGGATCATAGTTTAGATTATCCAGACTTAACAAACTAGAGGCAAACAAAAATATTTTCAAACTAGAGTCAAAACATCATCAAATTTAGTAATTTCATATGGTCATAGTTTAAAACCAACTCACATCTAACAATCTAAATCATATTTGTCAAATGGAACAGAGGAAAAACGATGCAGAGGTCAATGAATCAGTTTTGATATCTCACTAAAATGCTTAGAGTTAAGTGTTCACGCTCTAGGCGTTGCAGCAGCAGAATAGAAACAGGACAGAGAAAGATCTTTGTGTTCGGCTCAAGCTCGTGATAAACAATCACGAGAAGCAAGAGACGCTGAATAAGAGAAGAATTTCTCTAAACTTTATTAATTCAAAAACCAAGTTACAAGCTTCGTGAAACTCAACTACTTATACGAATAAAACCCGATAAAGATAAATCCAAGTAGCGATAAAGAACAATCTCTTTAGTTGTTATCTAATGAAAATAAAGAACAAAGAAATATAGCAATGAAAACAAAACCCAAAACCCAATACGATAGTCACGATGATGCTACATCAGGTCTCTTGGGGTATGGAAAAATTCGACCCCGAATTTTCATCATGATCCTTAGGAACGTAAGGCACCAAATGCTTAATATTGAACACATTTGAAGTATTCATATGCGAAGGCAAATGGAGCCGATACGCGTTGTTATTAATCTTCTCAACAATTTCCAAGGGTCCAACCCGTCTGGCTTTCAACTTATTATAAGACTGAGGTGGGAAACGATCCTTAGTCAGCAATGCCCAAACGAGAGCACCAACATTGAAACCACCTCACGCCTGTGATCATCAACATCAGCCTTGTACTTGCTTGTAGCAGCCTCCAAATTGGAACACACGAGCTGATGTACTGCAGCAAAATCATCAACCACATCACACGCCCGAGCATGAAATCAAGTACGATCCTGCTCTATATAAACCTGCTTTTCGTTTCCTGCATTCAATAACTACTAAAACCGTGACTCAATCATACAAACCCCCAATTCTCTGCGTCTTTGATTGCCCTGATTCTCTGTTTTGCAGTTGACCTCCTCCCTCTGGTTCGATACCCTAAGTACTACAACGCATGCTGTGCACTTGCAGCTTAGGGTCCTACAAATTCAAAGGTAGACGAATCCCCAAAGAAATTCTCCAATCTTGGACGACTATTTAGACCCCATCAAGACCCGCGTTAGTAGCTTTGCCCTTAGATGCTTGACAAACTCCACAACGGATGACAAATCGTTCCACATCTCGACGCATCGAAGGCCAAAAATACGAAGCAGAGACCAAACACAAAGTTCTATCCCGACCGATGTGCCCTTCCACATGGATCTCACGAATCACCTGCAAACGCAAGCTAGAGTCTGGAAGATATAACTTATTACCACGAAACTCAAAACCATCCACCAAGACATACTCATCACTAAGACCATGCTGCAGGTCGCTCCAGATTTTACCAAAAAGAGGATCAGATACGTACAAGTCTGGCAGGACTGAAAAACCTGGAACCGAGACATGCAGTGTAGCGAGGAGAGAGTGACGATAACTTAAAGCATATGTCGCCTTGTTGAGTGTTCCGGCATTGTGCTTAATGACGAATGTAAATTGCTGCAGATACGAAAATCAAGACGCATGGCGAGACGACACTTTGTCCTATGATCCCATATGCTTTAAAGCATCATGGTCCGTGAACAAAACAGACTCTTGGTGAAACAAGTAGTGGCGCCAGTGCTTGACTGCTTGAACCACGGCGTACAACTCAACGTCATAGGTGTTGTAACACATACGTGAACCTGCAATTTTCTCACTGAAAAACGCAACAGCTTACCCAATTGACTTAAAACAGCACTGATACTAGTCTTTGAAGCGTCACTGTGTATCTCAAAAAGCACTGCAAAATTCGGCAAAACCAGAACAGAAGCCAATGTTAGCCGTTTTTGCTCTTTGTAAAAGCACGATCAGTTGCCTCTTTCCACACAAACTTAGACGCCTTCATACAATCCGTAATTGGGGACATAATATTGTTGAAATTCAAGACGAATCGGCGGTAGAAAAATGACAATCCATCGAAGCTACAAATTTCAGTGATTGTGTGCGGAGCAGGTGCCAAGAGTCAATTGCTGAAACCTTATTTGGATCCACCTGCGCAATCCTTGCTGTGAAATAATGTACCCCATGAAGAAAACTTGTGTCACATCGAAGGCACATTTAGACGAAGCACCGAATAGCTTTTCACGTTGTAAAACCAAAAGACTTCACAGAGGTGAGACAAATGATCTGCAAGAGAGGCAATGAAAATTAGTATATCGTCGAAATAGACAACGAAAAAAACGCCCAATGAACGTACGAAGAGCTTGATTCATGATGCGCATAAACGTGCTACGTGCATTGGAGAGCTCAAACAGCATAACCAACCACTCAAATAACCATTCTCTCATCTTAAAAGCCGTCTTCCATTCATTGCCAGGACGTAGACGAATCTGGTGATATCCACTTTTGAGATCGAGTTTAGTTCAGAGATTAGCCGTCAAAATCGATTTGTTATTTTTTTCTTTTCACAACAGCTTAGAGAAATCACTACTAACGCAGCTTCAAAACAACACCCATAACTCCATAAGTCCCAAATTTTATGTGCTCTGATACCATGAAAGCAAATTTAAGATCAAGATAGATTCAAGGTTTATAAAGTTTTTTTAAAGATAGAAAATTAAAATAGCTCATTAGAGCTTTATTGTGCAATGAAACTAAAGAAAGGAAAAAAGCTCAATTTGTCACCAAGAACAAATAAAGATCGATTTATATTTCACAAATGACAACTCCAAAAGTTATTTACATTGATGTCTAAAATAACATATATATGAATTTAAACTTGATAGAAAACCCTAATTATCATGGATTTCATGAGCTTGAATTGTTGGGCTTGTGTCTCTTATAGTAACATCACATCCAATGAAAAGTGTTCTACATCTCCTAGACCTCTCGAGGAGACTCAGGAAATGGACAATCGAGTTAGGAAATTTGATATTACGTACAACTGGTGTGCCACATTAAAGTCAGGCCTTAGTTGATTTTACAACCGATTTTGTCACTTGGAGCTGAACCGCTCCTCCGTACTATCATTGAACGCGATTTGACCGATGCATTAAGAATGTGAAATTAACTCCTCCTTGCTAGTAGAGATTATTTCACTACAAGGCACTTTAAGAGATTGTTATTACACATACATGTACTTTGGACGATTGATGCACTTTCTTTATATGAAAAGACCGAACCAACCTTCATTTAACAATTTACCGTCTTCGGTGATTTACACGGGCTCTATTCAGTTAAAAAAAAAAATCAAAGCAACTCCAATTCCCAAACAGCGAAACCGTAAAAGCTTTTTCTCCGGCGACCCTATACTTGCGGTTTTTTGTGCATCGGCGACCCACGGCGTAGTAGAGTAACTATTTCTTCACGGCGACACACGACGCAGACCGTAAACCAAGTTGACCCTCCCAATCAAACCAGTGACACAACCCTTTCCTACATCTAAAGACCAAACAGTTGCAAACGATGGAAAGTATGATTAACGATTGCCTTTTACTGAGTTTTATTTATTTCTCCGTTCTGTTTTGTTAACGGCGTAATTTTGTTAGTGGCGCTTCAGTTTATTCTGGGTAATTTTGGCGATTCTCGGCGCTGTTGAAGTGGCTGGACTCGCCAGAATCCTTCGTCAGTCAGGAGATCTCGTCGAGTAAGTTCTCGTTTTTCTCCTTCGACTCTATGCACAATCAAAGAAGATTGAATTCGGATTTTTGTAGCTATTTTCCATAGCTTTCGAAACTGTTTTCTCGTGATTAGGATTGACTATTTAGCTCATCAATTTTATTTTAGCTCAAAGTTTGCAGTAGCAATCTATCTTTGATTTTCATCGCGGCTTAGGGCTTTGTTCGCAAATAGTTTTGATTAAAGCATAGTTCGTAGAGCTAGAGACTAATTAATTGTTTTTGAATGGTAAGGTGTTAATTAGTGAATGGTGAGTGAATGTTCTGGAAGTTCCTCAACATAGTTAACTTGAGTGTACGATATTTTGACATTTATTTGGAAATCTAATCTTGGGAAGTTCTTTTTTTCTGCTTGAAGCTTAAAGTGTCCATTTGCTCCATACATTGCTTGGGAAGTTCTTCTGTTTTGCGTGAAGCTTAATCCCTCTTTTGAAATGACTTGTTTGTTAATGTTAATGACCAAATTGAGTTGTGAATGGATGTTTGATTCAGGTTTGTGACAAAGCGAAGATGCTTTTTGTGCTTAATAGTGACAACGTGATTGCAGTCTCTTTAAAATCTATGGATTGATGAATGTATTGCTGCTTAAACATCTCTCACTCTGTCTGCACTTGAACTGAATGTTCCTTAGCCTCTAAATGCCATTGCTCTATGACTGATTAGACTAGGATACCTTCCTGTATTGAATTCTTTCATAGGCATAGTTGACAATGTTGCGTCCAATTAGGTGATGAGTTTGATTTCTTGTGTCCATTTGATTGTCCTGTAATAACCCAAGACAGCAACGTTCTTGCCCCTTACGTGAGATTCTGACCTTTATTTGCTATGGCATGTTACACAAGCGTATCCACAAAACCGTATCCACAAACGCTTGTCCATAAACATGCAAGTATAAAATGTATGTCCATATGGACTCATCCATGTGAATGCATCCATGTGAATACATCCACGAATACTGTAATGAATATTTGTATAAAATGTATGTCCATGTGGATATGTACACGAATATAGTCTCATGTATAGTTCTTTTGGAGAAAGTAGGAAGATATTTTCTTACATTGTAGTCTCATGTATAGTCTTTTTGGAGACATCAAATAAGGTTATGAAACCTCACTGGGATCCAAATTGCTTGTCTTCTTTCCTTTTCATGTGGAAGAGGTACTGGAACTTTTATAATAATTCTTTGACTGTTTTCTGTTTTTTTGGTTGTCGTTGGCGTGGATAGGTTTCCATGGACTGCCTGTCGTCAATACTGAAACGGGTTGACAATACTTGAGGTCGTGGACATGGTCTCGTGGACAAGTTATCGTGGACATGTTCCTTTGGACAAGTTATCGTAGGCAGTTAGAGTCAAGGTCGATTTCTGAAAGTGAAGTGAAGCATATGTATTCTTAGTAAGAGACAGAGTCGGTTACACCATTTTTGACACAAGATCTTGTAATAAGTCTTTCCTAAAGGTTCATAGTTTGCTATATTTATTTATACATTGAATGGTTAACTATCACGACAAAATGTGAGATACATAGCTAATAACTACCAAATGAATATATATTGGAGGTGAACAAATCAAAACAGAAGGTGATGTCCACTAAAGTCACAAATATCCAGAGACAGTCGCAAAGGAATAAGCAGAGATATAGTGTCACTATACTCACTAAAAATTTTCATCTCTTTCATGTTCTATTTGGTCAACAAAGTAAAGAAACAACGCAAAATCAAACAAAATCCAACACAATTATGCCAAGAAATTGCTTGAGGATATCTCAGATGAATCATATTCACTAAAGTATTCAGATTCAATAACATTTTTCAGTAAAAGAGCTTTCTCCCATCTAAACGAGTTCCTTAGCGAGAAACCAACCTTCTTCCCTTAACCTTGTTGCATCCTCTCCAAAGATAAATGCATGCTGATTTTCTCAAAAACCAATAAGTAGAAAGGTGAGCAAGTTCGACCAAACCAGAGGATAGTACTGCTCACCAACCGTATCGTCTTCCTCAGTTTCAAAATCTAAAAATTCAGCAACTAAACACTGTCCACGTACGTTGTGTCCACGTTACGCTGTGTCCACGTTACACTATCCACATTACGCTATGTCCACGATACACTATCCATATGTTCATACAGTTTTGAACTTGACTCATTTTTGTTTGGTTCCTTATGGAGGCCATTCTTAATGATTCAGCTTACAAAGCTTGTTCAAATATAATCTCAAATAGAAAGATCAATTCTAACATGCTATGGAATCAATTCTCAGAGCAAGATTTTAATCAACATCTTTAGAATGCAAACAACCTAAACGAAAATCAAAATTCAACACAACTCAATATGTTCTGAAGATCTTGAGAATGCAAACAACCACCCGGAGCCATGGCATGAGCAATTTGAGCAGCCCAAACCATATTCACGGGTCTGTCGACAAACTCCTCTGATTTCATAGAAAGAATTAATCAAATCACAAATTGAGGTCAGTTTTTGATTATGCGCTCCTCTCTAATGGTCGTCACTTCCATCATAGAATTCCGTCCACCTCATCACCTACCTTATGGATGTCGAATAACATGCGTGGACGGGTTTTTAGTTATCAGCATCCAGGTTAATTTCTTATACGCAAAGGCCAACAATTATTCACTCCTCCACCACCGCTACCCTGTGATTAACACGAACGAGATCAGGCGGGGAAACAACCCAACTCGATCGGACATGGGAAACGGCCGCTTCTGTTATATATCGGCAGTATTTACACCACCTCGGAACCACCATATAATTGTAGTATAGTATGCAGAAGCTTTCTACGCGAGTCATATACAATCACATCGTCGTTTCTCGGCTTCGGCGAACCAAATCCCGGCGGCCTATAGTAATAATCTGAGAAAGTAACATACAATTTTTTCATTCACTCATTAAGGGTACAATAGGATTTTCTCTCTAAGAAAATAAGCTCAAAGTCATCTAGTAGTTGAAAGTCCCTTTTTTGTAAGTTTGAAACTCACAAGTGCTTTCTGGTGTAATCGACTCTTGCTAGTACACGCTAAGCATGGGTTTTTATCCGTAGAGTTAAATAATGGGTTAAATATCGCCAACTGATTAAATATGAAGTACCGATCTCAAATTTCAGTCAGTTCCCCTCGCAAAACCCTAAATCTACCTTCCGTTTCAGATCACGAACCGACACTTCCAATCCATTCTCCTATCTCCTCCGCTCGCCGTTTCTTCTTGATTCTGTAAGCTCTTCTCCGTCTCCTTAAATCTCTCTAACTTTGAGATATACAAAATTACAATCCCGCGATGTAATTTGGATTCGATTTCAAGCTTCCTATGATATATGCTGCTACTTACTGGGATCTTGAATCTAGATTTTAGAAGTTGAATCTATGATCTAAATTTTTTGTTGAGATATTAATTTTGTTCCACGGGCTACACTTTCTTCTGCAGATTCATGGCGGCTTAAGCTCATGTTTTTGGATGTTCTGAGAACTATTAGAATTTCTTCCAGAGCTCGGAATCCTCTAGTTTCTGGGTTTAATTCGATAACAACAACAAGTATAATGAGAGACATCAAAGTAAAAGCTAGTTCTAGGTCAACTCATGAAGAAGAGGAAGTTGAGATATCTTCGTCCCTGAGCGTTAAATCAACTCCCGAGATCGAGAAGAAGTATGTTCATCGGGTTTACGACGCGATTGCTCCACATTTCAGCTCAACAAGGTTTGCTAAATGGCCTAAAGTCGCTGCCTTTCTTGAATCATTGCCTTCTGGATCTGTGATTCTTGATGCAGGTTGCGGTAACGGGAAGTATCTGGGGTTGAACCCGAGCTGTTTCTTCATAGGATGTGACATTAGTCACCCACTGATTGGAATCTGTTCGGATAAAGGCCAAGAGGTTCTTGTTGCAGACGCTGTGAATCTTCCTTACAGAGAGGGATTCGGCGACTCGGCTATCTCCATTGCGGTTTTACATCACTTAAGCACGGAGAACAGAAGGAAGAAAGCCGTCGAAGAACTGGTTCGGGTGGTTAAGCCAGGAGGGTTTGTTCTCATAACGGTTTGGGCTGCAGAACAGGAAGATAAGTCGTTGCTTACCAAATGGACACCTTTGTCTCCAAAGTATGTTGAGGAATGGGTCGGGCCAGGTAGTCCGATGAACAGCCCTCGTGTGAGGAACAATCCGTTCTTTGGTCTTGAGAGCATTCCAGAGACCGAGGTGAGTACAAAGGAGCCAAAGGCTGAGAACATCCCGTCTTTTGGTCTTGAGAGCATTCCAGAGACCGAGGAGAGCACCAGAGAGCAAAAGGCCGAGAGCGTCCCGGAGACCAAAGACAGCTTGAGAGAGGAAAAAGAGAAGAACTCTGTTGCAGAGTCGTTGGAGGCTCTGAAGATGAACCAGCAAGAGTACTTTGTTCCGTGGCATTTACCGTACCACCGTGCTGAAGTGAGTGGTGCATCAGCGTCTGCACTTGCAAGTGGGCTTGCAAAGAAAGATGATAGGAAAGGAGCTGTTGTGTACAACAGATACTACCACGTCTTCAGTGCAGGCGAACTTGAAAGGTATGTGAGTTCTATCGAGAGATTTGCTTCACCATAGATTCTATCGATTAAAGTTAAGTCTTGTGTAATAATCTTTCACAGGTTGGCATCGGGAGTTGGCAATGCAATGATAGTTGATAGATTTTTCGACAAATCGAATTGGTGTATTGTTCTTCAGAAAGCAGCTTTAAGCCAAGATTGATCCCACTACTGAGACCAGACTCTTTGGTTTAAAACTCAGTTATACTCTTTTTCCAATCATTCTGATATGGAAACTCCATTGCAGCCACCATCGGATGTTTCTATGTGTAATCGAAAAATATAATGCAATTTTTCATGGTTGCAGTTGAGATTCTGTGGTGGCTCATTTGTACTACAATTGTTGGCTTTAAGGGTTTATATTGTGTGTAACAATGAAAGAAAGAAACTACAAGATAAACAGAATGCTATAAATTTGATTTGTACAATAAAATAAAAAAAATCCATGAACGTGTTTTGTCACAAGCAAGAATATCCTCAGGTAAACTAGTGCATAATTAGATAGGCATATGTGTCTATTGAGGTGTTAACCATTATGTCACTGTTAATAGCTGCACCAAAAATTAAAAATCATCGTCTGATGAACAGTCCCAAGCAATAGAATAACAGAGAACACAAGATTTTTTTGGGGTAGCTGATACTACTTTTTGGTATTTCATTATCTTAAATAGGAAAAGATAGGAACCTTAGTTCCTACAATCATGGAGCCAAATACAAAACGTGAAATGCAAAGTGGAGTTATTCCCTTTCCTACAATCTTATTATTTGAATAAGCAAAAGCAAATAATAAAGGCTTAGTCGTATTTGAGATTTGGTTTTCTTAACCGAACTGATTTTCTCTGTTTCTCCTTAACTGATTGTATGATCGTTGTCTCATCAATACCCCCGTCTTCAGAAGAAACCTTGTCCCCAAGTAGCGTCATCAGCTGAAAGACCCTTCCAACGAACAAGAACTTCTTTGACTTGCTTAGACCTTTTCTCAACCCAACGACTACGAAGCGACTCGTCCAGTTGCAAAATCAAGTGTCCCGTCTCTCTCAATGGTGGTAACTTGCCCATTTCAGGAGCATCCGAACCCACCCACTTTTTAAACAAAGAGACATGAAAAACTGAATGGATTCGAGTACCTTCCGGAAGATGTAGCCGATACGCTACTGCACCCACACGTTCTGCTATCTGAATGGACCAAAGAACTTGTATGCTAGCTTTTGGGAGGTTCGACAGAGCACATACTGTTGACGGCACGGATGTAAACGTAACAACACCCAATCACCTTGAGCAAACTCCACATCACGACGACTTGTGTCTTCATATTGCTTCATCATGTTGTTTGCGCGGGTCAATTGATCTTTGAGATCAAATAGCAATTCATCACGGCTGGATAATTGCTCATCAATCTCATCATGGACAGAAGATCCCACCTCATATGCGGGAATTGGTGGCGATGGTCTGCCAAACATAGCTTCGAAAGGAGTTGTCCCTGTTAAAGCATGGAAGGTGGTGTTGTACCACAGCTCAGCCCACAGCAGGTAACCACTCAATTGCGTCGGACGGTGATGCACAAAACAACGGAGATACTGCTCGATACATCTATTCAGTACCTCCGTTTGGCCATCTGACTAAGGATATGCGGTAGACATGTTGAGCGTCGTACCTGACATCTTCCATAACTCCCGCCAAAACAAGCTAACAAAAATTGGATCACGATCACTAACAATAAAGCGAGGAATACTGTGTAGTTTCACCACTGATTCCAGAAATTTGGTAGCGGCCACACGAGCTGTGTACGGGTGTGGCAAGGGAACCAGATGCGCCGATTTGCTCAAGCGGTCAACGATGACCATGATCGACGTATGCCTGTCAGAACGCGGTAACCCATGCACAAAGTCCATAGACACGTCCTCCCAAACTCGCGACGGAATAGGTAGTGGCTGCAACAATCCTTGGGGTGCCATCGAATCGTACTTTGCTCGTTGGCACACTCCACAGGCGGCAACGTAATCGCGGACAATGCGGTGCATTGAGGGCCAATAAAATTGTCGAGCGAGTTGCGTGTAGGTGCGCAGAACTCCGAAATGTGCCCCCATTGGCGTATCATGATGTTCTTGGAGGAGAGATTGGATTAACGACGAGGTTGGTGGTATCACAACACGGTTATGATAACAGAGCAAGCCGTTTCTTCACTCATATGGCTTGCTCGGATTAGTCTCTGCAAGTGAACCCATCTTCAACATATATGGATCAGAGGTACTTACTTGCTTCAGTTGATCTCAAAGAGATGTGTTCTGGACGAAGATAGTATCCAGACGAGGGCTTCCGGCGACGCGTGACAGAGCATCAGCGGCGGTATTAGCTTTGCCTGGTTTATACTGGATCTCGTAATCATACCCAGCTAGTTTGTCCATCCATTTATGTTGCTCAGGCGTGAGTATCCGCTGTTCCAGCAGAAATCAGAGGCTTTTTTTATCAGACTAAATGATGAATTTTCTGCCCAAGATGTAAGGACGCCAAGAAGGGATTGCTACTACAATAGCCAACATCTCTCGTGCATAAGTTGACTATGACTGCTTTGAAATGCCCAGGGAACGACTCATGAATGCAATGGGGTGTCCATTCTGAGAAAGGACAACACCAATTCCCTCCCCGGACACATTTGTCTAAATGAAGAAAGGGATTGTGAAATCCGGCAGAGCTAAAGTCGGTGTTGACGTCAGCGCCGATTTGAGCTGTTCGAATGATGTCGTAGCTGCAGGACTCCATACGAACTTCCCTTTGCATAAGAGATTAGTCAGTGGTCTCGCAATAAGAGCGTAATCACGAACGAATTTTCGGTAATATCCCATCAATCCAAGAAAACCACGCAACTCCGTGATAGTCGTCGGAATAGGCCAGTCTAACATCGCCTTGATCTTGTTTTGATCGACTTTAACTCCTTCCCCAAAAATGATGTGGCCCAAGTACTACAATTCCTTCTTGCCAAAATCACACTTTTTGAATTTTACGGCCAGTTTGTGCAATCGGAGAATCTCGAACACTTGACGCACATGAAGAATGTTATCATCTCACGAAGAACTGAAGACGAGAATATCGTCGAAGAAGACCAGCACCGTCTTGCGTAAAAAAGGGCGAAAAATTGAGTTCATCAGAGCTTGGAAGGTAGACGGGGCATTGCACAAATCGAATGGCATCACCTTGTATTCGTAGTGCCCGTTGTGTGTGCAAAAGGCGGTTTTTGCAATATTTGGGTCATGCATCTGCACCTGATGATATCCGGCTATTAAATCCAGCTTCGTGAAGAACTCTGCACCGTGGAGCTCATCAATCATATCTTCCACCGTCGAGATTTGGAATCTATCTTTGATTTTTGCCGCGTTAAGAGCTCGGTAGTCCATACAGAATTACCACGAGCCATCCTTCATCTTGACGAGTAACACCGGAGATGAGAAAGGACTGGAATTGGTACAGATAATTCCCGACTGAATCATCTCATGTACCTGCTTCTCATCTCCTCTTCCTGACATTTATCGGATCAGTGCCCTCCTTCAGTGTAATATGATGTTCGATATCTCTTGGCGGTGGTAATGTGGTCGGAGTGTGGAAGAGATCGTCAAACTCACGGATTAGGTCACGCAAATCTGAATCAATGGCGTCGAGAGATTCAGTGGGGTGGGCCAGCAGATGGCAAAAAGAGTTTGCCCTTAGCGGGCTTCCTTGGCGATTTGGGCCTCGTCGATTTTCTGTAGTGATGAGGTGATGAGTCCTTGCAAGGTTACGTCTTTGCTGGCCCAATTAAAATTAATTGTTTGGGCTTTCCAATCACAGAGAGTTGGGCCCAAAGTTTCTAACCATTGGACACCTAATACAAGATCTAGGCCCAACAATGGCAACACAAAGAGTGTGACGGTGAATGATGCTTCGCCGATCCGAATCTCCACCGCTTCGTATTTGGCCTTGCAGAATATAGGATCGCCGTTCGCCACTCGTACTGTGAATGGTGTATTTGGCGTGAAGGAAAGGTTCAAGCCGCTTGCTGCCTTTGTGCTGATGAAGTTGTGAGTGGAGCCACTGTCCACCAATGCCATCATGCGGTGTTTATTCACGGAGGCGTGGAGACGAAGAGTTTGGGACGAAGTGGACCCCGTAACCGCATAGGTGGTGTCATCCTCGGGAGTTTCTGCTTGACTTTCTTCCCCGCCGATTCGTATTCCATGAAAAACATATGCACCTCCTTGCATTTGTGACCCGGAACGTATCTCTCGTCGCAGCTAAAACAGAGTCCCAGACTGCGTTTCCGTTATAATTCTCCCCAACTAAGTTTCCTAGCGGATGGGAACGGAGCGGACTGGCGCTGATATGGCGGTTGTGGTGGTGGTGGTAGAGCTCGTGATGATGGAGAAAAATTGCAAGGGGGAAAAACGCGTTTCTGCTTCTGGAGCTGGTCATCTTTCATTCTTGATAAGTTAATGACCTCCTGCAGCGTTTTTGGTTTGAATATGTGTACATCGTCAGGAATCGAGCCGTGTAATCCGCCCATGAATGTCACGATCAAAGCCTTTTTACGACCAATTGATGACTTTGTTGCGGAGGCGCTCGAATTCGCGATGATAATCGCGAAGGGATCCTGTTTGTCAAACCAATGGTGTAGTTGGCACTGCCCGAGGGTCCAAAACGTGACCATAGTTTTGCTTCAAACGTCTCCCAAGCGGTGTGGTTAGGATCCGCGCCAATCGCGGTGGCTGTAGCTTGCCACCACTCGTTCGCTTCTTCTGTCAAGTGGTAGGAAGCGAAGCTGACCCGTTGATTTTCAGTAATCTCATGGTAAGCAAAATATTGCTTAGTCATTCAGTGGGGTCTCCGCCGTTGAATCTAGGCAGCTAGCTCCAGTTTTACGTGCCGGTGTGGTACGAGTGCGAAGGGATTGGTATTATCGTCTCTCCGTGGCAACATTGTTGTATCTTCTGGTCTGCGACTCCCATGGGATGCGACAGATATATTCGCACGATTACTGAACTCCAAATCTTTCATCTGGTTCAAGGAATCAGTGATTGTTCGGTGAACGGAATGTTCCAATCCTTGAAACTTGTCTGTGATACCGATGCTTAACTTTTGAAGCTCGTCCTGGACCATCCCGAGACCCGCTTCAAGGTCATCGAATCTCTCTTTGATGTTGGCCATATTAATGACCGTTTTTTTGTTTGAGTTTTTTGTTTTGCGTGGTGGAATGATGTCGAGAATGGTGGAAACAAGGGAGAAGAGGAAAAAATTTGAGATTGCTTATCGTTGATTTGTGAGAATGCCGTCAAAAAAAAAATTGCTCTGATACCACTAATGAATGGTCCCAAGCATTAGAATAAAAGTGATATGTCTATATTTTGCATCATTTTAGCATCCATTTAGTGAAAGTTCCTCATCATTTAGGAGTCTAAAATAGCATCATAGTGTTACATTGTACCATTTAGAGTCCTAGAGTGTTTTGCATGGTTCTTTGCATAGTTTGTTGCATTTGGAACCTTAATCAGGTGAAAAGGACGCTATGGAGATGAGGATGGAGCTGGAGAATGATGCACACCACTTGGAGGGACAATAAGAAGCAAAAAGGATGAAGAAGAGGATTTCTCGCAACAGATCGACGTACCAGATCGACGAAGCTCACCGATCCAGATTTCCAGGGACACGTATCGACGAAACGGATCGACGAGCCACGCCGATCCAGATTTCCAGGGGCACGGATCGATGAGATGGATCGACGTGGTCTCGTCGATCTAAAATTCCAGGGAGTCGGATCGACGTACCAGATCGACGTACCACGCCGGACCAGAAGCCAAGCTATGAGTAAGGATCGACGACTTGGATCGATGAGTCGTCGATCCGTTTTTTAAAAAGGGTCGGATCGATGACTTGGATCGATGAACTCGTCGATCCGACCCCAAACGAATTCTTTTTCTTCATTTTCATGGGTCCCCCTATAAATACTCTTTAGACCTAATTTTTCTAAACAACTTTTATTCTCTTGTTCTTAGATTAAACTTTTAGCCACTTTGGGCAAATACTTTGTTTATGCTTTGGATTTGAGTTTAATGCAATATCTTTCTTAGATTACTTGTTTATCTTTCTCTAATTATGTTTAACCTTTCTCTAATCTTTGAATTGAAAGAATTAAACATGATTAGTGAGTAGTTTCCTTAGGAACTTAGGGATGTGTTAGATTTAGGGATTCCTATTGGTTCAAACTTGCAATCTAGGATAGATTCTTCCTAATCTCTTCTTATTAAGTAGTTCTTCATGCCAAATAGCTAACCTTTGCTATTTTGGATTATAGGCATTTCATCCACCCACCAAGTGTTTGATGAAATGCTTGAACCAACTTAATAAGAGATTTACATTTCTAGCCTAAGACATTAGATGTTTAGAGTGTTTATCATACCATTTAGACTTGTTATTAATGTTTGTTGATTACCTTAATGCTAAAACATCATTAGTTCATTAGGATAATTAACTAAGGGATTTGAGCCACACATCATGGTCTTATCTTGATTAAGTATTCTAGGTATAGAGTTTGCTTGATTAGTAGCTTAAATGATTGCAAAGTTGCTCCCTTAGTTTCCCAAATCAATGATTCCATCCCTAGGTTTCGATTTAGTCATTTGATAATCTTGCTTAGTAGTAATTCTTGCTTAGTATCTTGATTAGTTTCAATTAAGGTTCAATTTCATAGCTATTGCTTTAGTAGTATCTCTTTAAGTTTGTAGCTTGCTTTTAATTGTCACTTGTTGCTTGAATTTGCCAATTTAGCTTAGCTTAAACAAAACTTTGCATTCTTAGTGAATCATCTCCCAAGATGGATTGATACCTTAAATATTGCAATGATATGAGCAATTAAGGAATTGCTTGCAAGGGTGAAAAACTCTTGTATCAAAAAGCGACCACAAGATTTTCTTTGCGTAGTTAATACTACCTCTTTTTGGTTTTTCATTATCTTAAATAGGAAAAGATGGAACCTTAGTTCCTACAATCATGGAAGCAAATAAAGAACGTGAAATGAAAAGTGGAGTTACTCCCTTTCCTACAATCGCGGAAGTGAAGTAGTGGTCCATTATTTGAATAAGCAAAAGCAAACAATAAAGTCTTAGTCGTAAGACTTAGTCGTATTTGGGATTTGGCTTTCTTAACCGAATTGGTCTTCTCTGTTTCTCCTTAACCGATTGTATGATCGTTGTCTCATCATAGTCGTCCTCACTTCTTCGCAAAATTTGATTTTATGTTCCAGAACTTAATTGGTAGAACAAACATTATCTCCAAGAACAAGATGAACATAACAATAATTCTGAAGATGTTATATTCCAACCATTTGAAGAGCAGGTGATTGTTGAAATTGTTTCACAAACCGTCCTTTACTTATGAGCTTACCTCCCATTACTATCACTATTTGAATTATAGGTACTTCCATCTTCTATAATTAAAGTTTCTCTTAAATTGTGTTTTTTGTAATTGTTCGTAAACCTTTCTAATATGAAGAAATTCGCATGTTTTTCTTAATGATAACCAAAATTCGCATGTTTCTTTTTTTTTAAAGAGGTTGAAAGAGGTTTACAAAATTCACATGTTTCTCTCTCATTTGCACCCGACACTCGTTACATTGGCCACATAATGCTTAACTTTCTTCGTTATTCAGCTCTCACTCACCAATAGATTTGGGGGATGCAGTATATAGTTGACTTAATTTTGACAAAGTCTTTGTTTAGTGATAGGGGTCTAGTTTTACCCAAATAATCAACTACTGCAAGTGCACAGCAATGCAGTTGAAGTATAAGGGGTATCGAATCCTCAAGGAAGTTAAAGCTATACTTATGGTTTCTAGGTTTAGATTATGTTAGGCAATTAATTTCAAGTGGTCTAAAACAATGCAGAAATAAGTAAACGAGTTTATAAAGCGATGTAAGTTCAGAGACAAAGGCGCTAGGCAAGGATAATTATCAGGTTTGAATCCAAGAATGCAGAATCTAAGTTTATCAGGGATTATTAAGAACCGTCTAGAACTCGAAACTCTAAGTTAAAACCAATCAACTCTTGTTGCAGAAGTTATCTACGCCTAAATCCCTAAATTCTAAATCTCTTTGCGAATTTAAACAACTAAGGCAAGCAATAAGAACAGGTTCGATTTGTTCACAAAATACCTAAACCAAATCTCTTTGCGAATAGATATTTTGCTCACCTATGATTAGTTCAAGTTATTAATAATGCACTCGCATCTATTAAACAACCTAAGGTTTGATTTCTAAGTGATCAATTCAGAGAATCAAGTTAAGCACAAATCAAGGTGAAGATCCAATTGATTTCCCTAATAATTCTAGTGATTCTACAAAATATGGCCTTGAAATCCACCATTGTTGATGTAGTTGACATCCTCTTCTTCACAGCCTTCTTCTGGTTCGAATGACTCCACTTCATTGGCAAAATGGACTTGCTTCTTTCCCACCAAAAGATCCAGCTTCCTGTTGACTTCAGCAATTTGGTTTACTCAAGTTACTCCTGCGTTTTGTCTTCTTTCGAAGTCTGCGTTTTTGGTGCTGTTACTGGAAGCCAAATTGTCAATAAGCTCTATCGCATCTTCTGGAATCCTTGTGTTGAAGTTGCCATTGCTTGCAGCGCCCAAGGCCATCTGGTACCTCCAATCAATCCCTCGGTAAAAGATACCGATAAACTGTGGTTTGCTAAAACCGTGATGTGGGCAGTCCCTCTGGTAAGCCTTGAATCGCACCCATGAAGCCTTGAATGCTTTAGTAGGTCCTTGGGAGAATGTAGTGATCTTCATCCGCAGCTCCTCGGATCTTGCATCATCAAAGAAATTGCATAAGAATGCATTCTTTGTTTCTTCCCATGTATTTAAGGATCCTGGATCAAGCTGCTTCAGCCAGTAGGAAGCATCGCCAGCAAGCGAGTAAGGGAAAAGCTTGCAGAAAAAATAATCATAGGTCACTCCATTGGCCTTGATGCTTGAAGCTAAGTCCTCGAATCTCTCAAAGTGGTCCATGGGATGCTCATTCAGAAGACCATGAAAGGGATGCTAAGCAACCAATGTGTAGTAAGCAGGCTTCAGCTCGAAGTCATTCCTCTGAAATGAAGGAGGACGGATCGCAGCTCTATTGGAATAGAACTAGTATGAGCGGTTGTACTCGCCTAGTGTTCTTCCACGTCCAGCTTCTGCAGCTTCGACGATGATGGCGCCAGCCTCATCAAGTCTCTGTCCTTGGGCGTTCCTTCTGTTGCCCTGTAGATCAACAAAGTCGCCAGCCTCGTTGAGTATCATGATCACAGGTTCAGCCATCTCAATCCGCGCAAGGTGTCGATCGATACAGAGTGTGTCAATCGAAACTGGTTGTGTGTGTCGATCAACGCCTATAGTGTCGTTCAACACTCGTGCAGACTTGCGGTTCGTACGTTCGAGACGGTTGATTTCCTGGTTCAAAGTGACTAGTTCTTCTTCCTTGTTGCTCCTGGTACTGGGCATGCACCTGAAACAAAAGATAGAGAACTAAATCAGTAACAAAAATAAAACAAAAACCTAGACAGAATCCTAATACTAGATCCCCGTAGGTAGCTATTACTTCCCCGGCAACGGCGCCAAAAACTTGATAGGGCTCAGGTTTTACCCAAATAATCAACTACTGCAAGTGCACAGCAATGCAGTTGAAGTATAAGGGGTATCGAATCCTCAGGGAAGTTGTAGCTACACTTATGGTTTCTAGGTTTAGATTATGCTAGGTCGAAATAATGAAATTGAAAACTAAGCAATTAAAGCAAGTAATAAATCGGAATTAGATGGATTAAAGTTCAGGAGACGAGGCGCTAGGCAAGGATAATTATCAGGTTTGAATCCAAGAATGCAGAATCTAAGTCTATTAGGGATTTATTAAGAACCGTCTAGAACTCGAAACTCTAAGGTAAAACCAATCAACTCTCGTTGCAGAAGTTATCTATGCCTAAATCCCTAAATTCCAAATCTCTTTGCGAATTTAAACAATCAAGGCAAGCAATAAGAACAGGTTCGATTTGTTCACAAATTACCTAGACCAAATCTCTTTGCGAATAGATAATTTGCTCACCTAAGATTAGTTCAAGTTATTAATAATGCTCTCGCATCTATTAAACAACCTAAGGTTTGATTTCTAAGTGATCAATTCAGAGAATCAAGTTAAGCACAAATCTAGGTGAAGATCCAATTGATTTCCCTAATAATTCTAGTGATTCTATAAACTCTTCATCAAACCCTAAATTACCCTAACCTAACTAGCAAACTACTCAGACATAATAATGCAAACACAAAACATGGCTGAATAATATTGCATAAAAGAATAGAGAATGATACAGGGGTTCGAAATCTGGCTCAGATGAGTTAGAATTGTCTCCCCAAAAGCTCAGGATCAATCTCTCTCTAAGTCTCAAAAACAGAAAATAATGATAAGGTATATGGCTAAACAATGCCTGAAAACTATTTATAGAAGGGGATTTTTCGTCCAGGGGTAAACTTGTAATTCTTCAAACTTGCTCTTCTTTCCTTTTCCTGATTGGAAACCGTCAAACTTCGCCGTCCTTCCTTGGTGTCGATCGACACTGATGGTGTCGATCGACACTCAGCTCGTAAATCCAGCCTCTTGACTTCATCACTTCGGCTGCTTGTCCAAAATGCTCCAAAACGTTCCAGTTTCTTTCATTTAGCTCCAAATGCTCTCCATCCTCTAAAGACTCTAAAAAGACTACAAAACTAGCAAAAGACTCTATAAAAACACTTATATCATGGCTTAAAAATGGGTAAAAGCCATGATATATCAACTCCCCCAGACTTAGCCTTTGCTTGCCCTCAAGCAAAACAAAAACTTAGACTGAAGTAGAAGTTTGAAAACAGGAACTTCCAAGTACTTTTTTCAAAACGCCACATTGATTAACACTCCTTGAATCCACATGATATTAGAGCTAACCTTAGGAAATGTTCAATGTACTTACCACAAGCTTAGCAATCTCCCAGTTCAAATCCAGATCCTTTCCTTGATAAAAGATTCGAACTCAAACATTGGTAATGCCATAGAACTTTTCTGAGTCTTTTCCCTTCCTTAGTGCATGAACAAGACATTCTCATACAGCTCCCCTATTTTCTCTTCCCTTAGTCAACTTCTGCCCATTTTCACGGTGTTCTAAGATCTTTTCATTGACTCTTCTTTTTCTCTTTGGGATCTCTGGAATAGTGCTACTCTCTACTTGTGTTCCTTGTGAGGAGACGTGTTCAAGAGCATCACTAATATTGTTCCTTGTGAGGAGAAAGGCTCATGGCAAGGCACTATTCCAGACTTAGACTCTTTTTCTTTCTTTTCTTTTCTTTTAAGGGAAGATCAAGGAGAGACTGCAATTGCCTATCTGTTCGGACTGAAAGAGGAATCAAGTTCTGCGCATACCTAGTTCTTATAAGGGAATATGAACTCGCCCTGTTAGACTGATTCCACTTGTAGCTTTCTACTTAGTAAGTCCTGCACTCAACTCTTATAGCAATGGTTCTTTCAAGCGTCAACTTTCTGTGGTTAGTTCCTAGAAAAACTGAAAGTTCCAACTAATTTGACTCAATAAAACAGATTTTGAAAACTTTTGACTCAAGACTAAACTGACTCTCAAAACAAAACAAAAAATTAGCAACCACCTCCCCCATGCTTGAATAACACTGTCCCCAGTGTTACTAAGAATGAGTTTGGATAGAAAAAAATCGTACCAAATTGGTGCAACAAAGAGAAAAAATCGGATTGTTACCTGACTTCGGCGTGCAGCGTCGATCGACACAGATGGTATCGATCGATGCTGTGTATGAAGTTGGTGTCGATCGACACAGATGGTGTCGATCGACACGCTGTCCGTAGACAGAGTTCTGCCACTTGAACATTGAAGTTGTTAAGTCAGATTGTTGTTAGAAGTCTTCCAAGCTGTTAGAAAACTCAACAAAAGGTTAAAAGCACAAGATAATCCAATAAGCTCAATAACTGCAACAAGTTTGAAACAAAGTACTGAATCAAATGAAACAAAATGCAGACTCAAGTGAAAAGAAAAACTGACTCAAAATACTAAAATGAAAAAGGATGAGAAAGTCACTCGTCGTCATCAGCATGTGGTGGAGAGGAACGTGGTGGCGTAGGTGGGCGAACGCAGGTAGACACAGAGGCAATGGTGTTCCAGATGGCATGGAAGCTCTGAACTACGTATCTCTGGAAAGCAGCCTGCTCCATAGGAATCTCAAGAGCGTCTGGAAGGTGATGCGGTCCAATAGGCTCCAAGGTGGCCGGTGCTCTGCGCCTAGAACAAGAAGGTCGTGGTGCATCCTCAGCTCGGGAGGATGTGCCTCTGCGTCTGGCAACGGGAGCATCCCTGAGCTTGGTCGGACTAGGCTGAAATGCTAAGCGCCCTGAATTGCTGGTAATGTGAGTGAGGTCTCTGTCAGGTAGTTGAATCAAACGCTGCACTCTCTGCTCGTCGCTGAATGCCCACAGTCTCTCTCCGGTCACCCAGTGAGTCCTCTTCAGGTACTCCATATCCACCAAGGCACGCGATGTAACAATAGAGCATGTAGAAGTGTCTATCCCGTAGTGCTGGAAGATGGGTGTAAGAAGACTCCCTATGGTCTATGGCTTCAGCTTCGTCCCACTGAAAGGCTTCGTCTTCAAGGAAGCCAAATGATGAGCAAATACTGCGCCAAGGTTTGCGCTAACTGGCGCGTCATCATCCTCATAGATCTCAGACCAAAGACCTTGATAGAGCAGCACCAACTCAGATACTCGCATCTTCCCTGGCTCGTGCTTACACAGAAGTGTAGTGGAGAACAATCGAACCAAGTAGCGCAGAGTAGGATGACGAATGTCGGTGTGAGTGGAGGTCTTAGAATCATACCTCCCATTCCCGAAGTGCGACCAGAAGTCCTGGTTGTCCGGAAGCTGAGTCTGAAGAGAGACCCCAGTGGCATGCTTGTGTGCGAATCACTAGATCTCACAGAGGTCTGGAAGGGAAATGCGGTATCTAATTCCGCGGATTAGGAAGGTCAATGTGCCTTCCAGAGCATTCCTGTTGATCTCGTTCCAGTAATAGACCCTGGCTGTGGCAATGGACTGGCGGACTAGGTCTGGATAGAGATCGAACTGCCTCGTCGCTATGGTGCCCATCCCAATTCTGCTCATCAAGGACAGGATGTCATCCTTGATTCCTAGCGCGCTCATCGTCTTCTCACAAGCAAAGCGAGTTGGAGCGATCTCCACTCGCAGCCACGCATTGTAGAACAG
>JAHZTW010000001.1:155587818-155634255 GCA_020283515.1 Alliaria petiolata
TTGAAAGCCATTGGAACTCGTTGGAAGGTACCATGGACTGCAGAGACCATTGTGCAGGTACCTTGTTCTTACTCAACTGCTCCTGTAATGCCACATCCAATTCAGTTTTTTTAAACGAAGAACATTAATGAAACCTATCTAGACTCTGTGTACTGGATCATTTGTTAAGGACTATGGATAGCTTAAGATGTGGTTTTTGAAAGGATAGACATTTAAACGTGGACTATATCAATAAGGTTTTGGTTTGCTGAAAGGGGATAGCTTTGATTTAGTAGTACTATAGATGCATTGGGTAGATGCAAAACAAACGGTCATGAGAAATGAGTTATATACCAAAGTATTCAGTTTCTCCCGTTGCACCCTGATCATTTCCTTGGTTAATCGTGCGATCATCTATCATGCTCTACATAAACTTTTCCAGGTAATGCTTTTATGGGTAGCCGCCTTTTGGTTCATTGGATCATGGATGATCCCTTTCATGGCGCATATATCAGGTTTCCACAAAGACTCCCTCACATTTAGAGGCCAAGCTTTGTTCAGTCTGATAACCGATGTTACGGAAGGCCTAGCCGGGATTGCTATCCTCCACCGTTGCCTCTCCATGTTCCGTCCACTTGCAAGCGATTGGTTCCGCTTTACCCTCAAAGGAAACTGGCAACTAGACGTTATCATAGGCTGTTTCATGTTCCCTTTCGTTAACCGTCTCTCCCAATTAAACCTCAACCTCTTGCCACTCCCACCAACCTCAAGTCCCGTCTCGCTCTCAAGTGTTGAGCAGTCGATAATGGCTAGAGACCCAGTGGCAATGGCGCTGTATGCGGTTGTGGTATCGGTTTGTGCACCGGTTTGGGAAGAGATAGTGTTCAGAGGGTTCTTGTTGCCGTCTCTGACTAGGTACATGCCGGTTTGGTGTGCGATTCTTGTGAGCTCTGTTGCGTTTGCTTTGGCACATTTCAATGTGCAGAGGATGTTGCCGTTGGTGTTCCTTGGAGTGGTTTTGGGTTTGATATTCGCAAGGTCAAGGAACTTGTTACCTTCAATGCTGTTGCATAGCTTGTGGAATGGCTTTGTGTTCATGGAATTGATGCGATGATGATGAAGATGACTATCTTATGTAGGTGTCTTCTTTTTTCCTTATTCTTGTTGTAATTGATTCATGTTATGATTTTTAGTTTTTTTTTTGTTTAAATTAAATGGACAGTTCAATTGTAAAAAGAACCCAAAAAAAAGTAAATTGTCGAAAGGAAAACGAAAAGAGCAGGTTACCAAAAAAACACAGAAATGAGCAGCACCTGAAGAAGAGTAACCAATATCTTTGTACTGGATTATGAAATATATGTTTAAGTATGCTTTTGAGTTAAACACAAAAGAAAATAGACCGTCAAATGTGCATAATCTACCGTGTATCTTCTTCTATTTCGTCTAGAACGATCAGAAACACATTTTAACATTAGTGGATATAACCCCAAAAAAAAAAAAAAAAATCATTTTCAAGTAAAATATCTTATAGCTATTCTATATAAATCAAGCACATTTGACGATCAAGTTGTACAAAAAAAATTAGAATATATATAACATTTCTATCTCAAAAAGATAAGACCGTACTGAAATACTAATTTATACAACTTTAGAAAGTTCAATAATTGGTTCAAAATAAAATTAAACTGGTTACACTTTGATTTCGTCTTTTCAAATTTCTCTTTCAAGCTTTACAAACGATTAATGGACTAAGCTTCCATCTTGATGGATATGGAGCAAATGATATGAAAACGACATTCGCATAATATATGTATATAAGCAAGAAAGATGTGAATCAGGTAAAAAGAAAAACAAGAAGTGCATGTCTTTTAGCTTTTAAGTCTTATGACTCTTATCACATTCTCAGTTAAGGTGGTGATATGAATAATCCGGCCCTTGAGCTCAATTAAGGCCAGACTAATCCTTCTTCCACCTATAAATCCATTACTAATACTGACAAACAAAATCCATTACTGATAGCTTTTTTAGTTTTTCTTTTTTAAAATATATTTTTCCACACTTATCGTTAAAGGGATATTTATATAAGACTTTGCCAATCTTTCTTCCTCTTCTCTATATATAAATCTGATTCGTATAAATGCCATATTCAGCGGAAAGTTTATGAATATCATGGCTTACACATATTCAGGAGCTTATATTATTCTTTATATAACATTTCATTTAATCCCTTGTTATAACTTGTTGTTTCGTAATAAAAAAAGTATTAAATGATTTGGTCTTAATTACCTGTAGTTCCGACTCCACATTTGGTTTTGATCAGTATATACATAACACATACCACATTACAATAGAAGTTTACTTTTGGCTGCTAATCTATTTATTTATTTGCATATTTCGCCTATGCAAGAAGTGAATTCTACCTAAATATATGTTTAAAAATATAACTTAGAGAGACTCGAACCGAACATCGACCTCCTCAGGATCACTGGGAATGTCTAATTTTGTCAGCCGAAGCCATCGCCGTCAAATCAGACACACTTGGTCAACATATATTTCGGGGTCAAGCCTCCGATGATCCAATCCATGTGTGTAATATATATATGGTTGGTTTTATATATATTGGCTAGTTAGCTAAAACGCCCACTCACATATAAATATTACAAACTTACAAGTCGGATAGATCATTTATCAAGATTATGGTACTTTCTTTCTCTAATCTCATAAAGTTGCCTAGATATATATTCCTAGATAGTGACCAAAGATATAAAATAAGCTAACTGATTGTATTCTCACTTGACTGCTTATCATGAATGTAAATCACACCGAAATTTTTTCACAAAATTAATATCGAAACAGTTAGTTTTAACTATTTTATTGACAAAGTTAGGTTATATATTTCACAATTTATTAGAGAATTAAACACATAATAGACGAACGTAGATACAGAATTACTGCAACGAGAGACTGTGAAAGGTTGGAAGATTCGAAATTGCATGTTAAGAATGGTATCATCTCGTAAGTACCTAATTACATAATTTTGTAATCGTTATTCGTCAAATTAATTAAGAAAGAAGAGATTTTAGTTAGATTTATCTTATTTTAGTGAATTTTAAAATGTTAGATAAGAAAAAGAAACTACTGGGTCTGCATGTATCTAGAATTGAAACTGCAAAAGTAGGCCTGAAAATAAAATGGATGCTTTGGTTTCGACAAGATGTGATAGCCTCTTTGGCACTAGGCTGTTGAAACATATTATATATATTAAAAAAGAAAATGTAAAAGCGGAAAACTTCAACAGAGAAAAAGAAAACGAGAACGGTAGAGATAAAGTCAAAATGGAAAAGATGAAGATAAAGTCCGCGAAGCATTGTTTGTGATTTAATCAGTATAATAATATCTAATAACTCTAATTTGTATCATCACTATATGATAGTTTATCTATATAATATAGACAATAGAGGTTAGTACACCGGTTATATATGAAAATATCTTAAACATTTTGGCATTAAAACTTTTCTTATATCTTGGGAGGGAAACAGTGGTCAATTTGAATATTAAAAATTTCATGGTGGGCGTAACTATCAAAGAGGAATCTTAGTTGGCCATTTGCAACCAAAACCAGGAAAATATAAAATAATTTCGCTTGTGTTATAGTTTAAATGCATGCTAACAAACAAGAATGTATGTGATGACATGTTGTATACTCGTATTGAAAGTAATTGAAACTCAACTATAGCAAAATGCCAGACTCGTGGATATCGAAGTGCTTTATATTAATTGAAGCTCTTAGTGGAGAATCAAGAATGATAGGCGTGCTAAGATGAGGACGACATACCATAGACTCCATAACGCAAGATAACATTCATAGCCACATGTAGCTATACCGACCTATACAATGTTTAAGACGGATTGCGAAAATCTAGTTTCTATGATGCAAACATTTTAGGAGTGCTTGAACTTCTCAACATATATAACTATTTAGATTGTTCTCTTTAAGAGATGATATGATTCTCAAACTGATGCGTGTTGGCTCGCCAAGCACGCATTCATGACTCACATTTTCTTTTTTTAGACATTTCGGCCCTGAATTGATTTAGTACCAATCCCGTTTGATCATCGTATAAATTTGTAAGAAACTTTAGCAAAAAAAAAAAAAAAAAAAAAAAAACCTCATGGAGCTCGTCGTTACAGAGAAAGAAAGAATATGAAAATAATTGACGGGGTCCACTGATGGCCGCTTAGTAACCTTCATGGATGTAATGTAACGTTTGTCCTCTGACCCGATATGGGCCACTTTTCTTTTTCCTTTTCTCCTGCTTTTGCCCTTGTTCTCACATGATAATTACATTTTTACCACTGCTTGATCCTCGTTTCTGGGCCCACAGGATGGCCTTTTAAATGCGACCAAGAAGGCCCAATGAAACTTTTCGATTGGTTTCCTTAGAATACCCTTTGGTCTAGGACCTGATAGTGATACAAGTCGCTGGTTGAACACGTAATTTATTGTAGAAATAAGGGCGAATTTCGTCATTTTAGGATAAGGAATTTTTGTCCCAGAAAGACTATAAAAGTCAAGACAGTTAAGTTTGATTAGATGAATGAAATGTGAATAATGTGACTGAATATTCAGTTAAGTTCGTTTGTTTTTCCTATTATTTTTCTTTGGAAATAAAATGTTTTAGACAAGAAAATAAGTAAGAGGTGAAAATATAAGAATGAGGAGTTCTTAATCTTACAATGTTGTTTATAAAAATCTAGTATAGTTTTGCAAAATATCGAATTTTTAATTTGTTTTTGTCATTCGTGTTAATGATAATATAAACAGAAAAAGAAAGATTATGGTTAGGCAATGATAAACTAAACAAAACCAACTTAACATTACCAGATTCAACGAATTTTAAAAATTGAAAAATGAATTATAATTTTTGTATTTAGTTACACATTTGTGTGTCATCTTACTGTCAATGTATATTTCATCTTTTTTATGGATTCCCCTGAATTCTTTTAGGATGTTAGAATTGGGAGGGCAATTACCTTACGAAACCTACCATTTTAGTCATTCTTTTGATATTTAGCCAAAAAAGGTTGAACACAGAAGTTTTGAATTGAGTTTTTCTTTTACAGGAACTGTGATCATAGATAGTAATAGTAAATAACAACTAGTACTATAGACACATTTTTTTTTTTTCGTCTTTCTAAAACGTACTTTTCCACCTAAAATTTGGATCCTAATTAATTGTTGACAAAGACCGGATCAAATGGGGTCCGCGAAAAAAAACATTTCATTATAGAAAAAAATAAAAACAAATCTACTAACCGAAATTCTGACAAGACAATAAGAAACCCCAAAAAAAACAAAACTAAAATTATAAATTCTAGGATTTTACCCCTATATGTTGTTGATTCAGTATGTAATTTAAGTTGGATATAATCTAGAAATTTAAATTTAAACCAGATATAATCAACAGTAATAAAGAGCTAACCCGATATATCTGATTATGAAGTGATTCGGATTGGATCTTATAGGGAGCAAATTGATTAAATACAAAGTTAGGTATAACATTTTGAAGGAAAATAAAGATACTAGCATCCAAAAGAATACATAAACAAACCTTTTTTCTTTTTTAATCCTCTGTAAAGGAAACGCGAGTGTAAAGGAAACGCGAGAGAGAGAGAGGATTTAAAGAGAGGAGACTCGTGGAGGCTCTACTGAAGCGATGCGTGGAACAAAGCTGACACAAAATGGCCACAACACCTTCTTCCCTCTCTTCTTCTTCTTCTTCTTCTTCTCCGCCTTATAACGAAATACATTCACAATCTCCGATTCTTAACCCTTCCCTCCTCCACGCTTCTTTCGATCTCCCTGACTACAATTTCCCCAAAACAAAGGTACAACGCATTCCCGGATGAAAATATATTTCCTGCATGTTATCGGTTTATTACCAGTTTCCCAATCGAGATTCGGTTTTGTCTTTTTTGCAGTTGTAGAGATATGGCGGAGACGACGAAAGTGATGTATATAGTGGTGGTCGACGATGTGGATACGGCGGCGATGGTGGGAGAAGACGGGACCGGGAATTGGAAAGATTCGTTTCGGTATACGCGTCCGGTTTTGCAGAGTACTCTTCAGCTCATGGGATGCAAAGCGCGTCACGCCTTCAAGGTGATCGCTGATTTTACAGAATTGTTTTTTTTATTGTTTTGTTTTTCTTTTGTTGATTTGATTTCACATCGCTTTCATCGAATTCTGATTCTTTACCTTTTTGATCTTTTTATTCTTGTCGTTTGTTGGTTTGAGATTATTTCCGTTTAAGTTTCGCGATTAATATCAATTTTGAATTTTATAACGAATTGGCATTTCTACTCGACTTTTTTTCTGGATTCTGGAACAGTGATGTGTCTGAATTTGGACAGGATCGAGCACGTTTGTCTAATTTGGCATTACTGTGTCGACCGACATGGTCTGTCTATTCTTGTTTTTTTTCAAAAAATATGTGAATGCGAAAATCAAGTATTGTCTGGATAATAAGCATGATTTTTCAATCCATGTTTTGGCTTTTCTAATTTGGATTTTCCTGGGTGTTACTGAATCCACAGCTCCAGAATCATGATCCTGAGCCAAGTTTGGTGTCATATCGTCTAATTGTATTCTTGTTGAGTATACTCAAATCATAAATTCTATTTGAGTATTGTTGCACCCATTTTTGTGTGTGTTCAAAGTCTTATTCATGAGCTTGCTAAGTATCTTGTAAAGGTGCATTTTTGTTTGGGAGAAGATAAAAAAGTTTCAAGATTTTTTTGGTGCTTCTGATTTTTGGCTTTTCTTTCGTTGCAGTGTGCCTTTTGGGTCTGTTTTTTTTTTGCTATGCTTCCAGTTTGGAAAAACCTTTGGTGTTTGTTACTCTTACTCACCACTTTTCATGCCTTTTTGATTTTAATAGTTCCTGAAGTTCTGCTTTTTTTTTCTTTGTTGGTTGTGAGCAGATTAGCCGCAGGGTTTTTGAGTTAATAAGAAATGAAGGATCCTTAATTCTTTCGCCCTCGCATGGGAAAGAATCTGTGTTTGCGAAGACAGGTGATGCTGCTTCGGCTTGTGGTGGTGTAGAAAAGGCTAACAAAGCTAACTGTTCAGCTACTGATGATGTTGATAAGAGTAAAAGTAAGCCGTTTGAGATGTACAAAAGGCGCACCACCGTTGTTGTTTCGCGAGAGATATTCGTAAATGTCGTCTGTGACGCTCTCGCTGAATACAAGTATGTGGGTCATGACCAAAGGGCAGACTTGATTCTGGCGTGCAAGTAATTTTCTTACCTCGCTGAACATGTGTTATATATTTGTGTGTGTGGTGAACCATATGTTTGGGCCTCTTGTTGTTTTCTTTTGATTTATAGGCCATTTTTTGTATATATATATATATATATATATATATATGATGGAATCTGTAGTAAGATTTGATTCTCTTATCAATCTCTAAAAATGGGTAGAAGTGTAGAACTATTAATCTCTAAAACAATCAATTTTTGTCTCATTTTGTAAATTTTTGCAACTGCATTTTGATCCTGTTTCATAACTCGACACATCATCTGAAATATCCTTACCATTTCCTGCAGAATTCGAGAAAGGAAAGAATCTGTGACAGTTCTGCTGTGTGGCACTAGTGGCTGTGGCAAATCTACACTCTCCGCACTTTTGGTATTATTCATCACATCTGTTTATAAGCTTTAGATCGACATAAAGAAGCTTTGGTCTTCTGTTTTTTTTGGTTACATACAGGCTTATAATGCTGCAATTTTGTGTTACAGGGCAGTAGATTGGGGATTACAACGGTTGTCTCAACTGACTCAATCCGTCATATGATGAGGAGTTTCGTTGATGAGAAGCAGAATCCTTTGCTTTGGGCTTCAACGTACCACGCTGGAGAGTACCTTGACCCCGTGGCTGTTGCTGAGTCAAAAGCCAAAAGAAGAAGAGCCAAAAAGCTGGATGGTTATGCAAAATCGGTCCTGGAAGACGAAAAATCTAATGCCTCCAACACTCGACAGACGGATACAGGATCAAAACCAACCACCACCACTGCTGCGTTGTTAAGCCACAAGCAAATGGCTGTGGAAGGATTTAAGGCTCAGAGTGAAATGGTTATTGACAATCTCGATAGGCTCATCACCGCATGGGAAGAACGGAAAGAGTCTGTGGTTGTTGAAGGTGTTCATCTCAGCCTTAACTTTGTGGTAAGCCCCAAAACACACTTCTATTAGGAGTTTGCGGAATTTCGAAATCCTAACGTCTCTCTGGCTTTGGCAGATGGGACTGATGAAAAAGCATCCTTCGATTGTTCCTTTCATGGTATACATCTCAAACGAGGAGAAACACTTGGAACGGTTTGCAGTCAGAGCCAAGTACATGACCCTGGACCCAGAGAAAAACAAGTACGTCAAGTACATACGCAACATCCGAACGATACAGGACTACCTGTGTAAACGAGCCGACAAACATCTCGTTCCCAAGATAAACAATACAAACGTCGACAAGAGTGTGGCTGCGATCCACGCCACGGTCTTCAGCTGCCTGCGTAGGCGAGAAGCAGGGGAGCAGCTCTATGATGCTACCACGAATACCGTCTCTGTGATCGACGAGGAGTACAGGAACCAGTGTACAGCCAATTCGTTGAGCTCCAAAGGAATGTTTCAGCTGATCCAAAGAAAAGGCTCTTCTAGGCATCTAATGGCTCTTCTGAACACCGACGGCACTTTCGCAAGGACTTGGCCCGTCGCTGGAAAGGTCGATGAGAGCGGGAAACCCGTCTTTTGTAATGAGATAATGGAGGCGAATGGAATGGAGCATCCCATTTATGGATACTTACAGAAAGCTGAGCCGGTGAATCTTCAGTTTGGTCTGTTTGGGATCAGTGCGTGGCCTAGTGAAGGAGCCACGAGCCGTGCTGGGAGTGTGGACGACTCTAGAGCTGACTTGGCTGAAAACGCCAGTAGGCATTACTCTTCTTGCTGCAGCTCGCCTAGGATGTCTGAAGGAACTTCTAAAGAGGTACCTCTAAAGACTATTTTTCTCGTTTGATTTGTATGTGGAAAGGTTGTTTGATGATTCTGTGTCCTCTGTGTTTATTTTCCTCCAGCTTAAGGAGGAGCAGTCCGTGAATGGTAGCGATGAAGAAGTCGACGAGGATGATCCTCCCGAGCAAGATACAGATTTTAGCGATGACGATAACAAGCGAGACCATGAAGAGGTAAAAAAAAAGTATTTTTTTTCAAATGGTCTTCTTGGATTTCGATGGCGTTTTGTTTTCGATATCTTGAGTGTTTGGGTGATTTTGACAGGTGGGATCGGTTGATGAGCAATCGACGAAGTCAGATGAGGAGTACGATGATCTTGCAATGGAAGACAAAAGTTACTGGACAGACGACGAGGAAGAGTCGCGAGATACGGTTGCTGTAATGTCTGAGAAAAACCACAAGCCGGCAACGAAAGACGACAAGTACATACAGAACTTAGACCTTTTCCTTCGGACCGCGAACCAGCAGCTGGTCGAGCCGCTTGAGCTATGCGCATCGCTGCTCACTTGCGATAATGGGAACACAAGACTCTGGTCGGGTAAAGAAAAGATGAGGAAGCGTTCTCTAAGCATCTCGGCCCTCGGCAAACACGGGTCGGGTTTGGGTGATCCGATTCTCTTGGGTGCCCCATGATCCTTTTTGCTTTGGTTGCTAGTAAATTCCTTTGTTTTTTTCTTCTGGTTTAGTCTTTAGTTTAAGTTTTGTGTTTGTGTGTGTGTATAGTCTTAACTTGTCTCAAAATTTGGGGTTGTTTAACGTGCACGTTTTTTTCTCTTTTTTTTTGGTGCGAGCGTTTTTTTCTCTTCTTATGACTTGAGAGACTTTAGTATCTTGGATTCGTGTCACTTTATATATACAACTCTTGACACTGACACAAATAAAGTTGGTTCAGAGTTTTTTTTACGGTTACGTGAAAGACGGTATAGTTAGACTTAGACACGGTCGAAAGAAGAATACTGCTGACCATTGGCTTCAACCCATGCTCATGGAGGACAGCAAGAAAGTGATATATGAAAACTCATGCCAAGAAATCAAATAATTGTATTTAATTTAATTAATGTGCAAGACTATCTTTAAATGAACCAATTCACGGTGGTCCAATAGTTAAAAGATTCATCCTAAAGTTTGGGAATCAGAATATGGATCTTTTCTCTGCAATTTCAATCATCGGTCAATATAGATGCGATAAGTGATAAAGATATCCAGTTCTTCACAAGTTTTGAAAATTAGTCTAGATCCCAAGATCTCTCGGTTATCTTAAAAAACAAAAGTTTTCTTTAAATGTTGAGCAATAGACCTTAAAATGGACAAATGTATCAATGATGCTGAGGTCAAGGGGAGCAATGCAAACAATGTTGTGTCGATTTTTATTCACAGCTCTCATTGACAACTTTATTTTGAAAGCCATTTGGATATAAATTTTTGTTTATTAATTATCTATGTAACATAAACCTTTATAGATTCCAAACCGAATTGTGATGGAACAAAAGAAGTTAATATCCGGAGAATTTGGATTTCCATCAAACGCGTATACTGTCAAAGAATAAATTCCGTTATTGAGTTAAAATATACATACAATTAGCGTTAAGATGAACTCGATAACCAAATAAATAAAATAAAAGATGACATCATCAAATTAACTTCCATAATCTAATGGAATCCGGAGAATTTGACTTGCAATTGTTGGACCGCTTTAGTCTTAAAGACACGTATAATTCACATTTTTTTTTATATATAATCCATCTAGTCATATAATTGTATATATGATTATCTATGTGCGCCTGTAAATCTGCTGGCATTGTAACTGATTAACCAGCATGTTGCCCACCTACAGGCTACACTTGACAATATAAGACTATTTTTTCAGTATTTTGCTTCTTTTTTTTTCCTTTCAGAAAAAACTCTTCCAATCCAAATTAATTATATGTATCATAAAATGCGAACATACGAAAATATATATATATTAGTTAAGATTTCTTAAACACAGAACATAAATTCACAAAACATGAAAGTCATTATGAACTAAACTAATAGACCTAATACAATGTTATCTCTTACTTTTATGAGATCAATCTTTCGAAAAAAAATTATCGAAGGATTTATCTGTTTTTTTTGTCATGTAGAGTTATATTTCGTTACAAATTAAATGATCAAAGACTTAAAGTGTAGTATTATATTATTTTCCTGTTGTATTATACATTGCACGTCTCCTCTGGGTTTTCCTAATTTGTTTTTATTATTTCTGATAAGTGAAACGCATGGTGACTTTCTTTAGGAATAAAAATACAACTGTAATTCTGCTGTTACAATCTTTCCTAAGCATAGTTAGGGATCTGATTACATCATCATCACAAGTTCACAACTATATTTTAATAAGTATGAATCTAGATATTTTGTTTCTTTCAATAACACTAGTATATTAACAAATTTTAACCCCATAAAAGTATTATATATTATCAAATGGAACCTTTCAATGCATGCAAAGACATAGTCACATAGAGGAAGGACCCAGGAGTCCAGGACTCGTCCCCATGTATGAAACTATGAATAATAAAACTTATATACGTTAACAATATCACACAGTGATTTTCTTGGATTGATTATTGCATCCCATCATGTGAATTGTGAAAACCTCATATTTTACAAGTTTACTCATCTCCCTTACCTTATATCACAAATTTCAAGGACTTATAAAATTCCATGAGCAAATTCCATGATTAGTTCAGCAAGAAAAAGAAAAAAAAAAATCCATGATTAGAGCTATATTGATGAACGTATAATCATATTCATACGTATCCTCAAATAATGTTTATAAGGAATATAAATGAATTTTTAGTCTCTAACTATATCTTCCTTCCGTTTTTAAATGATAATTTTATGAAATATTATAAATGCAGTAATATTATTTTCCCTCATAATCTAAACCAATACTAATTTCAATTATTTTAATATTTTCTGAAATTTATAGTATATTATCATTAATTAATACAAATGTATTGAAAACCTATAAAGTCTAGCTACTTTTATAAAATAAGAAAGAAAAAAACTAGAAAATCATTTTTTTAGAAACGGATGAAATATTGTTTATGTTCTTTTTTTCTAATGAAAAATCCTTATTAAAAGAAAAGGATATATACAGAAGAACCATTATGTGAAAAGGAACCCTACATATGAAGAAAACTCGAAAATAGTAATACATACTCCTTTAAAACATCTAATTATGAGAATATGGACAGATGTTGATAAATACTAAATTGGAATCTAAGTGAACCTTTGAGACGTAGGACGAGGCTTAATTCTCGTTTATGCATGCGCGCGGCGGAAGTGAATATTCCATACTATTAATATAAAGGCACAACTTGTATAATTGTAATCAATCTTCCATAAACAATTTTGAGTCATTAATTATCGTAAAGAACTATACTATTATAGTACTATATACGTAAAACGAATCCCCTTTTCGAATCTCCATCGGCTCTTACGAAGTCAACTTTCGTATCTCTATATAAACCAACCTTCTCCTTTTTGTTCATTAAACACAAGACCACAAGCAAAAATCACAGATAAAATGGCTGATGGTTTCGGTGAACCGGGAAGCTCAATGCACGGAGTCACCGGCCGAGAACAAAGCTATGCATTCTCTGTCCAATCTCCGGCGGCTCCTTCCGACGCATCAGCGAAATTCTCTCTCCCGGTGGACACCGAACATAAAGCCAAAGTTTTCAAACTCTTTTCATTCGCAGCTCCGCACATGAGAACTTTCCATCTTGCTTGGATCTCATTCTTCACTTGCTTCATTTCCACTTTCGCTGCTGCTCCTCTTGTCCCCATCATTCGAGATAACCTTAATCTCACCAGACAAGATGTCGGAAATGCCGGTGTTGCATCTGTCTCCGGAAGTATCTTCTCTAGGCTTGTTATGGGAGCCGTTTGCGATCTTCTTGGGCCACGTTATGGGTGCGCTTTCCTGGTCATGCTCTCGGCCCCAACCGTCTTCTCCATGTCTTTCGTTGCTGATGCTGGCGGGTAAGCACTAAGCACATGCTTGTAAATTGTAAAATTGCGCGAACCTTAAGCTTCACTTCACTTACTTACTTTGAGCGTTTTTGTTAAGAAAAAATCTTTGGTTTTCATCTCAAAATTGATTAATAACCAGTGATTTTGTATATTGGATGAGTTTTCCACGTGGAGTTCCTAACAATTTTCTAACGATAGGTACATAACGGTGAGGTTCATGATTGGGTTCTGCCTCGCGACATTTGTGTCATGTCAGTACTGGATGAGCACGATGTTCAACGGTCAGATCATAGGTCTAGTGAACGGGACAGCGGCCGGTTGGGGGAACATGGGCGGTGGGGTCACGCAGCTACTCATGCCGTTGGTCTATGAGATCATTCGACGGTCGGGATCCACTTCCTTCACCGCGTGGAGGATGGCTTTCTTCGTCCCCGGGTGGATGCATATCATCATGGGGATTTTGGTCTTGACTTTAGGTCAAGATCTCCCTGATGGTAATAGAAGCACACTCGAGAAGCAAGGTGCTGTTACTAAAGACAAGTTCTCAAAGGTACTTAGTACGTAATTAATATAATAAATGTTAGGGTCTTCTTGGATCCTCTGATTCTGAATATCGTTGTCTAAATTATATAATTTTCATGGTATATATTAAAGGTTGTTCTGATAGATCTTAATTAGATTAATATTTAGATATAGACAAATAAATTAATCAAGAAATTAATCTGATTGATCACTCTCTTTTAAAAAAATTATAAGCATCTAAACGTTTAGAAAAAGCGAAACTCTAATACCTGATTGATTGTGATCACTAACTTTTAAATATTTTTCTCCTTTTCTTTTTGGTCAAGACTCAAAATTTTCTAGTGGGCAACTTTACAGGTTTTATGGTACGCGATTACAAACTATAGGACGTGGGTTTTCGTGCTGCTATATGGATACTCCATGGGAGTTGAGCTCACTACCGATAACGTCATCGCCGAGTACTTTTTTGACAGGTTAAACTTTTTATAACTACTATTTCTTTAAATCGTTAGTTTCATTGCGATTAGCAGAGTCGTGCATGAATAATGCCAATTTAGGAGGGTTTTTATTTGTATTTTAATCTATTAACTGCAATGTCCATGCTTCATGTTAATAATTATATATAGTAAGCCTTGCTCAAATGGTCGGGTGAACTTCTATCACATGATTTCTTTTTTTACCAAAACATAAATTTTAAAAAGAACTTTATTCTACTGAAAATGAGTTTCCTCTATAAATTAACATTATCTCAACGTTTCTAATTTTTTTCCGCAGATCAACTACTTTAATTGTTACTACAGTCAAACCTCTATAAATTAATAATATTGGGACCATTAGGTTTTATAAAAAATTATTAATTTATAGTGATTATTAATTTATAGATATATGATTTGGTTGAAAAACTGATTTTAGAACTGACAAAAAATATTAATTTAGCGAGGTATTAATGAATCAAGTATTAATTTATAGAGATTCTACTATAGTTAGTCCCTAAAATATACAAATAACGTCTATGAATAAAACGACTCAATATATGGTGACCATTTTTTGTAGGTTCCATCTCAAGCTTCACACGGCCGGTATAATTGCGGCAAGCTTTGGTATGGCAAACTTTTTTGCGCGTCCTATTGGTGGTTGGGCCTCAGACATCTCGGCTAGATACTTCGGCATGAGAGGCCGTCTTTGGACCCTATGGATCATCCAAACATTAGGCGGTTGCTTCTGCGTATGGCTAGGCCGAGCCACGACGCTTCCAACCGCCGTTTTCTCCATGATCCTCTTCTCACTCGGAGCTCAAGCCGCTTGTGGAGCCACCTTCGCCATCATACCTTTCATCTCACGCCGCTCCTTAGGCATCATCTCTGGGTTAACTGGAGCCGGAGGAAACTTCGGCTCTGGTCTAACCCAGCTAGTGTTCTTTTCGACTTCCACGTTCACGACGGAACAAGGGCTGACGTGGATGGGGGTGATGATTGTCGCGTGTACGTTACCTGTCACTTTAGTGCATTTCCCGCAATGGGGAAGCATGTTTTTGGCTTCCACGGGAGATGAAGTGAAATCTACGGAGGAGTATTATTACATGAAAGAGTGGACGGAGAATGAGAAGCAAAAGGGTATGCATGAAGGGAGTTTGAAGTTCGCCGTCAATAGTAGGTCGGAGCGTGGACGGCAAGTGGCTTCTGTGCCGTCTCCTCCTGCGGAACACGTTTGAGAGTTAATTGTGTTTTAAATGTGTTGTATCAAATTGCTATTGCTCCAAAATGTGTAAGTAGTTGATCGATGTGTTAATTTTCATAAGAGGTGTTATATATATATCTTTATTAATTTCGTTACAATTCTATTGTTTTTAAATTTATTTTTTATGTTTTAGTATCTCTTTAATTCATTTGTTTGAGCTACGAATTCAACGTGTTCTTCTTTTTTTTTTTTTTTTTTTGAGTAACAAGTGTTTCTTCCATTCTTTATTTCTGATCTTCTTTGTCACGTTTTTTTCTGTACCAGAATTACGTCGTTAGATAATGCATATATTTGACGTATACCTAGCTTTTTTTACTTAGAAATATACGCAGCTATTTGAATGATTGGTAATTCATATTGTTTGTCATAATTAGTAAAATTACTAATTAGTTAGCTAAAATGTAACTCAACGACTTTCCACGTCTTAACTCTTAAGATTCTTAAATCTTAACCAAATAATTGGCCTTCCTGCATTTTGTGCTTTAATAAAAGCCTAATAAATATGATAGGGTCTGAATGATATGGACTTTTCAGGAAGCTCATCAAGCCCAATTAAATTTCAGATTCTTTCTCACAATTTGCCTAAACTTAAAGCCAGCCCATATTGATATAAGTTGGGTCCTTAACTCCATTATTCCATCAATATTCCACCATGATTTGTTTTAAGTTTGCTATTAATCGGAAATCTCGTGCCGAAATTTAGACTAATTCCACAAATATATGAAACAGCAGTTATTTTTCTCATTTAAAAAGTCTTAACCATAATTAAAATTAAAGTGGAAGGATTTGAAAACTAGTTTCTCAACTAACTTGTCATATGATATGACTCATATCCTTCAAGCATTTAGACCACTATAAATAGGTTAGACCATTCCAATGGTGACACTTGTGTGTCTTAAGTCCAAAAAAAAAAAGAAAAAAAAAAGAATAAAGACATGGCAACACTTGGGTGTCTTAAGGGAAAGAAAAGTGTCTTATTTAAGATCTTTTTTAAGGGTGTCTTATGACACGTGTCACAGCGCGATTCGTCACATATTTTGTTTTTTTTTTGTTTTTTTTTAAATCGTATTTTCTTTCTTTTTTTAGGCATGGATATCCGTATACCCGAAATATAACCAAATACCCGAACAAAAATCATGTTTAAAAACTGAAATTTTCAGAAAAGTGAATTTTCGTCAAGAACTGATTTCCGGATCGAATATAACTCAGAATCGGTAACAGAAAGAAGATCTGAATAGCTGACTGCGAGATCTTCTATGTAGATCGACTTCTGGATCATTCTGGTTTGTCGGAAAATCTCTCTAAAAAAATCCTAACTCGATCACAAGATAACTAGGAAAAAAAAAAATTTCGGGTAACCGATCGGTTCCAGGTAAGAACCGGAACCGAACCGAAACACACGGTTCTGAAATTCAGGACCCGTCGGGTAAAAAGTTTAATAACCGAACTCGATCCGAACCTGGTTATTTCGGATCGGTTCCGGTTCGGGTTTTTGGATCCGGGTTTTTTGTCCAGGCCTACTTTTTCAAATTTTTTTTTTTATTATAAAATTTTAAGATACTCATGTTAAGTGTCTCCATTTGGATGGTCTAAGCTAATAAAGTTCTTAACTTAAATTAATAATATATTTAATATTAAAATATGTTTAAGATCCTCAACAAAAGTTTTCCACTGGGGTTGCTCTTATAGTTAGTCCGATTGGTCTTTAGATCTAAATTCAAACTAATACGAGAGTATATGGCTGTCATGTAAATTTTACAGTGACCAACAAAGTTATTGCTTTGACCAACAAAGTTATGTCTATTAGATTATTATTACTTTACCCATTGTTATGAATTTAGTTTTTTTCCTGAATTTATAGTATATACTTATTACAATTAACTTTTTTCCAAAAGCAACGCAGAAACGAAAAGGGTGATCTTGTTTACATTGTTTTGTTTCTTCTTCTCTATATAGCATATCATTTGCTCGCGTCTCATATAATAAGTTGTCTACACCTTATCTGATTTACACTTGAAAATTAATATTAAGATCCTATTCCTATATCTGTGGAGAGATCGCGCAGTTCACCTTTTGTTTTATTTTTTTTACTTTTAATTTAAAGGATTTATTACCAGATCAGAACTAAAACATATGCCGTTTAATTGGTTCAGACTTCAGAGCTCTTTTCTTTTCTTTCTTTTGTGGACAAAAGACTTCAGAGCTCTATGCCCGAAAATTTCCGATTACTAAAAATCTTTTAAAATACTACAAACGTCTTAAGAACGTCTTAAGAACTTTTGTCTACGCACGAGAACAAGATTAGTCGATGACGCGTAATAAATTCAATGGCTTGAATAATGAGGATTACAGTCAGAGAGAGGAGGCCGTACATCTTCCGCATCATAAGGACAGAACTAATGCTGTGATCTGTACGGTTTTAAAAATAGTATAAACAGATAAGTCAATTGAATTATCATTAATGTATTTAAGCAAGTCAATAATTAGCACCTATCAGAAAAATTTATATGAGCACGGTAAGCATCAACCACTTTTCTGGTGAACAAGCTCTACGTTCATTGTTACGTGCAAATTGCCGTCACTCGAGCGACTACTATATTATTAACAAAAACCTTATGGAAATTTACAAAAAGGAACCCGATTTATATCCACGCTGAACAAAAAGTAAATATCTTTTTAACCCACAACTTTTGACTCTAATCTATTCACACCGTTTACTTTTGAATTGGGCCACTTGAAGTCTATACTAGTTTTTGTTCAGTCCAAAAGCCCGTATCTACGCAATCCAAATGAACTGAAAATCCAATCTAAAAAGGTATCTGAATCTTTCAATTTGTCTGCATCGTTATATTATTCCTATATTCGACAAATTATAACCTGAACCAGACACGAACCAAAAGAAAAAGGAGTTACGGGATTTTTAAAATAGAAATAAAAGTATTTACAATTAATAAATAAAAGGTATTGAATGTGACCTATTCTCCAGCACTTTAAAGAAAGAACCAACCCAAACTAGTTTAGGTTTCAATTCATTTTGTATATATCTTAATTAAATCGAAACAGTGAAGGCTACTCCCTCAGTTTTACAAAGAATATTATATTAAAATTTAATTTTTGTTTCACAAAGAGTGTCATTTTATTTTAAATGCAAATTTTGAAAAAAAAATTCAGTTTTAATCTTATTGTTTTAGTGTATTAATTAGAAAAAAAAATATTTAGTGTATTAATTAAAGTTAAAATAAGATTTTTAATAAACTTTTTAATAGGTGTGAAAAACTCTCAAATAATACTATTTGTAAACCAGAGAGAGTATCTTATAATGCTAACTTAAGAAATTCTCAAAATTGTTATTTTTATTTAACTTTACAAGATTACTATTTTTAAACAACGGAGTTCCAACAAAAAAAAGGTTTAAGTAATAGGATGAATCATTTAGGCTTTTATATGTTCGGTTATACATGAAATTTTCCATCTTAATTTGCTCAAGAATTAATACACCCTAGGCTTTGCACTATTTATTTTACGTACAATAGGATGCTTAGAAGTCTACCAAGTTGAAACTAAGATAAGCCATGAACATTAAATAATAGAAGAAGTCAATGAGCCATTACTTATGAAAGATTGTTTGAGAATTTTTTTTGTTTGACCTTTGCACAAGATTTGAATTTCATAACCTATAAACATTGGACTTTTTAGTTGCCTTCCCTTAGTTCCCTACATGTGAAAACAATAAAAGTAAAAAACCATTACAAAAAAAAAAATTGATTTAACCTTTTTAATAATGGTCAATTCTAAAATTAAAAGCAATTGACTAAAAGTTTATAAGACTGTAGAAGTCTCATTAGTTCACTGATTGCCTAAATGATTTATTAATATTTCTAGGTTTGAACTTCGATTCCCAAAAAATACGATTTCTACAGGTTATTGGAGGCAAACATAAAAAAAAAAAAAAATTTAGGACGGTTCAAAAATATATGTTTGTGGTGGACTCGTATAAATTATCCATTGAAAAATTATTTTTGTAATTATTCTCATAATTTGTAGTAGAAATCATATTTTAGACGATAAAAAAAAGTCTATAAAACTAACTTTTTTTTTTTGGAACGGCTATAAAGACTAATTACCACTTAAATTTTATATTTGCCAAAACAAAATGTGACGAGTATAGAAGTTATACATTGAGATGATACAAGATTATGGAAGATTTAAGAATGTCAAATTATCATTTCGTATTTTCGGTTCAAAGTGAGCAATGAGGATATGCGAATAACATACGCGGAAAGTTAGTAATAACCTCTCTTTCAAAGAAAATGTTAGTAATTTTGTGGGAACTTGTTTTAAGATAATAATTATTTCATTTCATTTGATGAGCCGACCACATGGAATGCTCAAGAGACATATTATAGTTTATTAAAGACATTTTGACGCTTTTTACCATCATTGATATGTACGGCCGTTTAGGCTTTTTAGCTATTGCCATTTGCCAGTGGCATGCCAACGGTCAGCGTTCGTATCTCTATCAACAAAAATAATAATCTTAATGCATAACCTGCCAAATAGATTTTACACGTATTTTTGTAGATTTTTTTTCCATAAAGTATATAATTTATTATTGCATAGGAAACTTTGTCAAACAAAAGTGTAAATATTGTTTTTCTCACCACAAAATCTTCAACTTTATGGAGGCTGCTTGAAATTAATTTAGAAAGCAAAAAACACTAAAACTTGATAAAACCTAGCGATTCCTAAAAATACTAGCGAAACTATATATTTTAAAACTCTATCTTTCTTATCAAAAATCAAAATACATAAATCAAAAACCAAAAATCGATTCATAAATCAGAAGGGATAGACCTGTTTGCGGGTTAATTCAATGCTCTTAAAGCAAGATCAATGCTGGTTTTTTAGAGAGTTTCTTAACATATAGTATTATAATAATAAAAGGGTTCTTAAAACTTAAGAAATTTATTCAAAAATTTCTTATTTAAGAAATTTTTAAGTAGGTTTCTTAAGTTTTAAAAACCTATTTTATTATTATAATAATTTTTATTATAATACTATATATTAAAAAATAAGAAATTTTTAAGTAGGTTTCTTAAGTTTTAAAAACCCATTTTATTATTATAATAATTTTTATTATAATACTATATATTAAAAAATAAGAAATTTTTAAGTAGGTTTCTTAAGTTTTAAAAACCCATTTTATTATTATAATAATTTTTATTATAATACTATATATTAAAAAACCCTCTAAAAAACTACCATTGATCATGGTCTTAAACATTTGCATCGCATACGTCATAATGTGTCAGCCAAAACTTAAACACACAAATGTGGTACACGTATGAAACGTACGTAAGTAAATAATCAAGCACGTATTAGCAGCTACGCTATGCAGGAAAAATATGTTTAGTTCTCAAATTCTAAACTGATATGCCTTTTCTTCGCCATTAATAATCAAAATTAGAAGTCATATATAACTAAATGCTGTTATCAGTTAATAATATAGTTTTTCTAAATCACAAATTGATATTAACTTTGTCGATCTATTATTCAAAACTCATCGTTGGACCAACCTAACCCTACCCACCATGTATATAATATGATGATATTGGTATCCCCTCTGGCTCTATATATAGTTTGCATTCCTCAGTCTCCCAATTACACCAAACACACAACAAAGAGCAATAAACCCTTCTCTCCCCCTCAAGAGTATTTCATCTCACTCTCAACCTTAAAATGGCTTCTAACGAAGAAGGCTCTATTGGAACCTCCTTGCATGGAGTCACATCAAGAGAACAAGTCTTCTCCTTGTCCCAAACTGTCCGATCAGACGATCCAACGGCTAAATTCGCCATTCCGGTTGATTCCGAACACCGGGCCAAAGTGTTCAACCCACTCTCATTTGCTAAACCACACATGCGAGCCTTTCACTTAGGCTGGATCTCATTCTTCACTTGCTTCATCTCAACATTCGCCGCGGCACCGTTGGTCCCCATAATCCGCGACAACCTCGACCTCACCAAAACCGACATCGGGAATGCCGGAGTCGCCTCCGTCTCCGGCGCCATTTTCTCAAGGTTAGCCATGGGAGCGGTTTGCGACCTCCTCGGTGCAAGGTATGGAACCGCCTTCTCGCTCATGCTAACCGCTCCAACCGTCTTCTCAATGTCGTTTGTGACCGACGCGGGCGGATACTTAGCCGTCCGGTTCATGATCGGTTTCTGCCTCGCCACGTTCGTATCGTGCCAGTACTGGACCAGCGTCATGTTCAACGGAAAGATCATAGGACTAGTCAACGGCTGCGCCGGCGGGTGGGGCGATATGGGCGGTGGAGTTACTCAGCTACTCATGCCGATGGTCTTCCACGTCATCAAACTCGCCGGAGCCACTCCGTTCATGGCTTGGCGCATAGCTTTCTTCGTTCCCGGTTTCCTTCAAGTTGTTATCGGCATTCTCGTCCTCACTCTCGGCCAAGACCTCCCTGATGGTAACCTCAGTACCCTTCAGAAGAGAGGTCAAGTTTCTAAAGACAAATTCTCCAAGGTACTTTTTCTAATATTTTTCGTCTTATTTTTTTTATTTTATAATAAATCCAGATCAAGAACAATATGTTTCTCATTTAAAAAAACATTGCGATAAATTTTAGTCGTAGCAAAATTTGCGACTCTTATCAAAATTATTGCAATTTGCTATTAAGTTGCCTAAAAAAAATGACAGTAGCTATTTGGCAACAAATTTCATACGAAACACTATTAAGAGTATATTATTTAATAAATTTTCTAGTGGCTAACGGTTTTTCTTGTTATTATGCTACTTGTTTTAGGTTTTCTGGTTCGCTGTGAAGAACTACAGAACATGGATTTTATTCGTTCTTTATGGATTTTCTATGGGAATTGAATTAACTATCAACAACGTTATCTCCGGATATTTCTTCGACAGGTTTGATTTCTTCTTGGTTAAGTCCAAATGATGATGATCTTACTTACTTCTAGCACAAGTAATAACAACTTTTGTTTTCTGGTTCCCTACGTATCAGGTTTAACCTTAAGCTTCAAACAGCCGGTATTGTAGCAGCCAGCTTCGGAATGGCCAACTTCTTCTCCCGCCCCTTCGGTGGCTACGCTTCTGATGTAGCGGCTCGAATCTTTGGCATGAGAGGCCGGTTATGGATCTTATGGATCTTTCAAACCGTAGGAGCTCTCTTTTGCATCTGACTAGGCCGTGCTAATTCACTTCCCATAGCAATCTTAGCCATGATGCTCTTCTCAATCGGCACACAAGCAGCTTGCGGAGCCCTCTTCGGGGTTACACCTTTCGTCTCGCGCCGCTCATTAGGGCTCATATCGGGACTAACCGGTGCGGGAGGAAACTTCGGGTCCGGTCTGACTCAACTGCTTTTGTTCTCATCTTCGAGGTTTAGTACAGCGGAAGGACTCTCTTTGATGGGCGTTATGGCGGTTCTGTGCACTCTCCCGGTTGCATTTATACATTTTCCGCAATGGGGAAGCATGTTCTTAAGACCGTCGAGTGATGGAGAAAGATCGAAGGAGGAATATTATTACACTTCTGAGTGGACTGAGGACGAGAAACGACAAGGATTGCACGAAGGAAGCATCAAATTTGCCGAGAATAGTCGGTCTGAGAGAGGCCGGAAAGTAGCTTCGGCTGCTGACATTCCAACCTCGGAGACCGGAACTCCGACTCATGTTTGAAGACAAAGTCACAAGAGATTTTCCTTATATATATAATATATATGTCTTTTAGTAGTTTTATGCTCCTGTCATATGAGACATGTAACTTAGCAAGATCTTGCTCTGATAGGTAAGGTTCGATGAGCTCGGTACTTAGCATTAACTAGTGTAATGTAATTTCGATGAAAGGCAAAATGTTCTACAACTCTTTTTTGGCATCTAAGAGCTTTTCTTCAGTCAGATTTATTATATGTCAAACGAAAAGGAACAAAAACAAATCTCTGTTGAAGATGCTTGAAATGCCAAGAAAAGTCCACATGAAGAAACTTTATGAACAAGAAGCGATTGTATGAGTAATCTTCAGATCTAAGAAACGGATCACATCAAACGAATCTGAGCAGAGTGTGAGAAAGTAATAATAACAACTATAAAGATTTTCTAATCGGGTTTCAGAAGATTGAGAGTAAGCTTGTGAAAGCAGCTAGTAGGATGTGTTTCCACTCAGGTATAGTCCAATAGCTAGCTCCATTTATTGGGAAGCCTGAGAGTGTGTTGTCTCAAAACTCAAATAGAGAAATCAAAGAAATGTTTGGAAAAGGACAGAGAGGTTTTGGGCTTTCTCTGTGTAAGACTAAAACAAGCTACATGGGCTTCTTCAGAAATTTTGGTTCTCTGAACAAGAAGAGTCACTGCAGCACCAACAACTGTGGTTGAAATTGCTAGAAAAGCAGCTGGTTCAGCTGAAGCAGGAGCCACTAAGTAGAGATGAATTACTAGCGACTTCAAATCAAAACGAAGAAAGAGAGTTTACAAACTTTTACATCCCTAACACCTTCCACAAAACCATTAATTCCACAGCTCAGGAATCTCAGAGACAGCCCTCCCATATCAGTCTGAAATAATGATTCTTCAGATGAAACTAAACATACCCAAATCAAACTGTACCTTGACCATTTATTCATCCAACCTGTGAGCAAGGCCTAGGCTTTGGGTATCTCTGATTCATTCGCTAGCTAAAACCTTTCAGCTGCTTACATCAAGCTGCTTAAGAAGCCAACGAGAGAAACTACTAAAATCTAAACCTTGCTGGTTTGATTCTCACTTCAGATTTCACAATAGATTGAACCAATTTCCCGGCAATATTAAAATTCAGCTTCAATTGGTCGTGTATTCTTTCAGCAGAGAAGAGTTGGTAAAAAAACTAATGACTTGATTAATCATCGAAAAATAATAAAATTGGGTTTGTTAACATCTCAGGATCTAAAATCCACTGACAAGAACACTCATCTTTGTTTTGCATAGGAGAAAAGTTTCTGTGAGCAAACACTCTTGTCAGTCGATTAATGATTCCTTCTACAGAATCAACATAAAGAACGAATATTCGAATCAAATTTCCGAAAAGATTCCCACTTTAATATTAAAATAATACCATAATCATCGTCAACATCCGAGTCTTTTAAAAGAGAAAAATAAAAATTCTACAATACCACCAAAAATATTACTTTTTCCATGTCTCTCTTTCGCCTCAAAAAAACGTTCAACAAACAATAATAGTAAACAAAAAAAAAAAGTGCAGAATGATAATAATACTAATATAGAAGAATCTCTGACCTCTTAAATGCCTAAGAAATGCAGAGATTACGAGTATGGTTCCTCTTAGGTGTGGCTTCAGAACTCGTTAAAAACCATTACCAAAACCATCATCCCTCTTCACTCTCTCGGCATGACCCGATCGAGTCTATTCCTTTTTCCCTTCAAGAGGAGACAGAGCTGACTTTATCTTCAATCATCAAGTCCAGCTTTAGCCTTGAGGTGCTTCTTAAAGTCCATAATGTCACCGTTCCATTTGGTTATGCACTGTTTCTCACACACCCATATCTCATGAGCCACTTGGTTAATCAGCCTGAAGTCGTGACTCACCAGAACCAAACCACCATCCCACTCGTTCAATGCCTCTGCGAGAGAGTCGATTGTCTCAATGTCCAAATGGTTAGTCGGCTCATCCAGCAGAAGCATGTTAGGCTGCTTGTAAGCCAACCATGCGAATATCACACGGCTCCTCTGACCGTCAGATAGATTCTTCATCGGCATAACTTGGGCCTTACCCGTTAGACCAAACCTACCAATGGCAGCTCTCATTTTCTCCTCTTCGTTACCAGGGAACTCCTGCATCATGTAGAGAAGTGCAGGCAACTCCAGGTCTAGCTTCTCAGCCAGATGCTGATGGTACTGAGCAATCTTCAGGTGGTTGTGACGCCTCACCATTCCTTCAGTCGGGTGCAATTCACCAGTCATGAGCTTCAAAAGGGTACTCTTTCCAGCTCCATTGGGTCCGACAAGGGCGACCCTCGAGTCCAAGTCCACACCAAAGTCGAGGTTTTTGTAAATGAGGTAGTCCGGTGTGTACCCAAAAGAGACTTCAACAAACTGAAGCACAGGCGGTGGTAGCTTCCCGACATCAGCAAAACGGAAAACGAGAACGCTATCCCTGGCGACCTTTTCTGTGAGCCCACCACTCTCCATCTTTGCCAATGTTTTCTCCTTACTCTGTGCTTGACGGGCAAGTTTGGCTGAACCGTGACCAAACCGAGCAATGTACTCCTTCATGTGAGAAATCTGCTCCTGCTCCCATCTGTATTGTTTCATCTGGTTCTCTTCGAGCTCGGAACGGGTCTGGCAATACTGATCAAAGTTACCAGTGTAGTACTTGAGCTGTTTGCTTTGCATGTGGATGATGTTAGTACAGACACCATTCAAGAAATCCTGTGAGTGGGATACCACAACAAGGATGCGGTCAAAATTCTTCAGACTCTCCTCTAACCAGACACAAGCTTCCAAATCTGTTTCAGCAGAGAACATAAGAGTCAGCATTAAAAAAAACACACAATAATAAAGAACAACACACAATAGAAAACCATCCGAGTCTAAGTAGAAAAGAAGAAAGATCACCAACCTAAATGATTTGTCGGCTCATCAAGCAAAAGGATTGTTGGCATTATGAAGAGTGCTCTCGCTAAAGCAATTCTCATCCTCCAGCCACCAGAAAAGTCTTTAGTTTTCTTAGCCTGCATCTCCTTGTCGAAACCAAGACCAAACAGAATCTCAGCAGCACGCTTCTCTGCGGTTGAAGCATCCATGGCTTCTAACCGCTCATAGATAGTATCAAGACGCTCTCCGCCTCCATCATCCTGAGAAAGAAAAAAAAAAGCATATAATAAACAACCCTATAATATGCAGTCAACACAAAAGATTGAAAATTTGCCAACCAGTCTATCATTGGTTATACAAACCTGCTCAGCCAGAGTTTCAACTTCCTTCTCCAGCCTCAACCTCTCCTCGTCACAGCTCATGACAGCCTCAAGGGAAGTCATGTCAGTGGCCTCAATCTCGTGGGAGAGATGATAGATGTCCATGTGGTCAGGAATCGGCAACTCTCTGAGTCCAATAGCAGTTAAAAGAGTGGACTTACCACAACCGTTCAATCCAAGCAGACCGTAACGTCTTCCATAGTTAAGCTCCAACATTGAATCGACAATGAGGTCGTAACCATGAAACGTGACAGACAGAGATTCTATCTGCACACAGATATTAAAAAGTCGAAAACCCATGAATCTCAGATCGAAAAATCTAAACAAACAAACTAAGGATTATCCATATGTAGTAGAAATCAATAAACAGCAGATATATTCACAGATCATCACGAATCAAAATAGAAAACAACCCAGTTCCAAGGAAAACCATAAAGCAACGAAATCGAATCACAGAAACTCAAATTAAAAAGACTTACCCTAATATCCCTAGATTGCGGATGCGAGCAGAGAATTCCGGTACAGGTCCGATCAGATATCTGAAGGGCTTCGACACCACTGGACAAGCTAGCAACTCCATTTGAAGAAGTAGCGGCCGATTTAGAGGCGGCTGCAGCTTTACCGCCTCTTTTCGCGGCGGCGGCAGCTTTCTTCTGAGCAGCCTTCTTCTTGCTAGCGTCCGACACCATCTTCAAATCTCCCTGAATCAATCCATCGTAGGAACAAATACAAAAAATCAAACCATCGTAGGAATATAGATCGAAGAATCAAAATCCTAAGACAAGAAATAACGAATTTACCTGTGGGATTGGGGAGATCGAGAGCTCGAGAGATCTGTAGATCTAAGGGTTTCAGAGTTTCGCGCAGCACCTGTTCGGCAAATTAGGGTTAATGATGGTTTCTGTTGACGCGAGGCGGAAGAATCGGAATTTATAGGAGGTGATACTTTTGGGAGTGCCACGTGTACGGCGAGACTGAGTTAGCTTCAGACTTCAGTTGCGTATCGGAATACAACTGCAACTCCCCATCTGGTCGGTCCCGAATAAGGTTCGGTTAGATATGGGCTTGTTAATTTAAAGGCCCAATATATGTTGGTTAAAGGATCCGGAAGTGAAAATAGAAGCCCAAATGTCTTAATTCACCTAAACTCTTGTACCAGCCCCATATCTGTATCCGTTGATATGAGATTCTAAAGTTGTGAATAAAAAATTACTATCAAGTGAAGAAGCTATGCATTTTTTTCTTTTTCTTGAAAGGATGATGAAGCTGAAAGAGAATTCTGGTAGTGAAGAAATAAATAAAATATTTTAAAATACTTTTGCAAATTGCAAACCAAACATCTTTCCCGTTTGCATTTAGCCTTTAAGTTTACCATCAACAAATAAATATTATGTTAAAACTTAAAAGGTTGTTGGTTCATAACTTCATATACACTAAATGTAAACCTAAACGTAAACACAAGAAAACAATTGAGGCATATACATGGAAAATTTGGGGCTATAGTTAGGTCTGTTTTGGTTATTAGATTGATTTTAGGAAGCGTTTTGGGAACTGTAAAACCAAAACCCTACATTTCTTTAGTTTCCTCCTTGATCATGTTTGTTAGATTGACATTTCTTTAGTGAAATAAAGGAGAATTCGATTCTCTTCTTATCAGATTCTTTTAGTTTAATCGTTTGTTATCCCATTGATCTTTAATGTGTTGATATATTAGGCTTTGACGTTAGTTTAATATTTTTTTTTTTTAAGTTCAAGTAACTTTTTACAGTTGTGCTTTACATGTTTGATGCAATCAAGTTTTCTATCTACGCAATCCAAAATTCTGAGAATAGGACGCGGATGTAAATCAGAAACTAATCCTGGAAGATGAGTGATGATGAACATGAAGGGTCTTGTCCAAAAATTCCGTCAGCTTTTGTGTGCTATTTCATCTTGTTGATAGACTGGAGAATGTAGTCAGATTCACGAGTATACAAGTGGGAATAATTATCCTTGTCAATAGATAAAAGCTGATTCTACTTGGAAGTTGAAGACGTACAAGTAGATCGATTGTTGTTGTTCATCTGATAAGATGTATCATCAAGATCTTCATCATTTCTTTAACTTTGTAATTTATCAAATATATATTCAAAATTTTCAATTTTGTAAGCCAATTATGTTTATTTAAATTTGCTTTACTATGTGCAGAAAATAATAGTTTTCTTAATGATAAATGTGTCCCCCGTAGAATGGTCGACGCTGGGATCTAACCTTGATTTAGAGAAATGGATGACTTTATATGCTAACCTCAAAAGAAATGTGTCACCGATGATCTTATGATCTTATTGTCGGTTATATATGGGCATGCCGCATGCATATAACCAAACCGAAATTGTTCATTCCGGTTGAACCTAGGAAACTAATACTGTATGTAGGAATTTTTAAATGAACCCGTTTAGAAAGGAAGACAAAGTTGTCGACAGTTTTAATTTGATTTTCGATATATAGGTTTTTTGTAAATGTTTTTCTTCTAACGAGTATGTGAACTGTGATTTTTAATAGAATTTAATTTCAAATTATTTTTGCTAGTTTAAGTCTCATGCATGCTTTGTATTGAACTTTTTTTTGTTATACGAAGTTTTTAGATTACTGGATTCTCGTTCGTCTTAATGATCTAGTAGTGTTATTTAACTAGTTATTTAAAAAAAAATTCAAAGAAAATTTTTAAATTTGAATATTTATGTATTAAATTCGTATTATACGATTTAGAATATTTTCGTAAATGTATATATTAGATGATATCTATATATATATATATATATATATGTGTATATCCAATCATGTTACCACCACATATATATACCCGTTCATGTTTTCACTATGAATCTATGATCCTTTGCAAACCAGACTAAAACAAAAATCAAAAACTACATTATTGAATATTGACCCATATTTGTCAAGTCAATGAATTCGTCTGGTCTGGGAGGAAGATTCGACCAAACCGTCAATTGGGTTATGTGTCTTCATAAATGGATTTGAAATGTCAAATGTTTTTCCAATGAAGAAGAAAGTTCTTCGTCCTTATCAATGATTCACTCATTGCAAAAGGAGTTTTGAAATTAGTGTATAGAAAGAAATCAAATCAAATAGGAATTTCACAAAGTACCAAAGTAGAGAAAAAATGTGAAGATGAAGAAAGAAAAATGGGCAAAGCATATTGACTCCTAGAAAGGCTATATGTCTTTTTCTTTTCCTTCTTTAATTTGATTTTATTATTATTTTTCTCTCACTGTGGGCCATGTTATTACCTCCTTGTTCAAGAAGGTGTAGTTGTAATTGTAAATAGAGCCTATGTGTTTGTATACTTATGTGTTATGTATATACTCTAATACACATCGGTCAATTTTATAATTAGTTTGGGTTTCAAGTATCCAAAAAAACTAATGGTACAGGTAATCATGCATTGTATTTGTAAATGAATATGCTATATGTATGATACTAGCTTGTATTTGGTAAAAGTAAATGTAGTATGTTTTTCCCCCCACAGTACTACATGTTGAATAATAATGTATATGAAGAATGTGAATAATGAAAACAACAAATTATACTAGCTTGTATTTGGTAAAAGTAAATGTAGCATGTTTTCCCCTACAGTACTACATGTTGAATAATAATGTATATGAATGAAGAAAGTGACTCGTGAAAACAACAAATTATATATGCATGTTATAAAGAATCCACGAATATTCTCGTTACAGTTTCGTTTTACTTTTGTTTTATCCGGATAATGATGTGCATTATAATTTATAACATCTTCCCATGTATTTTTCTCTCTTTATTTACCTTTTTTCTTTATCTTTTTTTTCCTCCTTTTTTTTCTTTTATGGTCTTTTCTTTTGGTCCACTTTTCTTGGCATGCCCCCACGTGGTAAGAACCAAAGACAATCATCAAGCCTATGAAAAGAAAAAAAAACAAAGGGATACAAATCAAAGGGAATCATTTTGATCCCTTATTTGTTTTGATATTAACTTCACTAAATCATTTAAAAATATTCCAACATTTTAATCATTTTTACTTAACCAAAATGTATCAAGAACAACCTCTTGTCTAGCAACAACCTTTAATTATAAATGGAAAACTGTAAATGAGGAAAATCAGCGTGCCTTCTTCGTAATATCTTTGATACCTTTTTATGTTTTTTAACTTATATTTGTAACTCTTTCTCGACCAAATCTCCTTCTTATATCAACAAACAATAATTGATTTATTGAATTCTGTTAGCTTATAACATTCATGGTTAATTTTGCCATTTTTCCATTAACCTAGTAAAGTTTTATCTCCTATCCACCCTAGTCCATAAGTTTTTTTTATAATAGGGTTAATCTTCCTCGATAGATTTTGAGTACTTCATAACATAATGAAAAAAAAAAAACAATGCACTTTGGAATACAGATAAAGCTTCTCGATAAATTAATCTTTTGGATAACTTTAGTTAAATTAACGGGATATGATAAAACTTTTAATTTTTGTAAAGTGAAAAAGGTTTCTTACAAAAATTATTCCAATTAGTGTTTGTTTATATGGAAAAGGATAAAGAGAATGAAATTGATAAGCGTGTTGAAAGCTTTTATTAGTTAGTTACTTTTATGAGATTTATTTTTAAATCCTTCAGTTTCCTCGAACTAGAATGGAACTTTCCTAGAAAGGAAGTTGGGAAACTTGGAACCAACATGTATGATGATGATGATGATGATGATATATCATGCATGAAGCACCCCGCACCATGATCCCAAGTTCTCAACACATGTTCATGCATGTATAATAATTTAATTGAAATTGAATGAGATGTCGCATCAAACGCACATGCACAATAAAAACATGAATACGACGACTATATTGATGTTAATTTAAATTTCTTATTAATGACTATTTTTCTACGGAAACAAATAAACAAATTTTGGCTTTACGTTACCATAAAAGAGTAAAAGGAAATAAATAGTAATGGGAGCATTGATGTCATGGGTTGGCATTCACTAATATATTTTGACTTACATATAACTAAACTCTGTTTACCAAAACAATACTAATTTATTTCGCTTTTCACTTATTACCAAAGAAAACCAAACCGTAACTTTACAAAGAGCAAGAATATATACCAAAAATGATCACCCTGTACGTGTATGCCTTGGATAAATGCCTAAGTATATTGATAAACTAATAGTTTTTTTTTTTTTTTCATTTCATTATAATCGGTTGAAGATAATTTTGATGTTAATAAGAACTGGACAAAATTAGATTTTGTTTCTTTTGGCAACAAAACACTCCTGAAATATTTAAATATAGTATCATATCCATTATTATGTAGGTGCTTGTTGTTACTTGTTTGTTTTTCGAGTAGGCAATGGTTCGATTCATATATTCTCCCCCGTTGGTTTCGTATACAGTTTAAATGTATGTTGAAAGTTGTATAATACTATAAAAGGACATGTTGTACTAGTTCAATTTGATATATATTTTATATATATGGACTCAAATGTGTCCAAAATTTTAAGGAATAATATATTCCAACAGTTACAACTTACAAGACGGGAGAGGGCATGAAGCAGAGGACAAGAGCATTCCCCATCCAACTGGCCCAAAGTTTTAGTAGAGACACCTAATACCGACACCATTTCTTCGAATCCTAATTTTATCCCCAATTTGAAACAAAACTATATTATAAAACTTATTATAGTTCGATCGATAAAATTTGATGTAATCAGGAAAAAAGGAAATAAAATAAAATAAAGGGTACATTGATTTTTAGATTTTCCATGTAATGTGGCAAAGTTGTATTTACATATCAACGTGTTATTGTATTTTTTTTTTTTTTTCTGACGGCATTAATGTGTTATCTTTAAAACCACCAAAAAATGTGCAATTGAGAGTTGAGACGACAGAGATTTCCAATCAAGTGAGTGGTGGGAAAGAAGAAACTACGTAAGCTAATTTATTACAAGGGAAAAAGAAGAGAATGGTAGTTATATAATTATGCATTTATTATGTACTTTTGAGTTTTGACTCAGTATTTATGGACATTCACCACTGCACTTTTAATTTTAATACTAATTTGTTGTCATTATTTTTCTTTTGGTAAAATTAAATTCCAGTAACTCTTATATACACACAACTCTTGTATGCTTGGTTGTCTAAGTTGAATTGGTGAACGACTGAACGGTGATTAATGCAGCAAATTAAAAAGAAAATTTTCTTTCTTTTTTTAGTTTTTGGAATTAATTTAACTAAATTGTTAATCATATTTAACTTTTTTCTTTGTTTAATGAGAATGTTGATTTGAACCAATGAGATTGATTTTGTTAGATACTGATTTCTATTTATTTTGACATATACTATTATGTGAAGGTATTGACATTTTTGTAAAACTTAGTTTCCTTTTGTTTTTTGTTAGTTAGTTTTTTTATATTAATTTCCAAAAAAATAGTTTAGATATCAATTTAATTTTTTTTTTAAATATTAATCTCCATTTTATTTTGACATATACTATTATGTAGGTATTGACATTTTTTCAAGACATAGTTTCCTTTTTTTGTTAGTTAGCTTTTTATGTTGATTTTCCAAAAAAATTACTCTAGATATCAAATTAATTTCCATATTTTTGTGTGTTCTAATTTAATTAAATTGTTAATCATTTTTATTATTTTTGTGTTTAGTGAGAAATATGATTTAAACTAATTAAATTGAATTTTTTCGATCATAGATGAACATTTAAATTTATGTAGTACAGATAGATGACAACAATCTTTTTTTTAAAAATAAAATACAGAGATTGGTTTGATGAATAAAAACAAGTACGATCAATTAAACTAGACTTTTAATATTATTTCCAACTGAACTTAGACTAGAAAAAAAAAATATGAAATCTATTTTCCATTCTTCATCGTAGAAAATATTTGCATGTTTAGCTTAAGAGTTTAAAATGCCGATAAAAAAAAAAAAAGATTCAAAATTGAAATTGTACTAGAAAACCAAAAAAAAAAGGTTGAAAAAAACTAACATGCAAGAAAAGAAAAAAAGTCGTCTTTCGCTAAAATACCCCCAAAGATTATAGCATATTTACGGCTCTACCACGTACCATCGCACCCCAATTTTCCTCCGCCGCCTCACATAACGACGCAAGCATTCGGATTCTCATCGCTAAATATCTGTGGCGCGTGGGATTGAACCGGATATCCATATGGCCCACCCGGATAGTATCCGTACCCGTAAGCAGGCTGAGCCGCCACGTACCCCATCATATTCACGCCCTCGCCGCCTTTATTATCCTTCCCTCCGCCTTCTCCGCCTCCTCCTTTCTTCTTATCGCCAGATTCGTTCTCTTTATCTTTCTTCGCCGCCGGCGGCACAATCTCCACCGGACGTTTCAGTTTCTCCGTCAAACTCCCCACGAGCTTTTTCACATCCATTGTTCCTTTAACCGTCACCAAATTCTTCTCCTTGTCCATTGTTAACCCGTTTACACCTGCCATTCCAATTACAGAAACAGTGTGAGCGTTTTAACAAAAACGGCGTTTTGAAAACGCGATTAAATACTCTTGGTTTTGTCTCTAACCTTTGGTTTTTGTGACAGTCTTTTGGATTTTCTCGATACAACCTTGACAATGGAAGCTCAGCTTCAATACCGCCGTTGTTACCGGAGCCTGAAAGATTAAAAAAATCAAAATCAAACACAGTAATCAAACCAAAGTTATTAAATTTATTAGCTGTAATCAGAAAATCGAAAACATCCCAATCATATATACTACTAATAGAAGAAAGAGAGAAAGAAAAACGTAACAAACACTCAGAAATCAGATTCTCGGCATTGTAATACGAACAGATCAAACAAATTAGTAAAGCGAGAAGATTTTCACCTCTTTGGGTTTTTTCTCGTTCTCTGGCTTCTTCTCCTCCGATTTCTTTTCCTTGCTTTTGTTTTCATCGCTTTTGTTTTTGTCCTTATTGTCCTTGTCATTGTCGTTGCTCTCTTTCTCTTTCTCCTTTTTGGGCTGGGGAGAAATCAGCTCGACTTTCTTCTTTGTCTTCTCTTCAAGCCTCTCCCGGAGTTTAGCCGGATCTACGGCTCCGGTCACCGTTAATTTCCCGGAAGCCGCCTCCGATTTCACCGTCTCAACGCCTGAGATACATTATTGTTATTTCCAGTAAAATAAAATCAACCAACAAAATAGGAAACGACCCCACAAAAATCCGGTAGAGATTCCGGGGAGAAAGGACCATAACGTTCGATTCGTTCATACGAAATCCGAAAAAAACCTTAAGATTTGGAGATTTGGAAACACGCGCAGAGAAATCGAAAATCTGATTAAACAAAGTTGTAAAAATCAAACCTTTAAAATCACGAACGCATTTAACGATTTTGCAAGCGCAGCCTTCGCAATGCATATCAACCTTCAAAACGACGGTGACGGTTTTATTCTCGGCGGCGGAATCGTTGTTTTTCTTGCCACCATCATCTCCTTTAGTCTCGTTGTTGCTGTTGTTGTTATTCTTCTTCTGCTCAGAGACAAAACAGAGAGAGCAAATAAAACCCATTAGATATGCAGAGAGAGAAATACAAAAAAAAAAGGAAGAATGAGGAAAAAAAAAACCGATAAGAACGAGGGAAGTTTCGAGAGTGTTAGGGAAACGGTTTGACTCAGTTACCTTGCCCATGGTGACTCGGTTAGTGAGAAAGTGGTGGGAGAAGGAAGTGGGTGGAGACAGAGTCGGAGGAGGGAGAGAAAGGCGAGACCTTTCGTTTGTATTTATAGTACGAAATTATTTTAGAGTCGGTTTTTGGGTTTATGATGATGATGATGAATGTTGTTGGTGTGATAGATGATCGATCAATCATGATGATGCATGGTGTATGCGTATGTCTATGATGTATGCTCGACATACGTTTTCCGTTTTTCCATTTCTTTTTTTTTGGTAAAATTCCTTATTTTCCTTCCGTATACCTTTTTCTCGTTTAAAAAAAAATCATGCGACTAATTTTGAACCATGGACTGTTCAAATAATAATGATGTAATAACATATAACCAATATAGAAAGTGTAAACTACACAATTCAACACATTGGAAAAAAAATTACTGTATCCTTTAGCCAAAAAAAAACACATTGATAGTATTCAAAAGAAAAAAAAACAACTTTTTTGAATATACAATTCAATGCCTACTTTTATGTTTGCATCCTTAATATATTAAAGAACAAATATTAAAAGTTTACGTATCAGCACCATTTTTTTCCAGTATTTTTAATCTTATAATCTTCATTTTTTATTATCAAACATTTTAAATCAAAAGCATTTATCTTAGCATAAGAGAATTAAATACGAGAAAATGACTTAGAGAATTAAATTTAGAATATATAGTTTAATTATTAAAGATTTCTTAAAATAAATTTTACCTATAAATCTAAACAATAAATGCAATATTTTCGTATTTTTAAATAATTAATTACATTTAATATTAAAAAAAAATAGATCACCTCGATGATCTTTCTTTCATTTTCTCATCTTACATTATTAGGCTGAAGGAAGGACTACTTAAATTCTGTTATATATAGTTATACTTTTAGGTGGGATAGATCAATCTGGTGCAATGTAAAACAACTTTAGTCTCAAGAACTATGTTGCCCAAAAAAAAAAAAAAAAAAGTCTCAAGAACTCAAATTTTGAGTTATCTTATTGAATAACATAAAATATTTAATTAATAGCTAGTTATCTAAATGAACTGAGAAAAACAGTTCAACGGGGGCTAATGTTCTGTGTTTGGACGGGAATTTAAGCAGTTTTGTGTGCCAAATTATTGAACACTAGATTTTCTTTATTTAATTTTAATAATATCACAATTAAAATACGATGAGATGCGATGATTATAGTTTTAATATAACTAAATTTATGAATTTATCTTATATAATACTAATCTAATATGTGCACAGAGACATCACCTACTTTAAAGTTAGAACAATACAAAAAAAGTGAAGGTTCCTTTTTATTTTTGTATACAAGTGAATTGCAATATAGAAAAAGATAAGAAAAAAACGATAATTTTCCTTTTCGTAATGTTGGGTTTTCCTTTTTATATATAAATGAATTTGTTGAAAGATATGATGTTTAAATTTAAAGATGCAATTGTTAACATTTTAAATAATCACGATCTTAGTATTTTAATTACATAACTAATAGCTATTTTTCCTTTTCACGAATTGTTTCATATGTTTTCTATCTTGTTCAATGTTTTCTGTCATTTAGGAAAGGTCGAAACTGGTATTGAGAATTGGGGCCAGTCTTTAACAACACCTATAATAACATAAGCAATTCTTTAATCTTTACTAACGGATACTCAAACTTTGAAACCAAGACTTAATATCTTCGAAAAAGAAGCCTTACTCACCAAATAAGCTAACATGTATTAGGTATACATTGTCTATATATGTTTTCACTGGTCATTAACATAATACAAGGTCATTTGCCAATATAAGTCAATCAGGTTTACAATGATAGATAGAAAAGTTGTAAAAATCTTGGCTCAGAATTGCTAGAACTGAATAACTCTAACACTCAGAAAAGTTTTGAAGTATCACTAGAACTGAATAACTCTTAACACTCAGAATTGCTCTATACATTTAATATACTCTTTAAAACACTTGGAAGCGTTTTAAGCTCAAATGCTTGCATGTATTAAAAAAAGACTTCAATCGAACCAGCTAACTTGGGCCGTTATATAATTGTTAAGCCCAAATAAAGATATATCCTTTTCAGTGAAATTATCTAACGGGCCGTTATATATAATTGTTAGAACGGAAGAAATGGCCCAATTTACTTTGCAGGTGAATAAGACAATGTTGGCGGGGGTAACAAAATTTCGTGGGCACGATCAATGAAGCCACCAAAACTATTTTTCATGTGTTTTCAGAAATTTTGAAAAACAAAAAGTGCATAATTCGATTCGCTCGATATATTTTCTCTAATTCTACAAAGACATTCTGATATCGCGGTTTTGATTTGTTGGTTTTTTTCCCCCATAAATATAGAAATCAAATTGGAGTGTTTGGTGAAAAAGTAGAAACTTTAAAATGAATAATAACTTTTAAAACTAACAATTTTACCAATCACATTTTAATCTTTTAAAAATCTTTCAAAATCACTCACAATCCATTTTTTTTGTTCTTGTTTTGTTTGTTTTCTTAAAAAGTCAAGATAAGTGACTTTAATATCTATATGTCACAACCATAATTAACAAAAAAAAGGAGCCACAATTAAAATCTTTACAACCATTTTTCATGCAACAAGTAACAATCCTAACCAACGAGCTCACAAAACTGTTCGTGGATCAACGAGCTCATATATATATATATATATATATGTATTTAAGTGTTTCTTTCTTCATTGTTATTCTATAATTCTTTTAAAATTCTATCATTCGTTACCCTTTGTCAAAAAAAAAAAAAATTATATCATTCGCTTCTGACCAATCACAGTCAACTTTCAAATTGGAAAAGCTCTTGTCTTGTGGTTTAAAAGAAAACGAAACTTAATGGAACAACAGAAACCGATCATTAGATTATAATTCTGAAACAGTATCGAATACTGGAGATGATAGAGAGTAAATATTACTTGTTCCCATTTCTTCTTTTACATCAACTTGTTCCAATTTTAAACCCTCATCACCTTCTTCAGTACATACTACTAGGTAACGTTTCTACTAGGCCGGCGTGTTACGTTTCTATCCCTATTCCCTACTACACTTTTTCTTTCTCCTATTTACAATTTCCATAGAAAAGAAAGAAAATATTTATATTCGAAGGAAAAGATAAACCAAAACCATCTGGCAGGGGTATATATGTCATTGTGAACAGGTGAATAGTGTATGTATTTCCATCAATCAATTTCTCCTGGCCGCTTGAGTCACTGACCAAAGGTGATGACTTTTATACACAATCCTTTCCTCTCTCTCTATACTATGAAACTCAACATATACTATTAATTAATAAGGCCTCTTAATTTTAAAAATAATTTATAATACAGAATTACCATATTATTATTATTTAATTGAAAATAAGCATTTGACAAATTTTAATCCTTATTCAAAAACTCGTTAGATGTTAATTGGGTGATCAAAATAGATTTATCGCCTAACAAAAATATCAGGAATAAATTAGTTAGAAAAAAAAACCAGGAATGGATTTAGTATGTACTCTTTATAATGAACAGATAATGAATCAATATAATTCCATCTAATTTCAAACAAAAATTCTATTTTATATTTTTGGAATGAAATATTAATGAAATTATTTACCCACCATTACAACTTAGATTTGGTGAAAGTTTTTTTATAGTACCCTGGCCTGGAGATTTCATAATAGACAAAATACAAATGTCATTCGTTAGAAACCTTAATTAATTAATCTGTCGGAGTCTTCGTTTTCCGAAGGTTTTCTTTTTAATTATCTTTAACACATTCTATAGCATATACTTAAAATAGTAAGTATCATATAATTTTAGAAATAATCAAATAATAACAATGCTGATATGATCTTACTCTTCACGACAAAAAGAAGATCTACTCTTCAACTATAAATCTCTTCAAGATCGATGGAATAATAAACAAAAACACAAAATCCCATAAAAACTGATCATAGTGTCTCTCTCTCATTCTCTCTCCTCCCATACCCCATCAAATCTTTGATTTTACTAACAGTCAGTCCAAGATATATTTATATAAGAAGACAAGAGAGTCTAGAAGAACTAGGACTAGAAATAGGGCAAGCACTTGTGTTGTAGGAGGCTACTACTGCTTTTGTTCTCAGCTAGGTTGCTTATGGAACTAGAAGATGAAGCTGAAACTGAACCTGAACCACCCATGTTTATGTTAGAATTAGAGCCTGTTCCACTAATCATTTGCTTCAAATCCCCATGTCCATTAATGTAGTTATTGTAATACCCATGTGTGAAATCCACAATGTAACCTTTTGTCCTCTGGTCAATGTGGTGGTCTATCATCATCATCATCATGATCTCTTCTTGCTTCAGCATAATCTCTGATCTCTTTCCATTGAAGACTGAGGAGAAACTGTTGTGGTTGATGTAGTAATCACACATATTGTGGTTGAGCAAGAAACCACTTGTGCTCGAAATGTTGTTGTTGATGTTGATGATATCCGAGAGAGAGAGATCTTGAGGATAATTAACGTTAATAAAGGGAAAGAGCTGTTGATCATCAGCTTCAAAGCCATTGATGTTGGAGAGGAGAGATTTTGTTGGGTTCTGATGATTAGGGTTTTCAACATACGGATAATAGGAAGAAGGTGGGATTGTTGTTGATGGGGTTAATGGTCTTTTCACATCCTGAGAATTAGGGTTTAGAAAAGGGGAAGCCATGGCTGATGAAGAATGAGAGGAGGAAGAAGAAGACATGAGTTTCTTCCTAAGCTTTGTGTTCCAATAGTTTTTGATGTCGTTGTCTGTTCTTCCCGGTAGATGAGCTGCTATTATTGACCACCTACAAGTTTCAATATATATATGTCTATTAGTAGTTAATGTCGGAGGAAAAAGTTGCAAATCTAGATGAATAAATGTTGCTCGTGATTTTGACTACAGTTATTATGCTCGCTCTAAAAAATATTCATGTATAGAGTTATTTTGATCATTAGTTCCAATTTCCAAATAATACATAAACTCAAAATAAATGGGGAGAAAGTAAAATTTAAAAAGAATAAAAATTAAGGAGAGGGAAATAATTCCTCCTATATCAGTAGATAACTATTCAAGGGACCTTCATAAGTAAGTGGACAACAAATTGAAACCATTTATATATTTTTAGTGTAGAGCTTAATAAATTTCTAATAAAAGAAGAGATTTTATGAGAGAATTAATTAGGGAACCTGCTTCCAATGGCAGCGAATAGGCTGAAAATGATCCTGTCTTCTTCCTCAGAAAAGTCACCATGTTTTATGTTTGGTCTCAAATAGTTTAGCCACCTCAATCTACAACTCTTCCCACATCTCCTCAAACCTTAAACAACGATAACAACAAACAAAGAATGGCACATGCTCTTGTTTCGGTTTTGAAGTTCAAAAAAGGTGAAACAGAGAATAGGAAACTGATTTTAATTAAGAAAATATATACTTACCGGCTTTGAGAGGAAGAGAGATCCAATTTCCACCATTACCATACTTCTCAATGTAATCTCTAAGTTTAGAGTCTTCCTCAGGAGACCAAGGCCCTCTCTTCACCTTTGTCTTGTCGCAACATGGAGCTCTTCCCATTTTCTCTCGTTTGTGTGTTGAAGATTAGAAGAGAAGAAAAAGAGAAAAAGTGTTGTCTCTTACTTGCTTTTTTAAACTGGACCTTTTGAGAGTTTATGGAGGAGTGGTTGAATTTGTGGCCTTTTAATAAGAGACTTGGATTTGGACTCACCCTATCAATTATTATTATTATTATTATTGAATTATATAAAAGATCATTAATTTATATTTCATTTTGTCTCAAAAGCTATAGGGGTGAGAAGTCAACATGATTGACATGCATGCATATTCATTGTGCGTGTTTGAAAAATTTAGATTTCCAATTATTCAATTATTTATTCAGCCTTCGTTTTTTTTTTGGACCACTTATTTAGGCTTCGTTTTGATGAAATTACATTAAAAATAACTTAAAAACAAATAAATTCATGTGGCCGTTCTTGATTTTTGGTAAACCCTCCCCTCTTGATTATTTCTGAGGATCGTACTTTCTTTTCTCTGCCCTACACTTCTATATATTTTCAAATACATATAATTTTCTTTTTATCTACGGATATACGTTTTTTTTTTTGCTAATACGGATTTACGTATTTCACATATGTATTCTAAACATGCGATTTAGATATTTAACAAACAAGGTGTGTCCGAAAAGTATATATATATGGTATATGATTGTCTTTTTTTTTGTAGATGAACAGTCGTGGAGTTGTCAAAATGAATCGAAGTTGTAAGTATATAGACGACCAGTCCAAACAATCAAATTTGAACCGAATAATTTTTCTTATTTATCAGGAAAGAAAAAAAAAACAATTTTTGTTTGTACTGAGTTTTGACCCAAAATTAATTGTCAATATATTTCTTTTTGAACCGATTAATTTTTGTGCTGAGCTTGACCCAAAAAAAAAAAAAAAGAAGAAGAAGAGAATCATTAACTGAAAACTTTATCTGCTGATAGCTTAGGTTGCTTGATTTGATCATTCGTCAAAACATATCTGCATAATTATGCATATCGACATTTAATTAGTATTCATCATGAATTTCAAAAATATAAGGAAAGAAAAAAGTTCCCAAGCGGTGGTGGCATTACCCGGATAAAAGGAGGAAAACATGTAACAAGGAGACTGCATTAGTCGGACCAGTGAACAATATTGAACTGTCTGATTATAAAGTGACAACAAAACAAAAACCCATTTTTGTGAAATCTCATTAACCCAAAATTTTATCATAACGAGTTGACTTGCCAATGTTGTTTTCATTATTACATTTAGTAAAGTGCCAAAAGAACCCTTCATAATTATTCATATCGTACTACTTTGATGGACACTTGCATGCATGAATAACTATTCTTTAATTAATTTCACACACACACACACATATTATATATGTATGTATATATGATTTTCATGATGATCAGGTGTATATTTGGACCGACTAATCAACTTCAGAGCTAATGACCCATCGATGGGTATGTATCCCATATATGTACAATTGATAGATCTACTGTTTACATCATTTAAGGTACAAGTTTTGATGAACATGTTTCACACAGATACAGTCACACACTCATTTCCACATTTGTGTAAGTAATATGTATCAATGTATGTATGGGTGTGTACAAATGGCCAAACAAAAGTTTCCATATCCATGATGTACTTCCTTAGACTTTCCAACAAACTTTTTGCTACATGTGTTACGAAAGGAACTTAAACGTATGTGTTAGTTACAGTTATATTATTGGTAAGTTGTTATAGTTGAAATGTTTAGTCTTGGAAGATCAATACATACGCTACATATATATATATATATATATATATATAAAGCTTTAAAACCTCCAAATTGGTCATTTGGTCACAGTCACTTGCGTTGAAATTTATTGGTAAAAAAGCTATTTTAACGTGTAGTTGCAAGCTTTTTTTGAACATCCCGTGTAGTTGCATGCTAACAAATCATTTTTATTTTATATCCAGGTTGCCTGCTTATTTTATATAAATTTCTTAATTAATGTGGATTTCGACTAAAAAAAAGATTATATAAATCTTATTGGTGAACAAAATCTCGAGAGTGTACATAATATAAAATTGGAGATGCTGGCCTTTCGTGGAAAAGTTCAATGCATATGCAGAAAAAAACTATGGAATAGTTAGCATATATAAGAGAGACAATTATTGTCTCATATAATTGGTATTCCATGGACGTAAGACCAACCCCAGTGGACAACTTATGGGATTTAAAACAAGTGTCTTATAAATATAAGTGAATAAAGAAATAAGACACTGGTCTTATATTTAAGACACTCAATTTTAAACTCTGTTGCATTTCTGTAATTTACAGTAAAACCTCTATAAATTAATAATGTTGCGACTTCAAAATTTTATTATCTTATAGAGTTATTAATTTATCGATAAATTAATAATTTATTAATTTATAGAGATATTCTCGGTTTGAACTTTTAACGTTCATCAAGAAACAATAAAAAAATGTTTTCAAAATTATAAAATTCATTTAGAAAATATCAAATCAAAAAATTTAAAGATAAATTAACAATGTTTATAAGCTTAAAACAATAATTTAATCATACTTTACTATATTACCTTAGCTATATATGTAAATATATATGCTTAAATATGTATAATTATTAATTTAGCTTATTATTGGGACCATATATACATAAGAGTTTCAAAAAAATTATTATATTATTATCTTATCGAATTTTGCTAATTTTTACACTGTTCCGACTCGGGACCATGAAAATTTATTAATTTATAGTGATTATTAATTTATCGAGTATTAATTTATAGAAGTTCTACTGTATATGTTTTAATGTATTATATTTTTGAAAATGTATTATGTTTCAATGTATTATATTTTTACTTAAATTAAAATAAAAATTTTGGTTTTTAAGACACCCATCCAAGTGTTTCCATTGTATACTCAAAATCAACAAATTTTAACAAAATGTCTTATATCCAAAAAGTACACAAAATATTATTATTTTATCTTTAAGACATCATAGTAAGGTGTGACCATTGGGGTTGCTCTAACTAAAAGAAGAGAATAATCAGTAAAATCTCATAATTGCTTTTGAACATTTGTTCACCATAAATTTTAGTGACATTGAATAATTTTCATGCGTCACTTCTTAGACAGGCAATTATGATATTATCTGGTCTGTTCATTATTATAGTTGCATGTATATGAATTATCAATAGTATTCTTGTTTTATTTTTATTAATTATAACTTAATTTTACTTTAAATAATAAATATTATAAGGATAAATTATGTAAAAAATAGTAATAATTACACTTAGAAAATTGAAAACATCTAATATTTTGAAACAATTTTTTTCCACAATATTTATTATTTAGAAACAGAAGAAGTAGCTGTCAAAAAAAAAATTATATATACATATGTACATTTTGCTGTAAAAAGAACTGGTTTACATTTGTCGAAAACAATATTTGATTTATATCTTGTTGCGTCAACTATGATTGGATGATGAATACCAAAAACACAAGAGTCTTTTTCTCGTTTGACTCGCAGTGTATATTATAGCTCGGCCTTTTTCCTCAACGGTTGGCAAACTAAAGTGGACAAATTACTGAAGTCTTTCCCAGGCTGTTAAACCATTTTCAACATATCATTTTTTTTAAAGGAAAATAAAATAATACTTTATATATTAGATATTAAATATATATACTTTTTCCTAAATTATTAAATTATTCACATAAGAAAAAAGTATTATTAAATTTCATAATCATATAATTTAATTTCATATTTTGTATATTCCTTTAAGTTTCTCAACATTTTTTCATTGATTATATGTACTACATTATATCTAATAAATTGGAAATCATAATATATTATATATATATATATATATATATTCATGGCTTCGTAATGATTATGGCTTTGTAATGTTCTCAGTTATAGTTTTAATGAAAATTCAGATATATATATATATATATAAAAAAAGATCCTAAGAGTATGCCCAGCTCCAACTGAGTAGGGCAGAGTTGCGATGACCCAAGGAGTAAGAATCCATGAATCTTTGAAAAAAATATACACATAATAACTGGCTAATAGATCCATTTTTTTCTTATACCTTTTGCTATTAAATGACCCAAAATTACAGATTTGTATAACTTTTGTTGATAAAAGGCCCACAAATCCAGATTTTTAAATACTCCTTCTGTTCCTTAAAGGATGTAGTTTTAGGAAAAAAATTTGTTTCAAAAAGAATGTAGTTTTCAATTTTCTATGCATTTTTTATGAGTTAATAATGATAAATTGTAAATTTCAATAAAAGTAATTGAATTTATTGAATTGTTATTGGTTTAAATTTATAGGAAATTGTTAATCACAGAAAATCATATATTTATTATCAAGTTTTAAAGTGTTTTCTTAATATGTGTAAAAATCCTAAAAATACTTTCTTTAAGAAACAGAGGGAGTATTATTTCTTCTGTTTCTAAAAAAATGATGTTTTGAGTTTTTTTTTCCACAAAGATTGATATTTTAGAATTTTAAATGGTTTTTTTTTGTTAATTAATATTAACAATTATAAACTTCAAAAAATATTTGAATTCATGAATTATTATTGGTTAGTAGTTATTGAAAAGTATTTAGTGTGAAAAAATAATACATTAATAGTTAAAAATTAATTGTTTTAATTTGTGGAAACAATATTATTATTTTAGTTGAGGGAATACTTTTCGTTACTGAAAACTGAAAAGCCCAAAATTCTAGATTTTTTTTCTATTAACTTTTGCTATTAAAAGGCTCTAGTTTTTTTTTTGTCCAAGAATCTTGGGTTTCCTTGGGCCGGGCCTGTCTAAAAGGTTAATTAGAATTCTTCTTTCCAGTATCTATCAAGTTTGTTTACAGACTTGCAGTGAATACAGTGAATTACACGTGAAGCTCAATCATGGATTTTGATTGAAAAATTCTATAGTAAAAAGCTTTTGCCCAAAAAAAGAGCAACATAATCAAATCACTAGTAGGAACTAGGCCTGGGCATTCGGATACCTGTTCGGGTTCGGGTCGGTTCTTTTCGGGTTCGGGTATTTCGGTTCTACAAAATAGAACCCATTCGGGTATTTTGCTTTTTTGGTTCGGGTTTGATTCGGTTCCGTTCGGGTCCGGGTCGGTTCCGGATATCCAAATTATCTAAAAGTTTTTAAAAATAATTAAAATTTGATAAATATAACTAAAAATTTTCAAATATTCTGAGTATTTTAGTTATTTTGTTCGAAACATAATTAATATATTTGGTTTATAATTACAATTTTGAGTATTTAAGTTATTTAAAGTATAAATACAACAAATGTTTTGGATATATAATTATATTTTGGGTATTTAACGTACCCATTCGGTTCCCGGTTCGGTTCCGGATTTTCGGATATAAAAATATAGGACCCATTCGGATATTTAGGTCGGTTCCGGTTCGGTTCGGTTTCTTCTAATTCGGATCGGTTCGGTTCGGTTCTTCGAGTCCGGTTTTTATGCCCGTAGGAACAATAGCGAAGCTAAAGGTGTTTGACTTTGAAGTAATCACATAATTGTAATCTATTGCAAAATGATTTCTATAAAAGGATTGCCACAACATAACATATCTATTATATAAAAGATGGTCAACTCTCTCCCTCAGCTTGACACGTGAGCGCTTGAGAGAGTGACACGCGACATTCATTATTTAATTTACAAAAATTCATTTTATTTGAATTAAAAGTTGCACCTATGAAGACTCGAACCCACAATCCTCTCACTATATGACAACTGTTTTATCCATTAGGCTATGAGTACTACTTGACAATCCTCTCTAAAAAAATTGTGATATTATCTCTATGTT
>JAHZTW010000001.1:155634783-155733366 GCA_020283515.1 Alliaria petiolata
TTGAGAGAGTGACACGTGGCATTCATTATTTAATTTTCAAAATTTCATTTTATTTGAATTAAAAGTTGCACCTATGAAGACTCGAACCCACAATCCTCTCACTATATGACAACTGTTTTATCCATTAGGCTATGAGTACTACTTGACAATCCTCTCTAAAAAAATTGTGATATTATCTCTATGTTATAAACATTAAGTTCAAAGAATTTGTTTTTCGCAATTGGAAACACTTATATGGAAAATACATTGTATGATAGTATTTGTACTTTAAATTTGATAGTTTTATATGTAAATTTGAATTTCTGAATTGAGTCAAAATTTTACATTTCTAATTAGTGAAATAACATATTTTTATGTTCATATTAGTTTTGATTCGTTCTTAACTAATTATATGGAAAAAATATTTTACGCATTAATTTATTTAATTTCTCCAAAAAAACCTCTTCAATTTATCAAGCTGTGCTCCTGAAGTCAGCCGTGTCCGTGCTTGTGAATTGGATAGGTGAAAACCACGCATGGATGAAATAGATACAAGGGGTAGCATTTTTCATTCATCGATTTTCAATCACAAGAATGTAATCTTACTCAAGAGTCAAATCAAAATTTGCATCTTCAAACAAGTTTGATGAATATCGTATAATATGCGCTTTAGAGAGGATGTACAGATCCCCGTCAATTTTTCTTTAGGTGTATGGTCTAATATTTGTTTATAATCTTCTACATAGCGAATTCGAATTGCTATCTATGTGAAAATTGATCCAAACAAATTCTATAAATTGAAATTAATCAAAAATAATATAAGGATAGAGATAAAACTCATTTATTAAACTTCAAAAACTCAAAATTAAAAAATAAATAAATATAAGTTATAAATGTTTAATTTTATGGAGTTTGTGTGAATGGAACAAGTTGTGGAGGAAGACGGAATGACTCTTACCGTCTTCATTCTTTTCACATTCCGTCCATGTGAGTTTTATTTAATTTTAAAAATAATTTAGACTTTTAATACCTATTAAATTTGGACTAAACTTCCTTATAGAATCAAANATAAATTGAAATTAATCAAAAATAATTTAAGGATAGAGATAAAACTCATTTATTAAACTTCAAAAACTCAAAATTAAAAAATAAATAAATATAAGTTATAAATGTTTAATTTTATGGAGTTTGTGTGAATGGAACAAGTTGTGGAGGAAGACGGAATGACTCTTACCGTCTTCATTCTTTTCACATTCCGTCCATGTGAGTTTTATTTAATTTTAAAAATAATTTAGACTTTTAATACCTATTAAATTTGGACTAAACTTCCTTGTAGAATCAAACCACACTTAATGCATTACCATTTTTGCTTTTGCATGGCCCAACAAAATTCATTGCAAACAAAAATTGTATATTCTTTTAATATAAAGATATAATGGTTAAATGTATGAAATTATAATTAATTTTGATTGTTGTGAACATAAAAGGTTTGAGATATATCAATAAGACATCTTTGAAAGAATACATATATAAAAAAACTCGCGCGTATGCGCGGGTATTCTCCTAGTATATATTAATAAATGGACATTTCAAATATTTTACTTTATCTAAATAAAAGGTAATTTCAAATTTTTTTACTTTATCTAAATATTAGCATATAAATATAAGTTTTTTTTTCCTTTTCCATTAAAAGATACAAATGAATATTTGAGGATAATAGGAGTTGAGTCTGTCGACAAAAAAAAAAGAAAAGAATATTTGAGGATTATATACATATATAATTCAAAATAATAAATTCGAAATAGATTTGTTTCCTTTTGTTTTTAAAATAATTTTCTTTTATCAATTTTTAAGTTTTTTTTAATTAATATGTACCAATAAAAAAAATACACAGCAACAAAATGTAAAACACGCTCCCTCGACTTCCAAAATGTCTTCAATCCCAAATGGTTTAAGCTCTTATGGTGATGATATTATGAATCTTCATGGTTCTATTCCCATCCAAATGAACTCCATCTTTAGGGATCACGAGACTAAAATGGACTGTTTATTACTTCAATCCCAAATGGCTCAATGTTTATTACTTCTGACGACACGAACCATTATGGGCTGTTTTCTTCCTCTCATGCTTTTAATTGTTATCAAGATTCACATGTCTCTTCATCTTTTTTTGGTTTCCATAGCTCGCATGTGGCATTGTGGCTCATCAGATGAGAAAAAACATGGTCTCTGATGTCGTTGATTACTTTCATATCAACGATAATCCTCATATTTTGTCAAGTCACTATCACCGAAACTATCATACATAGGTACTCTGCTATTATTCCTACTAGTGATTTTGATCAGTGTCCAAAATGAATACGAACGTGCCATGAATCTCAACATTTGGAATCCTTCCTTTTCCTCTCCAAATTTTGTTGACAACCACTCATCGTCGACCAGTGAAGAAACGTTTTGAACCAACAAATATTTTGAAGAAAAAATTAATTTTGAGGAAGATGGTGAATACGATGGTCGGACTCATAGTCTACCGTATGAGAAATACGGTCAATATACATGTCCCAAATGCAAAAATGTGTGTTGACACTTCACAAAAGTTTGCGGCACATATATCGTCCATTCACTACAAGAATGAGACTTCCAAGGAAAAAGCTAAAAGATATAACAAGCGGAATGATCCATGGGGAGTCTCAGAAGGTCCAACCGGAAGACGTAGTTGTAGAGGAAAGCGGAGGCAATAGAAACAGTGTGAGTGAAACTGAAGCTTTCCAGCATTATCTGATTTTTAAGGACGAACCCTTTTATGACTTTGTTTGATCAAATGTGTTTTTTTTTTTTTTTTTGAGTTTATGTTAATTTAAATAAAAATGTATCTTTTTTGTTTTCCTTGATGATAAGTGAATTAGTCACTAGGATTGAATCCCCGCATTAGCGCAAGAAATTGAAGTTATATTGGATGCTTTTTGCGTTTTAATGTATGGTTAAATTGAAGTTAATATATGGTTGGTTCTGTTGTGTTTTGTTAGTGTATTCCCAAATTTTCAATAAGTATTACTGCATGCGCAATATTGCAAGGTTAGATCTTAGTAAAAAGTTGAAATTAAACTATGTATGGTTTGTTGACCAAAAAAAAAAAAAACTATCTATAGTTTAAAAATTACTTTGTGATGAGAATTGCCATGGGAGTTGAAAGGATTTGTGATGAATAATTAAGAAAAAGAATACATCCAACGACTTTCTATTTCTCCCCTAACACTGAACATGCTGCATTTACAATGATTTTTTTTTTTGGATCGAAAAGTACAATGATAAAATGAAACTTTAAATACCAAGACCCTAACCCAAAGGGAATAACCAAACAATACAGTATGAGTATGTATATGACTAATCAAAAGTAAACCAAACTATGCATTCTCCAATAATATTACTCAAGTCTAATTAATTTTGTTTTTCTGTCTCTAATTGCAACAAGACTCAAGATCTACCAAACCGAGATTGTGTCTAATTAATTGTAGTGGTAACCGTATTTCAGCTATTAATCACCTTTGAATTCTTAAACGTAGTGATTGTTAATGCTCCAAATTTGAGAAACCGAAGCGAGATAACGAATATATATAGAGACGCATAAATTTCCAATAGTTCACCAAAACAAAAAAAAGAGAGATATATTTCCATTCATTAACACACTTTATCCACCGAATCAAAATCATGGACACTCTTATTATAATGGTATCGATCATGACCATAGTGCTCTTTTCTGGGTCCGGACCCGCACGTGCCGCCATTCTTATGGTGTCCAACCAGATGCAGACACGCGGTAATGTTCCGGTCTTCGTCACATGCCACGGCTCAACTCCTACGCTGTCCAAATCCGTACCTTTGGGTCAAGTCTCGTTGATAGAGATCCCATCCACTGCCGCGCATAATGTGACTAATGATAAACCGGTGGGATCTAGAGTGCCGCAAGGGACGAGTTGCGTAGGAACGTTTAACGGGGCAGCACATTTCTGGCCCTCTGAGATGATGTACAGTTTGTACAATTCAGACAAAGATTCTACGATGTGTAAAAACATGTGTTTTGTCGTTGCCAGAGGCGATGGGTTTTACCGTTGGAACAATGACAAGAATGTTTGGGACATGATTCCTCGGATCATTTTTAATTAACTATTTGTAAACTTTTATTGTTAATTATTCTAAAATAAAAATTTCAATTCTAATGTTATACTTTCGTCTAGTACGTATTGTTCACATTTGAATAAACTAAATCAATAACAAATAAATTTGATATCCTCAAGAGCTGGGATCTTATCCTCAAGATTAAGCATCCAATCTCCTATCATTGCATTATATACTTCATCCCTACACAACACAAGTTTGATATCTCCATCTCCTAAGGCTTTCGTACGTTTTCTTGGTTCAAGAATGTCTCCAGATTCGAAGTGTCATACAACATTCCTTCCTCACGTCATAGAACTTCAAAAAACAGAGAAATTCTTATAAGCGAAATAAAGAAAGAAAAAGCCAGAAAACACGGTCAGTTTCGGGTTTTCGATGCTTACATTCATGCTTTCATTTTTAAAAAGTGATCGTGCGAGGGACTAGGTCGCAAACTTTGTACGCAGAATCACAAGCCAAAAAACCACCATCAAGATCTGAAATTCACAACATAAGATTTTTCTTTTAAACTAAAGCTGTTGACTCAGAACCAAATCCGGAAATTGTTTTTTTTTAAAAAGAGCTTTTTATTTAAAACTACTGCATTTTTTTTATGGAGCCCTGACAGTCAACGTAAATATGCATGAGACTCTCATGCTCTTCCTCAGAGATCAGCTTCATTTCCAGTGCATAGTCCCCATACGCACCATATTGGATCTCTGGGTTGATTAAACCGTTACCAATCGCAAAACCCTGATTTTAACCAAGAATTAAGAAATTTCTAGTTAATATTAAAAGCAAGAAAAATAAGCAGCTTTACCAAGGAAATGTTTCGAGTATGAACTTGTGAGGAACAAAAGCAGAGGGTTAAAACAGAGGATTCACTAAGATTCAAAAATACTTTACCTTCAGGTTTATTGGAATTCCTTCGTTGTTCTTGTTTCCACTGTGAACGCGAGAAGCCAAAGCGGGAATGTAGTGACCAGCATATGATTCACCGGTGATATAGAAATCGTTCTTGGCGAGTTTTAGATGTTCTTTGAAAAAGGCTTACCAAAATTCACAGAACGAACCCAAATCATTAGAGCAAAAAAAATGGACGCAAAAATATTTGCTCTCCCTTTCATCCTCTCTATTATCTTCTCTCAATTTTCGCTCTCCACTTCAAAACAAGGAATCCTTGTGCTCTTTGCGAAAAATGAGAGAAGAAAAAAGAGAGGATGAAAGATAGAGCAAATATTTTTGCGTCCATTTTTTGTTTAATTTTTTTTTTCTTTCTTTTTTTTTTCTTATGCTCTTTGTACGAAAAATTGGGTTTGTGGTTTAATTCAGGATCGTCTGTGTATTTATAGAGTGGGTGAAGGTGATGTGAATGATATAATCGGTCCACTTATTTTCTGAATTTTATTTATCTTTATCGATTATGGGATTTTTATTTTCTTTTTATTACACAGCAGCAATCATGTCATGTTTTAGTGTCAATAAATATGGGAGCCGTTGGGCACTTAGACTTATCTTTGTGTGTGTGTATGTAATCTGATTTTCACCATTCGTCCTGTTTTCTTAGAACATGCAACGTAAGCATTTAAATAGTGTATGTAATGATTCAGTCCACAAAAATTAAATTAAGATGGATGCTTCTCGGGACACCCCATATGTTATTTCTTTTCCGTTAAAGAAATAACATGAAGTGGGTGGATTATGTCTATTTATGTGTCTACCGATCATGCAACTGGTTTGTTCATTGCTCCTTTATAATCCTAATAAAATTCCGAGTCGCGACGATCTGGTAAATAATCCATGAAGTGGACAATGCTTGTTGTTTGTAACTACGAGTTGCTTTCGACATTATGATATGAAGAAGCTTAAAAAATAATAATTAATTTAGGGATATATAATGTACATAACCGAAACCAATTATCTTAAAAAAATAATTTATTATTAATTATTCTAAAAAAATAATTGTATGCATTTAACAAATAAAATTTACGGTGGCAACGAAACGAAATGTGGTCGTTGAAATCCTTTTTCATTTAAAGAAAATAAGCCTCTTTTTAAAAAAAAAGTTCAAACATACCATTTGAAAATCATTACCTAAGTACAAAGATTATTTTAATCCATCTCAACAATCGGGCTTGGCCAATTGGAATACCTAAGAAATTAAGTGATAACTATTGGACCAGTCGCAGTACTGAGCTTTCCTTGCATCCAATTCTGAAGCATTTGTAAAGAAGCTTTTGGCTGATCCATCGGAACCATGTGCCCAGCATCATGAACCTACCCCAAAATTGATTTTTTTTCAAAAGAATGAAAATCTATATTCAATTGTGTTCACGTTAATAATAGGTTTTGATCATCGGTTTTATTCGGTTTACCTTAAGAAACGTGAGAGAGCCGTGATTCTTCATTAAACCGGCTTCTTTACCATCTACCAGGAAGGGTACAGTCTTGGCTGATCCAAAATCCTTCTGCCCTGACCAATTCATCTGCTCAACCCACCTGGAGTTTCCTGTATATACCAAATAAAATCAATCAATTGGACTCGGCTAAACCAGAATCAAACCGGAAAACACCAAAAATGTGCAAACTATGTCGGTTCCATATTCTATGCCGGAATTGAGAGTAGAACACATAGCCCTAATTAATAAGTCTAAAATGAGAGTAAACCATTTTCCTACTTCATTTGCAAAACACTAGCAACTGAAACTCCTAGCTCCTTAAAATTTGATCGAAACCAGCTAAACCGAAACTACACTCTTGACCTTTTGTTTCAGTTCCCGGTTCGTAACATAAACCGGTGACAATTATGATCAGTCTTACCAAGCCAATTACAGATGAGATCATATTCTCCGGCATAAACTAGAAGATTGATTCCATCTTCGACAAGAGCCGGAATCTTGACCTCAAGATTAAGCATCCAATCCTCCATCATTGCATCATAAACTGTGGTACTACAGGACACAAATTTGACATCTCCAACTCCTAAAGCTTTTCTTACGTTTTCTTGGTTCAAGAATGTTTCCATCTTCGAAAAGTCATAGCACATGCTTCCCACACATTCCTTCCTCACGTCATAGTACTTAAAAAAACGAGAAAACCTTTGTAAGCGAAAAAAACCTGGAAAATGGTCCATTTAATGTGTGTGTTCTCTATGCTTACATTTCTGCCTTCTATTTTAGTCATTATCCGGTCGATTATGTTGTCGCAAACTTCGTAAGCAGAAACACACGCTTCACCACCATCAAGGTCTGAGATTTACAAAACCAAAGTTTTCTCTAAAATGCAAAACTTTAATCCAAAAATACTCAAGAAATAGAGCTTTTATATAAATTACTGCATTGTTTGATGGCACTTTGACAGTCAGCGTATTCTTCATTTCCAGTGCATAATCCCCATACGCACCATATTGGATCTCCAGGTTGGTTTTTCTGTCTCTAATTAATTTTGTTTTTCTGTCTCTAATTGCAACAAGACTCAAGATCTACCAAACCGAGATTGTGTCTAATTAATTGTAGTGGTAACCGTATTTCAGCTATTAATCCCCGTTGAATTCTTAAACGTAGTGATTGTTAATGCTCCAAATTTGAGAAACCGAAGCGAGATAATTAATATATATATAGACGCATAAATTTCCAATAGTTCACCAAAACAAACAAAAAAGAGATATATTTCCATTCCATAACACACTTTATCCACCGAATCAAAATCATGGACACTCTTATTATAATGGTATCGATCATGACCCTAGTGCTCTTTTCTGGGTCCGGACCCGCACGTGCCGCCATTCTTATGGTGTCCAACCAGATGCAGACACGCGGTAGTGTTCCGGTCTTTGTCACATGCCACGGCTCAGCTCCTACGCTGTCCAAATCCGTACCTTTGGGTCAAGTCTCGTTGATAGAGATCCCATCCACTGCCGCGCATAATGTGACTAATGATAAACCGGTGGGATCTAGAGTGCCGCAAGGGACGAGTTGCGTAGGAACGTTTAACGGGGCAGCACATTACTGGCCCTCTGAGTTGATGTACGGTTTGTACGATTCAGACAAAGATTTTACCGTTTGTAAAAATGTGTGTTTTATCGTTGCCAAAAACGATGGGTTTTACCGTTGGAACAGTGACAAAAATGTTTGGGACATGATTCCTCGGATCATTTTTAATTAACTATTTGTAAAATTTTATTGTTAATTATTCTAAAATAAAAATTTCAATTCAAATGTTATACTTTCCTTTAGTACTTATTGTTCACATTTGAATAAACTAAATCAATAATCAAGTCTCGTTAAAAAAAATTATTTTGGTGCTCTTACATGTGATTACTTTAGTTTTAGTTATAAGTGACATGTTTTTATACTTTTATTTTGATTATCAATTGTTTCTTGCTTTTTCTTTTACCAATTTTTATTTTGTTAAAAAATTTATTTGTTTTTTTTACTGATCATTCTTTTAATACTTTTTGTATATTATTTTATAAATATTTATTTGTTTTTTTATGCTCTTTTCATTAGTCTAAATTTTAATATTAAATTATATTTTTTCTTTCTTTTTCTTATGCTCTTTGTACGAAAAATTGGGTTTATGGTTTAATTCATCTCTGTATTTATAGAGTGAATGATATAATAGGTCCACTTATTTTCTGAATTTTTTTTTTTTTTTTTTTTGTCAACCTCTGAATTTTATTTATCGTTATCGATTATGGGATTTTTATTTTTATTTTATTACACAGCAATCATGTCATGTTTCAGTGTCAATAAATATGGGAGCCGTTAGGCACTTACTTATCGTTTTGTGTGTGTACGTAATCTGATTTTCGCCATTCGTCCTGTTTTCTTAGAACATGCAACGTGCATTCAAATAGTGTATGTAATGGTTCAGTCCACAAAAATTAAATTAAGATGGATGCTTCTCGGAACACCCCATATGTAATTTTATTTTTTTTCCCCCATGTGTAATTTCTTTTCCGTTAAAGAAATAACATGAAGTGGACTATGTCTATTCATGTGTCTACCGATCATGCAACTGGTTTGTTCATTGCTCCTTATAATACCAATTTTTATTTTGTTTGTTTTTTACTGATCATTCTTTTAATATTTTTGGTATATTATTTTATAAATATTTATTTGTTTTTCATGCTCTTTTCATTAATCCAATTTTCAATATTAAAATATATTTTTTTATTACATCCTCGCAATGATATAATAGGTCCACTTATTTTCTGAATTTTATTTATCTTTATCGATTATGGGATTTTTATTTTCTTTTTATTACACAGCAGCAATCATGTCATGTTTTAGTGTCAATAAATATGGGAGCCGTTAACTTATCGTTTTGTGTGTGTATGTAATCTGATTTTCACCATTCGTCCTGTTTTCTTAGAATATGCAACGTAAGCATTCAAATAGTGTATGTAAAGATTCAGTCCACAAAAATTAAATTAAGATGGATGCTTCTCGGAACACCTCATATGTTATTTCTTTTCCGTTAAAAGAACACCCGTATTTCTATTTATGTGTCTACCGATCATGCAACTGGTTTGTTCATTGCTCCTTTATAATCCTAATAAAATTTCGAGTCTCGACGATCTGGTAAATATTCCATGAAGTGGACTATGCTTGTTGTTTGTAACTACGAGTTGCTTTCGACATTATGATATGAAGAAGCTTAAAAAAAAAGAATTAATTTAGAGATATGTAATATCCATATAATTTGGATTTATTAAAAGTCCTATCAAACCATTACAAATTATAAACTCTCATAAATTTTGATTTTCAATACTTATTTTTTGTCGTTTTGCAAATAATTGTTGGGTATAAAATAAAGACATGGAATGTGTAGTGTATCCAATTGTGAATATGGCACTCTCATTTTTTTTTTTTTGGCCATGTAAATGGAAAATGCTAACTAGTTTTTGGGTTTGCTTTGCTTAGCGTCGGTCTACATTAATATAAGTATATGATCCTACATACATTATAATGTTAATGTACAAATATGGTTATATATGTACGGTTATGGACATGGTTATTGAATGGCTATGGTATAATTATGATTATGGTGGTTATGGTTAGGACTGATGGTGAATGATGTTATCAAGTGTTTAAGTTTCTGAGTATGTTGAATCTTATTTGACCGTATAACTGATCTTCAATTTGTTGTGAATGTGAATGACCATCTCACCAAATATTATTACTCATATCCATCTTTAGATCATGCAGGTGATGATCATATGATCATAAACAAAGCTCGTTGGTTCGGAGTGGAGTTTTCGCATTTGGATTGTTTTAAGTTGTTTTATTGGGTTTTAGCTTATGGCTTTGTACGGTACAGCTTGATTAAAGGACGTTGCCTTTGTCTTGTTAAGGATTTGGACTGAAACTCTGTTTCATTTTTCCCGGTTCGGTTTGGTTCCAATTACTTTATAACCCAAAAAATTTAAAGGAGGGGGTTATTGGTAGAGAGGTTTGTGTAGAATTTATTGATTTCAAAGATTAAAATGGCATATTAGATTAGTGATTTGGATTTATTTAAATATTAGAAAGATTTTAAAAAAATTAAAGATCTAAAGTGATTTAAACAAATTTTGCATTCCAAATTTTATCACATACCATCATTTAAGGTGGTATTTCTGTCTATTGATTTTTAACTATAAATAGTCATTCAAACCATTCCAAATTCTTTTTGGTATATATATATATTTTTTTTTGTGCGATCTTTTTGGTATATATATATTTTTTAAGAAATTTCAATTTTCCAATAAGAGGAGATTTTAATTTTTTTTATATATAAATACCTAATGAAATAACCTTGAATCTTTTGAACAATTTTTAGCAAATGTTGAATACAATAAAATCGGATTTTAAAACATTTTACAAAATCATTAATACAATAAGGGAAAATTTAAAATTTTACCAAATCATTTTTTCAATATGCCCACCTAAGAGAATTTAAATTTTTCGAATTAACAAATATGTCATAGTTTATCAAATGTTTTAATAGATTGCCATTGATTATCATGCATTTGTATTTACTTTTTTTACTTTCTAGAATCTTTATTAGGTAAAATATATTAATTTATTACTTTCTAAAAAAAATCCAAATATTATCAATTTTAAGGAAGATTTTTTTATTTTATTATAATGAGATATACTAGTTAAACAATTTTGTGTATATGTAATGAAGAAGAAGGAGAAAATATCCAACGATTTCTATTTCTCCCCTAACTCTGAAATTGCATTTACAATGATTTTTGTTTTTTTTAATCGAAAACATTTACAATGATGAAATGAAACTTTAAAGTTTAAATACCAAGACTCTAACCCAAAGAGAATAACCAAATAATACAATATGTTTAATCCAAAGTAAGTCAAACTATACATTCTCCAATATTATTACTCGAGGCTAATTTTGTTTTTCTCTCTCTAATTGCAACGACACTCAAGATCTACCAAACCGAGATTGTCTCTAATTAATTATAGTGGTAACCGTATTCAGCTATTAATCACCTTTGGATTCTTAAACGTAGTAGTGATTGTTAATTCTCCAAATTTGAGAAACCGAAGCGAGATATAATTAATATATAGAGATGCATAAATTTCCAATAGTTCAACAAAAAAAAAAAAGAGATATATATATTTCCATTCCATAACACACTTTAATTTTTCCACCGAATCAAAATCATGGATACTCTTACAATGGTATTGATCATGACCCTAGTTCTCTTTTCTGGGTCCGTACCCGCACGTGCCGCTATTCTTATGGTGTCCAACCAGATGCAGACACGCGGTAATGTTCCGGTCTTCGTCACATGCCACGGCTCATATCCTACGCTGTCCAAATCCGTACCTTTGGGTCAAGTCTCGTTGATAGATATCCCACCCACTGCCGCGCATAATGTGACTTATGATAAACCGGCGGAACCTAGAGTGACGCAGTGGACGAGTTGTGTAGGAACATTTGAGGGGTGTAAATATGCAGAACCCGTATGCCTTTCATGGCGACATTTACCGGAACCCGTATGCCTTTCACCGGTAAAAAAAATATAGACTTATTCGTTTACTTGTTACAGAATTTATCATAAACTGATATGTTTACCTGTTGCAGAAGTTATCTTCTTATGGAGAAGATGTTCAAGATATATACGTATACGAAGAAGGAGATCCTCCGATCTTTCACTACGGTCTATGTAAAGACATATACTCCATGGAAGGATTGTTCCTAAACTTTATGGAAAACGATATTCTTAAGTACCGAACCCGAGATCCCGACAAGGCTCATGTCTACTTCTTACCTTTTAGTGTTGTCATGATCCTTCACCATCTCTTCGACCCATTTGTTCGAGACAAGGCCGTCTTGGAACGTGTCATCGTCGACTATGTCCGAGTTATTTCCAATAAATATCCGTATTGGAACACAAGCGATGGGTTTGATCACTTCATGTTGTCTTGCCATGACTGGCTAAGTTGTTCTTCTTTGATTTATTAGTGTTTGGTTCTCTTTCGTTTAACTACTAACCGATGTTTGTCCTAGTTTATTTGGCTAAGATTGTTTTGGTCACATTCAAAGTCGCGCCTGAGTGTAGTAAGCAACTATATCGATTAATGCCTGGGACCTATGCAATATTCACGAAAATATTGGGCCAAAATTGTTAAAAGTAAACAGTAAAGAAATCCCTCTAGTTAGAGATTTTTACTCTCTAGTTAGTCCTTAACAATTGTTACTAAAATTAGGACCTAACTAGAGTTTGTGGAATTTAAGTTACAATTTAGAAACCTTGTAAAAAGCACAAATGCAGCTTTCCATTTTATGATATTTATTTTCTAGATTTATCTTAGTTAGAGACATTTGTTGTCTTTATAATAACGCGTTATTGACATTTTCTTGTGTTCTTTTATTAAATCAAAGTTACATTTATTATTCTGCCTAGAGCCCTCTTTATAAACTGAAGCATGACTACATTGGTACAGGAACACAGGGCAACATGGTACGTAAAGAAGCTATTTTTCAATTCCATAAGAGTACTATGCAACGCAAATATATCAGAATATTTCAACCCGGAGAAAGACGCTCCCTTTCCTGAAATCAATTTACTGACCGGAGATATCAACAGCTTAACCGGCGGTTTAGACCCAATCTCTCGTACAACGCTCGCTTTCTTCGCTGGAAAATCACATGGAAAAATCCGCCCGGTTCTTCTAAACCACTGGAAAGAAAAGGACAAAGACATTCTGGTTTACGAGAATTTACCGGACGGATTAGATTACAAAGATATTCTACGGTGTGCAAATATGTGTGTTTTGTCGTTGCCACTTGCCAGAGGCGATGGGTTTTACCGTTGGAACAATGACAAGAATGTTTGGGACATGATTCCTCGGATCATTTTTAATTAACCATTTGTAAAATTTTATTATTAATTATTCTAAAATAAATATTTCAATTCAAATGTTATATTTTCGTCTAGTAGTTACTGTTCACATTTGAATAAACTAACCCAATAACAAATAAATTTGAAGAACACCCCATAGGCCATTTTTTGTTTTCGTTAAAGAACACCCGAAATGTCATTTTATTGACAAAACAAATGGATGGATGTATGAACCTATATAATTGAATTTAAGAATACTTGAATTTTCGTAGGTATTTAATTGACATATAAATAAAGGCATAGACTATATATCTAATTTTGTAAATGTTTGTTATATTTGTTTTACTCTGATTACTTCAAGTTTGATTTTGTAAAGGTTTTGCCGATGGAACAATGACAAAAAAAGATTGTTTGGGACATGATTCATCAGATTATTCTGGTTTAATTATTACAATAAGTTATTCTAAAATCTACGTTTCACTTCAAATGTTATATTTTCGTATAATACTTATTGTTATTTGTTAACATTTGAATAAATTAACGAACGCATTAACAAATAAAATTTACGGTGGCAACGAAACGAAATGTGGTCGTTGAAATCCTTTTCCATCTAAAGAAATGAACATCTTTTTTTAAAAAAGTTCAAACATTCCATTTGACCAAACATATCATAAGAAATTAAGTGATAACTAAGCAAACAGTTTTTATTTTCCTAATAAACATTAGAATCATTGGCCAACCGTTGGACCAGTCGCAGTACTGAGCTTTCCTTGCATCCAATTCTGAAGCATTTGTAAAGAAGCTTTTGGCTGATCCATCGGAACCATGTGCCCAGCATCATGAACCTACCCCAAAATTGATTTTTTTTCAAAAGAATGAAAATCTATATTCAATTGTGTTCACGTTAATAATAGGTTTTGATCATCGGTTTTATTCGGTTTACCTTAAGAAACGTGAGAGAGCCGTGATTCTTCATTAAACCGGCTTCTTTACCATCTACCAGGAAGGGTACAGTCTTGGCTGATCCAAAATCCTTCTGCCCTGACCAATTCATCTGCTCAACCCACCTGGAGTTTCCTGTATATACCAAATAAAATCAATCAATTGGACTCAGCTTAACCAGAATCAAACCGGAAACACCAAAAATGTGCAAACTATGTCGGTTCCATATTCTATGCCGGAATTGAGAGTAGAACACATAGCCCTAATTAAGAAGTCTAAAATGAGAGTAAACCATTTTTTTATTCACTAACAAAACATTAAACAATTGAAGCTCTTTTTTTTTTTGGTCAAGAATAATTGAAACTTTCAAGTCCCGAAAACTTGATAATTTATCCGGGAAGTAATTAGAATCAAAACCAGGTAAACTGAACATAGACATATTATTATGGCAGGTATGTATAATCTTACCAAGCCAGTTGCAAAGGAAATCATATTCTCCGGCATAAACTAGAAGATTGATTCCATCTTCGATAAGAGCTGGGATCTTATCCTCAAGATTAATCATCCAATCTCCTATCATTGCATTATAAACTTCATCCCTACACAACACAAATTTGATACCTCCAACTCCTAAGGCTTTTCGTACGTTTTCTTGGTTCAAGAATGTCTCCAGATTCGAAGTGTCATAGCACATGGGTCCCACACATTCCTTCCTCACGTCATAGATCTTCAAAAAACAGAGAAATTCTTATAAGCGAAAGAAAGAAAAAAAAAAGCGAGAAAGCACGATCAGTTTCGGGTTTTGGATGCTTACATTCATGCTTTCATTTTTAAAAGTGACCGTGCGAGGGACTAGGTCGCAAACTTTGTACGCAGAATCACAAGCCAAAAAACCACGATCAAGATCTGAAATTCACAACATAAAATTTTTCTTTTAAAACTAAAGCTTTTGACTCAGAACCAAATCCGGAAAGAAAAAAAAAAAAGAGCTTTTTATTTTAAATTACTGCATTTTTTTATGGAGCCTTGACAGTCAACGTAAATCTGCTTGAGACTCTCATGCTCTTCCTCAGAGATCAGCTTCATTTCCAGTGCATAGTCCCCATACGCACCATATTGGATCTCTGGGTTGGTTAAACCGTTACCAATCGCAAAACCCTGATTTTAACCAAAAATTAAGACATTTCTAGTTAATATTAAAAGCAAGAAAAATAAGCAGCTTTACAAAGGAAATGTTCCGAGTATGAACTTGTGAGGAACAGAAGCAGAGGGTTAAAACAGAGGATTCACTAAGATTCAAAAAAGACTTTACCTTCAGGTTTATTGGAATTCCTTCGTTGTTCTTGTTTCCACTGTGAACGCGAGAAGCCAAAGCGGGAATGTAGTGACCAGCATACGATTCACCGGTGATATAGAAATCGTTCTTAACGAGTTTCGGATGTTCTTTGAAAAAGGCCTACCAAAATCCAAAGAACGAACCCAAATCATTAGAGTTCAAATAACGACGTTTTGAGACTTTTAAAAAGAAAATAACAATTGAACCTGTAAGAAATTGTAGAGGTCATTGCTGACACCAGCCTCGTCATGACGGAGGACCCTGTGGTCCGATGTGTCACTGAAACCAGTCCCAACTGGTTGGTCAACGTAAATTATATTGGAGACCTGTTAAAACAAAAGTTAGTTGAATTACGGATGATAATGTTTCTTGAGTAACAAGAAAGACATCTTCCTTTAACAAAAAGAACAACTTTTCTATATCGAAACCAGACGAACCTGGTCCCAACCATACTGGTTCCAAGAGAGAGATAGATCGTCCGAGATAGCAAACGGACCGTTCTCCATGAACAGAGCCAAACTGCTACTGTAACCTGGTCCACCGGACAGCCAGATTACGACCGGATCGGTAGTGTTGTTCCGTGACTCAAAATAGAAATAGAACATCCTGTGAAAACCAAAATCAGCAACATCACCAAAGAAAACAGGATCGGTTTATTGCGTCAATGTCGTCTATATACCAACTACTAAACCGGTATAACAAATTATGATTAAAAACCAAACTAATTTGAACTGGTTTAAAGTTTACTTGGCTGATTTTGCTTGTGGGAGGGTGTAGTAACCAGCGTAGTGCCCCAATTCTTCCACGGAAGGACCACCGGAAATGGTTCCTTGTCCACCGGAGATAGTAGAGAGGATGAAAAGGAAAACAAATATTTTTGCATCCATTTTTTGTTCTAAGATTTTTTTCTCTTTGTTTCTTTATCTTATTCTCTTTGTACGAAAAATTGGGTTTGTGGTGTAATTCAGGATCATCTCTGTATTTATAGAGTGGCTGAAGGTGATTATGGGATTTTTTTATTTTCTTTTTATTCTACAGCAGCAATCATGTCATGTTTTAGTGTCAATAAATATGGGAGAGCAAATTTTTTGTTCTAAGTTTTTTTTTGCTTTCGTTCTTTTTCTTATGCTCTTTGTACGGAAAATTGGGTTTGTGGTGTAATTCAGAATCATCTATGTATTTATAGAGTGGGTGAAGGTGATGTGAATGATATAATAGGTCCACTTATTTTCTGAATTTTATTTATCTTTATCGATTATGAGATTTTTATTTCTTTTTATTACACAGCAGCAATCATGTCATGTTTTAGTGTCAATAAATATGGGAGCCGTTAGGCACTTAGGCTTATCGTTTTGTGTGTGTATGTAATCTGATTTTCACCATTCGTCCTGTTTTTTTAGAACATGCAAGTAAGCATTCAAATAGTGTATGTAAAGATTCGGTAGACAAAAATTAAATTAAGATGGATGCTTCTCGGAACACCCCACATGTTATTTCTTCTCGGTTAAACAACACCCCGTATGTCTATTTATGTGACGATCTGGTAAATATTCCATGAAGTGGACTATGCTTGTTGTTTGTAAGTTTGTAACTACGAGTTGCTTTCGACATTATGATATGAAGAAGCTTTAAAAAAAGAATTAATTTAGAGATATATAATATCCATATAATTTAGATTTATTAAAAGTCCTATCAAACCATTACAAATTATAAACTCTCATCAATTTTGAATTTCAATACTTGTTTTTTTTTTTCCGCTTTGCAACTACTTGTTTGGTATAAACTATATTCATTTTTGGTTCAGTTAAATTCATTTTCAAGTTACCTTGGTAAAAATGACATCTAGCTAGAAATTTGGGGTGGGGGTGGGGGGGAGGCATACTTAGAATCTAACGCTAATCTATATTCTACGCATACCCAAATATTGTTAGCTCGACTGAAGTAGCATACGTAAAGCCTAAAAGTCACATGATTGAATGACGGTTGGGACGAATTAATATTACTTCCTATTACTCCAAATCTGAAAGAAATTACGAATTTCGGTCCAAAACCTCTTGATAATAATAAATAAAAAAAAAGAATATTATATTTGTGACAAAAAAAAAAAAATATTATATCCATAGTAATATCATCATTCATCATATTATTAATAAACACTATAAAAGTTTGTCAATCACAACACGACAATCACAAAATCATGAAAGTATTATAAATCTATTTATGTTTTAGACTAGTGGTTGCTCCGCGCTTCGCGCGGAGTTTTTTGTCATTAATCTTTAATTGTATTTTTTTTTCATAGTATAATTATTCTACTATTGTGTTGGTTCATTATACATTCTCTATTTTTTGGATATATCTTTTAGTTTTTATAATATTCGCTCACATCAAATCTTGATCTATGCTTTCTTTTGCATGAGAATTTTATATATATATTATTTATGTTTTTTTAATGTTATTTAATACTTGGTAATTATTGAATATTCGTATGTGTTTGATATTATGGCCATATTTTGATTTATTTTGTTACTCATTGTGTTGTGTTACTTAAACTATATGGAAATGAATTTGCATATTTCTTCAGGTAGAATTCGTGTTAATTTCGAAGCGGACAATTGAAGAAGAGTGTTTGCATTAATTTTTTTTTCCCTTTCTTCTAAAGGGCAATCATTGTAATGCATGAGTAATTTTTAAAATTAATAACCGGTTATGTTTCTTGTTTTATGGTCATAGCCCTTTATGTAGCCCAATAGCGCAAGAAACCCAACAATTGATCATTATTTGAACCTGGTTTTGTTTGGGCTCGTAATTGCCTGAAAAGAATATGAATTTCGACTCAATGAGTTGAATTCAATTCTCAGAGATCGAGCGAGAAGCAAATGAAGACCACCAAGAAGGTCCTCCGCTTCACGCCGTGATGATATATAATAGATACAACTTCTCAACCGTCAACAATCCAGACGATACTCTGGACCCAAATCAACTCTCTTATCTCCAACCAACTCTCAATTGCCGTATCCTGTATAACTATACTTGAACCGTATTTAATCATTTGAAGAAGGGATTCAGATCAGGTTGTGCTATCTACTGCAGTTAATTTTGTGTTCAACTACAGTTGTAGACAAATTTCCCTTTTCTCTTGCGTATTTGCAAGGCCTGAAAATTAAAAGTAATTAATAGTCTATAAATTTGAGAAAAAGGATTTCAGATGACAACTTCTATAAATATTACACGGCGGCACCGTGATGCTATCGAGAAGGGCTTTTATGGCTGTAGAAGGGAGCGGAGATTACGGCGGAAGAAGAAGTCAAAGTGATTTTAAATTGGGCTAAGTGAGGTTGATATTGAAATTTGTCCCAATTATGTGTTGTCAAATGTAAGAGGATGAGGTGCAAGGAGAAGTGAGGAATAATAAGCATGATTACTCAATTTTATTTTTTTGAATTATTTTGTTAAAAATTAACTAATCATACATAAATTATACTAATTTTACGTTTCATTCTATACATATTTTTTTAAAGTATGGTATTTTCAAAAACTTAATTTTACTTATTTATACATTAATTTTACTTATTTATCTTTTTATTAGATGTTAAATTTAGAAACTTATATATTTTTTTTATAAATTTAGTTCTAGGATAACTTATATTTTTAATTGTTAGGAATTTTTTGATATCGTAGTTTTGTTATAATAATAGCGATACCAGTTAACCTAATTAAATATTTATAAAAGTTGAAATATAGTAAGATAACCATTTTTAAAAAAACGTTTTATGATTTATTTGAATTATATTCATAGAAATGTTTGGTTTAATTTATAATATGAATGGTGTCTTTTGAAATTCTTTTTATAAAGTTATAATAAAATGTATAATTAATATGTGTATTAATTTTTCATTAAAAATATGTATTAAATTTTCAATTGTTGTTTCAAGTATACCTTAATTTTACTTATTTATCTTTTTATTCGATGTTAAGATTTAGAAACTTATATTTTTCTTTATAAATTTAATTCTAGGATAACTTATATTTTTTTAATTGTTAGGAATTTTTTGATATTGTAGTTTTTTTTTATAATATTAGCGATACAACTTAACCTAATTAAATATTTATAAAAGTTGAAATATATTAGTATAACCATTTTTANAAAAAAAGAAACTAGGAAAAATGATTAATCTCGTGTTTTAGATACTTACATTTATGCCTTCTATTTTAGCCGCTATCTGGTAAAATATGTCGTTGCACACTTCGAAGCCAGAAGCACAAGCTATACCACCATCAAGGTCTAATATTCACCCCAAAAAAAAAAATTCTTTAAAAACTTCTCACTCAAACCATACCCGACAAATTCAGAAGAAAAAAAAAATCTGTATTTAAATTAATTACTCCATTTTTTGATGAAACTTTGACAGTCAACATAATCCTGCTTTAGACTCTCGTGATCGGACTTTGATATCAACTTCATTTCTAGTGCATAATCCGCATACGCAGCATATTGAATCTCCGGGTTGGTTAAACCATTACCAATCGCAAAACCCTGATCATATAAACAAAGATTGAATCTCCGGGTTGCTTATAATTATTTTGTTGTTTGCTTATTTTGTTCAACTTGTTTTATTTTTTCTTTCTTTTTTTTCAAAATTGTAAATAGTTATAACGTATTAATAGAGTTGTAGTATTAAAAAAAATATCATTAAATAAATGTATTAATAAAATTAATTTGTTGTTTTGGAAATATTTGAAATGATTTAAATAAAAAACACTATAAAATTTAGTCAAATATCATTATAATGTTGAATTGACTATAAAATTTAGTCACAACTTTGGAAATATCATTATAAATTTATAATGTTGAATTGACTAATACTGATATAAGTTTTATATGTGGTTTAGATCTTCATTATTTTTGGACCGGACTTATTCTCCCCAAAACAAAACAAATGAAAGATCAATTACCTTTAGGTTGATTGGAATTCCTTCGTTATTTTTGTTTCCACTGTGAATTCTTGAAGCTAACGCTGGAATGTAGTGACCAGCGTAAGATTCTCCGGTAATGTAGAAATCGTTCTTCGCAAATCTCGGGTGCGCTTTAAAAAAAACCTAGCAAAATTAAAGATTAAAAAAAAAAAAAAACTCAAATCATTACAATTCGTTGAACATTTCTATTTCAGATTTTTTTCGAATAGAAACAACACTTGAACCTGTAAGAAATCGTAGAGGTCATTGCTAACACCTGCCTCATCGTGCCGCAGATCGCTACTATCCGATGTATAACTAAAACCAGTCCCAATTGGATGGTCCACGTAAATTATATTGGATACCTATTAAAAAAAAAGAAATATGAGTTACAGGCTTTGTTGTAGATATATATTTCTTGAATAACAAGAAAGACATTTTTTTCTATCAAAATCAAACCAACCTTGTCCCAACCAAAATGGTTCCAAGACAGAGAAAGATTATCCGAGATTGTAAACGGACCGTTCTCATAGAACAAAGCTACACTGCTACTGCAACCCGGTCCAACGTTTAACCATATCACAACCGGATCATCGGCACTGTTGTTCCTCGACTCAAAGAAGAAATAGAACATCCTATGAAAACAAAATCGGGAAGAATACCAAAGAAAACCATATCGGTTTAATGAAGCGTACGTCCATATATATTACCAACGACTAAACCAGACTCGTTTAGCACAAATCCTTATTTAAAATAGTTTTTTCCAAAATTTTACTTTGCTGATTTTGAATGAGGGAGGCTGTAGTAACCGGCGTAGTGGCCAAACTCTTGAACTGAAGGACCACTAGAAGCTTTCATGGCCCCGATTGCCGCCGGAAAATCGAGTTGCTTCCTAACGAGTCTCGGAGCATCAGGGCTTCCCTTTGGGATAACATTGATGTCATGCTTAGGCATTAGATTGAAGGATTTGATAAGCCTTTCCGCATTACGGCTCGACAAACTTGCCGATGATGAAAAATCAGAGGTGTTGTTCTCTAGGATCCTTTTAGATGTTGAAAGAAAGATTTGGGAAAAGATGAAAATAATGAGGAAATAAGGGAGAGGAAATGTTTTGGCCTCCATTTTCTTCGGTAATCTTCTTCTGCTTTGTATGAGCTAGAATTGGGTACTAGAGTGGAAATAGAGGTATTTATGGAATTGGCTTGCTGTTGTACTTAACCAATAAATTAAATGGAAGATATCTTTTCAAACGTTTTTTTCAATAACATATATTTCCAAAAATGTTTTAATGTAGTTATATTTCGTTATATATTGGGTCAACAATAAATTTTTTCTTGAATTCGAAAAAGATAAAAAATTTATGGAAATAGTCTAAAAGAGTGTATAATTTCAAAAACTAACAAAATAATATAAATCTTCACTAAGTCTAAACTCTGAAATTTAAACTCTAAGCTAAAAATTATAACTTTAAATCTTAAACTCAAACTAAAAATTGAATTCTTAACTCTAACATATAGGACAAAATGGTTTATTTTCTTAATTTTAAAATGTTAAGTCTATTTTCTTAAAAAATCAGGCATGGTACATATGACACAAGCCGCCAAAGCAATCGCTTAGGGACAACCGTTTTTTTTGTTGGTCAAACCGTTATGAGTTAAAACTCTTTTTCAAAGTTCTTTGTATTGTTAGATTTTTTGGTGTAGTTGGAAATTAAAAACCATCTCTTTTAATAAAGAAGAAGGTCCGGAAAGAAATACATATAACAATTTAATAATTTACCGATATAGGTTATCATTTATCAATATTACCTAAACATGTACGGAATCACAATTACGGTTTACTCCAAGTCTCCAACACTGGAAATGTTTAAAAGTGGACACTAAACCGAAAACCCAAAACCCGGTTTTCAATCACTTAACCATATTAACAGATTTAAGGAGAGTTTCGGATGAAATACCTTGCAAAGAAACGAAACTTCGTTAACAAAAACGTAGCTGATGATTACATCGTATACGGTATTTCAATTATATTATACAATACATTGCGCAATCTCCTTACGTTCTCACCACCTTCGAGAGTTTGATCGGATCAATACAAAAATCACGTTTAAAGAGTCACTGGAACCAGTTAGGATCTAACTTTAGCGAGCCGAGCTCGAATTTCCTCCAATTCTTCCTCGTCATCAACACCTTCTGCAATTGCCTCCTCCTGCAACAACAAACAAAGAAGAAGAAAATACCAACTTTTTAATTTCACCATCTTATCTCCCACTTTCTCATTCTTGCAATCATGCACTGCAATTTTGGCTGGACGGGCTTTACCTCGCGGGAAGTGCTCGCCTTCTGCGCAGGAACCTTTATCCTTTCCTTCCTGACAGCTTCCGGGAGCTCCGCAGCGGTTTCTCCAGCAATAGCAGTCAATACTTTATCAACCTCTTCGTCGATCTCTTCTTCCATATCCTCTGAATCTAGTGCATTGTCAATGGCATCATTCACAAACTCCTCAATAACTCCAGCCTGCATATCAAAGCAACAAAGAGATTCACTCGTATGTACGATCATACTAATTGTAAAGCAGTGAACAGAAGTGAGAATTTTCTAAACAGGTTCAGATGAAAAAACTAATATCAGCTAGAAAAAAAAAAGTAGAGCAATATGATGCTTAAAGGTGTGATTTTTGTTTGTATCTCAATATACCTTAGTCATCTCTTTGCTGAATTCCTGCATTGTTGCAGCCATTTGTGGAGCTTTCATGAGATTATTGACTAGCTTCATAACCTCTGCACTCTTGGACAGATGCCCAACTGTTCGAGCAACAGCTGAAGATTCAAAGAAAAACGAAAGAGTATAAGCGTATGTGGTGGTAACAATCACATTGCAAACATAGTATATGACAAAATGATGAAAAAAACTCTAGAGATCACGCCAATGGAAAGATTTATTATACCAACGCTCTCCCCAAGGTGCATTGATATCGAATTCATCTGGGCCTTATTTTCATATAGCCGGTTCACTGTTCTTCTCGAACTCACAATCTCCTTAGCAAGCGCCTGGAACACCGTAGAACGAAGATCAGAGACTTACAAAGGCAAGACTTTTCCAAAATTCCAAAACATATTTAGTGAATCAAAGCTTACAAAGGCGAGACTTTTCCAAAATTGCTATCGATTTCAATGTTTTTTTTTTTGGTTTTACCTTGGCTGAGACCATATCATTCCGCTTTGCAGCCTCTTTGATAGCTTTCTGTACGGTTCTCTCTTCTTTCTGTATATCTGAGAGGTAAGAAGAATCTCAAAATCAGAAATTCTGAATCCAAACGATTCAAATCGATGATTTTGGCATCAGCAGAAATCGAAATCCACTTATAAAGACACTCGTGATCCGTGATCAATCATCCGATCCCAGCCCGATTCAGATCAATATTTCGCACTTTTGGGTGCGATCAACCGAACCGATCGATCTAATTTCAGCTAATTTCGTCGAATTTCAAAGCTTTCTTGAATCTAAGAAAACCCTAATTCACAAACGAAAAAACTCGAGGAGATGTGAATAGAAGAAACCTCGGATTTGGCGTTCGATGTTACGGCACTCCTGACGAAGTTTGCGTTGCCAATCACGCAAGAGTTGCTTTGGATCAGGCTTCGGCTTTATGATGTTCATCACTCTCTCCATTCTTTGCAACTTCCCTTCGCTGCTCTGTTTCTATTTTACAAGATTATGCCCCAAATGACCAAAAGTATTAAAATCATATATATATATATATATTATTTTATTTTTCCCGAACACGTCTTTTTGGCTGTTTTTTTTATTGTTTCCTAAATTTGATTTAGGACTGTGCATAAGTTTTATCCTAAAAATCACAAGAACTTGAAAACTAATTTATCTGCTCATAAATTTTTAAGTTTAGCTTTTTGTAAATATCATATTTAAAAAAAAGGGGGGAAAAAAACCAATTGCAGACAAAATTTGGAGGCATAACAAAAGAAATCTAAAAATTAGACATAAATTATTGAGATAATTTGCTCAATAACCATAACAAAAACAAAAACTTATAAACTAACCAAAAACCCCCTTTTTCTCTCTCTATCTCTCCCTATCTCTCTCTAACCTATGGTTAGTTTGTTAATTTTTGTGTTTCTTATGGTCATTTAGCAAATCAACCCTAAATTATTGGTAAGTTGGGTTGTTTTCGATCCCGTGAGGCGTGAGGATGTGCTTCATAAATCATAAATATCACTTGATAAGCTAATGACAGTGTTGTTTTGGATTACGCATATCATTTAGTTAATCATTAGAGGTTGTTTGCTTTTTTTAAAAACTTTAAAGCATTAAAAAAAGATAGACGAGAACCAAAAGAAAACTCTTCAAAAAACAGAGAAAGGCTTAGATGAATCTAAGCGGTGAGAGCACAACATAACTTCTCCGGTACGAATCTCTCCTGGAGAAGAAGATGATGGTCTCTTTTCCCTAAACAAATCTCTCCACTCACAAGGCACAACGCAAGTCATTTGATTCCACAACTCCTTTTTCTCTTGAATCCATACACGCATCTCTTTCAAGTAATCATACTCTATTCCTCCAAATTTCCCTTGGTGGTTTATAAAAGTCCAACTTGTGATATCATCTTTGGGTGCTTGAATAAAGATCATCTTCTCGGATCTAAGATCGAATCTAGCTATCTTTCCATGTCCAACTCCATAGTAAATAGCACCATTGATGCAAACTCCGCCTTCTACTTCTGTGTAAGGCTCTCCGTTGGTGATAGTGATCTTTCTCCAGCTCTCGTAATGCCATCTCAGTGCGTAAACGAGATGCTCCTGTTCTATACCTGCTCTACCGCGTTCGTGCCCATCGAACATCATCACACACAGCACTTTGTATTCATCTTCCACCGGATCGTACCCGAGACGTGCGTGCGTGACTCTTCCATTAGCTCTGACATCGGGCAGTGTCACCATCTGTCTCGTGGTGGGATTACAAACAGCGATTGATGAGCCACGTGTGCAGCAAATCAGGCCGTTCACGGGGGGAGATGTGATTGAGTAGAAAGGATATGTGCTGTGGGTATATGATTAATGGTTTCTGTGGAGTTTCCGGCGTTATCTAGGTAACGTGAGGGAGACGGCTTTGAATTTTCCATGGCGGCTTCGTAGTGATGAACACGAAGTACTTTTCTTTTATTTCCATCAGGAAACCCAAAAAGAATCCTTTTATATTAAGGAAAGTAGCCCGTAATTTCCTTTTATCGGGGACTGCCTTTTTAGTTATTACCAAAATTGTCTTTGTAAACGTTGTTCATTAGTTTTTTTCTCGATGGAAATTGGAGACATATTTTTTGGCCGTCGGCTTATTTTTTGTACTCCATAAGTTTGTTCTTAAAGTATAACAGTACCGCCCCTAATTAGATGTTATCGTCTTCAAGGATAACAATTGGCTTTAGACCCTTTTCAAAAGAAGAAAAAAAACAATTGACTTTAGATAACATAATTGTATATGTGTTACTATTACTATTTGTTGAATCACTGTTTGAGCTTTATAAAAAATGTTAAAACATTTAACATTTCGGAAAGAAGGAAGTATTATAAAATTATTTTGCCATTTGATTTCATAACTGAAACTATACATTTTCCTAATTGTACTTACATTGATGAACAATTAATCACACATCACATACACTAATCAATTCTACTATGAAGTACTTAAGTGGTTAAGATCACACTACTTTAGAAAATTCATTAAGAGCAAACACGTACCATGCATGAGACAATGAAGGCGCGTAAGGAGGAAAACAATTTTATAAAAATACGTCATGTATGTTCCAAGAAAAAGAAAGTTGGATAAGTGTTAATTCACCCAATCCGGGTTCAAATCCCTTTTGAAACAAAAATCACATCCATGTGGGAAGTTTAAGCTTGAATTTCGATCCAGACAGTTTACCTGGTAGTCCATTAACAGGTGATTCGGCTACCCCCTGACATTAGTCTGAAGGTATTTCAAACTTGGGGTAGGCAGTGTGGTGGTCCAAGAATCTTATGGATCTCATGACCCAAGGATCTCATGAATCTAATGGGCTGTTCGATCCGAGCCCGCTCAGAGTTTATGGTGTTCGTTTAACCGTTGAACAAATGAAGGAGAAATCCATGCTATAGCACCTCGGTGCATTCCTACCAGAATCGACAGGATCAACCGATAGGATTTATCAAAAAAAAAAAAATTTGCATAAAACAGTACGTCATGTTTTATTTTATTATATGCTTTTAGAGCAACCCCAATAGAGTCCCTCCACTTGAGGGTCTTAATATTTTATAATAATAAAAAAATGATTTGAAAAAAAAACACGATTTTTTAAAAAAAATTATGACGAATCGAGTCATGACACGTGTTATAAGAACCCACATGAACGGATCTTAAATAAGACACCAATTCTTCCACTGTTCATCACCACCTCATTATTATTATTTTTTTATTTTTTTTAAAGTTAAGACCTCCTTAGGTCTCCATTGGGGTTGGTCTTAGTGGTAGAAGATTTCAGATTTAATCCAAAAAACGAAATCAATAAAAGCTGTGTGTAAATTTATATACATGGAGACGTGTATACTGTTTTTATTATATGCTTTTAGTGGTAAATGTTACCTTACAAAAATATTTTGATTTCTCTTATTAGAAAATATTTTTTAAAAACATACTATATTGTCAATATAATAATTTATTATATAAAAAACATAATAAAAAAATTGCACTAAAAGATTTCACATTGGTTTAATTTTTAAATTATATAAACTAAATAAATAATAAATTACTCACTTTACACATGGCGCAGGTTATCACCTAGTACTATAGAAAACAAAAAAAAATCTTAAAATTAATTAATTGGCATGAGGTAGACACCAATTTCTTCCGAAACTCCATCGGAGCTCCCAAAAAATCCAATGATTTTATGCTCTCCTCTTTCAAAACAAAACTTTTTTTTCACCCGGTCCCGGTTTGGAAGAGGATCTCAGTTTCTGAACTCTTTAGTATTTCCCTTGTTTGTCTTAATCTGAAGCATTGTGAACGCAAGGGTTCTACGTAGATGATTTGTTAGATGTCCTGTCACGGATGTGATGTACTCATCCGGAACAAGCGAGAACTACAAGAAGAAGTAAATTTTTACAATTGTATACATAAATAAAAAGAAGGAAAATGTTTTGAGTTAGTAGATTAATAAAAGAAGAGAGCACAAACCGTCTCCATTTCTGGTCTCCAATCCCCTTGTGCATCTCTAAAGACAAAGTTATTTTCATCATTATATCCAACCTGAGGTATTACAGATGAGGCCTCACCCTTGCCCAACCGAGTCTCCATTTTTTACCTCTCGAATCTTCATCGGAGGTGCCACCATGAAATGTGCTCCGAGAGCATTGAGATGATGAAGATTTGACAACCCTCGAAAGCCAACAAGCTTGGTATAAATTATGTTCTCATTGATGACGCATATCGTACAAACTGATTTTCCAAATAGTTGAGACTGTTTCCCCTTTGATGTTTTGAATATCAAAGATAACAAAACTTTTGCTGATGTCGAGTCATTATCAACATACGTTCCCTTAACTTATGAAAATTTATAAACCGTGCATGTTTTGTGTACGATCCAAAATCAGAATTAGTAATAGTATAAAAAATCACAAGAAAAGCTTACATGCCATAAATTCTCTGCAAAAAAATACCACACACGCCAATCAAGTTTTCATTTAACTTTAGCGTCCTTTTCATTTCTTGATTTGACGAAAACCTTAGAAGAGCTACCAACGTGTTCTTGTACACCTTGTGAGTATTCGTTCTTAGATAAACCACCACAACTTCAATGTCCGATTTATCTTTAAAGAATGTTTTACTGCAAATAGAAATAAATTCAATAAAATTAAAAATCAGCAAATATAAAATAAAGCAAATACATATATATATAGACAATTCAGCACTTACACATCTTCTTTAGTAGCACCCACGATGATTCCACAAATTTTCTAAACATACCCTAGCAAACAACATTCGGGTCTTGGCCACCGAGGGATTTACATGGCGACATCATCGGGCCTCCAGAAGATACCCGATCACTGGGGTCTAGTCGGGTCCGTAAAGATACCAGATACTTGGGTCATCAAAAAATTAAAAAAAAAACATCCATTCGGGTCTTTAGGCAAAATAATATTTTTCACGACTCTGAAAGGTCTTAACAGTATCTTCAACTATTCATTAAGAAAATTCTCATCTAAACGACGATTGTGTCCTTGGAAGAAATATATGGATAATCTGTTGCAACCACCATTACAAGTTAGAATCACATTTATAATTAAAATTTTAAATACAAAAAGAAACATAAGAAAAGCTTACCTGCCATAAATTCTCTGCAAAAAAATAGCACTCACGCCCATCAAGTTTCCATTTAACTTTAGCGCCCTTTTCATTTCTTGATTTGACGAAAACCTGAAAAGAGCTTCCAACGTGTCATTGTACACCTTGTTGGTATTCGGCCTTTGATAAACCGAATTTTTTTAAAAAAATATTACATTGCTCGAAGAGGTCTTATGCTTTATGGTTATATTCGAGAGTGTTTTACACTCAAATGTACTTATGAGTTATAATTTACATCCAAAGATACTTATTGCTACTAGATGACTTTACCTTAACTTTGCCTTCAATTGTTAAACTTGAAAAACCCATCCTGCCCTTAATGAAAGCAGAACCCCATAAGTCATGTTTTTGTTCGCCGGCGGTAAATAAGAAATCCAGCCGTAAAAGGCATGGAAAGATTGAGTGGTTGTTATTGGATTTCACGATTGTCCTCGTTAGATATAGAGATTCCAATTTACTAGGCGATGAATTTTGTATTGGAGCCAATTTAAATGTAATCGTGTTAGAGTCGGTGGGAATTTGGATCTCTGTTGTGTAAGTACTTTCTGGAATTTCCTAGTTTGAGTTGGTCGCGAGTTGGATCCCTTCTGTAACTGATTTTGTTGAATTTCAACACTGTATATTCAGTTATTGAAGTGAGCTTTATGATTCATGTGAACTTGTACACTAATTTCTGAGTTTGGAGAGCGTGTATGTTGTTTCGACATCGAACATCGAGAGAACATAGATCCGTCGTACTCGGCGGAGAAGACGACGAAGAAAGTGTCCACCAAAGTGGAGGTGTACATATGGAAGACTTAGTGTGGTTAAGCGAAATGGATCAACAAAAACATTGGGACACATGGATGAAACCTGGTGGACTATCAATTGTGGACGATACTGATGTGTACACGGTTTACAAGAGTTCAAGCGGGATTAGCTATCTGCTTTAATCGAGTTGGGATTTGTTGTTTGTGTTTGTTCGAGTTCAAGATGAAGAGGAGGATAAGGAATAGAGACACCAAGAAGAGCTTGAGCCTCAAAATTCTCGGATGAATTTCTTCATCGAGCCTTCTCCAATTACGGCCATGTCTTAACTCATTATCAGTGGACAAGGTTTCGTGGATAAGTTTTGATGGACACCATGTCATGGACATGTGTTTGTTGTTGATCAACTAAAAGAAAAATACAAGAAAATATGTTTTATACCGTGTCCATCACAATGTGTCTGTATAAACATGTGCATGCGTCCGAAAAAGCGGTAATAAAAGCATACTAACGTACAAAAACATTTGGAGATTAATTGATAAAACAAAGAAGAAATTAGTTACCTCACATTTTATTGATGGATATAAACGAGGTGAAGATATTCTGTCGAGATTTCGTGAAACAGACATCTAGTGATGATGGAAGAGAATGGTGAAGGTGGAAGAACAAAATATGGATTTAAAGTGTTCGACAAAATGTGTGAGAAAGAAGTTTTGTATCCACGCAATCTTGTCCATGCTACATTGTCCATGGCGAATTAAACAACTGGTCCATGATAATTCATCCACCGTTAATGGCTAGGACTTATGATGAGGTATGAAGTTTGATCAATTTCACATAAAAAACATGAGAGGACAAGAATATCAATTCATATGTTAAATCGATTATTTTGCGTGATTATAAGTCTAAATAGGCATAGTACGAGGATTTAGTTTGGATTGCTAGATAAGTGCATCTACTGTTACTCTTTGAACCAAAAGTTTTTATGGACATATTGGCAATGTCCATCTATTTATGTCCATAAAAACATGTTCCATATCACAATTTCCACAAGTTTAGTGCATATGTTGTTACTCTTTGAACCAAAACTTTTTTGTAGAGAACACAAGCAAATGTTGTTGTTGCTTTTTTGTATTGTACAGATTTATCCAAATGAATTACAATTTGAAGAGGATTGGTAGAATCTCTTGATGGTTTTTCAAATGTCTCAACTCATCCATACGTAGATGTTCATGAAAACATGTCCATCGATAACTGTCCAGCTCGAACACGAACATTGTCCATCGATGATTATCCATTACAGCTCGAACACATGGATTTACATGTGGTCATCACATTTGTGTCCACGACCATCTTTATAAATTAGAAAAAGCTTTCATCTTTAGCTTGTTTGATATAGAATAACCCAAGTTTTACCCGATTAAGCAAGATCTCCCCAAGCTCTTTGTCTTGTCGTTTAAAAAATATATAGAAACAGAGTAAGAGAGAAACATCAGGTTTTCTATCCATGGACCTAAACTAAATTTGCTTCGCTAAGCTCACTTCTCAGTCCCAATAGGCATCTTTCTATTATCACCGCCGTTGCATATGCTATTACTAAGTCTCTTGGATCATTATAGGGTCAGAGAAACTGAATCATAACCAAGAACAAACGAGCAAAAACCAACAAATTTTTGAACAAACGATCTAGGGTAAACTCGCGTGATACGTTTGAGTTGCGGTGGGTCCGTTGATAAGTTGGTGCCGCCAGATAAATGAATTGCAGATTCAGATTTTGGTGGAGTCCGAGTCGACGGAGAACTTGATTTCAAGAAACGGTGGCTTAGAATTTTTAAAAGATCTCTGTAAAATAAATCTGTAGAATTTGGTGAGTAATCGGGAGAATGAGGAAGGTTAATCGATTCAGGTGAGGATGGTTTAGTCTTTTTAGGTCTTCAAAGTATGTCAACCTCGGTAAGTATCTTTAAGTGTAATTGTAGATTGGGAAAGTCCCTTTAACTGTAATTATCTCTATATTCGAGGGACTATGAAGAGTGGTTCGAAAGGGCAAAACAAAAAGATTAAAATCAACATAATACAAACCGAGAAAAATTTATAACATGTACCTCCATGGCAAATTGCTCTAGATCCTCCTTTGTTAATAAACTCTCGTATAAGTCCTCATGATGCATTATATCCTCCAATTTTTTTGTAGATTAGACCAACTCTTCAAAAGCCTCATTCTAAAAATCCAAAACAAGATAAAGGTAAAAATGATTAATAGGAAAAAAAATGCCTCGACTGAAAAGAGAGACCGAACATAAATTAGTAGTAGATTACATTGCTCGAAGTGGTCTACTGAATTAGTATTATTATGATTTTCGATTCAAGAAAATTATACCATATAAAATCTTACTCCACAGTATATAAATGTTGTTTTTGGGTGTTTTTTTCCTAAGTAAATTTGATTTAGGACTGCATATGTTTTACAGTACATCTCTATTTGAGTTTTAAAAAAAAAAATTCAATGAGGAGTATTCTTGTTTGCCTCGTTTTCGAAATAGTATACTTTTTTTGTTTTGGTCGCACCAAAAAAAAAAAAAAACCAACTAGTATTCTAAAACTAAGTTTTTTACTCCATCAATTATTTAGTTTAGCTTTTTGAAAATATCATATTTGAAAAAAAAAAAGAGAAAAAAAAAATATTACAAAGGAAATTTAAATTTATTCATGTGGAGTATGTATTATGTATGGTCGAATTTGGCCCAACATAATATAGAGCCTATGATAAACAAAAAAAGTTTAGGGCCTTTAAGTAAAGTAACAAATTTGGAGGCCCTTTTATAAGAATGTTTTCAAATTAGATATAGGTCCAAGATCCAGACCCTGCTAAGGTTGTGAACCTCTAACCAATACTTAGAGCAAGAGAATGGTACTTGACCAGTGAGTCGTGACCATAACCAATACTTAAAATGAGATACTGTCTCTTTCGTTCAAAACAAACTTATGTGAATGATCATTCTTTTTGTTTCGGTTAGAACAACGCAACTGTGAGTCTATGAGAGAAGAGGGGACGCCAATATTACAAACGTAGAAAGACAAAACCAAAATTTTGTAAGAACAATATCTTTTGGCTATAGCAATTAGCTCTACAATAATATTATTTGATGGTACCAATGAACTGTTTAGTGATGTCTACAAGACATTAGTAAGAGAGTAAGGTGGGCCTGCAAACGAATTGTGTACATATATATAATTCAACATATAACATTTATTGATATATGCATCTTCTGACACACTAGCTGTCTCTTGCTCACATTTCTCTGTCTTTCATCTTTCCCCATACAAATCCCCCTCCTTTTTATTTTTATCTTTATTCATCACTTTTCCATGTATATACACATTGATTATTATTTACTTTATTGGCAACTATATTTAAGAATTAGCCAACTAAATTCTAGATCCGAGCGTTAATGTTTTGAGTTGAGTTACCAAATATTTTTTGTCAACGAGTTACGATCATTTGAGTTGAAAATATCTTATATCAGAACAAACTAAACACATTGTAAAGTATCTTATTTATCTTTTAACAAAACAATTTGTCAACTAACTTATGTATCTTTTCAAACTATAAACAAATTGTATATTAGCTTATGTAGATTTTATGCTGGATTTGAAAATGTTAGAATAAAATTTAGTTTAAGTGAAAATCAAACAGAGTCTTATAGTTGCTACTTGCTATAGCTTTTAAGCTGAAGTTGAGATTGATTTAAACTTAGCATTTCGATCTACAAGTCTTTTTATATTCAAAGAATTATATGCCTACTCATCCAAAGAATTACACGTCAGCATACTTTACACTTTCACTTCCAAGAGACACGTGTTGATCCACTCAGTGATAGCCAGCTCAGCAGACATCTCACGTGTCCGAGTTAAGCCTCTCACGTTGTGGACCCCTCACGAGACATTCCGGTTTTTCCAATTCCGAAAAAGTCCGAAAATTCCAGCCTAGCATCCATTTACCCACAGCATCTTACGTGTAGACTGCTCATTGGCTCAAAACCCTTGACCTCATGTACGACCGATCGAGCTTCCTCCGCAACGCCTCAAGAATATGCCACGTGGCGTCACCTTCCTTCATCGGCACATTGTACAAGAGGGCCCGCTTAAATGCCGGCTCTTGTAAGTTTCGCTGTATCACAGACAAATTAGTCGCCGCCACGTGTTCTAAAATCTTCCGTAGATTTTTCACGTCTTTCTCCGCCACAGTGAGAGATATATCCGGCCACCGCACCGTCTCCGAGAACGGTAGCTTGATCCCGTCAGCGATAACCACGGGTACGCACCCTAACACGGCGGATTCCACCAGCCGAGGACTCCACGGGGCCCACCCGAGAGGACAAAGACAAAACACCGATCGCACGATTTCTGATCGGTATCCAGCAAACCGGTGCCGGTTAAGATAAAACCGCCTCCTCCCGCCGTATTTCTTCAGAATCGCCGTCCTCACTCCCCTGCACGCCGGAAAGTGGCAATTTAGTAATTCACCAAAGAAAAAAATAACAGAAAAATCAAAGTCAACAAGGTTCCGCTACGCACGCACTTGCTGTAAAAGCGTCCGCTTATATTCTTAGGGATGACTTCCATCTTCCCCCGGAAAAACGCCCAAATGTCTCGCCGTCCGTTCGCCGGAGCTCTGTCGATTGCTCTCTGTACACTCTCCGGCGGAATAAAAGGCGGGATCACCACATGCTCTGCTTCTTGACATGGATGCTTGTAATTAACTCCAAACGTCTGTAAAATTATCGAATTCTTCATAAATTCCGGAATCCCTTCCTCAATCGCCATATCCTCCTTCACAAAACACCAAAATCTCAAAATTATTGTTCCACTTCCATAGATAATTTGTGATAAAACTGGAAGGAAACTAGAGCTTACCATCGCGTGGAAACACGCGCCGAAGTCATGGGAAACGACGAAGACGTGGTCGGAGCCATGAGTCCGGTTCCAAAACGGGTATTGGTCGGAGAGGAAATCGACGGCGGAGCTGATGAGGGAGCGAGCGTGGCTAAGAGAAGGGAAGCCGTTTGCGGTGGAGAAGTTGCAGGAGACGTAGACAGGGACGAAGAAGAAATCGGCTTCCTCTGGGTCAAACGTACGGACGGAGGAATCGGAGAGGAGCGCGCGGTGAATCGCTACCTCCGCCGCGAAGAGGTGAGAGGCGCACCGGTCCGATTCCGTTACCCAGTCGACGTTGAATCTCGCCGGTAAATCGTAAATGTATATCTTCATCCCGCTGAATATACCTTTAGATTAAAAGACGAACCTTTAGGGGGAAAACAAAATCGATTTCAGAGGAAAAGTGATCGAAACAGAGGAAAGATAAAATCGATGCGTAACCTGGTCTGGCAATGGCGGAAGATTCGATGAGAGCGCGAGATGGGAGAGACGAAGATGGTTTATGGCTAGACAAGAGACGCGTTGTGGTCGTCGTCGACGACGGTGAGGATTGGTCTCCGGCGAAGTAAGATGTGAAGAAATAGAGGGAGAGGAAAAACCAGAGGATCCATCTGTAATAACTTCTGAAGAAGACGAAGAGATTTCTTCTGTTGTTTCCTCCTCTGTTGTTGTTATTAAGCTGCATTTTCACTACGAAGCCCATCTTCTTCTTCGTCTTGTTGCTGTTAGGTCTCTTAATGTCAAGCGACATTGCTTGATTTTTTAATAAGGACAAAAAAAGATGAAACGAAGCTTTCTTCTTGTTTCTCTGGTTGGTGATGATGATGAATTGATGATTGAGAAGTAGAAATCAAGGGATAGAGATTGGGAGAAATGTAGAGAAAGAGTCGTTGAGGGGGGGAGTTTCTACGAATTAAAAAAAAAGAAAGAAAATTTCTCGAGAATGAATCGTTACAGAATTCATTTTTTTAATTACATTTGGATCAAGATTGGTGTGATCTGGTCCTCATCGTTCTCTCGTGTCATGGGTTTGGTTCGAATCCAATGGAGAGTCATAAAGAGAGATCATTAAGATAACTGAAACATTTTTTTTTAGAAATTAAAAAAAAAAAAAGAGACAAATTTTCAGAGTTGAGAGAGAGAGAAGGTCATGGCGATATAACAATGGAGGAGCTAGGCAATGGTCTCGGGCTCATCGCTGGTCAAGTCTCGAAACCGTACCAGATAATGTGGAATGACTGTAATACCCCTGGAGGCTCCCGTAATAATTACTTTGCGCATTTGGTAAGTTGGGGATGTTTTTGATCCCGTGAGGCGTGAGGGGCAATGTGTTTCATAAATGTCTCTTGATAAGCTAATGACAGTGTTGTTTTTGGACAGTTTAGCTATTTTATTTAGAAAGTGTTTGTTTCTTTGTTTCTAATGGGAGTTTTATTTATCAGTTAAATAAATTTACATTATAACTCACATGTGGTTGTATTAAGTTAACTTATATCATATGTATCATCCAAGTCAAACTTGACTAAATCAAAGAATTTGTTTTTCAAAAGGTTGTTAAAAAGTGGATGAATATAAATAAATACGAAAATACTAACCAAATAAATGTATATTGCTCCATACGGAAAATTGGTCTCGTATATATTTATGGGGATATTAGAAAAAGTGAGCAGCCAAACATACATCGTACTTTATCCAAAACGAGTATAAATACTTTTTCGATCCAGTATTTAAACTCGGATATAAAATTGAAAATAATAATTATAAGATCAAATATGCACTCGAACAAATACCACCATTATACTACATTGTAGTGTGGGGCTTGAAAAGAAACGCAAATGGGTATCAAAAAAAGCTTACAAGGGCACTCTGGCCACTGTGGGTGGGGGAGAAAGAGAGTGCAACACATTTACAATTTAACACACACACACACACACACAAATTATTATTCTTATAAATCCCTCGTCTTTGTAAATTCATTGGAAAGTGTTTGGTTGTTATCAGGATGCGTCATTGTGCCCTAGCCTAATTGTGCCCATTCATACATACATGCATGAACTTTTTGTATACATCTTTTTGTTGGCTACATTAATTTTGTTCTCCAAGTATAATAATACTACCCCTCCCTTTGTTTAGTTATATAGTTGTCGCCTTCAAGAACTACAAATGACTTTAAATAATATAGCATTGGCCTATCGGGTATTTTTTAATGTGTTGTTAATAACTGTGAAACACTTTAAAACAGCTAACATTTGTGAAACGAAGGGATTACTGATTAATTGTTTTGCAGTTAGAATCCATATTCCTAATCATAGTTCCATTAATGGTCAAGTAATCATCACACTAATCAATTTTGTTACGAAGAGAGACAAGTGGTTAAGACTTAAGAAAAGTGATTAAGAGCACGGACGACGCCTGACGATGGAAGCTCGACAACTTCTTTTGTTTTTTTGAACTTGAGCTCGACAATAATGCCCACTTGATAAGAACAATAAAGAGAAGAAAAAAACTAGAAATTCAATATCTTTGTTTTAAAAAATCTTGGTCTTAGTGGCGAAATATCTTAACGTGGTTTTTTCTAAAAGAACACATGCTTAAACCGTTTGACATTCTAGGGGAAACAAACATATACGTGAATAACGCGATTGGTTAAGTGACTTTACGATACAAAATTTTGAATGTTGTAATTGTAACGGCGGAAACAAAATCTACCGTCACAGACTCACAGGCCACATGGATGAGAATTCAGCTTTTCTTTGGGGATGACAAAAATAGGATTCTGTTAAAATTTTGGTGTATTTATTTATTACTTTAGTAGAATTCAGCTACTGATTGGTTGCATTTTCTAATCACCTATATAGTCAGTACGAGTAAGCTAACATTTAATATTGTAACCAACCAAATTTCACACATTTACCCATCTAGCCATATATGGATTTACGTGCTATATACATGGAGACATATATGGATTTACGTGCTATATTCAGCATCGAAGAAAAAAAAATATAAAAAACGGATTTCTGTATCTGGTTTTGGACTTTTTGCTTGATGGAATTTCTAGGATGGATTTAATTAAACGAATTGAAAACTCCAAATCTTTTTGTGTTGATAAGTTTTTAAAAAGTTATATACATACACGCATTTTTATCTAATTTGAATCTGAATCGTAACTTAACATCAATACTAATACAAAAACTATACTAGAAGCCTAATTCACAAACCAAACCTATATTCGCTAGTGAAATGAGAGTATAGTAGTAATTTAGTCTTTTGCTATCAATCTTTATACAAGGCATTTCATAACTCGGCAATAATATTCTTCACATTAAATTCTCCTATATATATATATATATATATATATACATATAATCAAATATAAGTATATATTGTAGAAATATTAAAATCCAAGCAATATGTTTGGTTAGGGTGTCGCTTATCCTTGAATCAGAAGGAAGAAGCTATAGACATCATTGATATATAGCATCATTGATATAAATCTACTACTCCAACATTTTTTATTAACAACCTTTTTGTTTCTCTACAAGTGTTTCTACCGGTCCAATCGTGATATAAAACTGAAAGTATGTCAAATACATTTTGTTTCTCTACAAGCCTTTGTAGCACCAAGCGAGTAATGGTTTTCATTTGATGAAGGTTTAATTAGAACCCAAAAAAAAAAAAGTATGTCAAATTTTAATTTTCGTAAAAAAAACAAATACTACAAGTGAAAAACAAAACACACCCACACAGAAAAACCATGATAGTGCTAAACTGTTAATTTATGTATTTAAGTTTCTTAATTATTAACTGATGTTGTAATAAATGTTTCACACTGATGTTGTAACATGCCTACGCATGATAAAAAAAAAAACTATTCCAATTGCCGGGAGGTGAACCAAAATTTCAACAACTGAAATTAACCAGTGTGCTAGCTAAGCAACGGATCTGAAGACTGTAGTAATCCAACAACTATTTAACTAATGATGTAATTACTAGTTTAACTGCAACAAACATTTGATTTAGTCATTTCATCTAAGACTCAAAATGGGCCTTGAAGGACTTTGTCAAACCCATTGCAAACATATGGTCTCAAAATGGGCCTTTCACGTGAATGAAGAACCGTTCTCGTAAAGTTCCAATGCGGTCTTTCAAGAAACTAGCTTGTCTACAATTCCCTTTTACTTTTCTTTTTGTTGGGAGAAATGTTAAATAACTCGCTTTTACTTTCTTCCTATTAGGCTAGATATGATGCAAGTAAGCGACCGTCAAGTGGATATCTATTTTCATGGGTTTGATTAGGCATTAGAAGCTGGAGATTTTAAAATATTTAGAATTGTTTTTGATTATTGGTCAGCGAAAGTTTACCATACGAAAGCTAGGGCCGACCCTGAGATTATGGGGGCTTGAAACAAAATTGAAAATAGAGGCTCAAACTTTTTATCATAAAAACTGAATAATTTTTGTTTTTGTAAAGTTTACATTTCCTTTAAACTGGATAAAATTCTTTTTTGTAAAAATTATAAAGTTTACATCGGATCCCATTGGTTTTGTTTTCTTTTTTTACATTTCCTTAACTTAAATAAGAATTTGTAAAGTTTTCATATATTTAATTTTATATATATATACATGCCTTAAAAAATGGGGCCTTAAATAAAACAAAAATAACGGGGGCTTAAGGCTAAAGTTTCAACTGGCTACTCCCAAGGCCGGCCCTGACGAAAGCCCAACACTCCACAAGTAGTCAGAGAAAAAGTTTGAGATCGTGGTTTGTGACGTTAGTATTGAACCAGCATTATCATATTATACGCGGATGTAGTATAGTCAATAAACATAAAGTTAGGTCCGGCTGAGATTAGTTTTTTAAACCCACGGGTTGAGTATTGGGCTTTATCATATCTTAAATGGTTTAAGAATACCTTTCAAACACCTATCCATAGTAAAGTAAAAAATAAAAGGAAAAACCTTTTAAATTTGTAGGGTTTATTTACTAGATACAGTTTTTTTTTTTTTGTAGCAATACTTGCATAAATCAACAAAACGGTCTGCTGGAAAGAAAAAAAATCAACAAAACAGTTTTACAAAGGAGTATATTACGTTACAAATAAATGATTGCTAAATGCAATTCATAGCATTTTTCCTTTTAAAAAAAAAAAAAATTCATAACCATTTACACTACCTCAAGAGAAAACTGAAACCTTCATATGTTAAGTTTTTTAATTCCCGTTATTCATATTTTCAAACACGAGACGACTAAAAATGGTTGGACAATGTGAGATGGGATAATTAGTCAACATAATCTATAAACATACTACTGTATTATGCATGAAAATGATCTATTAATCAATTACCAATAATAGTTGATGCTATAGGCATCTAACGCCGTTTTTTACCCCAAAAATATATATATACATTACGCATGAGCATGATGTCATCTGAATAATATTGTGGATCTGAAATATTAGAAACTCTCAGAAACAATCTGATGTGGTCTTGCATTGTACGTTGAATCTGCTATTTTCGAATGTTAATAAGGCATGCATGGTGTCGTGCCCTAGTGTCGTGTATAATAAATAGTCTATAAAAGAAAACATAAAAGACATAATTTATAAATATGATTTTCTTATAGGCATATGTATGGAGAATCAAACTGAATCTTTTTAACTGCCACAACGGTAAATTCATTTTGCTTGTTTCGTACTTTCTCAAACTAGTTTATGCATTGATTTATTAGAACGATCATGAGGATTGAGGAACTAAACTATTGGCCGACAAAATAAGCAATCTGATTTCCCTTGATATCGAATTTAAGGATCTTAATATAATTGGATTAAACTAAAAGTCTAAAACGCACACAAACTTGCTTCAGTACTCATATTGATAGTGAAGACTGAAAGCAAAGCATGTCCCGTGCATTTATGGATAGCTCCCATGTTTGTGGCTCTTATCCGTAAATTATATTTGTTGTGAAAATTGCCAACACGATCATATTCATAAGGCATTATTAGATACTGGATATTGTGGGTCATCGTATTCATATATGAAGTCACACAGTCACAAACCATTAACGTTTAGTTGCTTCAAACTCAAAATCAATTATCAATAAATAAATTAGTCCATATCTGATACCATGATAAATTAAAGATTACAAAATCAATTATCACCTCATCTAATTCATATAGACTAGACATATTAGCTACATATTTTTTATTTATTTTTGAAACATATTAGCTACATATTTTTTATTGGAATATTACTTCTCTGTTTTACCTTATAGTGTAATCAATAATATAATACTATTATACACGGTGGGAGATGATAAAATAGCGAGCGTGTACTACAACAACGACTGACGAAGCTGTACACACAGGAATCCGAAGCAGACGAAAGATAGAATCTCTACAAGACTACAACATTTAACACAAATAAAAAGAAAAAAAAAAGAAATACAAAGTTTGCTTGACAAGGTTTCAAAAAAAGAAAAAAGTTTTGCTTGACATGCTCTTAGATTAATGTTGGTGAAAGAGACCATGAAATGATAACTCTTGTCTCCCTACTTTTACTATTGGAAATGCTTTTTTTATTTCCTTTTCTTTTTGGGATATGACTACGTCGTACAATTGTATATATATTCATCTGCATATTTGTTGAAGGAGAGAATCAATCCTTTACATGCTTTTTAGTGGATAGCATTATCATATAATTAGTTTCACATGACATGCCCAGCGAACCAAATATAGAGATGTTACTTTGCCATACTTTACTTCCACTTGCGGTAAAAGTCAATTAATCATTTTCATCAAAATATTTAAAAATATCCATTATATTTTTTTTCCGAAGAACTTTAAATTGATTCATATCTTTTTTTTTTGATTTTTCGTGTTTTCCTTCAACATCAAAAGTAAAACAAAACTGTGCTTAGTCCAAATTTGACTTACACGAATATTCAAAGAAAACAAACGAAGGATTAATTTTAAAAGAAAATAAATGATATATTAATTTTTAAAAAGAAAAATAATAAGTAAATATTTATTTAGTTTGTGTTTTATGTTCTTACCTCAGTTAAAAAAAAATACTACAATTTTTTTTCCAACATTAAATATTTTTCATATTTTATGTTCTTATTTCAATTACAATTACAGTATATTTTTTTGTTCACGTTGATATAATTTTTTTCTTTTCCTGAAATTACACTAGATATAATAGTATGATACATTAATAATTGATCCTACCCAAAAATTAGCAACATAAAAAAACATGAAACTGTCATTTAAAAAAATGATTCTTTTTGTATAATTTGTTTCTAGTATATATAATTAATTTTTGATAAACAGAAAAAAAATCTTTTAGCTATGCTTAGGGTTTTTAGAAACCTATATAAGATCTACACTATTAACAAAAAATGGATACTCGATACAATCTTTTTTTACTCGATAGAAAAATAAAAATTGAGCTGTTTTATTCTGTAATTTTTACATTAAATTTTGGGAACGAAGATGTGAGTAGGGGGAAAAAAAAAAGATGTGTGTAGGAAGAGGTTTTTTTTTTTTTTCCTCGAGTAATAGGTTTAATAATTGAAAAAGGGATTCCACAAATACTTTCTCAATATTGGTGGGAAAAGTTTGGTTACCTGCCTCTTTTGCTGACCATGGAATCCACTTCTCATTGACTCCATGCTTCTTTAATTTGTTTTTTATACATATATAATACACGATTTGCCCAAAAAACATATATAATACACGTACGTTACATCTATATTAACTTTATATACATACAAATATGAAATGAAAAGAAAAAGGTGTTAGAAGAAGCATTCGTTCCCGCTCTTTTCGGTGCACTCGATTTTTTCTTGGATAAAGACAAGAAATCGTGTTGTATCCCAAGAAAAACAGAAGAAGAAAACAAAAGACTTTTAAAGAGCTGAGACTATAATGTGAGTGAGTGAGAGACCAAAGTCAGTAAACTACGATAGTGGTCTTCCACCAAAAATACTTACGGCAAAAGAAGGGGAAAATAAAATACTATAGGGTTATATAATATTAAAAAGTTATTATTTTTTTTCTTGTTAAAAGGTCTTCAATAATATTAAAAAGATGCACTCGCTTAAATGATTTAATCTCGTTTCATGTAAACAGGTATAAGAATGAGTTTGCAAAAAAAAAAGACCTAAATTATAGTTATATTTTCGGAACTTCTTATAGTTTGCGCGGTAAAATATAATGTGGAGTTAGTTGAGATAATGTTGCAAGATATGATATGATACCATCATGTGCTATCATTTTACTTACTTTAGTATTTATTTTTATTATTGCTAAAGGGTTATTTTACTTACTTTAGTCTTTAGTTATTTAATTAATTATTGAAATCTCGAAAGAAAGCTACATACCTGAAAAAGCTCGATCTGCTTTAAGCAGTCCAATAAGTTTTACTTATTTATAGTCCTTCCCTCCCTAAGTTAAATTTCATTCTCTTTCTCTCCTCTCTCACACATTTTTTTTTAGAGAATCTAAAGATCTTTTAACCACGATTAAGTAGAATTTATGGATAACCAAAGCAATGCTCTTCTTGGCTGGCCTTACTACTCCCACGTAAAGGTAGTTTTTGTTTTTCTTTCTATATTTGAGTTTGCTCTGTTTCGTTAACCAAAGCAATGCCCTTCTTCAGCTTTTGCTTTCTCTTTCTTTCATTTTTGATTTTGCTTAAATTGTCCCATAATGTCTGTCCAAAACAAGAAATTTTTTTGAGGGTTTTCTTTTTCGTCTTCTTTGCCTATCTAGCTTGATTGTCCATAATGGCTGTCAGCAAAAAAATAAAAAAAAATGCAATTGGGTAACTAAATCATTGATGAAAACTGGATTGTGTTGATGAAACCAGCTTGAAATAACAGATTTTTTACTACAATATACTCTTGACTGGTCAGAATTTTGCTAAACTTAATTTCCCAAAATTGGGTGTTCATGTTTTGCATCCTTGACTCCTTACTATTTCTTGATCTTCAGTTTCTATGCTCATTCCCCAGCAATCAGCAAGTGAATTCTCAATTTATGGGTCCCCTGTTTTTTTCTATTATTCTTCTCTGTTCTGTCCCATCTAGCTTATTTAAACAGACTTTTTCCTCTGTTTCTCTCTTTTGTGTGTCTCATTTATTTTGTCACCTCTGTGAAATTTACAGACAACAGAAGAATTAAGACACTCGCTTCTGTACACAACACTAGATCTCGAACAAACAAAGATGTTTGCTCATGAGGAAATAAGGAAGAGGGATGAACAACTGATCCATCTCAAAGACATCTTAACCAAAACCATCAAAGAAAGAGACGAAGCTCTCGAGAAATGTCAGCGTCTCATGTTCGATAACCTCTCGCTTCAACAGCAAAAGCATATGACTCCTCCTTTATCCGGAGCTTCAAGCATTGAAGATGAAACATTGCAGCCTCAACAACCAGGATCCAACAAGAGTTTCTCGTCCTCGGATTGAGAAGAGAGCTTTATGTCACCCACTGATCATATCATGAACCCACCAACATCTCAGCTTGAAGAAGTCTCAGGAACTGATATTATGGACCCATTGTTTCCAGACAAGCCATTGCCTGAAAAAGGTAAGCTTTTACAGGCTGTTATGAAGGCAGGGCCTTTGCTTCAGACACTTCTCTTAGCTGGTCCATTACCTCAGTGGCGCCACCCGCCACCGCCTCTAAAGACTTTAGAGATCCCTCCAGTCACCGTCCAATGCCCAATTGTCAACAATGGGTGTGGGAAATTCAACAGGAAAAGAGTATTCTCAGATGGGTCATATTCAGAAACTAAGTATCAGAAAGTTCTTCTCCACTGACCTAAAAGTCGTCACAGTTCTTTATTCTTACTCAAGTTGTAGTACTAATAGTCACCTAATATTATCATTAGATAGGTCAATTTCAGGATTAATCTCACTTCAGGGTTCAAGTGGGAGTGATCTCTTGTACATCAAGGCTTGTGGTTATGCACCATTGTCGGAGACAGAGTCTGGTTTAGATTTAGAGTGATGGGAAAGAAAGAAAACAAAAAAACTCCCCTTGTTTTACCTCCAACTTAATGGAGAGCTAATACTATGTGAGAGAGTTTGCTACTTTACTTCTTTCTCTAGGGATGCTTGCTGTTTGTTTTTTTGGGTTTTGTATCTCAACCCCATATTCACAATTCATGTTGTGGCTCCATGATGTGTTAAATTATGGGTTTTTTTTTCTGTTCTTTTTTTGGTTTGTTCGGGATGATATTATGTTAAATCTAAATCTCAAGACTTTAGCTTCATTTTTTTCCCCAAAAATGCGATGTTATGCTCCTGGCTTTCATAACAAATATCTATTATATTATTTGCGAAGTAGAAATCTGATGTGTCGCTCTCACGTTCGCTCTCACGGATTTTTTTACCGTTTTACCCTTAATGAATAATTTGGGTTTAGTAATGGTCTGTTTAATTTTATCACGGTTTGGATACTATCGGTTATCATTATCAATCGGTTTGTCGAGTAAATTATGATTTTAACATACCACAATTCGCGTAAACCCTAAAAAAATGTAACCTCGATTTGAATCTCGGCCTCCGCCACATATATTATTTGAGATTATCGATGAAACAAAAAAGCAACTCTGGACTTTCTAAAAACTATATATAGTAAACCCTAAGTCTTTATTATTCCAATTCAGAATCAACAGCCGCTTTCTTTTTAATTACCGATTAGGTTTTAGCTACGTTCATGCATAGTTGTAATTTTAATATCTAACACCGAATGTTCTTTATTGCTTTGTTGTTGTTTATTCCTTTTTGTTTTCTTTGATGTGAGAGATTAACTTCCTGTTTTTATGTTTTCCAGAGCTCATTTTGAAAGGGGTGATCATTGGGAGAGATAGCTTTTGATCCGGACAATACCGAGACCAAAAATAAGGTATAATGAGGTAATATGACTATTTTGATACTTTAGCTGCGTTTTTTTTTTTAGTTTGTTGGGTCTCATTTTTTTAGGATTCGTGGAAAGTTCTCGAAAGAGAGAGGAAAGAGATGTGGCTGATGGTGTTTAAGTTTTGACAGAGAGGAAAGAGGCGTGGCTGACAGTGTTTAATCTCGGCCTCCACCACATATATTTGTTTTTTTGGAAGTGTTTGAAAAAGAAAACTAATGATTTTTTTGCTCGTGTTAAGAACTTTGGCTCAGATTCTCAGACTTGCTATTACTAGAATAAACCCTTTTCTATGTTTGTTGTTAATGAAAAATGGATCATGGAACTTTTTTTTTTAAATATTTAGGCAGTTCACGCTAATACGTTCTCCTATACAGCAAGAACAAAAGTCAAGCAAATTTGAGTTTAGACCTCTTGCATCCAATATGGTAATGTCTAAATATACGCTCCGATGTTTAGTTTCTTAAGACATTTGAATAATTGTGTGTAGTCTTTGTTCATTGTTTGGTGTTCTGTTGTGTAGTTGTCTAAAATTGTGGTTTAATTTCCTCGATTTGGTTATTCCTGTTACAATTGTTAACATGAGTGAGCTCAACACCAACAACACTTTTATATTTTAGTTTCGGTTACCACAGATTGGAAACAATCTTCTCACTTTGATAGTTATTACATAACTCTCTGTCTCTTATTATTTGTGTATTTTTGTTTGATTTGTTCTGTTTTCACTTTCGATTCTATTTATTGGATCCATCACTTTAATGTTTTGTTTTCTTTTTTTAGGTTTGGAATTGTCACTTTGGTTGGTTTCGCTATTGGCTCAACTCATGGATCGTTTAGGTTTAACTATTTTGATTTTTTAAGTTTTTAGAGTCGGTTTATGGTTCTATTGGTGTTAATTTTTAAGATTAAGTCCCTTTTGTTTTGTTATTAATTTTTGTGATTTCTTTGGTTTAGGTTTATGTTTTGATTACCTTGAGTGTGTTTGTGCTGTTATTGAGGCAAGTGGATGGACTATCAAGAACGGTTTGCGAGTATTGGTTCAGATCTTTCTCTATTTTGGTGCTTTAGTGGATCCTCTCGGATTTTGGAGTGTTATTACTGGTTTGTTACAAGATCGTGTTGTTTCAATTTTGTTGTTTTGATTATTTTTAAATTTTTGTTCTTGTTACAATTGTTAACGTGAGTGATCAATAGTGTTAACGTGAGTGATCAATAGGATCAAGAGCTATCGTGAACAATTAGTAACTTTTCTTTCAGTGTTTTAAAGGCTTCTTGTGGGATAAAAAAAATGGAAACTTTTGGTGGGTTTCAAAAGGAAGATGATGAGCATATGGATTTGCCTCCTGGGTTTAGGTTTCATCCAACAGACGAAGAACTCACAATCCACTATCTACACAAGAAGGTTCTTGACATCGATTTTTTCTGCTAAAGCTATTGGCGAGGTGGATTTGAACAAAGCTGGGCCATGGGAGTTGCCGTGTAGGTTCAAACAAACCAAGTTTCTTTAACATCTCGGTCTCGATTCAGAAATTGTGTTTTTTTCCTTTTCTTTTATCACTATTCTTGAAATCTCTAATGTGTTTGGTGTTTTTTTTTGTTAGCAGATAAAGCAAAAATGGGTGAGAAAGAATGGCACTTTTTCTGTGTGAGGGATAGAAAGTATCCGACCGGTCTGAGGACTAACCGGGCAACTCAAGACGGTTACTGGAAGGCGACGGGAAAGGATAAAGAGATTTTCGGAGGCAAATCGCTTGTTGGTATGAAGAAAACACTTGTTTTCTATGGAGGAAGAGCTCCAAAAGGTCAGAAAACAAATTGGGTGATGCATGGGTATAGGCTAGATGGGAAACTCTCTCCCCACAACTTGCCCAAAACCGCCAAGGTAAAACAAAATCCAAGCTTTCCTCTGTTTTCAGCTCTGTCTTGTACTCTGTTTTCGTTTTGCTTTGCTTTTTTCCCTTTTGACTTTTGTTTGATAGTTTTTGGAGTTTGGTTTCGTTTGGCAAGAACGAATATGTGATATGCAGGGTGTTTCATAAAATTGCTGGAGGCAAGAAGATCCTGATTTCGACTTTAATCCCGATTGGTTCTTACGGAACCGGGTTCAGTTTACCACCTTTAACCGATTCTTCACCATTCAATGACAAAACCAAGATCGGACCGATTTACATGCCCTGCTTCTCCAACCAAACTGAAACCAGAGGAACAATCCTCAATTACTTCAGAAACCATGCCCTTAGCTCGATTCCAATCTGATTTTCTCCAGAGGATTCCACTCTACCAACCTCAATCTCTCTACGTTTCTGAGAATCTACAGAGATCAGAACGGATCGGATCGATGGTGTGCTAAGTTTGTATAGATTATTATCATTATTATATCACTACTTCCGCTGTTCTGGTGTTTTTTGGGTTTATTTGACGACCAGTGCCATTTTATAAACCAAGCTTACGACGACGATACTGGTTTTGTATTTACTACCGGAATAATAAATAATCATGTTAATTGGCTTGCTTGGTTGGACACCTTCTTTGGTTCTATAATATGATGTTATTAATTTTAAATTTTATATAAAATCAAAAAATTAATAATTCAACATTCAAAACTTTTTAAGTTTTTAACATGTGTTTTTATTGTATATATAATTAATAAAATTCAAAACTAATACTTAAATCATATAATTTATTTTTTAAATAACTTTTTTTTTTGTAAAATCGAAGATGAAGACGAGCCAAATAAAAACCAGAAGAATCAGATTAAATTCCTAGGCAATTTACAACAAAAGAAATATGTATTTATACAAAAGAAAAACTCGAAGAAGAGCATGAATAAAAACCGGAAGGAAATTTAAGAAGAAGAAGGAAAATACAAGAAAATAGGACCAAACAAAAAAAGAGAAGATGAGTAAGAAGAAGATGACGAGATGAAGAATAACCGAAAGCGTAAGAAGCTGGAGAAAAAAAAGATGACGAAGAATAATAAGGAAGACGAAAGAATGGAAGAAGAAAAACAAAAAAACGAAAGAAGATGAAGAAGGCGGATAAGAAGAAGAATAAGATGATGAAGAATTTGAAAAAGAAAAATCAGAAAGAAAAAAAAACAAGGCTGAAGAAGACAAAGTGAAAGAAGGCAATAAATTGTAGGGGGAGGGGACGACGAGGGTGAGGGTGAGTGAGAGCGAGGGCAAGGGAGGGCTAGTGCTAGGGAGGGCTAGGGCTAGAGAGGGTTAGGAAGGAGGGAGGGGCAAGAGAGCTAGGGCGAGGGAGCGATAGAGGAAGGAGAGAGGGAGGGGGAGGGGAAAATGAGGGTTTGATGTTTAGGCGCACACTGGATTAAAAAACTTTTGTTTTCATTTAAAAAAATTTAATAGTAGAAAGTTATTTGATGAAATTTTGTGAAACATAACGTTTTAATATTATTATAGTTATTGTGAGTTTCAACGTGTTGCTCATACAAAATTGGCTATTGAGTTCAATGAGACGTAGTATTGTCATGGCGATGAATTGTTTGTGTGTGTTTTGAGTGACTGGTGTGTCGTTAAACAATGAGGTTAGTTTCATTTTTTCATGTCTATTAGGTTTAGTTTCTTAGAGAATACGCAATAAATTGTAGGGGGAGGGGAGGGCGAGGGTGAGGGTGAGGGCAAGGGAGGGATAGGGAGGGCTAGGAAGGGCGGAGAGGGTGGAGAGGGCGAGAGTGCTAGGGAGACTGGAATAGGCATATAATGTAAGAATAATGCAAATTGCTTTGTGATGAGCATGAGGGAGACTGGAAAGCAAGTGTTTTTCTTAAACCAAATATCAATTATTAAGTATTGTATTTTTTTGGTGTTCTTTTTTTAGTTTGGTAATATTTAATTTATAAAGAACATAATGACATAAGTATTAATTTTGTATATAGATATCCTAGATAGATTTAGGTGACAGAAAGATCAATTAGTCTATTACTGCGGAGGTTGAGATAGATATACCCCCGAGATTACGAAACCAGCAGTAATAGGTTGTAACATATTTTGGAAAGGTAGTTAGTGTAGATGGAAGGTTTTGTTTAGTTTTCTTAAACAATTTGCATGTATTTATATATGTTTTTTTGGAATTTGTTTTGGTTTGTAAGTAATATTATGTTTTTTGAGGAATTAATTGTAAATTGCTTAGCCCGCGCAATCTCTCGGAGCCAAGTAAAGAAAAAGGGGAAGAAGAAGATGAAAAAGAACCAAACTACAAAAAAAGAAGACAAACATCAAAAGAATTGAAGACAAAGAAGAAGTTAGAAAAATCGGAAAATAAAGAAGAAGAATAGAAGAATACAAAACCTGTGAAGAAGAAATTGGAAAACATAAAAAAAAGGCGAATAAAAACCAGAAGAAAGAAGAAGAAGACATATAAGATAAAGACAAGGAAGAAGAAGAAGAAGATGATGAGAAAGTTAGAGAAAAATAAGAAAAAAACAGAAGAAAAACTCAAAAGAAGAGAACCGGAAGATGTAAAATACGAAGTCGAAGATGGAGAAAACAAAAACGAGACAAATAAAAATTGGAAGAGTAAAAGTCGGAGAAGATGAATGTGATAAGGAGGAAGAAGACTACATAGAAGAAGAAGAACGATAACACAAAGACGAGACAAATAAAAACTAGAAAATTAAGAAGTCAGAGAAGACGAATATTATGAATTCAAAATCACTAAAAACACGCAATATTTTCAATACATTTAATATATTCAGTTTTATATCAATCTAAGAGATATTGTTTGTATCTCCAATATATTAATATGTTCTTTCACGATTAATAAATTTAAAATAATTGATCCGGTTTTGTTCACTACAAAGAAATGACAAACATCATGAAAGCTTTAAAATACACAGAAATATATGACATTGGTTAATTTGGTGTCTTCCAAAACATTTGGTTTGGTATGAATAGTTAGGTTAATTTTATGAGCATAATTTTGATAGTTTTTTTCACTTTTTTTGTTTTCATTGAAATATTTTGAATTATATACGATTTAAATTTTTTAGTTAATAAATTTATATTTGTGTTTTTAAATATAGCTATGCCCGCGCAAGGCGCGGGCCACACACCTAGTTCGTAGGTATTAACCAATCGAGATCTAGATAATAATTTTTCAAATCCAACGAATTCAGATTTGGATCTAGATATACATTTCATATTTTTGAAAATATGCTTTATCTAATATTTTGTTTGGAGAAAGGTGTGAAGTCGTTAGTAAAGCCCAACAACCAAATAGACCCCGAAAGCCTAAAGCCATTTCTTTGTCGGATCGGGTGGGTCCTGAAGATCTTAAGCCGGATCTTCTTGTCCATGTTTAACATATGTTTAGAAGTGTCAAAACAGAAGACATATTACCGGGATTTTTATATAATTAAAATTTTAAACCAAATAAGATTAAATGTATTAAAACCTAATTTTGTAATTATTTGTCCATTATATAAAAGCACTTGCTAAATAGATTTATGTTAATTGGATACATGTATGTTCTGTTTAGACAATTTAGTTTCAGAAGATATCTTCATGAGTAAATATGAAATTGTATAAAAGACATTTAAATGGAAAACTCATTTTTTATATAATAATTGAAATATGAGTCGAGGCGACCGAAATGGAAAAACAGTAAAATAGCATACAATCGAACAACCAACATAACAAATCAAAACCAACAAGTGACGAGAAACAAGACATGAAAGATAAAGCCAAGTTGCAATAAGATTTGTATACTTTGCAATGTTTTTTAAGAAAGGGGGCGACGCTTGTAACGAACCATCACATTTCCTTTAGGACAAGCCACCATATTGTTCATGGCGACTTCAGGGAAAGGCGACACTAACTCAAGCTCAAAATTTCTCAACAAATGACTCTATATGGCTTTGATCTGCATGTACGCGAAAGGTCCACCAAGACACTCGTGCCTTCCTGCTCCTAAGGAAATGTATGAACATGGACTAGCTGCTCTATCCCCTTCTCTTCCCGGTGAGAATCTATCGGGATTGAAATTGTTAGGATCTTTGAAAACATGAGGCAAACGGTTGGCGAATACAGGTGAGGTTGCAATGATATGACCCTTTGGGATCTCATATGTTCTTCCTTCTCGGGTTGTCACATTAAAATCACTATGTGAGGCTCTCAACAGCATGATCATTGGAGGGTGAAGCCTCAAAGCTTCTTTGATGCACCTAAAGAGAACATCCATTTTAGATAAGATATCGTAATTGATCTTGTCCCCATGTTTTTCAATCAGTTTCTTTTGCTCAGCCTTTGCCTCTAATAAGTAGTGTTTGTCTCGCATGAGATAAGCACCGGTCCACGTGGAAGTGACAGAGCTCGTGTGTTGTCCTGCAAACAAAGCAGCAATGAGCAAGCCAGTAACCTTAGATTCAGTAGTCTCTCTACCGTCTTTGTACTTTGAGCCGATGAGATATTGTAGCATGTCGTTCTCTGATTTGCCAGAACGTTTTCTGGATGCTATGATTTTGGAAAAGATTTGTGCAAGCTTTGCGCGGGCACGGTCACGGCAGCGATGAGGTGGAATGGGAAGGTATGGGGAGAGAACACTAAGGGGAAGCATTCCTTTATTAAGATCATGGAACAATGCAGAGATATCATCAGAAAGTTGGTCACGAACTTCTCGACCCAATATACATCTACCAGCAGTTAAGATGATGAGACGCTAACTTAACACTTAGGTCCATTTCACCACCTCTCCCCATTTTGAGAAGAAATCCTGTAAAGATTCACATATATACATTTGGTGTCAAACCAAACGTTTTAGAAATCAAATAAAGAAGTAGCATTTTTGAAAAGCGAACATTATTGCAATTAGGGCATCTCTTTTAAAAATTACCATATTTTTCTTCTAAAGATACCACAAACTATTTCCTTGATTGGTTGTTGCTTTAGATGCGGTCCACAATAATATTTATGCATACAGCTCAAATTTGTGCCAATCAATGCTTTTCTTGATGACGAGTTGTAGAATGTAGATTTATAAAAAAGAACAAATAAAAGAAATATTTCAAATTTTCAATGTAAAATAAAAGAAGGATCTAAAATTTTATGGAAAGTATCATTTTATAATATTTCTCAAAAAAATTAAGTGCTGTGTTTTAATTACCTCGGCTTCTTTCGTCAACATAACCCTTTAACTTGTTGACCTTTAGAGCGTCGGCGAATAATCGAAACTGCTCCATCCGAATGGGATAATCAGCATCAAACACAACTCTAGGACCAAAAGTAGGCACATTGAATCGGTAAACTTCTTTTTGGCTGAGGTCAGATTCAAATTATAGCGTTGAAAAAATGGGCCGAGACTTCAAGACCGATGAGAAAGGTAATGTTTTTTTTGAAGAAGCTTCACCGTGAAAACACTTCCAAGCTTAGGATATTCCTCTTTAAGCATCAAGACGAACACTCTTCTTCTTGGTCTTTCATGAAGCGAAGAAGAGTTCCGATCAAAGGAGGCCACGCTTGAAGAACCGGAGGAGGGACAGTGGGACACGAACACTCTTCTTCTTGGTTTTGGAGGAGGTAATGAGTTCAACCACAACAATTGTGGTGAACGCTATGATTACAGCCACACTCGTCTTCAACAGCTTGTTATAATCCTCGTCCATTTCTTTTTGGTTAAGTTCCTTCAAAGCTGCTGAACTATGTTTTTGTTAAATAGCCCACACACTTCTTATTCTATCTCATTATCCTCACTTTTTAATGTAAAAACATATTACCAAGCCCATAGTGGGTTCCATTTTTATAGTTTTTGTTTTTTGTTCAGTTTGGTTAATCAAACCATTAAGTTAATACAAAAATGGCTGAGCCTCTTTATATATCCATGTGCATCTTCATTAATAACAGGGCAATGATCTCCTTCCACAGCTGAGCTAGTGTTTGATTCCACTGTCTCTTTTCCTTCATGCCCAGTATCTCCTTCTTCTTCACCAACATTAGATATTTCGTCTTCACCAACATTACATTGACTTCATCGTGTATCTTACAAAGCATAAACCAATTAAACAGAGCTAAAGTTTCCCAAAAATAAGAAGATAATTCAACATTTCCAAAAATTCAATCTAAAGTCGATATTCCCAAAAATCGCAAGTTAAATTCGACATTACCTTTCGTCAACAAGGTTGATTTCGAGTTGAGGTTCGATTTTTGCTTCATGATCGATTTCTTATTCTGCTTCTGGTTTCCTTCTATTTGGAAGTTTCTCTTTTTCCACGTAGTTTTCACTATTGTTAACTCAAATTTCCAGTCTTCGAATTTCAAAATCGATCGATTTATCGGAAATCGTCACCACTAGTTCTCGCTATAAATAAAAATGAAATCTAAACGAGAATTAATCTATATATTTAACAAAATTGTTTAATGATGATTCAGTCGATTTTTTGTGTGTCAACTTTCGATTGAAGCCCGAAGGCAAACGGTACAAAGAAGCCTTAAGAGGCCCATTACATTCATTAGATTTAGAAAATGAGACGTGCAGGAATATGAGCCACATGTAGAGAGTCTCGATCCTTCCACTTGCTTCTTCTGATCCTTAGCTCCGTCGGAATCGTTAGCGCCGATCTTCTGCTCCGGGTAGCCTAACGATCTGAATCCGACCAAACTGTGAAGCTTTGCCGTGAAATATGAGTTCTCCGAACCTTGAGATGTACCGGATCTAAAAAGCTTTTTGCATAAATCACCGGAGTAAGTTGACAGGATCCGAATTGAATCACGGAAAAATAAAACCTCAGCTGATTAGAGACCGTCGAATTCTTTAGAGATCCACCAAAACTAGTAGTACGTGGGATACAATCAGAGAAATCACATAAATAGATACCAAAACATGGGTTAATCTAAACCAACAAACTAGTTAACCCAAACAAAACAAATCTAAAAGGTTTTAACACAGTGAAAACAAACAAATAAGACTTCCCGGATAAGACTTCCATCAGCTAGGGTAATCACCATTGACCTAGAACACACACAAAAAAAAAAAAAAAAATTAGATCAATGTCTAATAGTTTATTTTAGATATATATATATACCTTCATTTCTACAGCTTGTAAGATTAAACCCATATGCCGAGCAAATCTTATAAAACCAAGTTCTCCGTATGTAGTATCCCCATAATTTTGATAACACTCCCAATACTCTATTGGTTCTTCACCAGATGAGTCAACCCCGTGACCAGTTAACAACATATCATCATGACGAAAATGCTCGTAGGAAGTCGCATGGCGTTCAATGTTTGTTGGAGAAAGAACAATCCCCTGAAAAAAAATTAAATTGTTTTCACATTAAAAAAAATATTACTTAGAAACTTCAGCAAAATATACAAATGTTAACCAGATTTCATAAACATAAATAATTTAATAACTTACCATTGACTTGTTCTTGCTGCGGTAAGATGGATAACTGCGTACTACCACGGACACTGGACCAGCTGATAATAACTGCTCAATAAATTCCTCGAACCGCTCCTCTTCGGAATTTCCAACGGGCTTGTAATGAATTAACATGTCGTCAACATACCCCCCATTTTTCATGAAGTCAGCGGCAAAAGCAACATCCCGTATTCGGCGATCGAAATCTTGATGGAGTAGAGGAACTCCTTCCATGATAGTATCCACGGTTAGTTCCGGTCGAGAAAATCCTGATATTTTGACCAATGTATACCATTGTCTAAACAGAGACACCGCCCAACAATTACCTGTCAAAAACGAAAATACTAAATGAATTATATTTGTCCTCTGGGAAAGAAAAAAAAAATTGCACCCTAAAAATATCTAAACCGAAACCAAATACATATCTTATAATATGCTCATATAAAAATATTTACTTAACCTATAAATTTTTTAAAAACACACATAAATGAAAAGAAAAAACAGTGAACCAAATCCATATCTTAAAATTTGCTCATAATAAAGTATTTAAGGACACAAAAAGAAGGCTCATAATCAAAAGAGAAAACTGTGAACATCTTATCTGTTGTACTATAAAATTTTAGTCGCTGATTCTTTAGATTTTTTTTTTATATTAGTTTTGGGTATATTTTTCAAATAAACTATTATAGTTTTTTGTACATTATTAATAAAATCAATTTTCTTTTAAACTAAGAAGAGTTAAGACAATAATAAAGTATAGAAGAGGCATTACAAGCTAATAATTTAAAATTTTAACTACAAGCTGCTCTTAAAATCTGAACACAAATACAAAGGTATATGATATAATGGAAATATTCAAAAACTATAAAAAATATTTTTATGGTATTGTTCATCGCAATTTGAGTGTTTTACTACTTTATAAATTATTGTTCTAGCTCCACCACTATAAAATATATATATATATATATATATATATATATTTATTTATTTATTTTTATATATAATATTATTAAAAGTTAAGTTATTATATACTCTTTTTTTGGGTATATTGTGGGGGAATTGTGTCAGCTCTCTTCTCCTTCCAAGAATCTCTCTTTGATGTCCATCTCAAATCTTTTTTTACCTAGAGAAAAACAAGCAAACACATTTAACACATTCATAAAACAAAAACAAACACGCTTAATCTATAAAATATTATCTACCTGCCATTTGTGAAAAATATCACGGATATGCTTCTTTTTGGGCAAGCTCTTAAGCAAAAGAGCAAGATTTTTGCGAGTGTCAGTAAGATCTTCGAGAGACTTTTTCATTTCAATTTTCTGCCAATGTATTAAAAAGTAAAATTAATATGAGAAGCTATGGAATTTTTCACTAGGCAAAATTTTTTTATCTTAGCCCTGCGTACCTTCTGCTTTTTCAAGGAAGGCTTGCCAGCATTAGTGGCAGTAGGCAGCTCCTTACGTTTTTTGGTTTTCCCATCATCCTGAAATCAGATAACAAAGAAGAGGTGAATTCAAAGTATGAGAAAAGAAACAAAAAAAATAAAATAAAGCAAACTATAGGAAGTTTGCATTGTTGGCACCGCAACAACCCCCATAATCTATCGCTTCCTCATTTTTCTTTGACAAAAGCTAGATTTCTTTAGAATGTTTTAAAAAAATATACATCAGCTAAATAAGGTGTAAAATATATCATTTATCAACAAATTCAACAGCTTATAAACAAACACATAAACAGAGTCCTAGTAAACACCTATACAATAAAATATAAATACCTTCAACTCTGATATATCGGCTTTTGTCAGTAGAATCTCCAGTAGTTTCTTCATAGCTTTAGACAGCCGTTTGATAGATTTCTTCATTTTTTTCATTTCCTGCCATTGTAATAAAAGCAATGATTAAGAGTGAGCCATCTTAAATGGCAATAAGCCAAAGAATAAATCACAACAAAATTGTAAATACTTACGGTTTTAGAGACAATTATTTCATTTTTATTTTCCTGCAAAAATCAACCAAAAATCATGGTCATTGTCAAATAATGAAACAGATGCGATTTAATAGGATATGCAGGATGGTTCCACAACACCTAACCTCGTCACTCTCTGTGTTCTCTTTCCCTACTTGCTGGCTTTCAGCTATCTCAGTGAACTTCTCCATAAACGTTTTGCAATCTGTTGATGCAAGACTATCACCGCTTTTAGCAACTTGATAATGTAAAACAAAAGAGACGATGCACCCAGCACAATAACTCTTAAACCAAAGAGTTAAGACTTCCACAAGTAGTCGAAACAATACATCTCCTTGATATTATAACACGAGGCAACATTCCAGGTACTGCTACTACAAAAGCACTAGTGTTTTTTCATTTCAGTCACGAGCTCTCTATAAGGATCTTCCTAATCAAGATCCACAGCTAAAAACAGTGACTTCAATCATCACAGCCAGAGTCTCTTGAGAGAGGTATTTCAAAACCACCTTCGCTGATTCAGCTACCAAAAATTACTAATTGAACATATAAATATCCAACACTAAAACTGACCACGTTACTCCTACGAGGAAACAAGAAAGCCGGGAATGATCATAGAACAGGATAGTGATGGCCAGTTCATTCAAACATTAATGAGAAACACAGGATTCTACAAGTATACTTACTCTCGATTGATGCAAATCTAACGCAGAAGAGCTCATCCTTCAACTCGCCATCGGAAAAATCAGTAGCGTGCCATAAACACGACTTTTCAATCCCACCGTGTTCCTGAACAGTCATCCTAGACGAAACTGCAGAGAAACACATAAGAATACATAAGCTAAGCTTATCCCGAAACAACTAGATCAGGGAGACGCAGAAAGGGCGCACTTACTGAGGTGATTGGCGCAGATCTCTAGGGTTTCAGATTGTCTCATGACAAGGCGAACCTTGCCAGTCTTCTTGTGTTTCAATAGCTTAACAGTTCCAGCTCCTCTCTCCTTCCATTGTTTCCCATCTTTATCGAATCGATACAACTTCGATTTCCTACATTAAGATCAGATGAGATAGCACAAAATCGGAGACGAACCTAACAAGAGAGAATGGAACAGATATCGGAACAAACAGAATAAGAGAACGAGTACATACAGATCGAGGACGGCGTCTTCATCTTCCTCGCCGGTGGTGACAGCAACTTCCTCAAGCCTGCCGATCTGGGCCACTTGAGCTCCGGGGTCCTCGTCTTCGTGGACTTCGCCCTCCTCTTCGAGGTGCTCGTGCTCTGGCTCAGTGCTCGCCATCTTGCTGTGGAGCTGTTAAAAAAAGTGTGTGTACTCTGCAACTTGCTCACTCGATTTGGGAGGAAGAAGTTTCGAGAACCAGAAAATGAAATCGGAAACGAGGGTTTTTACTTTATTATATCCAAAAGTAAAAGTTAGGACGGTTCAGATTATCTATTGGGCTACCTGGCCTTAGCCTCTTATCATTACAGCCCACTAACGGCCCATCAAATTAACAGCTTTTTATGTCTATAAATTGCAATGGCAGTTATAGCATGCATAGAACATTAATAATTTCAGACACATACAGTAGATAAAAAAAAAAAAACAGTGGGGTTATTCCTCAGCATCCTCGTAGTGATTTGGTTAATCATCTTCCTTATTTACAAAAAAAAAATATAGATTAATCTGCATTTCAAATTCGCATCAAACAAAAATTGATATGGGTTATTAACTACCATATTGTCAACAAAAATCAATGTGAACCATATGAGTTTTCAATACGAAATAATTAATGTTGAATACAACTATACAAGTGTCCACGTTATGCAAGTGTGATCCAGAAGGAAACATGGTCTAAACTAAATCGAAATTAAGAACCAATGAAAAATGCGGATAAGAAACGTTTCGGAGGATGGAGAGATCGATGCAAGTCTTCGGCTGAGTAGCTGATCAGTGTCTCTGATTAGATCGATACAAGTAGGAGCGATCTAAATAAACATACATTCCTTTCTTTCCAAATATCATCAAGTGATGCTTGCAAGAGTGTAGCTTTAGGATGATAGAATGTGTGTGTTTTTTTGGAGAATCAACACAATTTTTACATATGTTGTGTTAGCTGAACAATTCAAGTAGTTTATGAACCTCAATTACCTTCTGGGATACTATAGTTAAGACGGTACAAATCCAGACACCAAACCAGCTCAGCCCCGGTTCAGGTATTAAACTAACCGGTTGAATCAACAACCTGATGCAGTCTAGGAGAGCAAGAGTGACTATCCGAGCCTCTCTGCGTCTGTCTAGTGTTGTAGGAACCGCAGCTACTGCATTTATGCGCGATCAAATGAAACCGAACCTTCGTGTTTGAGCTGCAGTCATTGCAAAGAATCCACACCTGAACAACACATCACATTTAAAAATCCAAATCAGAATGTGTACATAATACACATACACAAACACACGCGCACAAAAAAAATACAATTTTACAGAATTCCATCTCCTTTACCATCTTGTTTTCGTACAATTTTGGCATTGGGTATGCAGCGACCTGCAAATTTATGAAATGTCAAAAAAAAACTTTGAAAGTAAGAGACTATATATACAAGAGATCAAACATTAGATCACGATAAGTCTTACCTCTTCGTCAAGTTTCCTCCACAGATTGGACATGTCACATATGGATTTGGAGCATACAGGGCATGTGTATCTACAACAAATCATCAAGAAAATCCAAGAAAAAAGTTTTAATTAATGTTCGTTTATCAGTGACTTCCTTTCATCGGTTTGCATTAAAAGACTCGAGATTTCTTTTTACCGGTTATGCAGCCCCATATCTTTTGTGCATTCTAGATGCATGGTGTGACCACATCGCAGGACAGTGATATCTCTTGTGGAATCAAACAGATACTGAGAACAGATCAACCCAAATCAGGACACCGTCACGTTGCATTAAAGAAACGAAACTGGTGGATTTTGATTCTTTTACCTCAAAACAGACCGGGCAATTGTGATGCATTGCACCTTCGACACATTGGTGCTTGTCCTCCATAACTTTGGAGTAGCAACATCCTGTTCCAATAAAAACAAATTAACATCTCTAAACAAAGACAGTCGCGAGCATTTGTTGAAACAAAGCACATGAAGGTATTGTTCTTACGGCATCTTTTGCAATGGAAAAAGTTTTCTTCTCCTCCGGTCCTGTTAAACCAAACATCATGAGATTACATATCAACTATCTATAAGTTACCAAAATCACAACATCTTGTTTCTTGAATTGGTAATCACAAATCACAGAGTCAGTGTAAAAGTGAATATATATACCGGCAAATCCCACACTCATCGCAGTGATATTGCTTCTTGGACAGCTGAAACAAGCAATTTGAGTCTCATTGGTACAAAATTCCCGTTATAATAAAAAAGGTTCAATAAACTCGATTAAAAGAAGCAAGCTTACATCATCGTCGAAGAAATTGCATTTTGAGCAAAAGTACTTCCCCATACATACACCACAATTGGAGCAGTTTTGCTGGACCTGAAGATCACAATCAGAGGTCGGTATCAAGAAACATGTTTACGCGACTAAAATTCCTACATCAAAATGTCGATACTCACATCTTGCTCTGTCTCACAAAGCGAGCATACGACCTGAAAAAAACCGAATCAAGACCAAGAAATGTTATCACAGCGAACAAAACAGAATCCAAATGTTCAGAATTTAGCAGATATTATCAATTCTCAGTCTGATGTTCAAAACCTTTGAAACCTCATGTCGAGGAAGATCATGTCTATGAAGCTGTTCAGTTTGAAGAGAATCCTGTTGAAACAAACAAAACACATTAGATATATATGATCTTCACATCACATCTATAACCCAAACATGATCTTTCACATCTATACAATTGTTTATTTTTCAAAGTTAGGGAACAAAACAATGGATGTTGATATCAAAATTTGAGATTAGGTAGAATATGGTAGGAAAAAAAGGTACAACTTGTTATTAAATCGAAGTTAAAAGATAAAAGATCATTCCTTTAAAATTAGTTTTAAACCTTAGCTTCGTTGTGGCAATGTCTGCAGTCGAAAATTTCATCACAACATGGCGCTCTAATCTTGCATCGTCTTCTATAATGTGAGCACCTAAACACACACGTGTATAATATTGGGGGGAGAAACAATAAATATCAAATTCAACAAAAGATGGAAAATTTAGCTTCAATAACCCAACAAAATAATTCGAAACAAAATCGATGGACGTTCTTTACCCGTGATGCCCAGATCCAATCTCCATAAGATTCGCAACCTGAGTGTCAAATTCTTGAATTTGCTCATTTTCCTGGAAACCCATCTCCATATTTACTTCAAGTTTTGATATTTCCTACTTCAAATCAACCCCAATCCGTGACAGACACAGAATTGAGAATTCGTCGAGAGTAACGAAATAATAATAATTAATTAAAAAAAAAGGAGTAATCTGAAGAGTGCCTTTGATGTTTATTAATCAGATTCAAGGGGGGGAGTTGCAGAGAAGAAAAGAGATCAGGTGGGTATTTATTTATATGAGATGGGAGAGATGACTCGGCAACACGCCAGATTTTTTAACTTGGCCTAATCAACAAATTCTAACGCGGATTAGAAAAATAAAATAAAATAAAATTTGCAAACCATACAAATTTGTTTATTATTTTTGGTTACTTGTGTTGAATTCAAATGATTTTGTAAGCTATGCAAATTTCAAATTTGAGGGTAAAATATCTTTTTGTACTATGCACTAAAAATTTGACCTTTTCGGGTAAATTTTCTTTAATTTTTTTTGACAAAACATATAAAATCCGAATTAAAAATATATATTATTAAAAAAATATTGGCATATGTAATCGATCAAAGCTAAAAAAATAAAATAAAAAAAAAAAGGATTTTTAACTTATATGACTAGAAAATGTTTAAACATTAATATCAAATTATTTTTATATCACCAAAACTTTGTTAATTTAATATGTTATACAAATCTTTAATTATATGAATAAACATATATATACTTTTTTGTTTGGGTTAAAAAATATATATTTAATTTAAAAATACGATTCTAGCTAGTCATACAATTGTTTTGGATAATATACTATGTTAAACAAAACGTTAGATAGAAACATTAAGCATACACTTAGTGACTTAGAAGCAATAGAGAATGAGAAATAGCATACTAGGTTAAAGAAAGATTTAAGGATTATGGGGGAGAACATGAATTAACGTTGAATTAGAGGGATAATCACGTCCGCAACGGCATCCACGTCCTCCTAAAATAAAATATGAGAGAAACATAGCATTTTTTGAAATTATTTCGAAGATCTAATCTAACCGGTCGATCATGTAAGATTCCACACCTAAGATTTAACAAATAAGAATAATCTTATGTAAACTAATGAGAAAATACTAAAAACTAAAATTGAAAAAAGATGGAATAGTGTTTATGAAGTACACTATCGACTTCCTTTGCCTTCCAACCAACAACGCCTCCCGTTTGATTGAAGTCTCAGATATTTCGTGGTTGGACTTTTGTTAAAATATCTTATCTTTTTGTATTATGCACCGAAAGCAAGATCATTCAAAATTTTCGAAAATTCGGTCATATTTCCGAAATTGGAAGAAATTAATAAAACTAATATTTTGACAAAAAAAAATTTAACAATATGATAAGAAATAAGAGTCCATAAACAAATAAGCAAACACTCGGTTTTAGATTTAATTCAGTTGGCGCGCCATTGGTTTTGTAGCGCGTTAATGACTTTAATGTCAATGTTATGTTCTGTCTTTTTAAAAGCAGAACATGATAGAATTGGATAGGTTCGGATAGGATCCTCCCTCTTGCTGACTCTTATGGGTCCACTCTTTTATTTTCTCGCAGCTCAACTATAGTTGATACAAAAATCCATTTACAAAAAAATAAAACCAAGGCATAAAATTGATTTAAATATTTTTGTTAAAACCATTACACTTCCGGTTTATCGGTCTCCACAATGGACCCGTATAGCCACATTTGTAAAGTATAATAAGATCATCTTCATCCCTTTAAAACCTCGTTCGATGTTCTTAATAAAATAATAATAGCATTTTAATATAATTTAATTATATAGTTAAATTTTAATTGAAAAAAGTATAACCAAGTGTTAAAGAGGGATTCTTAAAATTTTAATAACCGTTTTTTTAAGTTTTTATTTAAGATTCAATTCTTACTTTCTCTCATAGTTTTTAATTTTTTTTTTAATATTAAGAAATTTTTGTAAGAATTTTCAATGGAGTGCACCATCCTATTACATTTTTCTAGGATTAGAGAGGAGAGAAAACTATCATAAGATGAAGCCAAATCATATATATATATATATATATATATATATCATGTCGATAAGGTTGTATAATGCGGGACATATCATCGAGTTTTGAAGACATTGGATGATTAGCTTAGAATTCCATTTTTACACCCACATCTCTATATCCAAGGTTTCAGATACTAAGAGCATGTACAATGTACAATGGTGAAAACTTAAGAAGTGTTTCTTAGTTAATATTTAATTATAAAAGGAAAGAGAGAAGGAATTGTAAGAGAGAGATAGGAAGAAAGTAGCTAAGATATGGTTCTTAATTAAGAATCAAGTATTTACTGTTCATTCAATTTTAATCTTTTTTTTATTCTAAAAACCCTATTAAAAACCATCATTGCACATGGTTTAAGTACTGCCCAATGAGGTGTTTCCACTAAATTCAAACCGTTATATTTTATATTAATATTTAAAATTTTACAAATGTAACCACCCCATTATTAAGTATCCACAAATGGTAGAGCATAATACTATAATTTTTAATATTATTTAATTCGATAATTTATCACAATTTTTTGTCTCTATTTATGTGAGACTCAATGACTCTCTTATTAATATAATATTATTATTTTGAGTGTAATATAATTTATCTTTTAAAAAAATATTTGAAATTAAAAATTTTCTAATTAGTATCTTTTACAAATATCAAATTATGTATTAGATATATTCAATTTTATTAATTATTATATGCATTTATATCATCTATAATAATAATAATAATAATAATAAAACTGTAAATACTAATAATGCAATGTTATAAATTGTTTAAAAAGAGAATTATATTTTCTTAAAATTAAAAATATAATTACATAGTGTTAACTCATAATAAATAAAATTTAAAATGCTAGAAAACATAGATAACATATAAAATTATGATCAAATATATAACTAATTTAGCTCTAATCTTCACTATGTTGGGCCAAACTTTTTTTAATCCATAATTTGGTTTTTTTTTTTTGGTCAACAATCCATAATTTGGTTAAGTGAAGAAATTAAGTGATGAAAAAAAGAGAGAAAAAAAGAAAAAAATAAATGTTATGGCATGGTATGTGAAAAGATGAAGGGATGAGTTCTATATATAGAGAAAAATAATAATTATATATGATTTTTACAATATTAATTTTTTTAAATTTTGAATTTTTGTTTCCAATTTTTTTTAATATTATTTTAACTAAAACAATATTATTTTAATATTATTTAATTAATTTTAACTTTTATTAATTAAATATAATATTAATATATAATTTAAACTCATGCACAATGGAGTTTGTTAGATAGATAATTTTATTTCATAAGTTATAAAAAAAAGTAAATAAAATAATAACATATAAATGTATTTAATTAACTTTTTAAAGTATAGAGGATTTAAATTATTAGAATAAAAATTTAACCACTAATGAAAAGAAATGTGTTCCATATGAGAGGTTCTCATAGTCTCTCATAGCCCTGCAAATTTCGGGAGGGGTACCCGGTTCCCACCCGTACCCATTTTAAAATTCCCGTCCCGTTCCCGTTCCCGTTCCCGTTCAAAAAAATTCCCGTTCGGGACCATTTATATTTTTCAAACGGGTACGGGAAGGGTATGGGAAGGGATCGGGAATATCCGAACTTTCCGAACTTCCCGAACTTCCCGAATTTTTCCAAATTTCCCCAAATATTTTCGAAATTTCCCAAATTTTCACGAAATTTCTCGAATTTTCCCGAAATTTCCCGCATTTTCCCGAATTTTCCCGAATTTTTCCCGAATTATCCAAAATAATTACCCGTTTGGGAAAAAATTTTACGTAAGGGAATTTCCCGAACCCGTCCCATTCCCGTCCCGTTCCCGTCTTATTTTTATGGATTCCCTTTCGGGAATTGTTATTCAATTCCCGAATTTCCCGTTCCCGTCCAGTACCCGTAAATTCCCCTCCCATTTCCCGAAATTTTCAGGGCTAGTCTCTCATATGACCAAATTCACTTAAAAATTAATTATTTATTATTTTTGATTTATTTTAATTGTGATAGATTTGGTGAGAGATTAGCCATGTGTTGGATGGTCTTAGGTTGTGACATGTCAAAACCTTATTATCTCGGGAGGGTTTTTTTTGGTTTTTTCTCTCGGAGATTGGGCTTGATTTCTTCAGAGTTAGTTGAGACCCCAAACATAACGCGATCTCTTAACTAAGGTTCTTAGTATATTTTAGATTTAATTTAAATGAAAATTAAGAAAAACACCAAGAACCGATCCTTAATTAAGAAATTTAAGAATCGGTTCTTAAGTGACACGTGTCTAGCTTCCACGCTCTTCAATTCCCGTCCCCACCGTCTTCCTCCTCGAGGTCTCCCGCTCCCCGATTCCCACCGTCGATTTTCCCGATTTCACCCCTTTCCTCAAAACGCACAACCTCGATCGAAGATCGAGGATCCGGAGAGCTACAATTCCAAGCAGAAATCGGCCAAGAGAAAGGATACCGAAAGCTCTGAGAAATTCGATGCTCTCAAATCGAAGAAGCCAAAGCTGGCGTCGTCTAATCCCGACAAGAAACACCATACCTCCCATAATCAAAAGCCTTGAGAACAACCTTGGAAACCTAAATTTGGTAAACCTAAAGCTGTTGGAGACAACGACATGGGTGTTAATCTGTCCAAGAAGGAGCGTCGGATAGAGGCTAAGGTGTTTTTTTTTTACTCTTAAGCTAAACATTTGGATTTGAAATTAAATTTGGATTTCGTTTCGGATTCTTGATCTGTGTTGGGTTGGGTTGCAGGAGCAAGTAGAAGCCAGGAAGAAGAGGAGGAAGCCGCATTACACTCTTAAGCAAGTATGTAGCTTCTTTGTTCCCTCTTAATTGTAACATTGGATTGATTAAATTGTATGCAGAATCAATTGTGTGCATAGAATTGATTACTCTTCATACTTCATATCAGGAGCTTGGATCATCTCTATGGGATAAGATGAGGCGCCGTAACATTGGCAAAGAAGATCGATCAAAGTTAGTATCCAATAAAGAATGCTTCTTGAACTCTTTTGATTTAAAACGCTCTATCTTATATTTGTTTGATCATACTTGGTTAAAAACTTGCTTATTAGACTGTTATCGGAGGCTCTACAAAAGATGAAGGGTAAGATCCCAGAGATTGCAGTTTCAGATTGAAAGTAGCATCTCTTATGAAGGTAACCAATTGAATATATGGTACTAAAAACCATTACAACAAAAGATGGAAAGGTATCAGCTGTTGAAGTTGAATGGGTTTAGCCTCTTGTTTCTCTGTTTGTTTTTCTATTATGTCTGAGTGACATTATCTTTATGTTGATTTAGCAGAATTTTGAGAAAATTATTTCTCGTGTCCAAAGCAAAAACAAGGACTAGGTTGGTTGATAGAAACTTGGGGTTTTGTTTCTCTTCACTTGCACTTGCTGGTGTTTGCTTTTAATTTCTCATGGCTGTGGAAACCTTGCTGTCATCTGCAGGTTAGGCATTACTATTATCGCCTGGTGAGGCGTATGAACAAACTCTTGGGCCCGGAACTGAGTCTTGATGCCAAAAATCCAAAGGACACAAATGCTGCAATGCTACGATGGTACTTTACAGTTTACAGATACATTTCTTTTCTGTTATGCTTTGTGCTGCCATTGTAGATTGTGGAAGTACATTAGCGTAAGCAATTGATGAACATTAGTCTCTGTGAAGTTTGTCTAGATAACAAGTTATATCAAGCTACGAGTATTAAGTAGGAAATATCACATTCATTTAAGGATTATATCAAGCTTCTGTTTTATGTAAACATTCTTTTTTTTCTTCTCCTGGATGACATGATTTCACATATCATGATTTTAATTTTTTTTTTCTTTTTTAAGAACCCCTAATGGGTTCTACCGTTGGAGTAAACGAAACAAATTTTTCTTAACAAGAGTTCTTAATTTTTTTTTATAATTAAATATTTACTAAGAACCCCTAATTGGGTTCTACCATTGAACATGCTCTATGCTCTGAGGGCATCCTTGAGAGTTTCTTAAGGTAAAAAGAAAAGAAAATAAAATAAACAAATGACGTGGCAAACACAATATCTCAGAATCGGCTCTTCCCCGAGAGTCGATAGAATCGGCTCTTTACGCACTGTTTAGAGGATATTGAGACCCTTCTCTCTCTTCTCCCATATCTATCTCCTCTTCTTCCTTCTCTGTCTCGTTTCTTGTCTTCTGCTCTGAACATGGCTGCTTCTGATTCCACTTCCTCTCTTCCCGTCACTCTTGACTCCATCAATCCCAAGGTGGGCTCGAATTGATTTATCGGGTTGCTGTTTCATTTGTGGGTTTTGTATTTTTCTCAAAATGAATTGGAATTCTCTCGCTCTGACTCAATTTTTTTATGTTCCTGCTATTCTAATAAGCTCTTTGGATTTTTCCAAGTTTTCTCCTTTTTTGTTTTCTTTCTCTAAATATTCCCCTTAAAAGATCCATTTTTTCATTGTGTCTGTCGCTCTTCTGCTCAATTGATAAGTTGGGTTTTCTCCATTTATGGAATACAATTGATTGAGTTAAGTCTCAGGTTTCGTATCAATTCAATCTCTCTTCTCTCTCTCTCTGGGGTTTTGGTTTTTCATTTTCATTTCATCTCTTCCCAAATTCTCTTCCAGTTTTTTTTTCGGCGAGTTCGTAACTTGTTTCTGATCTTTTGGAGATTCACCTTTTTGATCCGATCATGGCTGTCGCTGAAAATGGTGGTGTGAAAGTGGACTCTTCTGGTCAGAATTTAGACAACAACAACAACAACACTGATTCTTCAGCAGCCGAGACGAAGCCGCCATGTCCTGATGATGATCAGAGCCCTAAATCTGACTCTTCTCTTGACTCATCGAATCCTCCAACCGACGATTGGACTAATGAGACTGCCAAAAAGGGTCAGACAACCCCAAATGGGTTTAACATAAATGGTTTCAGATTGAAATCAGAGAATGGTGAGAGAGGAGAAAACAATGGAGAGAGTCTCGAGAGAGATCAAAAATTTGGCTGATGCGTTTTCTAAGCTCAATCCGATGGCTCAGGAATTAGTTACTCCTGCAGATGGGAGTGATCATTTTGGTAGAAGGGTATATATTATTTCATCATCCTTAAACATTCTCGCTGAATTTTGATCTCTGTGTTTTGTTTTCTGGATAGAAAGCATGTGTTTTGCTATGTTTTGATGGGCAATCTTTGGTTGTTCGTTTGTTGTCTATTTTATTCTCTCTTAGATTTTGATGATACAGTGAGATGTAGAGAATCGGTAAAACAATTTTTTGAGCTTTTGTGTGTGTTTTGTTTACCATGATCTGAGGGTAATGCTTAACTTAGATATATGCAACACTAGCTTTTCCTGTGTAGCTTATATTATCAGCTGGCTCTAATCAAAAGTGTTTCTAGTTTCTAATTTTGTTGTCATCATTTCTAACCTCAATGCTACTGATTTTACAGGTGTTATTACTTGATGTTGGCTCTAATCAAAAGTGTTTTGTTATCAGCTGGCTCTAATCAAAAGTGTTTCTAGTTTCTAATTTTGAGGTCACTGATGACTTAGATGTTGTTGCAAGGATGGATTTGCTGGAATTCTTCAAAGAAGAATGTGATAAGGTATTATTCTATTAACCTTTAACCCCTTTAAATCTCTTATGTTCCAAGAGCTATATGCGCTTGTGTTCTTGACTCGGTACTTGGATCCACATTTTCCCTTGCGGTAGTGGAGCTTGCTCCCATATGTTGTGTAATCTTCTTTTTGGTTCAGTCGTTATAAAATACATGTAGTTATGTCTGATCTTCATATGTGCTTGGTAACTATGATGGATAATGTTAGTTCTTTCATCAAACATCGTTTGGATTTTGTAATTATCTTAGCTGGTGGTAGTATATATTATCGTTTATTTAAATGAATTGATCATTTATTATGACTCCAAAAACCGAACCTATATGTTTTGTTACACTGCCAACCCATAAGGTAATTATCTTAGCTGGTGGTAGTATATATTATCAGTTTAGAATGAACAAGTCATTGTTCTTGGTTTCAGCTGGTGGTACTCGGTGGAGGTGGTTGTACTCCGGCCAAGGATGCACTTGGGAACGATTTAGTTGCAGCTGAAAGGCTTAAGACTCATGGTCCTGGGAACGATGTAGTTGGAGGTAAAATGAATCTAGATGCTAATTCAAATCTCAAGTCTTTTAACATGTTTTCTCTTTCACTTTAATGAAATCGCTGAAACTTAGCTCACAAGCATTGCAACAATGGATTATTTTTAAATTTTTAGAACCCTCATAGAGTCTCTCCATTGTAATCTCAAAATTTAAAAAAAACTCATAAAATTCTTAAGTTAAATAAGTAATATATTTAATATTAAAATATACTTAAGAACCTAAATATGAAGTTCTCCATTAATGATGCTCTCAGGACCAATTTAGAATCGGTCCATACAGAACCAGCTCTTGACAAAACCGGTTCGGTTAAATTCATTATGTGCTTAGCCGCATACTGCGTATTAATTTTTAGGACCATAATATTTCTCAAATCGCATCTCCCTGCACCGTTGGATCTACTAACGATATTTTGGTCGATACCAATTTTACATTCGATTTTTTTGGTTCAGTATTTTTCACGTACCACTGGTATGCTTGGTTTTTATAGTATATCTGTGTATACATGCATATACGTATGTGTAATATTAGTTGACTAGCATATATGTACAGCTCAAACGTAACAAAACTGGTCAAAAGGGAGGCGCTAACTATTGAGAGACGATAACATTTCAAACAGACTTGCGTTGTTGAATATTGTTTTTGTTAAGATGAAACAAAAGACAAATAGAGAAACAAAATCTTCAGCGAAGAAAGACAACAAAATCGATCTGAACAAATTTAACAGAAATCTATCTCTGTCAATACAACATGCCCGATTCTCCAGCACTGGCGCCTGGACCTTGGCCGCCGCCTAGCAACGCCGAAGTTTGTTACGGAGCCGCATTTTTCAACATCTCTTCTTACGGAATCTTGGAAAACTATGAAACGCCGAGTGTCATCTTCGGCTACACATTGCCTCTTCTTGAGATGCAAATCATTCTCATCTTCGTTTTCATCTTATTATCTCATATGTTCCTTAGGCTTATTGGCATGCCACAGTTCGTATCTTACATGCTCGTAAGTTAATAAAACCTACCAAATCTCGATTTCGTTTACAACAAGTAACAAGCTCATGATTTCTTGTATCGTAAGTAACGAGTCTTTGGTTTTTAAAATCAGGCCGGTTTGCTTCTGGGACCTCACCTGATTGATTTGCTGGAGTTTTCTTCGGACCGGTTATCGTTAGACGTTGCATTGGACGGAAACGTAGCGTTGGAAGGTGTGGCAAAGTTCGGGCTAATAATGTTCACGTTCTTGATGGGCGTCAAAACCAACAAAAGAGCGGCGTTTCAAACTGGTAAACGGCCGATTGCGATCGCGGTTTCATCCTTTGTGGTGACTATGATCGCCGGATTAGCCTTCAGAAACTTCCGTATAGACAAGGCCGACCCTCTCTATATGCCTCTGAGGCTGGCACCAACAGAACGCACCGTGATTGTAGCGGTTCAAGCGTTAACGCTGTTACCGGTCGTAACGCACCTCGTACATGAGCTCAAGATTCCAAACTCGGAGCTCGGCCGCCTCGCCATATCTATCGCCGCCTTCAACGATCTCCTCGGATTCATAAATCTGGTTTGCGTCTCCTACGTAGGATCATACAGGTATGCAAGATATCTATTTACACGTTTAATTGGTGCATTCGCATATATATACATTTTCGGATATCAAGATTATTATTTAGGGATAAGATAATTTTTTGGTTCAATAACATGCAATAAGCAATATGCGAGATTATCCTCTGTGCGTACAGCTTATTTTCAAGTTAATGTGAACTTTAAAACCAATAAAAAAAAAAATCAATAATAATATGTGGATTTGAATGTGGGTGGTTCATAACTCAGAAGAACTTATATATATACGTATATAAATGGGAATTCATAATTTTTTTGAAAAACTTATTGAAGCATAAAATAAGTTCTAGAAATCGGAGAGTTAGGCTGCCCAATCTAAATGCTCTACTTTTGATAAAACTGGTTAAATATTTAGTCAAAAAAAAATTTACATCTAGACAAATCAACCGGTTTAGACGATTGAATGATATATATTTATAGAAAAATAAAAATATATTTGTTTATGCTATATATATCAGCTAGACGACAGACGGCACTCGGGTGCCAAGACTAGTATCTAACGATTTTATGAACATTTATTTAAAATACGTTTGAAACGGTCATGCAGGTATGTATCGCCCGGAATAGCCAACCGCGACGCAGTGGCAATAATAATCTTAGTTCTTGTGATCATATTCATCATAAGGCCTACGGCTCAACGGATAGTCGACTCTACCCCGGAAGGCAAGCCCGTAAGGAAACTATACTTATACGGAACGATCATGACAGCGATCGCCGCGAGCATTTACACAACGTTCTTCAACCAAATCTACGTTCTAGGAGCTTTATTGGTTGGGATGGCGATCCCAGACGGTCCGCCTCTGGGATCAGCGTTAGAAGCCAAGTTCGAAAGCTTGGTTACAAACATATTTTTCCCAATTGCAATCGCGGTCATGGCCATGAAAGGTGACCTTATGAGGGTATTGCACGCGTTCGATGACATTTCCGTTAACATATTCCTGGTGGGTTTTACATTGGTCGTGAAATGGACTGCCTCTTTCGTGCCTTGCTTGATCTTCAAGTTGCCTACTAGAGAATCCATTATCCTCGCCACTATCATGAACTATAAGGGATTTGTTGACTTATGCTTCTTCGAAGAAGCCGTAAGGAAATTGGTAAGATATCTCTATTACATAACCCTAACTCACTTTACATGTGTATCTTAGTTAGCATCAATGGTTTCGAGTTAATGGGTGAATGTTTTATTACACAGAATTTGTCGCAAGCAACGAACTCGTTCATGATGATTTACGTGCTATTGAACGCGGGGGTTTTGCCTACTATTGTGAAAGCACTATATGATCCAAAGAGGAAGTAAATCGGATACCTCAAGAGAGACATTATGCATCTGAAACCAAACTCAGATCTCAAGATTCTAACTTGTTTGCACAAACCGGACAACATCTCAGGCGTGATCTCGCTGCTTCAGTTGCTTTCTTCGCCGCTAAACAACGAGAGCAAAGACAGAGGAGTCATCGCGGTCACGGCGTTACACCTAGTGAAACTCGCGGGGCGTGCGTTTCCAATCTTGGTACCGCACGACAAGCGGTCTAAACCGCGGTTACTTCAAAACTCTTACATCCAAACAATGATGCTCGCCTTCACCGAGTTTCAACAAGAGAATTTGGGAACTACGACTGTTAGTTCCTTCACAGCTTATTCTCTTGAGGATCTAATGGATCAAGACATATGCAATCTCGCATTAGACCACCTCTCATCGATGATCATCATCCCTTTGGGACGAAAATGGTCACCCGATGGATTATATGAATCGGACGATATTATGATCAGACGTGTGAACGCTTGTCTCCTCGAACGCGCTCCCTGTTCTATCGGCGTACTCAATGACCGAGGCTACAGAAACTTGAAGAACAGGAAAAGGAGTAAAGGTGACGTAAACGTCGGCGTGATATTTATTGGCGGTAAAGATGAACGCGAGGCCCTCTCGCTTGCAAAATGGATGAGACAGAACCCGAGAGTGCGTCTCACGGTGATCCGATTTTTGTCTGGTCAAGAAGCAGACAAGTCCAAGAATTGGGATTACCTTGTTGATGATGAGGTCTTGAATGATTTGAAAGAAACATATTCCACCGCCGACAATTTCGACTATACGGAGAAGATAGTCAACGGTGGTCCCGCGGTGGCCACCAACGTCAGATTGGCGGCGGAAGACTTTGATTTGATTATCGTAGGGAGAGATCACGACGATGATATACTGGATTTCTCGGGATTGGTGGAGTGGATGGAGCTTCCGGAGTTAGGAGTCATCGGAGATTTGCTTGCGTCTAAAGATCTAACAACTAGGGTTTCTGTTGTAGTAGTTCAACAACAGCAACAACATGAATGAGTGTAACATGTTGTCAGTGATATCTCAGCAAAAAGGGAGAAAAAAAAATTGTATTCAATTTAGATCATAAATGTTAGAATACATTTTAGATCATAAACTTTTGCTCCTGTATCTTAACGAGAAACTGCGTTTCCAAAAAGTAAAATTAGAAGGAGTAAGTGGAATTTACAAAAGAATACTCTTCTTACAATTAAATTTCTAAGACTACAATGAATAAAAGAAATGGTAAAAATTACAAATGAATTGTGTAGGTAAAGAAGAAAAAATATTTGACCTAAATCATAAGTTGTTGTTGTTGTATAACTAAAACTGAAACCTGGCAATTAATATCTTGTGAAGTCAAAAGATCTCCGATAACACCAAGCTCCTTAAACTCACTCCACTCCTCGAGCCCGTCCGTGAACACACTCTTCCTTCCTTTACCTCTTCCCACAATGAACATATCGAAATCGCTGGCCATCGATTTCAGCAAACCCGGTGTCTCAGACGCGTCTTAGACCGCTTTCTCCGTGTAAAAAATATCAGCCAATGCGTTGCTCTTCACGTCTCTAAGCAGCTCGTCGTCAAGCATTTTATCCCACTCCGAGTTTTGTTTTGCTGTCTCGTCGGAAGTGACCATTCGGACCACGGTAATGTTGATCCGTGGGTCACGGGCCATTCGCGTTGCAAGCGTCACCGCTTCTCTATCGTCTTTACCGCCAAGGAAGATCATACAGACTTGGTAGGAAGACAAGTTTAGAACCGTGTCGTTGATGTTTCTCCTCCCGTGGCTGCTCCTGTAGACGAAGATTCCGACAGAACAGGGCGCCACTTCGAGAACGCTCTTGTTCAGGTTCCAGATCATGCTGCTGTCTGAGACGATAGAGGATCCATCCGCTGACCAAGTCTGGTGAAAGGGAAGGAGTATGAGAGAAGTAGTGTTGTTTAGAGCAAGCATACAGATGTCTCCGTGCATCGTATCGGGCATAGACACGGCCGTGTAGGTGCTCACGAAGACCGACCCGTAGAAATCTTTGCGGAATTTCTCAAAAGAGTTAACTACATTGTTTGAGAAAGACGTCTCCTCTGTTTTAAGAGTCTGAAGTTTGTGGGAGATGAAGATAGGATTGGCTTGTCCCACGAGCTCCATCAAGTGGAGGACATAGGATGCTACAGGGGAATCCCGGGACGGGCAAGTAGCTTCGAGAAGATTGATCATCGGGTTTATATCATCGGTTCTGTAAATGCAAGACAGGATCCTTAGCTCAGAGTTGAGTTTCAGGTGCTGCATGTTCCGCTTCTCGTACCCTGCGTACATCCTCGAAGGGTCGTATAGGTACCTCAAGACCGGAGGTATGACCGCGGAATTCAACATTATGTAAAGACACGCGACAGTGAAGGTCTCGGGACGCACAGACTGCAAAAAAAAGTTCGAACCATACATAGACATGAGATCATAGTTTTTTTTTTTTGTACTGAATGATTCTGACTTATGGAGGCATATGTTGTGTATACATACCCCTCTTTGGAAGGCCAAGGCGTAGGCGCCGAGCTCGAAGATGCCTTTAAAAGACATGATAAGAGAGATAGCGAAGCAGTCTTCCATTGGCATACCGTAGAACAAAGCAGGGAGCGTGGTCAAGATGAATTTCACCACGAACGCTGTTACAATGATGAGTATAATGGCGTTGAGATCTTTCCAATCAAGTAAAGCCGAGATGTCGAGCTCCGTGGAAGACGAAGCGACGAAGAACGGAAGAAAAGTGCCGAATATCGCCGACTCGAACTTCTGAACGATCGCGGAGCCTAGAGGCGGGCCGTGCGGAACAGCGAGGCCTAAGATGAAAGGCCCCATGAATATAGACTGCTTGCACCAGTTCGCAAGGATGGCTGAGCCAGAGACCATAACGATGATTGTAGTCAAGTAGATCGGCTTGACGGGGCGACCAGAAGGCGTTTGTCTAACAATGTAGAACATCAACGGCCTGAAAACATAGATGGCGACACAGACAAAGAGAACCACCATCCCTGCTCGCTTCAGAGGACGGTCCCCTGCAATAACGTCTCCTATAAACACGCTCCCGAGCCGCGTCTGCTCGTCCTTGAGCTCCTTCATGAAGATGAGAACAGAAGCCAGAACCGAGGTGCTGAAATCGCTGATGACAGCAGCGGAGATAGCTAGACGGCCGAGCTCAGAGTTCTGTAGCCTGAGCTCAAAGAGAAGGTTACCAACAACAGGGAAAGACGAAAGGCACTGGATCGAGTAGATCACAACGGCTTCCAGTGAATTGAGCCTGTGATCCGATTTCTTGGCACCTACGTCCCTCACGTTTCCGAAGAAGATGACGGAGCAAACCAGAGTCGAGAGCAACACAGAGGAGAGCCCGATGGTGATGGCTTTCCTCCCCGTGGTTCGGATCAAACCCATGTCCATTTTAACTCCCATCAAGAACCAGAACATCATGTAGGAGCAAGCAGCAGTGAGACTAAACACAATCTCTTTGTAATCCTCCGTAGAGAAGAACTTCCTCGCCGTTGAATTCTCTTTTAGAAAAGACTTGCTCAAGAGAACACCAGTCTGCAAGAAAAACAAGAACGCAACCTCAATTTTTCCGAAATCCAGATTAGAGAAGGAAGGATTTGGTTTGGAGGTTCGAAAAACTCACAAGCATATGGGAAGTGAAGCGGATCATGCCGAGGCGCTGGAGGAAGAAATGCAGGAATTGCCAGAGGAAAGAGATGATGAGGAATATCAACTGCAGATGCGGAAACGTGAAACTCCAGAAATCAGTGTTGATATTTGGATCTGCGAATTTCTGAGCCGGCCAAACGCCGTTGGAGCTGGGATTGAGAGGCACGACGTCGCAGACCGTGTTTGAATCTCTCCACGTGTCTCTCATGTAAAGCATCTTGTTATCTCCAAACTCCATTGACGAAAACCCTCTGATGAAGATGAACAAAACACACACACACACACAAAGAAGATTGCGGGAGAAATATGATCGGAGAAAGGATTATAAAGATTTGTTTTTTTTTTATATAAAATTTGTTTGCTTTTACAGTTCGGGTACCAGAATCGAAGTGGAAACGAAATTTTTTTCATCTGGGTTTTTAAAAAAACACTAAGAATAGTAAATCGTGAATGGGCAAGGAATAACCAGAAACAGGATTAATAAGATTCTGCATACTGTTACAGGTTACACAACTTAATTCTGCTAATTTACGGGTCGCCTACTATAACAGAAAATGCCAAATGTGAAGAAAGAAATTAACACCGACGGTTAAAAATGCCAACCTAACCTCCGGCGATTGCCACGCTCCGCCGCTGTTTTCCCCGGCGTCTCCGGTGGGATTTCAGATTACGGCGAGGAGTAATCATCTCTGTTCTCTGCTTCTTTCTCTCGCTCGTCCCGATGATTTGATTGGAAGGATTTGAAATCGGCGTTTCTTCAGATTCTTCTCCGTTTCCCGGTTTGCCAGCGAATTCGCCGGAAACTAATTCCCGGAAAAATTGGTTTATACTTATTTGTATTAAAATATATCGGTGTGTTGGGCAAATCGGCCCAATCCTACTTAGTCCGGTCCGGTTTAAATTATGAAATTTAGCTCTGATTTTGATTTGGTCCGGAACAATTTTTGCCTTGTACGTACTAGATCGACTCTGGTTTTATTAGACCCAATAATATAAATTTAACTCTCGGAGTGCATGATTTTTTGCGCTTCACTGCAGTTTTTTTTTTTTTTTTTTTATAACCCAGGTATCCGGATCCTTTGGATCCGACTAAGCACAGACCACCAACCGGACACTAATTTACAAGATCCTGCGGGTCCTGTGTAGTGCGGAACGCCAGCCTAACGGCGGGTCCCGCGGGAATTCTGGAGGCCCGGAGAGACCATTTGAATGTCCCGGTGGCCAAGTGGATTAAATGTTGCAATTCCACTTCTGTGGGGAATCGATCCCTGGTCTAAACCAGCAGAGCCGACTCTCACCCCAGAAGGCTTCACTGCAGTTTTTATAGTATACACACAAATCAATTTAAAAAAGAAAAAAATTGGGGCTCCACATCAACTTTTCATTCAACCTACAACTCATGTTTATCGACCTCAACATATTGAGATATCAAATTCGGCATAAAAAAAGAAGTAAAGCTTTAAAACATACATTGTAAAAGAAATTAAGAGTTTCCTTTACTCTCAATCCTAAGTAAAACCATACAGTTATAAGTTTCTTTGGCACGTTAAATACACTGTAGATGTAATTGTAGCAGTAACTTTTCAACACGAATACGTTAATTAACGTGATAGTAATCTCGAAAAACAATCCACCAAACCTAAACCGAAAACAGCACTAATCATCCATCCATCCATTTTTTTTATAGAAATCCCGATTATTCATAGAGTAACTTCTTTCGAAATAAAAAAAATGAATAGGCGTGCGCAAGATTTATTTTACAAAATTGAAACTGATCATGCCGATGGCCACATTATTATTTCCCCCTGTAAATTCCAATCATACAAGCACACGTTTACATGTGTGCATGTAAGCAGATAAGAGGATTGAACGAAGAAGCAGTATTTTAAAAGGATTGAACATAGATGTGACATAAGATATTATGTGAGCTTGACAGTTATATGAATATATGTTCGAATAATACACGAAGAAAAGGCCATGAAAAAACACTAACACTTGACTTAGGTTAACCATTATTTAACTAGATTGGGATTGACATTCTTCGTTTATTTTAAGATACAGCTGACAAACTCATGATAAGGTTTTATGTGAGGGAGGTATTAGGTGGGGATGGCCGTTTTTGCTCTCTAGTTGACTTCCGAGTTAATCCTAATCACATCACACTTTTTTTTTATTAATCCTTTTTTAACCTAATGTTGATAATCCATATATTTATATATATGACGACGGAGGCATTTTGAAGGGGGAAAACATCATTCATGACTTTCATTCATGCATTGTATGATGTCATAATACTACCCGTGAAACTCACAAATTCTTAACGTTCGTTTGGTATTGACTAAGAGATTAATATTTTTGAAATTGTCTAGATCGATCTAAACATTTTTGAAAAAAATCTGCTAAAATAGATTAACATTGTTTTTGAGTCAATATAATAAAGTTCAAACAACCTTTTTAAGCTGATTGATTAGTTTCTTTTTCTTTTTCCAACCTTTAACCCGATTTAGTATAACTTTGGCCGATTTTTGGAAGTCTGGTAAAACGATACAAAAATAATATTAGCCTATATGTGACACGTATATGTTTGTGTGTGTGTGTGTGTTTTTTTTTTTTTTTGCTGTTGTTGTTGTGAAATGTATATGTCACGACTCGCAAGTATTTTATAGGGTAGAGGGTAGGGTGTCTTCTTCAATCCATCCCTCTAGACCGTCTGGCAGTGGCATATATATGAAACAAAGATACCACAAAGAATGTAAAAAGAGTCAACAAAATCAAAAGAAAATATAAGAACAAAACTCAAGTTAGATTCTTGATATACATAAATGAATCAAGAAAACCATATTATGAATAAAGGAGTAGGATTAATGTCTAGCTTCTCCGAGACAACCACTACTACTTCCTCAGAACCAATCTATACGAATCCCGTGACGGCCGGGACGAAATCACCGGAGAACGAAGACGTTTCACTCTCTCTTCTATACAATCTCTCTACCATACAAGACAAGGTCCATCAGATCCAATCTCTGGTCAGCTTCTTCATGATCTCTAATAATAACAATAACCAATCTTCGGGGTCAACGTCGTCATTGGCCGTGGCTAACATCGGAAGTTTGGTCCAAGAGATCATCACGGCTGCTTCTTCAATGTTGTTCACTTGCCAACAACTCCACGTCTCATCTAACAACAACAATGATATTGATAACGATCAAACCGCAGATGCAATGGTTATGGAGTTATCCCCACAAGAAATCGATCCAGATCATGTTTTCATGCGAGAGTCCTCAACCAAACTTCTTGGTGTCCAAGAAAGAGGGCAGATCTCGTTTCTCGACCAGACTACGCAAAATCATGACTGGTACGGCACTCAAACCATAAACCCTAAAAAAAACCATCATCGAGATAAATCAAAATCCGGGAACTATGAGATATTGGAGCTAGACGTAGCGGATCTACTAGCAAAATACACGCATTACTGCCAGATTTGCGGGAAAGGGTTTAAGAGAGACGCGAATATAAGGATGCACATGAGAGCGCACGGAGACGAGTACAAGACACGTGAGGCCTTGATCAGCCCAGCGAGCCATGACAAGAAAGTCGAATACACTTTGAAGAAACATTACTACTCGTGCCCTCAACAAGGGTGTAGATGGAACCAGATGCACGAGAAGTTTCAACCGCTGAAATCCGTGATTTGCGCCAAGAATCATTACAAGAGGAGTCATTGACCTAAAATGTAAATGTGCAGGAGATGTAATGTGAAGCACTTCTCGGTTCTTTCGGATCTTAGGACGCACGAGAAGCATTGTGGAGATATCAAGTGGGTTTGCTCTTGTGGGACTAGATTCTCTAGGAAAGACAAACTTATGAGCCACGTTTCTTTGTTCTTAGGCCACTCACCGGCCCATGGGCCGCCACCGCAGCAGCCGCCGATGATCACCCCTTGAAGCAAGATCACGGCCAAATTCGAGTTCTTTAAGAGACTTCTAAGGCGTATATCACAATGACTTGTGCATTAACGTTAATGTTACATATAATTTTGGTTATGATTGGTAAAATGGTTTTGGTAAAATTCTTTTTCATCATCCATGATTCCGCTAAGTTATCGGTGAGAGCTTGTGTTTATCCATTTTCTGAAAAATGATTACAACGTTGAGAAACCAACCAATTACAAGGTTGAGACAATCATTCAAGTGGTATTGAGAGATTGTATAAAAATGGTGGTATCTATTAAAATTGATGGTAAATATTTTTTTGGCTATTTACCATGGTGGTACAAATGCATTATGGCGATAAAATGTTTTGCCTATTAAAACAGGTTTATAGGAAAAATATTTGACGGTCCAACGATTTTGGTTTCAGATAATTTCTGTTTGTTTCTCTAAAAAATCTGAATCATCATTTGATCAGTTATGTTTTAGAAGCCAAAACTTGAATCGCCTATAAGCCATGTAATCGTAGCCGTACATAGTTGGATAGACGAAAGATTGCCATGTCACCTATCCACGCGAAATGCTACTATAACCACTTAAAATTGGCGCTCATTGGTTATGGCGGTTAACGAAAAGCGCAAGGCGAAATGTTTTGAATTTCGATATTTGGGAAATGTTTTTTTAACTCGCTCGCGCTTTAAAGTATAAAAAGATCTGGTCCATCCATTGGAAAAGGCATTCACATCGGACAGCAGTAATATCGCCACGTCAGTGATCCGCGTTTCAATAGCTCAGCCAATGAGATCCCTTCCCGTTATCCTATATAACTAAGAGGAACAGACGATGGAAGAATCATATCATCACCACAGCAAAATCTCACTCTCCTTCTAAAAGTTTTATACTAAATTAGCATCGCAATGGCCAAGGCAGATAAGAAACCAGCAGAGAAGAAACCGGCGGAGAAAACCCCGGCGGCAGAAACCGCGGCTGCCGCAGAGAAGAAGCCGAAGGCAGGGAAGAAACTGCCGAAGGAATCCGCCGTCGCCGGAGACAAGAAGAAGAAGCGCTCGAAGAACGTCGAGACGTACAAGATCTACATCTTCAAGGTGTTGAAGCAGGTTCACCCAGATATCGGAATCTCGAGCAAGGCCATGGGGATCATGAACAGCTTCATCAACGACATCTTCGAGAAGCTTGCCGGCGAGTCTTCCAAGCTTGCGAGGTACAACAAGAAGCCGACGATTACTTCCCGGGAGATTCAGACGGCGGTGAGACTCGTGTTGCCTGGAGAGCTGGCGAAACACGCCGTTTCCGAAGGTACAAAGGCGGTGACGAAGTTCACGAGCTCTTAGATTTGGAACGATGTGTAATGGTTTTAAGTTTTTCACTAGTAGTCGGTAGTTAAGCTTCTGGGTATGTAATTTGGGAATTAGGGTTCTTTTCTTCGAAGAATTATATGAATTTCCACTTAAATTTCTCTTGTTTTGGCATATTTTATTCTCCTGCATCTGTGATTTTAATTCGAAGCTAAATAACGAAATATCTGAATGATTCGTAAGATTCCCAAATCTGATAGTGGTTTTGAAGCAATTATTTTAACAAGATGCATTGAAATTTAAGTTTTAGGAGATTTGTGATATCTTGGCAATAACATAAACGAAAACAGAAAGTTGCAAATTGAGATATCGCTTATCGAGCTGACTCAAAATTAGAATGATTTACACATCAATTTGGCCTACTAGATGCAATGTGCTGAAATAAGAAAAGAGGATTGTACCATAATTTGCTGTTTGACAATTTTTTGCGCTTTTGGTATTACAATTCAAAACTCGAGATAAAATACTTATATGAGTCATGTCAATATACCAAAATAAATACTTAAGCTGCGTTTCAAATCCATTTCGGTTTACATTCAATGGTTATGTAGGACTGGTGTTTATAGGTCTTCATATCGTTACATGAAGCACAATGACTTAGATGGATTGGATCACAAATTTGAGAAATTCCAAAATGTATACTACAGCCCACATTGAAAAACTCATGTTTACAGTTTGTGTAGCGATTGGCTTGACTCGATTGCATCATTTCTTTGGGTAAGTTCGATGGTCAGGTCCAACATCGCGTGAACCCGTGTTTATGTAAGGTCCTCTAAAAGTGGCTTGGGGAGGTAACGGTTTTGTTGGATCTATCACTGGTTTTTTGGAGGATCTGCAACCAAAGGAGAGGATAAAAAAGAAGAAGCAAATGTCATACCACAAGATCAGAAAAGATATAACAGTTGAGAGAAAAGAGGGTTCTTACGCCATGTAAAAGGGGAAAGCTAAGCCTGCAGACGCGAAAACAACGAGACCCGTAGCTACTATGATGTTACGTGATGGTGCTGCCATTGCAACTAGCGTTTGGCTTCAAACCCAATTAGACGAGATTCTAGAGAGAAACTAAAAACAGAATTGGAATCAGTTTCAGACCATAAGAAACATAGACAGATAAATTTAAAAGATTCATGTAACTCCAAGTCAATATCTAATAGCTCAAAGGCAACAAAGCAAGAACTATGACATTGCAAAATCTCTGTGCCAACATGTAGATACAACTACAAGCTCCTTCATCATCGGTTTACATGGAAACATCAGTTCCAAAACCAGTTTAGACAAACTGATCAATCAGTCTCAGTTGCTAAATCCAAGACATGAGCCAGAGTCATATATTTACCAAAACTGAAATGGGTTTCTAATTCGATTTTTACAGGTGATGTGCCAAAATTGATAATTTCTATCAGACTGAATCCTATTCAGGAACGTAAAGGCGAAAAATCCCGAATCCAATATCGAAAAAACTACATTTATACGAAAAACAAACCAATTCAAACTCAGATTACGCAGTCGAGATGTTCAGAATCAAGTGAAGAGCGAATCGAGATTCCTGTGCCTAAAATTCGAATTTAATTCTGATTTCAACCAATCAGTTCGACTACAAACCTTTCGCGATAACTTATCATAGAGGCAAAAGACCGTAACTGAACGAGAACATATTGCAAGATAAAATCACAAACCAAACGGATACGAACGAAGATCTCACCTGGGATACGAGGCGGCCGAGTCGACTCAGTGAGACATTTTTGGAATGGGTTTAGTGATCCGAGTCGCGGTTCTATGAAACGTGTTCTGGGAAATTGTTATCGGGCTTTAGGCAACTGAAATGGGCTTAATCCACAAAATTTTAATCCGATAAATTATCGAACCAAGTAGAAAATCTCTAAAATTAATCGTTTGCATCAAAAATAATCAAACTTTTTTTTTGTTTTTTTTTTTAAACCGTGGGAGTTTTAGTCGTTCGGCCTATAATTTTTTTCAGTACCTGAAATCAATTCGTAGATAATCCAATTTAAACATTAACCTTCAATTTCAAAAGAGATTTGAATTCAAGACACAAAAGAAAGGTTATCAATCAATTGGTAAAATAATCAAACTTAAAGGCAAGTTTTACGTTTATTTTTAAAAAACATTGGTCAATCCATCCGGGCCAAAATTTTAATATATAATTACATTAAAATCTCAAAATTTCAAAGATTATATAGTTTTGTTACCCACTTAAAAACAAATCCGAATAAAATGTGTCCACAATTTTTGTTTAACATATTTTTGCATTTCCGCACCACCTCATTATACACGTAAAACACACACCAGAAAATAGATAAAAAATAGCATTTTTATGTGAAGATCTCTAAAATAGTTTACATTTATGATAGTACCTAAATTCATAAGAACGTATCTATTTTGGATTAACACTTTATTCTCCGAACTCTTTTCCTTTTATGGGTAGGTTTGCATATATCATGTCCCACTTGTCACTTGTCTTAAGAATGCTAATAAGCTTTAAAACTTGAAATCGTTAAAAGCAAAATCGATGGGACAAAATGTTTCAAAGCAACAATAAAAAAAGCACTCATCTCTCTACAACTGACGCAAAGAACATTTGAATCCAAGGCACTTTTCAGGTTTCTTGCATCACAAGTATCTATTATATATAAGGGATCTCGGATCCCGTATACGAACATACAAATAAATCTATGTTGTTTGAGCCCAAACCCTAGGTAGAACCAATGCCACCGATAACTTCGCCAGTTCGGCAACTGCCCCGCCGCCGTTCCCTTGTCTGCTACGTTTTCCTCGTCATACTAACCCTATTCGTCATCACAACCGTAGGTTTTCTCATCACCTGGCTTGTAACCAAACCCAAGAAACTTCATTACAGTCTCGAAAACGCGTTGGTCCAAAACTTTCACCTCACCAACGACAATCACATGTCCGCCACATTCAAATTCACCATCCAGTCTCAAAACCCTAACCACAGAATCTCGGTCTACTACAATTCCGTCGAGATATTCGTGAAATTCAAGGGCCAAACGCTCGCGTTCGACACGGTCGAGCCGTTCCACCAACCGCGGATGAATCTTACGCAGATTGATGACACGCTGGTTGCACAGAACGTCGCGGTTTCGAAATCTGATGCTAAGGATTTGAGGGCTCAAAGTTCTTTGGGAAAGATCGATCTTGAAGTGTATGTTAAGGCGAGGGTTAGGTTTAAAGTCGGGATATGGAAGTCAGCACATCGTACGGCTAAGATCGAGTGTTCACATGTCACGGTCTCTTTGTCGCAGTCAAATAAATCCCAAAATAGTTCATGTGATGCTGATATTTGATTACAAGTTTGTATTGTCACACTCATAATCTTCTTGGAATAATTAATATGTCATTTTTTCTTTCCATTCTGTATGATTTTTATCTTATAAGTTTAGTTAAAACACGAACAGATAATTAATATATCAATCCTGTCTCTTATACACATCTAGATGTGTATAAGAGACAGTTATAAAACATATTGCGCATCGCATGGGACTTAAATTTAGTGAAAGAAATATAAAAATATTCAGGCGAACAGAGACTAGTTTGCCGGTCATACCTTGTGGAAGAATAACATAATCATGGGAAGTGATTGAATGAAAGAACAATATAGCTTTCAATTTAATTTCATTTGTTTTTGTTTTTATTATTATTTAAAAATGAATGTTATTAAAGAAAAGAGGTTGCATCCACTACAAGCAAAGAGGTTGGATATATTCCTCAACCACACCCTTACTGTCCCCATGCGTAGAGATAGAATAATCATCACAAAGTCGAAGATATGTATATGGTTAAATGTTTAATTATCTTTTAGCAACGTTTTATCTTTTGGATAGAGTATTTTTGGAAGTATTCATTTTTTTTTTAATATACCACGGCTTGAATGTCATGATTTAATTTCTGTTGATATGTTTCTAATTTGATCACACGTTGCTTGCAATAACACAAATCTTGGACATGCATCTTCTATCTGGTTTAAAGAGTCTACCCTGAAGCACACATATATCCCTTAACTAATATATATTTTGAGAGCCCATGCTTCATGTGTTTGTGTTCAAGGCTTGCTTACAAGCAACAGTACTGTATTAAATCTAGAAGGAAAGGACTAACATGTTCCACTATAGAATTTTGCTGTGTCAGAAGAATGACTCGTTCTTAACAGAATAACAGGCTCAAATTTGAAAACGGGATTATGTTTGGAGAAAATTTGTCTGAGTAGATTCATCACATTACCAATACTTGGTCTATGGTTTCCTTTTTTTTTTTTTTTTTGCCGTCAAGGTCTATGGTATCTAAAAGCTACAGGTTGACGATCCGACAATTAAAAAAAAAGAGTGAAAGTCTGGGCCATAGACATCACTACAGATTAAGAAATGGGGTGCAATTAGAGGTGATTTAAGTGGAACATAATTGAGTGGAATGCATCATTCTTTTGGTTCCCACTAAAATTTAACTATACTCATGCGAGAGGAACAAAATTCCTCTAAATCCAACGGAATATACACAAAAATTTAAAATCGCTTTAATGTGATGTCATAAAAGAATACATGTGCGATGTCATAAAAGAATACATGAATAAATATGGGATAAAACATGGAATAGATAGATCTTTTTTATGGTCGATCGTGTCTGTGGTGTTAACTGTTAATCTTTGTAAAATAAGCTAGGAGTTTAATATTTTTTATAATGGTTTATTTGGTTGTTTAAGTAAACTAAAAATATGACATTTGTTTTGCTCATAACGAGCCAGAAACCTTATGACAAGACATGCTTTTCTCTTTTGATAACAAGGCGTGATTGACAAGACAACATATAATCATATTTTTAACTAAAACTCCTGATAGTTATTATATAACGTAACTAATACAAACAAGTCGAGTATTCAATAATCTATCATATGATTGCAGTTTTACAATTAAATGAATACGTTTAAAGTTTAAACATGCATATATACACACATATTTGTCATCGGAAAACTTCACACGCAAAAACTGATATAGTATATAATATATATATGGCAGTGTATCTTTTGGGATCTATATAAAGGTATTGTTTCATGAGCTCGGGCAGCCAATTTACTTAGTGAACATTTGTATAGCAGACGCTAAGTTACTAAGATAAAACAAAACACTCTAAAAATGTCTCTTCCATTTACGATTCTCCTACTATCGCTCTTTTCATTATTATCACCTTACTTCATCTCTCACACACACTCCAAAGTCTCTCGACTTGGTAATTCCCCAACAGCGAGACCAACAAAAAAAGTAGATGCCTCTGCTGATTCTGATCTCAAAATGTTCTACTATAATCAGAATCTCGACCACTTTACATTCACACAAGAAAGTTACAAGACGTTTCCACAACGATATGGCATCGATTCCAAGCATTGGGCCGGTGCTAAGGCCAACGCACCAATCTTGGCCTTTCTTGGAGAGGAATCTTCGTTAGAGGCTGATTTGGCCGGTGTCGGTTTTTTCCATGAAAACGGTCCTCGTTTAAAAGCCCTCCTCGTCTACATAGAAGTGCGTGTCTTTTTATATACACGTATACGATTACGTTAACATTAGTTTTAAACTGCATATATACTCTATCATGCAGCATAGGTATTATGGGAAGAGTATGCCGTTTGGATCCGCGAAAGAAGCATTGAAGAACGCGAGTACGTTGGGGTATTTGACCGCAGAACAAGCCCTAGCAGACTATGCAGCCATTCTCTTGCACGTTAAGGAGAAGTATTCTGCCAAACACAGCCCTATAATCGTCATCGGAGCATCCTACGGTGGAAGTAAGTTCACGTTCTTATGTGGCTTGATAAAATAATTTATCTTAAAGATTTAAAAACTTTACTAAATGGAATATTAATTCGAGAAGAATATTCGACGTAATGAATAATGATCTCTCAATTACTCTTCGATGGTAATATTTAAATAACGATATATTATATATATGGTAAAAAAACTATTATAAATAAAGATAACTATTTTTATTTCATGGTACAAAAAGTGTTAGCGGCATGGTTCAGACTAAAATATACGCACATAGCACTCGGGGCATTGGCATCTTCAGCTCCTCTTCTCTACTTCGAAGATACTCGTCCTAAATATGGTTACTATTATATCATAACCAAGGTATTCAAGGTAACAATAGATATTCAATTAGTAGACCATATCAGCATATATAAGACCTTTTGCTAACATCACATGCAGTTAACCCATTTCAATTATTTCATTTTTCATTAACTTTTTGTTGTTAAAAATTTAGTCTTAACTAGTATATTTTACTAAAACATATACCACAAGGAAACGAGTGAGAGATGTTACAAAACGATCCGTAAATCTTGGGAAGAAATCGACAGAGTTGCTGCTAAATCCAACGGCCTCTTGATCCTTGGCGAAAAATTCAAGACTTGCGTGTAAGAAAGATTTTTTTTTATAAATTATCAAAAAAATAAAAAATATAAAATTAAAAAAAAACAATAAAAAAATATATATATATAAAAAAAATATTTTTAGTCCATTGAACCGTAGCTTCGATATCAAAGACTTTTTGGACTCAATATACGCGGAATCAGTTCAATACAACGGGGATCCGGGTTATTGGGTGACCACCGTATGCAACGCAATCAACGACAACCCACCAAACCGTAAAAATGATCTACTTGACCGAATTTTTACTGGTGTTGTTGCCTATATAGGCAACCGGTCTTGCTATAATACCGATTTGTTTGTACGGCCCTCAAACGATAGCATCGCATGGAATTGGCAGGCATGTAAATTTTTGGGTTATAAAACATACACAAAAATGTTTTCTAATACTAATTCTTCTAATGATAGTGTATAATACGGACAAATGATATTACATTAACTTTAACCATCTATAAATAGGCCTGCAGCGAGATAATGATGCCGATAGGACATGACCAACAAGACACAATGTTCCAAACGGCTCCGTTTAATATGACCAGTTTTATTGACGACTGTAAATCCAACTATGGTGTTATTCCTCGGCCGCATTGGATCACGACGTACTTCGGCATTCAAGTAGCTAACTAGTTTTAAAAGCCATTGCTATAAAAAGTTTGATAAAAACTAATTAGCTAGAACTAATTACTTTTAAAATTTTATATATATGTTGTAGGACGTGAAGTTAATTCTCCGAAGATTTGGGAGCAATATCATTTTCTCTAATGGATTGTCAGATCCTTACAGCGTCGGCGGGTAACTAAACATAATAATTCTTTACCAGAAAAAAAAGACTAAAACATAATAATTCGTACATATATAACTGTTTAAATAGGTTATTGGTCAATAGAGATATTATGGGATTTTCATATATTTCAGAGTTTTGGAGGATGCTTCGGATAGTGTAGTGGCCATCAAGACAGTTAATGGTAATTTAATATTTTTTCAGTTTCTAATTAAGCATGCGTTACTCAAAAAGTCGTGTAAGAATATGATGAAGTTTCACGTCATTATGAGCAGGTACACATTGTCAAGACCTTAGCTCGAAGAGAAAAGAAGATCCAGAATGGCTGGTGATGCAAAGAAAAAAAGAAATTAAAAAAATAGAATCTTGGATTTCAACGTACCAAAAAGATCTTAGAGATCTTAACATATCAATCTAAGTTTTGGTCATAATCTATACAACTCAGGTACTTGTAGTGGTCTTTGAAGATGGATTGGTATAAAAAGCCGGTATTATAGTTAGAGATTAAGGGTTTGAATGTTTGCAGTTTTTGGAATGGTTTTTAGTTTTTGTTTTTCAAAAAATACTTTTTTTATCATTTAAGATTTTGAAGAAATAGATTTCCTAAAATTTATAGAAACTAGTTTTTAAAAAGTTTTTGATTTTATATACAAAAACCAAAAACCACAATTTATGGGTTTCTAAACATAAGGCACCTTAAAAACCAAAAACTAAATAAATCACCATTCAAGTTTTTAAAAAAACCAAAATCTACCACTAAAATCAAAAACCAAAATCCAAAAACCAAAATCTAAAAACAAAAACCAAAATCCAAAAACCAAAAACTAAAATCTAAAAGCCAAACAAACATTCATCACCTAAGAAAACCGAAAGCCGAAACCAACACCAATATAATTTGGGCTTTAGATTGTTTACCAAAATACGAAACCCAAAATAGTCAGGCCCAAATACAAAAAAATGTGACTTCATGCGAAAATGTTGTTGCATCGTATGAGAAAGGTGGAAAACTCTCGCTCTCGGCAACCAATTTGATGATGCTTTACAAGCTCAACTAAATTCGATGCAATGGACATGTATACCGCATATGAGCTCAGCTAAAAGAATTTAAGGATTTGGGTAACGCCTTGGTCAATTATTCAAATTCACCACCCGATCTGAGAAACACTAACGACAGTCACATATTAGCCATTATGATTGTTATATTGAAAAAAAATGGTTAACAAAAAAATTGTTGTTAACCCTAACAGATTAAACAACATTAACATCATGGGACCAAAAGACCCCAAGATGACGTCATATACGCTCATCAAGGGCTTTCTACGTTTTCAACCTTTTAATTTATATAATAAGATCCCAAATTTGTATGAGCTGTTGAAATAAGGATTAAGGATTAGTCTAGTTTTTGATAAAATTTGTAAATAATTGCACGAAAGAATAATATTCAGAAAAAGAATATATATCGAATTTTTTTTTACACAAATGTATCTCTAAGAATGCAAACAAAAATCTATTTACGTACGTTGTCTTGTGGCCTAATTAATGATCTCTAAATAACAACATCCAGTGTCATCCAACATCCTGGAATAAAGCAGATTTATCATGATACAATATAAATTAATTAACGTTAAAAATCTATTTAAAAAAAAGAAGATAAAAATCTATTTGAATCTTATATAGGTCAAAACTTCGTGAATACAGGATAAGAAAAGTAGCTTGTTCCGATTAAAAATGTTCGCATGAAAGAGACATACACATTATTATGTGAACGTACAGACTAGTTAGTCTGAACCTTATGGAAAAATAACATTATCATGGAAGTGTGAATAACTTTATTGAAATAATATAGTTTCCCATTTAATTTTGGTTACCGAAAAATAAAAATGAATGGTTGAAGAAAATAGGTTGCACCCATTACAAGCAAAAGAGGCTGGGTCCTCAACCACACACTTGTTTCAAACTGTCCCCACGCGAATACGAATCATAACAAATGGAAGATAGATGATTGAATGTTTGATTATTTTTAGCAGCGTTATATCTTTTGTATATGAGTGCATTATGAGGAAATTCATTTTAATTTAGATATCATATGGATTGTCATGGTCTGAAACTACACAATGAAATTCGTTTGTTGGAAGGAGACTGATTTCTTAAATTTGATTCATCATTAACGGAATGATTTGTGTCTAAAGAAAAATGATATCTTAATTTTTTTTTTTTTTGTGTGTGTGTGTAACTTTTCTAAAAACTATGTCAATTAGTAATGAAAAATGAAAGTTAGAGAATGGGCCAAAGATTCAATTATTAAAAAAAATTTCGAATGCGTTTCTTTGTCAGTGGCTAACTCTTAAAGGAGTTTCTTTGTATACACAAACGCTTACTCTTTTGTTCGCTTAATAAAGTATTACCCATTATTAAAAAAAAAATGTCATAGGCAAAAGATAATATTACAGTATATCTATATGATAACATATGGTGTTTAACATACATAAATTAAATAAATAAATTAATGATAGTAGATTCATGAAGCAAGCATGTATGTTTGTGGTACCAATAGCCAAATTTGCAATGAACATGTGTGCTCATCGCTTCGCACGCGCAACCTTTACCAACATGACAACATTAATATGAAATGTAGTTTAATTTTTTTTNATGTATGTTTGTGGTACCAATAGCCAAATTTGCAATGAACATGTGTGCTCATCGCTTCGCACGCGCAACCTTTACCAACATGACAACATTAATATGAAATGTAGTTTAATTTTTTTTCTTAGTTACCACGTATACTTGAATACAACAGCCATCTATATGTAGTCTATTTATGGCAGACTGGCAGTAACAGGTGAAAACGAGAAAATTTTCCAAAATAGTACATCGGAATTAACGTAAAAACTTGAACAAAATACGACGGATGGATGAAAAATAGGCTATACGAATTCACTAAAGATAAGAAAATCCAATAACTAGGAATGTAAGATATGTATATTGGGTTAAATGAAATTAATGTATATGCCACCTTTAATTATTGCTCATAACGAGCCGGAAATCTATCTCTTTAATTATATGAAATTTATCTCACAAAAAATAGTTATATCACTAAATGAAGTCTGAAAGTTATGATTATTTAAGTATACAAACAATAATAACTTGGGAATATTCAAGTTATATAAAAAACGATTTGATAATGATTTAAATATATTAATTTAAGCATGCATAGACACACTCACACACATAGTGGAATTATATAAAAAAACAGTTCATACAAAAGGCAAAACCTCATCTAGTATATAATATAGTACACTATAACTTTTTGGTATCTATATAAATGGGTTTATTGTATGAGCATGGGAAGCCAAGCTAGTGAACATTAACATACCACTAAATTACTAAGATTAAACAAAACACATAAAAAAATGTCTCTTCCATTTATAATTCTCCTTCTATTAATATTCTCAACATCTTCATCTTATTTCATCTCTTTCGCACAATCCAAAATCACTCGACTTGGGATTTCCCCAACAAAGCTAAAGAATGCACCCGATGCACTGAAGCAAAAAGTAAACGAGTCAGATCTTAAAATGCTCTACTTCAATCAGAATCTCGACCACTTCACATTCACACCGAAAAGCTACATGACATTTCAACAAAGATACGCCATCGATTCCAAACACTGGGCTGGTGCTAAAACCAACGCACCAATATTAGCGTTTCTTGGAGAAGAATCGTCGTTAGATTCTGATTTGTCTGCCATCGGTTTTCTTCAGGACAACGGTCCTCGTTTAAAAGCGCTCCTCGTCTACATAGAGGTGTGTGTGAGTGTCTATATATAAGTGTGCGGTTAGTTTTTTTTATTTTATTATTAGATAGTTATAGATCGAAATTCGTAATCTTTCCTGACCGGAAACCAAATCATCTAATATTAGTTCCGTCCTGTAGTTCAAGTGTGCGGTTAGTTCTTTTACATTGTTAATTTTTATGTAAATGCATACGATATAAAATGCAGCATAGGTATTATGGGAAGAGTATGCCGTTTGGATCGGCAGAAGAAGCACTGAAGAACGCGAGTACGTTGGGGTATTTGAACGCAGAACAAGCCCTAGCAGACTATGCCGCGATTCTCTTGCACGTCAAGGCAAAGTACTCAACCAAACACAGCCCTATTATTGTCATAGGCGGATCATATGGTGGAAGTAAGTCTATTTTCACCATCATATTATTTATATATATATCATATATGAAAAATATCATAACAAAAAAAAAAATATCATAACCATAACTTATGTGGTTTAGTTAACCTTGAACATTTTGTTACGATTATTATATGGACTATTGTTTATGTGATATAGTTACCAACTTACCATTGAACATATTAGCAAAAATAAAGAAAAAAACTTACCAGTGAAGTTGAACATTTTACTACGATTACAATGTGGAATCTTGTTTGAAGAGGAGTATTCTTTCGATCTCAAGATCTCCCTTACTCTCAATAATAATATTAAATAGCATTATATAATGAAAGAAAGTAATTGGAATAATAAATTTCTTTTCTATTTTCATGGTACTCAAAGTGTTAGCGGCATGGTTCAGGCTAAAATATCCGCACATAGCACTCGGGGCATTAGCATCTTCAGCTCCTCTCCTCTACTTTGAAGATACTCGTCCAAAATTTGGTTATTATTATATTGTAACCAAGGTTTTCAAGGTAATAATAATTATTCAATTATTATAGACCATATTAATACACAAGAGTTTTTGTTTTTGTTATATAATTTCTCTCACTATTAATCCATTTCAACTATTCCGTTCTTCACTAATTTTTGTTGTTATAATTACATGGTTATTTAGTCTTAACTATTTTCATTTTTATTTTCTTTACATATATTACATAAGGGAGCGAGTGAGAGATGTTATAACACGATCCGTAAATCTTGGAAAGAAATCGATAGAGTTGCTACCAAACCCAATGGTCTCTTAAACCTCAGCAAAAAATTCAAAACTTGCGCGTAAGAAAGAAATATTTATTTTTTATTTTTTAATATAGAAGAAAATTCAACTAACTATACGCTTTATACTTAATTTCTTCCTTAATTTTGTTTTTCAGTCCATTGAACGGAAGCTCCGATATCAAAAACTTCTTGCGTACAATATACGCCGAAGCTGTTCAATACAATCGGGGTCCGAGTTATTGGGTGACCAACGTGTGCAAAGCAATCGACGCCAACACACCAAACCGTCAAAATGATGTACTCGATCGGATTTTCGCAGGTGTTGTCGCTTTTATAGGCAACCGATCTTGCTATGATACCAATATGTTCGTGCAGCCAACAAACAATAGCATCGCATGGAGTTGGCAGGCATGTAAATTTCGCATTAAAAAACATATTAAAACTCTAATCGATAGAACATATATGATATACATAAAAAACATTGTATTTGTTTCTTAATTCGTCTAATATAATCGATATATACGTTAAATTACATGAATGCTCTTTTATATAGAGCTGCACCGAGATAGTCATGCCAGTGGGATATGATAAACAAGACACGATGTTCGAAACGGCGCCGTTCAATATGACTAGTTTCATTGAGGGCTGCAAATCTTATTATGGTGTCCCTCCTCGGCCACACTGGATCATGACGTACTTTGGCATTCAGGTATTATTATTAATTTACTTATTTAAAGTCATATATATTATCAATGTTTATGTCCCGCTTGTGGCCCAAGTCACCTAAAGCCATCATTTTATAAACACTGCTTCGATTTATATTTTCGGAGTCTTTCGTATTGTTATATATTCTTTGGTTTTTAAGAAAACAAGAAGGAACACAAATTCCAATATGGTTTTGATTTTTTCGTTATTTGGATCCACTATATTGTTACTAGCTTGATACAATTAAAATTAATAAGCCTAGAACTTACTGTTAAATGTTATATATATTGCAGGATGTGAAGTTAATTCTCCGAAGGTTTGGTAGCAATATCATTTTCTCTAATGGATTGTCAGATCCTTACAGGGTTGGCGGGTAATAAACATAATACATTAACTTGTTCATAATATATATAATTAATGTATATGAGATTTTATGATTTTTTTTAAATATATTTTCAGAGTTTTAGAGGATATTTCTGATAGTGTAGTCGCCATCAAGACAAATGGTAAAATTTTCAGTTTTACTTAATCATGTACGTTTAAGAATATGATAAATATCAATAAAGTTTTAATAAATGAGCAGGTTCACATTGTCAAGATATTGTCTTGAAGAACAAAGGAGATCCGGAGTGGCTGGTGTTGCAACGAGAGAAAGAAATTAACATAATAGAATCTTGGATTTCAACATACCAGAAAGATCTACAAGATCTTGACATACCAATCTAAGTAATTTTGTTATATACACAAAAACATATGTAATCAATAATTGGTACTTGTATTGGTGAGTGGTCTATGAAGATTGATATAAAAGCAAGTATTTATCGTGAATCTTATTACGGCGTCACTCCTAAGCCACATTGGATCACAACGTTATATTATATACTAATTTTGAAGTCATATAATTGGAATTTTACACTCTTTGGCGTTTTGATAATCAAAATCATCTCTTTTGATTTTATTGTCTCCATACCGAAACTATAATATCTACCTTTTTTGTCATTTTTTACATATTCATTGTTTATATTTTGCTTATTGTTTTCTGTTTTTTTGCCTAAAATTTGCTTTAATTTTACCAAAATTTTCCTTATTATCATTTTTAGACAAACCATTGTTAAATATCAACTCGTCCAACTGATTTATGAATAAAATTTCACAAACGATAATTATATAAATGCTGCATCTAGATAGTGATGCTCATAGGACATGACAAACAAGAAACAATATTCCAAACGGAACCGTTCAATATGAGTATTTTCACGGAATACTGTGAATCGTATTACGGTGTCGATGTCCCTTCTCGTCACCCAATAGGCGACAGAGATAACAAGTAGATGCCTCTGCTGATTCTGATCTCAAAATGTTCTACTATAATCAGAATCTCGACCACTTTACATTCACACCGGAAAGTTACAAGACGTCTCAACAAATATATGGCATCGACTCCAAGCATTGGGCCGGTGCTAAAGCCAACGCACCAATCTTGGCCTTTCTTGGAGAGGAATCTTCGTTAGAGTCCGGTTTGTCAGACATTGGTTCTTCGTGACAACGGTCCTCGTTTAAAAGCGCCCCTCGTCTACATAGAGGTGTGTGTGTGTGTATATATATATATATATATATATATATATAAGCGTGTTGTTAGATTAATCATTTATAGTGAGCAGGTTCACATTGTGAAGATATTGTCCTGAAGAACAAAGGAGATCCGGAGTGGCTGGTGATGCAACGAGAGAAAGAAATTAGCATAATAGAATCTTGGATTACGACGTACCAAAAAGATCTACAAGATCTTAACATACCAATCTAAGTAATTTTGTTATATAAACAAAAACATATGTAATCAATAATTGGTACTTGTATTGGTGAGTGGTCTATGAAGATCGATATAAAATCAAGTATTTATCGTGAATCTTATTACGGCGTCCCTCCGAAGCCACATTGGATCACAACGTTATATTATAGACTAATTTTCAAGTAATATATATTATTAGATTTATGGTACAAGTCATTAAGCCATCTTGATAATCAAAGACTAATTTTGAAGTCATATAATTGGATTTTTACACTCTTTGGCGTTTTGATTATCAAAATCATCTCTTTTGATTTTATTGTCTCCATACTGAATCTATAATATCTACCTCTTTGTCATTTTTTACATATTCATTGTTTATATTTTGCTTATTTTTATCTTTTTTTTGCCTAAATTTTGCTTAAATATTTCTAAATTTTACCAAAATTTTGCTTAATATCATTTTTAGACAAACCATTGTTAAAATTAACTCGTCCAACTGATTTATGAAAAAAATTGCACAAACGATAATTATATAAAACTTAGTGATGCTCATAAGACATGACAAACAAGAAACAGTACTCCAAACGAACCGTTCAATATGAGTAGTTTCAAAAAAAAAAAAAAAAAATATATGAGTAGTTTCACTGAATACAGTAAATATTATTACGGTGTCGATGTCCCTTCTCGTCACCCAATAGGCGACAGAGATAACAAGTAGATGCCTACACCGAAAATTACAAGACGTTTCAACAAAGATATGGCATCGATTCCAAGCATTGGGTTGGTGCGTTGGGCCGGTGCTAAAGCCAACGCACCAATCTTGGCCTTTCTTGGAGAGGAATCTTCGTTAGAGTCTGATTTGTAGACATTGGGTTTCTTCGTGACAACGGTTCTCGTTTAAAAGCGCTCCTAGTCTACTTAGAATTGTAAAAAAAAAATATTTTGTACATCTAAAAAAGAAGAAAATGAAATATTTTGGTTATATATAAAAAAAGGGAAGCTAAAGTTTAGTTGGATATACTTAAAAGCTGTAAAAATTTTGTTTGCTGTGTACAGCTTGCAAAGTAGGTCTGGGCATTCGGGTATTCGGGTCGGTTCCGTTTCCTACCTGACCGGTTTTGGATCTATCGGGTATAGAAATTTAATACCCATATAGGAACCGATGGAATTTTGATTCGGTTTCGGTTCGGTTCTTATTGGTTCCGATTCGGTTCGGATCTCAAACTTCATACCCGTTTTAAACCCGGAAAATTTTGGTTCTCATTCGGTTTCGGTTTTTTTAACCGGTTATACCCGAAATATTAAAAAAATTATCCATATACCCGAAATGTAACTGTATACCCGGAAAAAATCAAGCTAAAAATTGGATTTTTTAGAAACAGTGAATTTTCATCAACTTGCGAACTAATTTGCGGATCGAATATAACTCGGAATCGTTAACGGAAAAAGATCTGAATAGCTGACTGCGAGACCTTCGAACCGTATGTAGATCGACTTCTAGATCCCTCTGGTTCGTCGGAAAATCGATCCACAAAACCGTCACGTGGTAATTATATAAAAAAAAAATAGGATAACCGATCGGTTTCGGTTCGGGTTTTCGGGTCTGGATTTTTGTGTCCAGGCCTAGTAAAGTACTTGCCAATCAACTCGAGGTTGTAGGAGTTTTTTTTTGTTGATATAGATTTTATTGCAGTAAGATTTTTTGCTATAATATTGTAGAATTTTGGAAAGCATAAAATTATTTGATTTAGAAAAAAATGTTTTGTACAGGCAAACAAAAGAAGGAAGTAAATATTTTGCCTATCTATAAAAAAAGAAAGATAAAATTTGATTGGATCTATTTAAAAACTGTAGAATTTGTTTCGTTGTGTACACACCCAATGATAAATCCACCTCCTTTTTTGTAGTGAACCCCTAATATACCACAATAAATAGGTCTTTTCTTAATAAAAAAAAACCACACTAAATTACTAAGATTCAACAAAACACTAATAAAAATGTCTCTTCCATTTACAATTCTCCTTCTACTGATATTCTCAACATCTTCATCTTATTTCATCTCTTTCGCACAATCCAAAATCCCTCGACTTGGGATTTACCCAACAAAGCTAAAGAACGCACCCGATGCACTGAAGCAAAAGGCAAACGACTCTGATCTTAAAATGCTCTACTTTAATCAGAATCTCGACCACTTCACATTCACACCGAAAAGCTACATGACATTTCAACAAAGATACGCCATCGATTCAAAACACTGGGCTGGTGCTAAAGCCAACGCACCAATATTGGCGTTTCTTGGAGAAGAATCGTCGTTAGATTCCGATTTGTCTGCCATCGGTTTTCTTCAGGACAACGGTCCTCGTTTAAAAGCGCTCCTCGTCTACATAGAGGTGTGTGTGAGTGTCTATATATAAGT
>JAHZTW010000001.1:155862108-155907711 GCA_020283515.1 Alliaria petiolata
TTTTTTTTATTCAAAATTATTTTTCTTTTCTAAAATATTTATTTTCTAATTAAAATCTGGTCAAAATAGTCTTTTTACATATCAATAAGTGTAATTATCTACAAACTAAAAAACCAGTGTATTTTTCAAATTCCAAAACTTAATTGAAGTATTTTGCCAATTCCCCCTTTTTTTTATCAAGGGTTTATTTGTTCTTATAGTTCTATAAAAAAAAAAAATCTTTCTTGCATTCTTAGTTATTATCTGAACTTTCGTTTTTATTTCAAGCTTTCATGCATAAATTCTTTAAATTTCAAGATGTCTAAATTTAAAAATGTTATATCTTGATTTTTTTTTATATAGAATTGTATGATTTGTACCTTAAGTTTTCTGTTTTAATGGAATTTTAATTAAAAAAATTAGTTTCACTTTTTGCTTTACAATATATCACATGTTAGAGATGAAACTATGTAACACTTTATTAATTTAATTATAAATTATAAATTATCACTTTATTAGTTTAATATATATTTCAAAGAAAATATTAATTATATTTTAAAACATTTAAAAGTGAATATTTTTTTTTGACATCAATAACTAAATTTGTAATAATATTCAATAACATGTTTACCAATTACTTACAAGACAAAAGCTACTTAAACTAAAGCTTATTTCAATGAATAAACAAATTTATTTGAGATATAAATGTATAATCTAGTGGATGTGTGGCTGATATAGAGTTTATATAGTTTATCGGTTGGTATATGGACTACTATTGTTCTTGTTATAATAAAGAAACAGAGCGAAAGTCGTTTTATTGGTCTGAAACTACAAAATCATATATTTGTACTTTAGAAGAAGTTTTTGATTTTTAGTAGACATAAATTTGAATAAAACGTGGTATATGTGTCTAGTTTTTCATAAATTCATTACCAATGATTCAGGTGTAATGGTTGATAATATGATATTATGACACAGCTTTATATATTATGCTGCTATAAAAAAAATATTAGAAACTGAAATGCAGAAAATAATGTTTTTTTTTTGCTAAAGAGAGAATAATGATACTTTCAACAATGTTTCAAGGTTAAGTGTTAATCTAACAATGCCTCTGTTAATGATTTAGCTCAAAGTTATTCACTAAATACAAATAATTACAACAAATTTATTCTATTTGTATTTTAGAACGTTAACAAATCATTATTAATTGGGATATATTATAAACGTTTTAAAATGATTACTTTAGAATTAGAAGTAAAAATAATAATTAATTTTGTAAATACTTAGTTTAAATATAGCATGCCAAGAAGTGTGTATTCACTATCAATAAAATTATTTGGATTGTTATTTCTTCTTGATTTTGAATTACTTTTTTTTTTTTTTTAGTTTCTGAATTCTATTCTCGCACAAGGCGTTGATTTATGATTCTTCGCTGCCACCAGATACTTCAGGGGAAAATATTAGCAATTCTGAGATGGATAATGACTTTACACCCCCAAAAATTTTGAAGACTTAAGATTTAAAAAAATCGTGTCACAAATCTTATCACATTAATTGACCAGCCTAAACAGTTACCACTGTACAAAAATGTTAATAGAGAGTCACGAGAATATACCTATCCTAAAACTTTTAGCAAAAAAGGCGGGGGATATAAAAATAACGTTCCATTAATTCCAGCAGAATTAAGATAGTATAAAAAAATAGAAGTTAGAGATGGTTGATTGACGAAATATTGACTTCGTTTTGACTGTTTGAGAATATCCCCCCAAGCAATACAAATAGAGGCACTCATCGACTCTCTCTCTCGAGTCCGTAGTTAAAACATCTCTTTCTCTCTCTCTCTCTCGAGTCCAATAGTTAAGAAGACACACAAAAAATCAAAACATCTCTCTCTCTGGTCGAGATTCAGACCAGACGAGTTGCCCAGCTTTTCTCTCTCTTCTCTCTTTTCTCAGTGGTCACAAAAAAATGTCACTCACATCTATCATCCTCCTCCTGCTGGTGATCTTCTCAACTATATCTCTTGCACACTCCAAATTCGCTCGACTTGGGATTTCCCCAAAAATGCAAAGTACTGCATCCGATAGACGACACATACAAGAAGTAGATACCTCTGATGACTCTGATCTCAATATATTCTACTATACTCAGAATGTCGATCACTTTACATTCAGACCGGAAAGTTACAAGACATTTCAACAGAGATATGGGATCGACTCCAAGCATTGGGCCGGCGCTAAAGCCAACGCGCCAATCTTGGCCTTTCTTGGAGAAGAATAATCGTTAGAGACCGATTTGACAAACATCGGATTTCTTCGTGACAAAGGTCCTCGTTTAAAAGCGCTACTCGTCTACATAGAGGTGTGTGTGTGTATATATATATATATATATATATAAATGTGATGTTAGATTAAACATTTATAGTGAATGAATTTAAATGCATACGCCAAATATAATAAATGCAGCATAGGTATTATGGGAAGAGTATGCCATTTGGATCGGCAAAAGAAGCATTGAAGAACGCGAGTACGTTGGGATATTTGAACTCAGCACAAGCCTTAGCAGATTACGCCGCGATTCTCTTGCATGTTAAGGAGAAGTACTCAACCAAACACAGTCCTATCATTGTCATTGGAGGATCCTACGGCGGAAGTAAGTCCATTTCAATCCCGTGTCTATGGTATATGTTAATTCCAACAAAGGTCCCTAAGGTTTTTCTTTTTATGGTATAACATAGTGTTGGCGGCATGGTTCAGACTGAAATACCCGCATATAGCACTTGGGGCATTAGCATCTTCAGCTCCTCTTCTCTACTTTGAAGATACTCGTCCTAAATTTGGTTATTATTATATTGTAACCAAGGTTTTCAAGGTATTGTAATAATACTTAATCAATTATTAATTATATTATACCACAATATAATTAATCCATTTCAATTATTTCGTTTTTCACTAAATTATGTATTTTTCATATTTTCCTTATTTATATATTCACAAGGAAACAACTCAAACAAGTGCGAGGTGTTATAAGACCATACGTAAATCTTGGGAAGAAATTGATAGAGTTGCTGCCAAACCCAACGGTCTTTTGATCCTCAGCCAAAAGTTCAAAATGTGCAAGTAAGTTTTTTTCCCTTTTGATATATAATATACTATATGATTATCTATCCTTTTAAAGTTAATCCTATCTTTTATATTTTTTTTCATCAGCTCTTTGAATAGTACCATTGAACTTAAAGGCTTCCTGGATTCCATATACTCCGGAGCAGCTCAATACAACAACAATCTCTATTCGGTTGCGGACTTATGCGAAGCTATTAACACCAGCCCGCAAAACAATAAGACTGATCTACTAGGCCAGATATTTGCAGGTGATTTTTTTGGGCTAAAAGTTAACGTTAATTTATTATGAGCATATTGCACACAAAAATAATAATATCTTATTATGAGCAAATATCTATATACATATAATTTTTAGATACAAGAAAAAAGGAACATAGTTTTTGTTTGTTTAATGATTTATGCTGTAAATATTTAAGTTTAAGTCAAAATATTTAATTTTCCCAGGTGTTGTTGATTATATGGGCAACATTTCATGTTATAATACGTCTGTTCAGCCCACAGACGCTCGCATGGCATGGAGATGGCAGGTAAAAAAATTCTTATAAAACATATTAAAACCTAATAGATATATAAATCATTGTTTTTCTCTATTAACTAGTCCAACTATTTTTTTTAATAAATTTGCACAAACGGTAAATTCTATAGACCTGCAGCGAGATAGTGCTGCCTATAGGACATGACGCACAAGACACGATGTTCCAAACGGAACCGTTCAGTATGCGTCGTAAAATTGAGAAATGCGAATCGCAATACGGTGTCCCGCCTCGTCCACATTGGGTCACAGCTTACTACGGCATTCAGGTGCATATGAGCCATATAAATAATATAACTAATTTTTAAATTTAAGTCATAATTTCAATTAGCTAACGTTATACATAATACATATATGTATATTTGTATAGGATGTCAAGTTAATCCTTCGACGATTCGGGAACAACATAATATTCTCCAATGGNTGAGGAGTTTGCTTTAATCCATTCTTCTACATCTGCAGAAGCCTTATTGGCATCTTTACTAATTTTAACGCTCTGTTTTTGGAAGATTAAATTATTTCGTGATTTGCAAATCCGCCATAGAACCCAAAATAGTAAAAGCTTGTCAGCATCAGATATTCCAGGCATCGGTTGAGCATCAATTATCATTTTGATGATTGTTTCAGTGTCATATGAAGGAATAGTAAAGAAGTTAAAAGGTGTTTTTGACAAACGCCAGGAGGAAAGAGATACTACAATCGTTAGATTATAATTATTTTTTCCTAAACAAAAACTCTATCAATAACAATGTCAATATTAAATACTTTTTCCTGAAACAAAAAGATTACTTCTCTCCTAAGGCCATTTCCAAAGAGATTGGTTCAACTTCCGTTCTTCTCTGTAATCGTCTCCCTTCGTCGACCCCAGCTCGACCGTACTTCTACTCCTTCTAAATATTCTTTGTACGAAAGCATGAGATTAAGAAAGTTAGAATATATACTATGAGCGAAATTGTTGGTTTTGAAAGAAAATGAGATCCATACCCTGCACAAGGTGGTAAGTGAGGATCATTATAGCGGCCTGGTATCTCTTCGACTTCTCTGGTGAAAGAATTTGTCAAGAACACAAACTTTTTCTTTTTATTTACTTTCTTTACCTAGAAATTGACATTTTGTAAGTGTTACTATTTTATATGTGAACTTCGTTTCTGGGTATTCTATTTGTTATCCTCGATGTGATGGGTTTTCTAGATTCCACAGCAGGTTGCAATATTTTGCAGATCATGCTTCTTTACAAGCTTGATGTACCTGAAAGATATCCAAACTTCCTTATACAATTTCTGACTAAAATTCTTGGAGATATATAAAAGTTGAAACTATGAGACTCACTCTTCTCCATCAAAGTTTTCAACACCAAGATCTTCATCCCAAATGAATATATCTTCATATGGTGCTATAATGTCTTGAATCTCCAGATTAGTGGCAATCACTTCAAAGTGAGATCTACATTTTCCGAGTAGTTCTACATTGATTTGCAAATATGCAATACTTTGACATCATTTAGAAATATATACTATAATCAATTTGTTTAACAAAATTCTAATTTGAGAACATTCTCAAATTAAGACCTATAAATGAGAGAAGATTTACCAAACGAGAACTATATAGAATTGAAAATACAGAAATTGTTACAATTTTTCATGAAATTGGCGTTATAAATGGAAGGGTACCTAACCAATAATAAAAAGACACAAACTCTAATAACGGTTATTAAAGAAGTTATTGTGAAAAGACGCAAGCACAAATGACATTTATTCAATTGCAACTTTTAATAAAATAAATGGTTATAAACAAAAATGTATATAAGTAATAATGAAAAGACACAAACTCTAATAACGGTAATGAAAAACATATATAATGAAAAGACATAATTGCAATTGGCATTATTGTTATTATTAATAGATTAATCCATTTCAATTATTTTGTTTTTCACTAAACTTTTGCTGTTATATTTATATATTCACAAGGAAACAAGTGAGAGGTGTTATAAGACCATACGTAAATCTTGGGAAGAAATTGATAGAGTTGCTGCCAAACCCAACGGTCTTTTGATCCTCAGCCAAAAGTTCAAAATGTGCAAGTAAGTTTTTTTCCTTTTTGATATATAATACTCCCTCTGTTTACATTTAATTGTCGTTCTGAAAAACGTATCTGCAAAAAACTAGATATATCTGGATGTGTTTTGAGTTTAATACATTCAGATACATTTTATCCAAATGACAATTAAATGTAAACAGAGGGAGTATATATTATTATCTATCCTTTTAAAGCTAATCCTATCTTTAATATTTTTTGAGAAAATTTGGGAAAATAAACCAAAACTAGTTTATAATTTGAAAACTACACCTTTATTATTTTCTAAATTTTTGTACAATTAATTATATATGAAATGACTAAATTAAGCTTATTCTGAATTCTTATAATTTAAAATTATTTAATAAAATCAAAATAAAATAACATTTTAAAACTAAATAATATATATTTAGATCTTAATTTTATACTAATTTATAAAATATTCTATAAAAATATATTTTTTATAGGGAAAAAAGAAAAAATAAATCATATGATTTTTATATATTATATACTTTCTATAGATTATTCTACTAAAACTAGTTTTAAATTTGTATAGAAATTTCTAAAATATTAATTTTTATCGGATTTAAGATTTATCTAATTAAAATATTTATATAAATATATAAATTAGAGAAAATCCTAAGATTTACTAATTAAATATCTTTACTATTTTTTTCATCAGCTCTTTGAATAGTAGTACTTTTGAACTTAAAGACTTCCTGGATTCCATCTACTCCGGAGCAGCTCAATACAACAACAATCCCTATTCGGTTGCGGACTTGTGCGAAGCTATTAACTCGAGCCCGCAAAACAATAAGACTGATCTACTAGGCCAGATATTTGCAGGTGATTTTTTTGGGCTAAAAGTTAATGTTAATTTATTATGAGCATATTGCACACCAAAATAATAATATATTATTATGAGCAAATATTTATATACATATAATTTTTAGATACAAGAAAAAAGGAACATAGTTTTTGTTTGTTTAATGATTTATGCTGTAAATATTTAAGTTCAAGTCAAAATATTTAATTTTCACAGGTGTTGTTGATTATATGGGCAACATTTCATGTTATAATACGTCTGTTCAGCCCACAGACGCTCGCATGGCATGGAGATGGCAGGTAAAAAATTTCTTATAAAACATATTAAAACCTAATAAATATATAAATCATTGTTTTTCTCTATTAACTAGTCCAACTATTTTTTTTAATAAATTTGCACAAACGGTAAATTCTATAGACCTGCAGCGAGATAGTGCTGCCAATAGGACATGACGCACAAGACACGATGTTCCAAACGGAACCGTTCAGTATGCGTCGTAAAATTGAGAAATGCGAATCGCAATACGGTGTCCCGCCTCGTCCACATTGGGTCACAGCTTACTACGGCATTCAGGTGCATATGAGCCATATAAATAATATAACTAATTTTTAAATTTAAGTCATAATTTCAATTAGCTAACGTTATACATAATACATATATGTATATTTGTATAGGATGTCAAGTTAATCCTTCGACGATTCGGGAACAACATAATATTCTCCAATGGATTGTTAGATCCATATAGTGTCGGCGGGTAACTTTATTTTATTGTATCTTTTTTGCTTATTTTAGGCATAAACGTTTAAATAAAAATGGGTAAATATTATATATATAAAAACATAGGTTAATATTTAAGAGTATGAGTTTTTCATATATTTCAGAATTTTGGAGGATATCTCAGCCACCGTAGTCGCCATCACAACACGCGAGGGTAATTTATTTTATTTAAATTTTTAAGTGAGCGTTTATCCAACGGACACTAAAGTTTGATAAATATTTGTAGGTTCTCATTGTCAAGACATTGTCGTCAAGAGCAAAAAAGACCCGGAGTTGCTAGTGTTACAAAGGAAAAAAGAAATCGAAATAATCGAGTCTTGGATTTCAACCTACAAAAAAGATCTGAGAGATCTCAACATATCGATTTAAGTATTTGGTTGTAATGAAATATATCAAAACTTATAAAACAATATTTGGTTGTAATACTGTAAAATTAGGATGGATTGAATCGTATTTACTACTAGTACTCTCTTCCCTCGTTGATTAATTTGGTTATTTGGTCAAGGGCTCTCTGCCTTGGTAACTGAAATAATTAGGATTCGCATAAATCTGGAGTTTTACTATAAAACATGGGTTCAATTGTCAAGGCCCAATTTCTTAGAGTTGAAACCAATAAATTTATACATGTTTAAGTAAGTTGATATCGAATCATGCAGTGTCTAAGAAAAAGAAAAAAGATTTACTTAAATACAAGACATTACAAATAGATTATATTACTTGAAAAATCGGACAAATGATCATGAGTGATGACAATCCAAAAGTGAAGTAAAGACATTAATTTATGGTTTAACAAAAAAATATTCATTAAGAATTTATAGGCCTCGAAACAATATAAAAGACATTCCCATGGAATGTGACACCACACCTTCATAACTTAGCTACAAAGGAAAAAAAAGGTATTGCCTTTATTTATTATAAAAATGTTATATAGCCTTGTATTTGAATGAATTGCTACAACTGAAAGCTCATTGGCCCGACCGATAAAAGATTTTGGTTCGTAAAATTCTTACTTTCATATAACTAAAGAAAGTTTTCAAACTCTTAAAATATCCGGTAAAACAGATAAAGGTAAAGCTATGTATCGAACTAACAACTATTGTATATGTTTTTCTTTTTGGATAAATGGAGGAATCCCAAAAACAAAATCCAACTTAGCAGTGGCTAACATAGTTAAATTGATCAATTGATGGAAGCTAAAAAGAAACTATATGCTTTTAATTAACAATACACATACATACCACACATAAAGAAACTATTCGAACTCCTCGACGAACCGATCGAATAGTTAGTGTTAACATTTCACAACTCACTATTCAATACTGTTAAAAAAGCAGAGCTACTTGAAATTCTGATAAATATCTCATAATTCGTTGGTTTTTTCTTAACATCTTATACATTACAGTTAATGGCAATGCTATACAACTCTAGCATTTTTAAATCGGGTCCTACTATAAAATGGTGAGCATATAACAACTAGTAGGCTAATGTAAGAAGGCACAGAGTTCAAGTTAAGTTCAATGTTTTACTTAGGAGCAAATTAAGAGAGTAGTAAAGAAACAAAAGATAGATAGAAACGTATTTCGAATATACTCCCTTTCGTTATTGTCCAAGGGCACCGCTTTGGTAGCTGACTTTTGTTTACAGATGTCAATTACGGTCGGGAATTATCAATTAATTAGGTTAAAAGACTTAAAACTATAATTAGAGGTAAAAAGGATTCGTTAAAGTTTCATGCATGCGGAATTTCTTCTCTTCGTCTGATTTCAAATCAGTTTTAGGTTTCATCAACTCAAGTCGTGATACACGTTGTATATATATAATCTTTCCCTCCCAAAAAAGGTTTTTATTTTTTATTTTGTCAAGGGCGGTACAGAAAAAAAAAATTTGTTGACAAATGTTCAGTTTATTTTATTATTTTGTAGATGAGGAAAAGAAAAGGAAACGTTAAAGCAAAATCAAATGCATGAAATAATTGCAATGTGGGTTCTACTTGTACAAAGTAACAATGGAAAAAAGAAGAATGAGATAATTGCCATGATTGAGTTGTTTCCTAAAGACATAAGGCCATTTGTCAATTTATTTAATTATATATATATATATATATATATATATATTTCAACGTCAATTATGGATAGAAATATGTGTATATATATGTTTTAAAACAAAAATTATGAAATCATTATTAAAATATATTAAAATAACGTATACTATTTTCAAATATTATTTTAAACTTTCGAACGCAAAAATTGGTCCATATATAACACAAACATGTTCTATTCTCATCAATTTATCCGAGTATTACTACTTTAGATACTTTCGACTAGTTCAAAAACTCTACAAAATCGAATAGAAATAAAGGAAACTCATCACACGCTGCTTAAAAGAAATCAAAAACCCAAATCTTTTAAGAAAGACAAATAAGTAGTATTGCAAATTTGCAGTAAATCTCATGCTCAAATTTTGGTTTGTGCCGTAAATCTAGTATCGCTCAACATGTTAATTGAATGATTTACTGAGGGGGATATATATATATATAGGAATATATTTGAACCGTAAAACCAATTGAGTCGTGGAGTTAGCAAATTCGTCTACTTGTTTGGAAATATTCAATGTTCAAACGCTACGTGAAAAGTACTAAATCTTGTTTTTGGTTTCTTATGGATTCTTCAGTATATACAAACAGGTATACGTACGAAATACAAGACTATTGTGTACAAATAAATAAAGCAAGAGGTGCGTCAAAATTACGCAGTATGTGGTTTAGGTAACCAGAATAAAAGAAACACAAAGCGAAAGGAGATGATGCCAAGAACCTTCCATTGACTGGTCTTCCTTTTTTTTGAAAAAAACCCTAATCCTTCTATTGCCTATATATAACACTTTACTTTCTTGTGTATTTCATAAGTAATTACTTGTTTGCTAAGTTACTTTTACAATGTCTAGATTTCAACTTTATCAGTTAAATTCCGGTGGAAACTGGAAAATATATAGTTTTTAATATTTGTCTTTAGAGTCCTGGAGAACAAATATACTTATTATATAAACAGCCACTATCCTAATGTACATACTGTATCATATAAAAAAATTTCTTCGTAAAACACGAAGATATGATTATTTTCTTACCTTTTTTTCTCACAAAAATAAAGTGGATTAAAAGAAAGGGAAAATCAATCGAATTAAAACACATGTGAGTTTGGAGTAATCTGCACTGGAACATATTCTGTTTATCCACTGTTACTACTTCTCCCTCTCTCTCTCTCTCTCTCTCTCTCTCTCCCAAAAGTACAAAATAAATCTGCAAAACTTCTGTTTTCATGAATTTCGAGACTGCCGATTCGTAACAGTTTACGATTCGCGGCTTAATTCTCGGTTATATGTATGTCAGTGCCCAGAAAGGAAAAAAAATGATCATTTTGATTTCTGACGAGATATAGAGATCTTGGTAACACTTAAAGCATACCACAAGTCGGAGCAGCTATGGCGGCTGTTCGGTTTACGGCGGCTATTCTGGTTTGTTTATTACCGGCGGCGGTTTTGTCTTACGGTTTTCCGGCGGCCCTGAAACTGGAAAGAGCGATTCCGGCGAATCACGAGATGGAAATCAGTCAACTCAAGGCGCGTGACAGAGCCAGACACGGCAGATTGTTACAGTCGCTCGGCGGAGTCATAGATTTCCCCGTTGACGGAACTTTTGATCCTTTCGTTGTTGGGTAATTACAATTTCATCTTTCCCTTCTCTTCTCTTCTCTTCGTTCTCTTTGCGGTTTCATCAGTTCGATCGGTTGTTGTCAATATCTGAGTACGGGATTTTGATGCAGACAAGGTGTTTGATACAATATCTGAGTAAATCTCAGTCATTGTCTCCCAATCCTTTTTCTTTTCACATGTCTCAATCAAAAAAATTATTTCTTTGGTTTTTCTCGTCTTCTCTGCTCAATTTGGTGTTTGGTTTTAAACAGATTATACTACACGAAACTGCGATTGGGATCTCCTCCGAGAGACTTCTATGTACAGATTGACACAGGAAGTGATGTTTTGTGGGTCAGCTGTGCTTCTTGCAATGGCTGCCCTCAAACGAGCGGGCTCCAAGTAAAGCCTTTCTGAAATCCTTCATTGTCTTGGTATTGTTTTGAATTCTTTGATCTGATACTAATACGGCGCCTCCTTTCGGTTTCTGTTACAGATTCAGTTGAATTTATTTGATCCAGGGAGCTCAGTTACAGCGACTCCGGTCTCATGTTCTGACCAAAGATGCAGTTGGGGTGTTCAGTCCTCTGATTCAGGCTGTTCTGTTCAGAACAACCTTTGCGCTTACACGTTTCAGTATGGGGATGGAAGTGGCACCTCGGGGTTCTACGTCTCTGATGTCTTGCAATTTGACATGATTGTAGGAAGCTCTCTGGTCCCAAACTCAACCGCTCAGGTTGTGTTCGGGTGAGTTATTTCGGCAAAACCTTTGTTCATAATCATCAACTTTAGGCCATTGCTCTTGACTATGTTGGTTGCTATGTGGGATTGTTTTTTTTTTCTGGAACAGATGCAGCACCTCGCAGACGGGTGATTTAGTGAAGTCGGATAGAGCGGTTGATGGAATCTTCGGGTTTGGGCAACAAGGAATGTCTGTGGTTTCTCAGCTTGCTTCACAGGGATTAGCTCCGAGAGTGTTCTCACACTGCTTGAAGGGAGAGAATGGAGGCGGAGGCATATTGGTTCTTGGAGAGATTGTAGAGCCAAACATCGTCTTTACTCCACTCGTACCCTCACAGTTAGATCCCTTTAATCCTCTAAACGATTTCATTTCAAAAGAATGGTTCAAATGTTCATTAGAGAGTGATGGTAAGCATGATCTTGCGGCTTGTGCAAATTTCAGGCCTCATTACAATGTGAATCTGCTGAGCATCTCGGTGAATGGCCAAGCTTTGCCTATCAATCCATCGGTCTTCTCCACATCAAATGGTCAGGGAACAATCATCGATACAGGTACAACACTGGCGTACCTTTCCGAAGCAGCCTATGTTCCTTTCGTTGAAGCAGTAAGTCATAGAATTCTCGTTGCTATATCCTTTTGATAACACTGAAACCATCTGGGAAATGTAGTTACTATAACTCTACTCCATCGACTAGAAACTTTGCAAATTTTTCTTGATAGGTTATCTTAAATGTTAAATCTTTTCTTATGGAATTTTTCAGATTACAAATGCTGTTTCGCAGTCTGTCAGACCCGTTGTTTCGAAAGGGAACCAATGTTACGTAATAGCCACGAGGTTCATCCTCGTCCCAACTTCTTTATCTCTAAACCACATGTCTTCTTATCGGTATCGATATGGTGGAACAAAATCTGACCTTTTTATGGTACTGTAATGATCAGTGTCGCAGACATATTTCCTCCAGTTAGCTTGAACTTTGCTGGTGGAGCATCCATGTTCTTGAATCCTCAGGATTACCTCATACAACAAAACAACGTCGTAAGTACTTTAACTCCGCTTCCATCGAACCTTTTTTTTATAGGATTCTGTTTTTTTTTTCCGGTTGTTCTTGCATCTTGGTAATAACATTTGTCTCTGCACTCTGCTTTTTAGGGAGGTACTGCAGTTTGGTGCATCGGTTTTCAGAAGATACAGAATCAAGGGATAACGATCCTTGGAGGTAACGGGATCGAAAGCTTAAGCCTTTGTTATTTATAAATCTATGATTGGGTAGCACACAAAAAAAAACATCGGTTTTTTCATCTTGTGTTCTGCAGATTTGGTTCTTAAAGACAAAATCTTTGTCTATGATCTGGTCGGTCAGAGAATAGGATGGGCAAACTACGACTGTAAATCTCATCCCTTTAAGCTCAAATGAGTTCCAGAAGCAAGCAATACAATCTTTCCACACTTTAAAATCTCTCAACTTTTATTTCTCTTTCAGGTTCAATGTCGGTAAATGTCTCTGCGACTAGCAGCAGCGGAAGAAGCGAATATGTGAACGCAGGACAGTTTAGTGACAATGCCGCGCCGCAGAGACTGACTTTGGACACTATCGGAAACACTATAATGCTCTTACTAATGGTAATCAACATGTTCTTATAGCACACAGTAATTACAGATTTGCCTTGTGTAGAGTTTATGTACACTGTTTTATTTGGTCGTCGGCGTGTTTATTTGTGGTCGCCGGAGAGTAAATTTCTCCCGACCGGCGAAGCGAAGCAGAAGAAAAGTTAACTTCTTTGTTGTTTGTTTTCATTCCATTGTTACAGTTTTGGATGTAAATAATTCGCTTTTTACTTAGTGGTGTGTGTATCGTTGTTCTTCCGATCAAAGGTTTTTCTTTTTTTCCACTATTTTTATATTAATTATAAATATTGCAAATAAATGCTATAAAAATCAAATAGCATTTTCACACAGTGGTATCAAACTAATCAATCAATACTCAAGATTATAAGAATATGAAATAGTTCCAAGGATTAGAGGTAATTTGCATTGATCCAAACATTAATCTTAGTCAACTACTTTGACCAAAGCCCTTCCAACAGTTTTCCTAAACTATTATTTTCTTTGTTCTGAAATTTAATTTAATAAATCATACTTGTGATATTATTGTTACACTCATTCCAATATGCGGCAATATTTGTATGTGAAAAGCCAATGAAAAAAAATATTTAGATTTTATGCCGTCTTTGTAAGTTATCCATTGTTTTAATTATTATTATTAGTTGTATAAAGGGAAAAACCTCACAATTCCCTCCTACTTGTACTTCCATACACTTCTGTCTCAGACAGAGTCAACGAAAGCCCTAAGTTTTTGGTATCTGACACAGACACACTATCTCCTCTAGTCTTTGTGTCACACCATAATCATTAATTTCGTGTTCCAATCATGGTCGATTCCCAAATTGTTTATCTGCATTAATTGGATTCTCCAATTGGGAAAATTTATCGTCGATTAATCTCTTTTTATTTGGTCGTCATCTTCTAACTTCCTCTTCCCTCGAATCTCGAATTTTCTAGGGTTTTAGGGTTTTCCGGGATTGAATTCCCCAGATCTCATCATATTGATCGAGATTCGCAGTTCGCACAGTTTCTCGATTCGGGTGCGTCTTAATTTCTCTTCTCCGTAAGTTCGTCGTCTCTCCTTGGGTTTAGTTTGATTCCGGCGATGGCGAATGAGAAGAACGGCGGACGTCTGAGTGACGCTAGCGATTACTCGTCGGAGGATGAAGGAACAGAGGATTACAGGAGAGGAGGTTACCACGCGGTGCGAATCGGCGATACTTTTAAGAATGGATCTTATGTGATTCAGAGTAAGCTTGGTTGGGGACATTTCTCCACTGTCTGGCTTGCTTGGGACACCCAAAAACCGGTAAGCCACTTTCGCTTTCTATGGTTCGTTTGTCAGAGAACCAATTTAGGGTTTTTTTTAAAGGAAGGGAGAAGGACTTGCTTGTGCTAGGGTTTTATCCGTATATGACTTGCATTGTTGGGATTTAGCTAGCTTGTTGGATTGCTGTAGAAGAAAATGTTGGATGCGGAAGCTCTTGTAGTTTGAAGTTTACAAGTTTTATGTTTGGATTCTCTGGTTATTACGCTTTTGAGATTGTTACTAGTGATGGTTTTGTCTGATACTTGTCGGTGTTGATTTTGAATCAATTCATTGTTTGTAGCGTTATGTAGCTTTGAAAATCCAGAAGAGCGCTCAGCACTACACTGAGGCGGCCATGGACGAGATCAAAATCTTGAAACAGATTGCGGAAGGTGACCCGGAAGATAAGAAGTGTGTTGTGAAGCTTCTTGATCATTTCAAGCACGCGGGTCCTAATGGGCAACATGTTTGTATGGTCTTTGAGTACTTGGGAGATAACCTCTTGTCGGTTATCAAGTACAGCGATTACCGAGGTGTCCCTCTTCACATGGTTAAAGAGCTCTGCTTTCATATTTTAGTCGGCTTGGATTATCTTCACCGCGAGCTCTCTATTATTCATACTGATATCAAGCCGGAGAACATTCTGCTCTGTTCCACCATCAACCCTGAAGCAGATGCTCGGAAATCGGGTGCTCCTCTTGTTCTTCCAACCACTAAGGACAAGACTGTTCCCGAGAGACAAGCTGAAAAAGAAAAACCCAAGAGCTACACGTACAGTGCGGATTTGACTAAGAATCAGAAAAAGAAGATCCGAAAGAAGGCTAAGAAGGTGGTAGTTGAAGGATGTGGTGGAGAGGAAGGTTCAGAGGAGAATGAGAGAGATTCTAACTCCGAAGCAAGACCGAACGGGAATTCAACTGTGGAGAGGTCAGAAGGGAGTTCTGAGAGAGGGAAAGACGCAGAGAATGTTAGCCAAAAGAGCCGGGGAAATAGGAGAGGAAGTCGATCCACGAGGCAAAAGTTACTTGCGGATGTTGATCGGAAATGCAAGTTGGTCGATTTTGGGAATGCTTGTTGGACTTATAAACAGTTTACGAGTGATATTCAGACAAGGCAGTACCGGTGTCCTGAGGTTATTCTTGGCTCAAAGTACTCAACCTCGGCGGATATGTGGTCGTTTGCTTGCATTTGTTTTGAGCTTGCCACCGGAGATGTTCTGTTCGATCCTCACAGTGGTGAAAACTTTGAGCGGGATGAGGTATCTGTCTCTCACTTTTTCTCAAGTTCTGTGGAAACCTCAAGATCATTTCATTTTGTTGGGATTCAATAGAGCTTAAAACTGATGAACACTGGTTTCAGGATCACTTGGCATTGATGATGGAGCTTCTTGGGATGATGCCACGAAAGGTAAAGCTGAGAAACAGTGTCTTAAGACTGGAATTTTAATGTTGAAGCACTTTTCTAACGGAGTTTTTTTTGTTGCAGATTGCATTAGGAGGACGCTATTCGCGGGATTACTTCAACCGACAGGGTGAACTAAGGCATATCAGGCGGTTGCGGTTTTGGCCTCTGAGCAAAGTTTTAAAGGAAAAATATGACTTCAGCGAGGAAGACGCTACTGCTATGCAAGAATTCATCATTCCCATTCTTGAATTTTCACCTGAGAAGAGACCCACGGCTGCTCAGTGCCTAACGCACCCATGGATGAATCCGGTCCCTAGATCGTTGAAGCCGTCACCAAGTCCACAAAAAGCCAAAGAAGAAGAAGAAGAAGAAGAAGAAGAAAAAGCAACAGGTGGGGATAAAACGAAGGAAAAGGATGAGAGGGAAGCCATGGAGGTTGGTGTTGGGAATATCGCCATTGATGGCTCAGAATCAAAGACATCAGCAAGAGAAGGTCGCCAATCTGCTCGTGATCTTCGCACTTGAGAAAACAGAGTCCATGGAAAAAGTTTTGTATCCGTCTTCTGAATCACTTTTCTGGGAATCAGGGATTTAGATACTGTATTGATATTTTTTTGTTCCTTCGCTCGTTGCAAACAAAAGATTGGAAGTTTTTATTCGGTTTTGAACCAGTTGAGATATGATTCATCATTGATTTAACATTAACAAATCGTGCAGAGCATAAGCAATGCAGACATAGGGTACAGTGGAAACCACACTCACTCAATAAATATATATCAGACATTTTATGAACTCGCCTTTTTCTCTAAGTACTACTAATAGGGGCCTAATGCCACAATGTAAATGTGTGATGAAATTCTCTTTCTTCACGGGTTTACCTCTTCTTTCACCGTTTTAGCATTGAAGGTTCAAAAGATTTTGCGTCTACTGAGGTAGGAATACATGAGGAAGAAGGCGACTGCAGCGCCTATGATGATTCCACCCGTTGTTAGCCAGAACGCAGACTGCGAAAACCCGAGATTGTAATTGGGTTAAGTGATGGTACAATGGTTGTAGATATGTGTTACTTCATGAGGGTTTATGACTTACAGCTTGTTCTTCAAGATAAGACCTCAAGTTCATGCCGAATATACCTGCGTGCACTCAAAACAAAAGGTATAAGCCCTTTACAATGAACAGGGAAAATATATAGGAAGTGTTGGCTTTGAGATCATGTTCATAGAGCAACGACTGTTTGTAGTTGTCGAATGTGGAGTCTCAATTCCATTTCAGTAGCTGGTAGATTAAATGCTAAAAGAAAGGAGCAAGCCTCTAACGCAGTTTAAAGGTTTGAGAGAAAACAGATGCAAATCATGAACAGTTTGTGAATGTACCTGCGATGAGAGCACCAACTGCAACACAAAATGTTCCGACCTGAAGAAGCAGCTCGAATCTGCTGACCTCAAGCCTCCGAGAACTGAGAAATCAACAGAAAGATATGTGACTCAGGAGGTATAACGGGTAAGAGTGCCTAATCATTTAGGAGAGGAAAAAGTGTTGTGTTATCTTCCGAACCTTAGATTGACAGCAATTGAGTCTTCCATTTCCTTTGCAGAATCCAGAAGTCTCTCTGCTTGTCCATGGCATGACTCGCATCTGCACATACGAATCTACAGAGTTTTCACTAGAGAACATATTGGTATGCTTCAAGACTAAAAGTTAGTAAGCCAAGACCTTTGCAGATAGTTCTCCAAGAGCATTTCGATTTCCTCCTCTTCTTCTGCAAGTAACCAGACAAAGAACATCAATCTCGTTTGTGGTGAATGTCACCAAGGAAACGTTTGCAGTCTTACCCTCAGCAATCTGCTTATCTAAGGGCAATGAACACTCCATATCATCATCTCCTCTTCTAAGTGTGCAGTTTCTTCCCATGATGCAAATGCGGCGTATTTCATGTGGATCTTCCAAAAGATCTATGAGCATTTGTCTAAGAGCTCCAGCTTTCGAGCCCAATTCAACCTTCCAAAATGTGTATGAAGAAAAAAATACAATACAACCGAAGGAAAATTAAGTTCACCGAAGCGACCAACTGATTCAAGAACATACAACTAAATGAAGTTTACCAGTCTTTGCTTGCTAATACGAAGTTCCTCCAATATATCAGCAGTTAAGCGGTTGGGCAAAACCTCAAGAAGCGCTTGGACCTGAACCAAATGGCACAAATATAAAAAACATTTAGAGAAAAAGAAATTGTTTTGACAAAACTACAAGGTCTATAACTGGAACACACTCACTAGCATCCATACTCACACGGGGTTCTATATTCATAAGCCTTTGCTCTAACCGCTGTATCCTTGAGATTAGCGCCGATTCAACAACCTTTTATAAAGCCAGAGTAAAGAGAAGTTAGCACCAAGATGATAGTAAAATTATGAAATCAGGGCTGAAAAAGATGATTATCATAAGCTTTGATCTGTCCAAAAATATATATATATATATTTCTTCTCTTCCACAGGCATAACTAACATAAATATATGAATGAGTGAAACCAACCTCGAGTTCAAATGGCATAGAGGGCCCTCCATTCATACTTCTTGGGTTGAGCCGAGGCATCAATGTATCTACAAAAGCACTTCCTCCTCTACTGAAAACATATTTTGGACTTGAAATCATAGAGTGAATGATCTGAAGAATGATCTGAAGAACAAATAGATATACTGCGACCAAGATTACCGGTTATAATCAAATATAAGGACACGGTCTCGCATTGCTATTGCTCGCAGAGATCCCAGATTCAGCAGAATCGCATGTTCACGGACCTACACAATACGCAAGCAAAGGATATGGAGACTAAAGAGATCCACATAACTAAAGAGAAATGATAGTTTGAGCAACTTTACCAATAGAGATGGGACCGAGTTTGTCATAAACAATGAAGGATCAACGCTTCGGATATCTCTTGGTCGAAGACCTGGTGAAAAGATCAAATGTCAAAGCGATTCCGCAAATGTATGTACATAGCGCCATGTAGAAGAAAGAAAACGTTTCACTAACCACTGGATTTGAGGAGCTGTCGCCTGTTAATCTTCCTTGTAGATATTGCTCCAGTCGCCTTCACTTCAACAACCTTTTTTTTTTTTTTTTTTGTTCCAGACACAAGTCAGAAAGTTTGAAGAGATACAAGAAGTAAGAATAGTCACTGTTCTGTGATAAGCTTCCTTCAAATTTAAATATTTAGAAAAAAAAACATGTCCCTTAAACAATTTCAATCAGAATCCTATATATGAACATGTATCCTAGGCATGCAATTCGAGACAAAGAGGTAACATCATCTTGATCGATCAGATAGAATTGAACAATTCATCATTATCGAGTAGAAGGTAGTAAGAAACATGAAACCTCATAAACCGGCTCACGAATTCCCAGAGACGTAGAGTCACTTGAAGAAGAAGAAGAATCGATCTTCTTTGCATCATCTCTCCCTCCGTTTTCTCCATCACCGCCGCTACTGTCACTACCATCGTCGTCGCTGACGTTTAGGGATTCGTAATCGCCGACGAAATCCTCGGCGGTTGTGGGAGACTTGGCTAAACACTTGGATCTCGACAAAACCTTCAGTGCCTCAAAGTAGATCGGAGTTCTATTCAGCGCCGATAAGTGGAGGGAGAAGGGAGAAGGCCATGCTGATCCAGGAAGAAGAAAATGAAGAGATGGAGACGGGTGCGAAGACTGATCGGAGGAATTTAAGAGAGAAGCGAATGTAGAGGGAGATGGAGTTAACGCCATTGTTGTTTTTGGTGGTGGTGGAAAGAAGAAGCTTTGGTCATGGAGATTCTTCGATTGTTTTTAAGCTTAAGGATAATAAAATTCGCAAAGCGAAACAATATCCAATTTGTACATATCGATTTTTATATAATTTTTATAAATTAATCCTCCACTGTCCCTCTCAAATATCATCTACGGTCTAATCTTTTTTTGGCATTTTTACAAATTGGTGTATTAAACAAATATGAATTTTTTGGCCAGAAATAAAATAAACATATAAAAAAAAACACATTTGATGATTTCTGGAAATTTGAATCATTAGTTTTTAACAAATTGCATTTTTTTAAAATTGAACCTCAGATGTTCTCTTTTCCAAATATTCTTAATTTCCTACATTTTTGTTCCAAAACATTAATTATTATTTTATTTCTGAATAAACAAATTTATGGTAGTTGACCGTTAATTTTGTGGCGGAGGATTAGTTTGGTTTTCTCATCCTTGCGAGAAAAACTCACGATATTTTTCACCTGTGAATCAATCTTTTTGTTGCCACCTGTCCCCGAAACTCATTTCATTTGTGAACAGTTGGCAGATTTTTGTATGGTTGGTCCGAAAGGGAGTTTTTAATTGGTTTGAAAAGGTTACTTTAAAAGTAAAACAGATTAATATGTAGGTCACAAAACGAAACACGATTTTAGTACAAGGACTGTTTTGTGAAATGGGTAAAGATGTGTTTCGAATTTTCATGGCGAGAGAAGGAAATAAGGGCAAAGGAGAAGGAAAAAAAAAAAAAAAAAAAGAGAACCAGAGAGGTTCAAATGGAGGACGATGAAGCAAAGCAGCTACGAAAACTTGAAGATAATTATTCTGATGAAAGAAGAGAAGAAGAAAGCGATTGTCCTTCGCATCATCCTCCACCTCCGCCTGATGAGGTAAAGCATCAATTTTCGCGGCGACTGTTTCTAGTTTTAAGTGTAGAAATTGAGCTCAAAGGTAGTTTCATGTTGATCAGGGGTTTTCAGCTGGCAATTTAATTTGTAGATTCGATTGAAAGTTCTGATTTTTTTTTTTGGTATTGTTAGTGATTTCTAGTTTTCTATGTTCTGCAGTTGTTCGACATTTCGACTACAGTTGATCCTAGCTACATAATCTCACTGATAAGGAAACTCCTTCCAATCGATTCGGGCAGTGATGAATGTGATCAAAGCACTGAGGATCGGCATAACCATCATATGAATGCCAATAATGTGGCTCAAGGTGTTGTGGCTCGGTCTGGAAATGGGTTTGTGGACGCTTCCAATGGTAATCCCGAGAGCATGGACATTGGAGGTAACAGTGACGAATCCGCTTTCGACGAGAGGGACAAGGTGAGTTCATGTCGGGAGCCTGTGTCATCAATGGAAGAGGCATGGGAAGATCATGGTTGCGTTTTGTGGGATCTTGCCGCCAGTAGAACTCATGCTGAGCTAATGGTAATGGATTTAGACTTTGAAGTTAATGGCTTTAGATATTTGTTTGTTTTCTTTTCTCTGAACATTCAAATGCCAAGTAGCAGCACTACATTTGGGGCTGAATTGGTGAAAGAAACCATTGGTTTCCATCTATTTTAGCAAAATGCCAAGTACTAGACTGGAGAGCACCTTGGTTTCATGTATTGAGTTTTTTAATGTACGACAGTTATTTATCTATTGACTCTATGAACTGGAATCGAGACTAGAAGTTGCCATTGTGTTCTTATTCTGGCTTTGGCTTTGCAGGTACATAATCTAATTTTAGAAGTGCTTCACGCAAACCTTATGGTTTCAAAATCTACCCGCATTCGGGTAAGAAACTCAGTATATTTATGATTAATGGCTAAGTGTAATCATTCTCTAATTGTTATTGTCTTCCTGAATTGATTTTAATGTTCTTTTTTTTCATTTTGGCTTGCAAGGAAATCTGTCTCGGGATTATTGGGAACCTTGCTTGCCATGAAGGTCTGTTGAAACGTATAGAGTCTACAGCCGGACTCGTCAATATACTTGTGGGGCAGATGTTTCTTGATGATACCCAATGCCTAAGTGAAGTTTGCAGGCAAAAATAGAAAAATCATTTTGTGAAATATCATCTAGATTCATGCTTGACCCATTTGGTTGGATTGTCTAACTAATTTGATATTTTGTTTCCAATAGGATTCTAACCTCGGGTCTCTATGGCGCTGGATGCACTATTTGGGCCGAGTGTTTGCAGTCTGATGATATACTTCGTCGTATTTTGTGGATTGTGGAAAATACCTTGAATCCTCATCTTATTGAAAAGGTAACTTCTGATTTAGGAGCTTGTAACTTAAATCATTCTTCCTCTAGACGATTTGATGGACAAATCATTTCCATTTTTCCACAGAGTGTAGGGCTGTTGTTGGGTATCATAGAAGGTCAACCAGAGGTTGGGCAGCTATTGATCCCTCCACTAATGACTCTGGGTTTGACGAGTCTCTTGATCAATCTTCTTTCCTTTGAAATGAGCAAGTTGGCTAGAGAAAGAATCCCAGAAAGGTATGATTAGTGAATGGCATTTTTTGTTCTTGCATAAACAAGCAAGTGTTATGCTTCACTATGTACTGTGTACCCTTTGTGTATGATTTCAGGTACCCTGTCCTTGAAATTATTCTCCGAGCTATTGAAGCCCTTTCTGCTTCAGATAGCCATTCTAAAAAGATTTGCTCCAGCAAAGAACTTTTTCAACTAGTCTGTGAACTTATGAAACTTCAGGACAAAGCCGAGGTAGTTTTAGGTTGATATAAAGCTTTATATAGAGTAGATCTCAAGTTAGAATTTTGATAAACTAGAATTCACTGTAGGTGGCAACATCTTGTGTTACCGCTGGAGTTTTGATCGCAAATATGCTGTCGGAAACAGTAGATTTTATTCCAGAAGTATCGCAAGGTAAACTAATTACTTTTATTTCATTGACATGCGTGAATATTTGCATAGTTTTGGCTATTCATCTAGTGCTTCATGTCTTTATCTGACACCTACTATGAATCTGCACGAGCAGATTTTTCTTTCTTGGAAGGTTTATTTGGTACTTTACCATTTGCTTCGGATGACATAGAAGCAAGAAGAGCTCTTTGGGACGTTATTGCGAGGTTACTTGCCAGAGTTAATGAGTCTGAGACATACTGTCTGAGTCAGTACATATTGGTTTTGCTAAGCAACTCGGAGATTATAGAAGATGATCTTCTCGATATCCAACTAGAAGATTCAAAGTCAGGCGCGCGAACGATTGCAGTATCCACTTTTATATTCCTCTGTTTTTGTTGCTCCTTTCTAGATTTTTCAAAAGTTGGCATATACAGATCTTTTGTTGACCTTTAGCAACAACAGATACAGAAGATTGAATCGATATTGAACAACTGGAATGTTCGCAAGGAGAGCTTACATGAGGAAAGCATGAGTGGGGACTGCTCTGTAAACAAAGCTGATGTTAAAAGGCTATCAGATTGCTGTCAAAGATATATCAAGTAAGCTATTCTCCATCTCCATAGACTTTGATCGCTTGTTTCAAGTTTCTTTCAACTGTCAGGATTGTAAGTTTGAATGGGAAATATTCAGATCCATAATTTTCTTCTTTCTCAATTGTAGATCGATTGAAGGGTCTTGATTCATGGGGAATCTTTCGCTTGTAAGTTTTCAATCTTTCTCTACTTTCCATGGTCGACCAAGGCATCACCACACATTGACACATGAAGTCGCAAGCAAGAAATCGCCGACCCTTTTGAACAGATATATATTCAGGTTACAACTTGCCTGTCTTTCTCATATCCATAGATCACATAGGGCATAGTTTGATCAAATGTAAACCAGAGGAATAGATTTTGAGAAGAAAAAAACTCAAATTTTCAGAACTATAAGTTTCACTGAGCATCTTCAGATATAAATCTCTATTCAGTCAATTCAAATGGGAAAAACAACAGCACATAGTGAAAATTACAATCTTAAAGCCATAACCAAAAGGAACAATAATCTTGAGAAAGTAGAGAGAGAGAGAGAGATGGATGGATCATTAAGAGATGAGAGAGATGCCAGAGACCAGGATATTGTCTGAGAGAAACTTGTTAGCAGCTTCTGTTGGATGAAATCCGTCCCAAAAGACATACTCAGTTGCATTATTACATGTTCCTACTGATTTTGTGTTACACAGTATTGATGTCTCTAGTAGTCCTGTTCCACAACATGCTCTTCTTGCCTCTGCAAATCCTGAAAATTGCATAAACACACACACACAAACATTTATCATGTTATTATAAGAATTGTTTTATAGCGTGGAAGAAATATATAATTTTACCAAATTCGGACGGCCTGGTGGCGAGATCATAGAGAGGCTTATAGATATCAAATACGACCAAATTGAGTCCAACGAGGTTTCTCTTGAGATCCTGCGACGTCGCATTGAGTTTGTAGTTGAAGGAGATTGCGTCGTTGTTAAGATTCTCCGAGCATCCACCCTCGTGTGGCCCCGCCACAGTTATGGCCGCCGGTAAACATCCCAGCGGCGGAAGCGTCGTCACTCCGATCCTTCTTGCTCCTAAAGAATACAAATTCTAGAGGGTTCCCAAACAAAAAAAGATCAACAAATTTATAGAATCGAAAATCATATTAAGAGGACTTATGAAACATTTTGTAACATTCCTACAGCTAATTTGTGAAGACCTTATGGAATGTAATAATAGTTCAAAGCTTTTCCATCAAAAAAATTTGTGAAGTATTTTTTTTTTTTTTTTTGCAGGAAAACAAAAATAGTGTTTTTTTTAAACATAAACATAAATGAAAGCGCCATTAAAATATATAACTCAAATTAATCCTTCGGGTTTGTCAAATAAACAAAGAAATGAAAAATGAAAAAAGGGAAAAGAGAAAATAGGAAACCTGAATGAAACTGGAGTAGGAGAGGACAAGGAGATCGGAGAAGTCATCAGGTGATTGGTTTTTGTAGAGGAGAGGGTTAATATAGTAATTTTGTATGTAGTCACTGCTCCCTGCACTGACGACATAAATGCCATCGGAGACTATGGAACTGGAGTTTGCATTTGCTATTTCTTGGATTCGACTAATATAGTCTTTGTAATGTTCCAGCTGCTGCGGCAACGATATTGCACTCTTCATATAACAAAATAATCAACAGTAAAAACAAAAATGTTAATTATTATTATTAGATGACAAAAAAAAAGCAGTAATAGAAAAGGTGAAAATGGTACAAACGTAGAGCTTGGCTGTGCCATCGTAGTAACCAGAAGCTGCAGATGCAAAGTTAGCTCCAATCAAAAGGTTTTTGCCTTGTGCCTTTTTGCTTAGATAAGCTTGTGGGTATGATGTGAATCCAAGATTCTCAGCTGCATAAGTACACAAAACTAATCAATTAATTACTCCGATAAACTCATCATGTTGATGTACACATTATACAAACACAATTACATGAACAAAAATCGATGTTTTGCATGTACATTGTTTTCAACATAGTATATAATAAGAAGTATGTGTATTTCACTTTTTTTCAGGCCAATAGATGCATGTTGAACATATATACTCACTTATTATCATCTAAATTATAGTATTTTGATTCTTCATCGTCTCACACAAATGCTTCCTATTATACATATCTTTAAATACACATTCACGCTGACATGATGTTCAACAGTTATTTTTAGTTCAAATTTTGCATGTATGAATATGATGTATGTATTTACGCACGCATGCATATATCGATTTGTTTCACTCAAATAAAGTAAGATAAACAGAGAAGAAAGAAAAAGGTACCGGTGAAGTCAGTAGCCAATTTTCCATTGCAGAATCTTCCGGTGGGTTGATGGGTTGTGAAATCTCTTCCATAAGGAGGGAAATTAGCTTTAACGATTGTGTATATATGATTGTTGTTTCCAACATCAACCACCGAATCACCAAATATGAACATAGCTGGAACCAATGGCTGTGCCTTCATCACCACCACTACCTCAAGAACCATTAAAGATCCAACCACCACATAAATATTTAACCAAATTCCCACCAACTCTCGAGAGAAACCCATCATTTTTTTTCTCTCTATTTCACAAAGATGATGATGATGATGTAAAATTGTTTCTGATTTTGAATGTGAGTAGCATGAGTGTGTATATAGTTTGCATGCAAATATGCAATGGTGTTTATATAGTACAAACAAACATTTGATTTGGTTAGATTTAAATGTAATAGAACTAGCTGGACTCAAATGTTTATAGTTATGATAGTACGTGATATTGTACCGTTTATGTGTATGTTTCTTGTATATACACATAACGCAGTGATGGTATGTCTCTATTGGCCTGAAAAGAAGTGAAAACACTGGGTAGAGAGACACATTGATGAAAGAAAGTAGTTGCGAGGAGGCTCGGGCATTGATTAATTTGACCTTCACATTTATAGTTCATCAGTTACGTTATGTGTGCCATTTATTTGCCATTGATTAAATTTGATTCCAACACTTGTCTTTCCAACCATTATAGTTATATACAAAAAAAGTATGTAGGAGATGTGTTATATACTTATATATATGATCCAATGTTCAAAATATCATTAGGCGCTAATCGGAGTTTTGTTTGGTTATTTTTTATATATTTTACAAGACTGTCATACTCTAGGTTTTAGTAATTAAGTGTACGTGTGTATCTTCATGCTTCTACTCTTACCATTCAAGTCTATTAAGAAGTTAGCTCTGCAAATGCCATTCTGCTCAAGAAGAGAGTTTTATGCATCTCCTTATACGCTTGAATGGGATTTTTTTTTTCTTTTCTACAGTGACCTATATTAATGAGACGTAGAGGATGGTTTGTGCAGTTCATGTTTTGCAAAATTATTACCTTTAAATTACAAAGAACTGGTAGTGAAAGGGATAGAATCAAAACAAGGAATGAGAAAAAAAAAACTATATATAAAAAAATTCATAACGGTGCATAAGTTGAGAGTCCTTCCAAGCCAAAAAAAAAAAGAAAACCACAAAATGTTACAAAGAAATTTGACTCTCAATGTGATTCGGGAAATAGATAAGTCCTTTTTGAAATCCATTACCGAGCCCACAATCTTCGTCTGCGATTCCTCCAAACTCGAATCTTCTAAAGCTGTTTCTAACCGGATCAAAAAACAAAATATAATACGATTTATGAAACAAGGGAGGTACATAAATAAACTCACCAGCATGAGTGAAAAAAAATAATAAAAAAAAAAAAATAAAAAAAAGATAAAAAAAAAAAAAAAGAAAAAAAAAAAAATATAAAAACAACAAATAATAATAAACAACATCCAAAAAAAACAAAATTCTTACACCATTATTTTACTCAAGACAAGCTAACATCCCTTTATAAGTTATCAGCACATCCTCAAGAGTACCCAACGGTAACTGCATCGGAATATTATCCGAAGCTAATTGTATCACATCGAATTTTTCAGATCTGACATCAAAGCTGATTATAACCCAATCAACCATCAGATAATTATAGGCTACATAATATATAACCCCTTTAACGCACTGCCCAGAAGGTTCAATGTGAGAGCGATGGATACTAGTTTTGACAGTTCTCCATGATTCTTGAGCTGATCCTAATGTTAAAACTCGGCACATATAGGGATCGCATGAAGGAAGGCACAGTACTTTGTGTTTATCTTCGATTGGATCGTATCCTAAAAAGACGGTTATATTATACGACGAGGGAGACCAGCTGATGAATCTGGGATTGGGTAATGTTAAGGAGTGTCTCTTGGTAGGGTTCCAAACTATCAGTGTTCCTGATTCTAGAAAGCAGATCAAGCCGTGGACAGATTCCCTAGGGAAATAGTAATTTTCTGAGCGTTTCATTTGATAATGATTCGTCGGCTTAGGGTACGGCCCTTTAGAGAGCTGATGATGTTGAGGAATCGAGGAAACAAACAACTCGTCACCTTTTCTGAAGCAGAGTAAAAGACTCATCGGATCAAGTGTTGAGGACCGAGTATCAAAAATGTTGATGAAATATGGGTCGGTGCTGATCGATGACCAAAGCTTCGACACGCGACGAAACCTCATAACAGATCTCGCAGGTAGCCTTAAGAGTATCTCTGAGGTTAGATCACGAGCAAAGGACAAATCTGTTTTTGGTTGCTCCATCGTTGATGGAAACCCTAATGTGTACAGGATGCGTTGCTTTCCACCTTTTCTTAACTTTATATATGCTCTAATAATTCTTTTTACAAATATGGAAAAAAGATATACAAATATACTTTTTTGTTTGTTTGTCAACAACTCATACGTTTAGCAAAAAAAAAAAAAAACACTTATCTAGTAGTTATTAATTTTATAAGAGGTCAAATTGTTAAATACTTATCTATAAATAGTGAGCAAACCTAATCTCTCATTAACAAAAGAAATCGATATCTTCTCTACTCAGGAAGCTAGCTCAATCTCCGGTTACAATGAAAGAAATTCTCTCTAGAAATGAAAGAGATAAGAGGAAGAACAATGGTAGTTCTTATAAAACCATAAACAATGGTGGTTTTTAAGTGGATTCTTAGAATAAAAAAAGATTAAAATTGAATGAATAGTGAAGACTTGATTCCTAATTAAGAACCAATTCTTAGTTTTTTTCTTCCTTTCTCTCTCTTTCCTTTTATAATTAAATATTAATTAAGAACTAATTCTTAAGTTTTAACCATTGCACATACTCTAAAAACTCTTAATATATATTAAACAAATAAAAATTATTATAATAATGAATTGGTTCTTAAAAACTTAAGAAAATATTTTATTTAAGAACTTTTGAGTGTTTTTCTTAAGTTCTTAAGAACCTTATTCATTATTATAATAATTTTTATTTATTTAATATATATTAAGAGTTCTTATAAGAATTCTTGCTATAAGGCANATGTGATTCGGGAAATAGATAAGTCCTTTTTGAAATCCATTACCGAGCCCACAATCTTCGTCTGCGATTCCTCCAAACTCGAATCTTCTAAAGCTGTTTCTCACCGGATCAAAAAACAAAATATAATACGATTTATGAAACAGGGGCGGTGCATAAATAAACTCACCAGCATGAGTGAAGAAACCTGTTAGTTTGAAATCGATGCTCAAACGCTGATCAAAGTGACTAAGAGGTACAAGAAAGTCTTGTCTCGACCACTTGTGTTTCTCTGCATCCTCCAAAACCCACATTCTTCCACCATTATTTTTCTCAAGACAAGCTAACATCCCTTTATAAGTTATCAGCACATACTCACGAGTACCCAACGGTAACTGTATCGGAATAGTATCCGAAACTAATTGTATCATATCGATTTTTTCAGATCTGACATCAAAGCTGATTATAACCCAATCAACCATCAGATAATTATAGGCTACATAATATATAACCCCTTTAACGCACTGCCCAGAAGGTTCACTGCTAGAGCGATGCTTATGGTTAGTTTTGACAGTTCTCCATGATTCTTGAGCTGATCCTAATGTTAAAACTCTGCACATATAGGGATCGCATGAAGGAAGGCACAGTACTTTGTGTTTATCTTCGATTGGATCGTATCCTAAGAAGACGGTTATATTATACGCCGAGGGAGACCAGCTGATTGGATTGGGTAATGTTAAGAACTGTCTCTTGGTAGGGTTCCAAACTATCGGTGTTACTGATTCTAGAAAGCAGATCAAGCCGTGGACAGATTCCCTAGGGAAAGAGTAATTTTCTGAGGGTTTTATATGATAATGACTTGTCGGCTTACGTGGAGAGTACGGCGCTTTCGAGAGCTGATGGTGTTGAGGAATCGAGGAAACAAACAACTCGTCACCTTTTCTGAAGCAGAGTAAAAGACTCATCGGATCAAGTACGTTGAGGACCGAGTATCAAACTTGTTGATGAAATATGGGTCGGTGCTGATTGATGACCAAAGCTTCGACACGCGACGAAACCTCATAACAGATCTCGCAGGTAGCCTTAAGAGTATCTCCGAGGTTAGATCACGAGGTAAAGACAAAACTGATTTTGGTTGCTCCATCTTTGATGGAAACCTAACGTGTTCACGATGCGTTGCTTTTCCACCTTTTCTTAACTTATATATGCTCTAATTCTTTTTACCTATTATTCGTTATAGAAATATGGAAAAAAAAATATATTTACTTTTTTGTTTGTTTGTCAACAACTCATACGTTTAGCGGAAAATAAAAAAAAAACACTTATCTAGTAATTATTAATTTTATAAGAGGTCAAATTGTTAAATACTTGTCTATAAATACTGAGCAAACCTAATCTCTCATTAACAAAAGAAATCGATATCTTCTCTACTCAGGAAGCTAGCTCAATCTCCGGTTACAACGAAAGAAATTCTCTCTAGGAATGAAAGAGGTAAAGCATTTACCATGTTCTTGTTTAAAACCTTTTCTTTTACCGAGTTGAAAACGAACAATAAAAGGCAATAATTAAAATAAAAAATTCATAAGAAATCTTTTGACAAAAAGAAGTGGATAAAAAGAGAGCTTGAATGCCAATTGTGTGTCTTCTTCTTCTTCACTCTGAAACTCCTTGTCATGTTCTCGATGAGTTTCTCCAGAGCAAGCCTCTTCGATTTTCCTCTTAAACCATTCGTGCTTTCGCATCCCTCCTGTGTTTTCCTTCCTAGACGTAAGTCTCTATCTCAACGCGAGTAAAGAGATTAATAGGGGGAGATAATCGTCAAGGTTTTGCTGCCTCTCAATCGAAATCCAAGAGATTTTCTCTAAGAAGCTCATAGATGCAATTGTTTTGTTTGGGTTTATGGGTTTTCGGTTCTCTTCAGTTTTGCCAATTGATAGCTTGTAAAGTTTAGACTTTGAACTTTGCTGCTAATTGAAGAATACATCATTCCGACACTTTTCCTGTGGTTATTGTACAAATTGTTCACTACTAGTGAGATTAAGATATATTGCTTGTTTTGAGTTTATTTTTGCTTGTCTGACTCTTATCTCTAGCGCTTATGGTTGTGCTTTGAGTTACAGTGATTGATGAAATCAAAATCTGGATTTTTTTTTTGTTTTTTTCCGGTGAACCAGAGAGATTCTATAGTCAGTTTCTTAAGTAGCACCGGATTGTCTAAATTGTTTAAATTTTGTAAAGTTTTTTTGTCAGATTTGATTGATAGATAAAGTTGTCGAGTTTTGTGTATTCACTTCTTGTTGCTTTGATTTCTGAATTATATGCGAGTAAACATCTCATGTCTCTTTTTTTCTACATTACTTATTGATAATGGCGTTTGCAGGATTTGTTACCAGCACCATTCCGGGTGTTTCTCCAGCCGTCTTGTTGCCCAGATCAACTCACTCAGCTCAGATTATTGCCAAGAGCTCGTCAGGTTTTGCACTTACTGTTTCCGCGCTTAGTTTATGTGCTTTTGTTTATTTTACTTTTCCTCTTCAGGAGTTTGCGTTTTGGTGTGTCACATTCTTTATCACCATTGAATTTTTGAGGACTGAAACATCTTTTTACTATTTGGATCTCAGTATCAGTACAGCCACTGTCTGAGAACGCTAGGGAGGATTATCAGTCCAAGGATGTTAGTGGAGATTCAATTCGGCGGCGTTTTCTTGAATTCTTCGCCTCTCGTGGGCATAAGGTGCTTCCAAGTGCGTCTCTTGTACCAGAAGACCCTACTGTCTTGCTAACAATTGCAGGAATGCTTCAATTCAAGCCTATTTTCCTTGGAAAGGTATAAATATAATCCCAAGCCAAACACTACTGTTTTACCGCATTTATAGACTGTCCCTTGTACAATTGAAGATAACTGGTGGGGACTTTTTTTCAAATGCTGCAGGTACCTAGACAGGTTCCTTGTGCAACCACTGCACAAAGGTGCATACGTACAAATGATTTGGAGAATGTTGGAAAAACGGCCAGACACCATACTTTCTTTGAGATGCTTGGGAACTTCAGCTTTGGTGATTACTTCAAGAAAGAAGCGATAAGATGGGCGTGGGAGCTATCAACTATAGAGTTTGGGCTACCTGCTAATAGAGTTTGGGTTAGCATATACGAAGACGATGATGAAGCTTTTGAAATCTGGAAGAATGAAGTCGGTGTGCCTGTTGAGCGGATAAAGAGAATGGGTGAAGCTGACAACTTTTGGACCAGTGGACCGACTGGCCCCTGTGGTCCGTGCTCAGAGCTATACTATGACTTCTATCCTGAGAGAGGTTCTGATGATGCCGTTGATCTTGGGGATGATACCAGATTTATCGAGTTCTATAATTTGGTTTTCATGCAGTATAACAAGACGGAAGATGGATTGCTTGAGCCCTTGAAACAGAAGAACATAGACACTGGTCTCGGTCTGGAACGTATGGCTCAAATCCTTCAGAAGGTTCCAAACAACTACGAGACGGATTTGATATTTCCAATCATTGCAAAGGTCTCAGAGTTGGCGAATATCTCATACGACTCTGTAAATGACCAGGCAAAGTCAAGTCTAAAAGTGATTGCAGATCACATGCGGGCAATTGTCTATCTCATATCAGATGGTGTTTTGCCTTCAAATATTGGGCGAGGTTACGTGGTAAGAAGGTTGATAAGAAGGGCTGTTCGGAAGGGGAAGTCTCTTGGAATAAATGGGGATGGAAATGGTGATCTGAATGGAGCGTTTTTGCCTGCAGTTGCTGAGAAAGTGATAGAATTGAGCACTTATATTGATTCAGATGTAAAACTAAAGACCCCACGCATCCTTAAGGAGATTAGGCAAGAGGAACTTCACTTTAAGAAAACTCTGGCAAAAGGAGAAAAGTTGCTTGATCAAAAGCTTAACGATGCCCTGTCGGTAGCTGATAAAACTAAAAATACGCCTTATCTGGATGGAAAAGATGCGTTTCTTCTGTATGACACATACGGCTTCCCTGTGGAGATTACCGCAGAAGTTGCTGAAGAACGTGGAGTCAGTATAGATATGAATGGATTTGAAGTGGAAATGGAGAATCAAAGACGTCAATCTCAAGCTGCTCACAATGTTGTAAAACTGACAGTTGAAGATGATGCTGACATCACGAAAAAAATTGCCGAAACAGAGTTCCTTGGATATGACAGTCTCTCTGATCGAGCTGTTGTGAAAAGTCTTTTGGTGGCTGGAAAGCCTGTGATAAGGGTTTCTGAAGGCAGTGATGTAGAGATTCTGCTGGACAGAACTCCGTTCTATGCTGAATCAGGAGGTCAAATTGCAGATCATGGTTTTCTTTATGTTAACAGTGAGGGGAACCAAGAGAATGCTGTCGTTGTTGAGGTAAGTGATGTGCAAAAGTCTCTTAAAAAATTTGTTCACAAGGGCACTGTAAAAAGTGGAGCTCTGGAAGTTGGCAAGGAGGTGGAAGCAGAAGTAGATGCAGAACTGAGGCAACGAGCGAAGGTGCGTTTGAAATGTCATCTTGCATCCCGATATCTCAACTGCCTCTTTCCTTTTCAAAATCTTGATCCTTTATGTAAACTTTACAGGTTCACCATACGGCCACCCATTTGCTGCAATCAGCACTTAAGAAAGTAGTAGGAGAAGAAACATCACAGGCTGGTTCATTAGTAGCTTTTGACCGCCTCAGGTTCGATTTCAATTTTAATCGGCCCCTAAATGATGGCGAGCTTGAGGAAATCGAAAGCCTAATCAATAGGTGGATTGGGGATGCTACACGTCTTGAAACAAAAGTACTTCCTCTTGCTGATGCAAAACGAGCTGGAGCCATTGCAATGTTTGGGGAAAAATATGAGGATGAGGTAAGAGAGATGTCATTTATCAACAATTCAAAGATTGTATTGCCTCTGTATCGAGAACCACATTATTAGGAAGTGTTTCATTTTGGTTATAAGTTGATTTGGCTTGACTAAGAGTACCCTTACATTTATCAACAATTCAAAGATTGTATTGGCTCTGTATTGAGAACCACGGTACTAGGAAGTGCTTCATTTTGGTTATAAGTTGATTTGGCTTGACTGTGAGTACCCTTATGGCATTTATGGCAGGTCCGTGTAGTAGAAGTTCCTGGTGTCTCCATGGAACTTTGTGGTGGCACTCATGTTGGCAATACTGCAGAAATACGAGCCTTGAAGATTATCTCAGAACAGGGCATTGCATCTGGAATCAGGCGTATCGAAGCGGTTGCAGGTGAAGCATTCATTGAATACATAAACTCACGGGATTCTCAAATGAAACGACTATGCTCGACTCTCAAGGTATTCCGCTTCTAGAGAGTTTCCCTTTCCATGTTTGAAGATGTGTGCAACTGAAACAAACAAGCTAAGGAAAACGTCTCCAAAGTATTAACATATTTGCTGCTGCTTTCATGGTTGTTGACACTTTTGCCACAACCCCTTGTTGTTTGGTTTAACCTGAAGGTGAAAGCAGAGGATGTCACAAACAGAGTGGAGAATCTATTAGAGGAACTGCGTGCTGCTAGAAAAGAAGCCTCAGAGTTGCGTTCAAAAGCAGCGGTCTATAGAGCATCTGTCATATCGAACAAAGCATTTACTGTAGGAACTTCACAGACGATAAGGTATCAAAAAAATCTATTCATTCCTGCTAAAAATGGTTTATATGATAATTATGTCAACTAAGTAGAATGTTTTAATTCCTTTAGAGTGCTAGTTGAGTCGATGGATGACACGGATGCAGACTCGCTAAAGAGTGCAGCCGAGCATTTGGTAAGCACACTGGAAGAACCAGCCGCTGTGGTACTAGGGTCATGCCCAGACAAAGACAAGGTCAGTCTAGTTGCTGCGTTCAGTCCCGGAGTAGTGTCTGTAGGAGTTCAAGCAGGGAAGTTCATTGGCTCCATAGCTAAGTTGTGCGGAGGAGGAGGTGGTGGAAAGCCCAATTTCGCTCAAGCAGGCGGCAGAAAGCCTGAAAAACTCCCAAGTGCCTTGGAGAAAGCTCGCGAAGATCTCGTCGCAACTCTATCCCAAAAGCTCGGATGAAAGAACCAAGATTGTACATAGAACAAGGAAGAGCACATTGCCTGATTTTTTTAGAAAAATGAATCTCAATGTATATATCCATAAAATTATTACTATCGACCATTAAATTATTTTGACAATTCTCCATATATACATCGATTATTTTGTTTTTTTTAATGGTTTTTCAGAAGTTTTAGGGCTGTTGTATATGTAATTTATTAAGCGATCACTACACCATTCACACCAGCTTCCGCGATGGAAGAAGATTCACAGCCACGTAACCTATAGCTCACGCCGGAAACTCCACAACGACCATTCCTCTCGATCTCGCCTTCGAGATACTCTCTAGACTTCCGGCGAAACCCATCATCCGATTCCAATCCGTCTCCAAGCAGTGGCTCTCAATCATCCGCAGCAAAGAGTTCGCCGACTCGTTCCTGACTCGGTCAAAGACTCGGCCACGTCTCCTTTTAACCTTCAAGCACTTCGATTCCCGGAAGCGTTTCATCTTCTCGGCTCCTGAACACCGCCGAAACCTCGAAGATGACGAATCCTCCTCCTCCACCTCCACAGTCCTCGCCAGACACGACATGACGATCTCTGATTCCGTCTACGACATCAGATCTCGCCCCGTCAACGGCCTGGTCTGTTGCATACCTACACGTGGTCCAAAATCGATCGCAGTTTGAAATCCCACCACCGGACAAATCGTGAAGCTGCCAGATGTCACGCCCAACGGAAGAGACATGTACGCGCGTCTCGGGTACGATCCTGTAGAGGATCAATACAAAGTCTTGTGCGTGATGATGTTCGACGGTTACGACGGCGAAACAAAAGACGATATAGAACAGGAGCATTTTGTTTTCACGGTGGGATCCCGACAAAAGAAGTGGAGAAAGATTGAGACGGTCACTAAAAACCCTTACCGCTGCATGAAAGGCGAGGTTTGCATCGATGGTGCTGTATACTACGGAGTTGGTCATACAAGGCTAGCTAGATTCGATGTTAGATCCGAAAAGATTGAGTTTATACAAGGACCCGAAGAGTATAACGCAGTATCATGCTATTCAAGAATTATAAATCACCAAGGGAAATTAGCATGTGTAAGCTATGACTTCGACCTTTCATCAAATTTTGGTGTGTGGATTCTACAAGATGCTGAGAAACAAGAATGGTTGAGCGTTATGACTAGTGATGTGCCTTGTGAGAGGAGTGATTTGTTTACCGAGGAGAGAGCTTTGTGCACTGGAGAGATTCATACAAGCGAGGCTATGATGGTCTCCAGATTCTTAGAGTCATCTAAGCTCTTTTGTGTTTACTATTGCGATCTGATTAGAAATCGTTTCAGAAGAGGTGAGGTTGATGGAATCGCAGAACTTGAGTTTAGACGTATCCACGGAATTAGTAAGCGTGACCGTGAGATGTTGTGTTTTCCAGGTCACATTGAAAATATCATCTTCTTCTAACACCTTCATTAGCTTCTCCTTTCTTTTGTTGTTGGTTACAAAATAATTCTCCATTTTCTTTGGGATATTTTGTAGTATTATTTTTATGCTTTGGTTTTAATCCATTTTCTCAATGATGTTTATTGCTTTGTTTATAGTATAATCCTCGGGGATAGTGCTCTCATTTTCCTCAAAAACTCTTCAGGTGGTTTCATAACTTGAGACACTCATGTAAGGATCAGCTTGTAGAGAGATCTTACCTAATTCGACTTGGCATGTGAGTTTGCCTTTAAGAAATCAGCAGAAGAACTAACTGTCTTTTTTTTTTTTATCAGCAACATTTATTTACTTCTTATATCCTGCAAACAAAATTAACAAGAAAATATTGTACTTCGTTAAGAGACAATATATGCCACATGAAAAACAAATCAGTATTGAGCATAGAAGATAAGATTAGGAACCTATTTTTTGATCATTTTGTTTTTGTACTTCTCTCTTATTCGTCGTCCCCGCAATTGTAAAACACAACGTAAGATACATGTTGTATTTTGTAGTGATCTTCTCCACCTTGGATTAACTTATCCTTGAATGCATTCTCCATCCATCCTACTCTTAGCTCCTCTAAACTAGTTACGTATCTCAATCCATCAGGAAGACTCTTCAACTTCCTGCAGTCATTGATCGCCAGACGACAAAGACACGGCATAGACTCTTCTTCTACGACCCACACATCAAGGTTGTCGAGTATCGAAAACTCTAGAGTATGCAACTTAGGGAACCCGGCTTTCGAGCAGACCATTTTCCTCCCAGTGAAAGCATTCAGTTCAAGGCTAACAATCTTTAGGCTGAGTAGCTTTTCAAGAACTGGCATTGGATCCTCAAGTAGGTCACAAGAGGATAATGAAACAGAGGCGATACGGAAAGGGAATTGAAGTTCATTAGGAAACATCTCTATCTTTATATCTAACCTTAACTGGTTAAGTCTTTGGAAACCATAAACAAGGGATCCTGCATCGATCTTCGCGGGTTGGACTTGGCAGTTTCTTTTGTTGTAAAGCATCAACTCCTCCAAGTCTTTCAATGATGAACCGAGCGACAAAGGTAAAACTTCCTCTCCAGGGTTATCGGAGGCACAACAAATCCACAAAGTTCTGAGTATGGTCATATTGATGAGATCTTTGACGCTACTGTGCTTTAATGAAAAGTTCTTGAGGGTCTCCAGCTTCACTAAACCACTTAATTCCAACTTAGTTTTATTGCTTAGTTCGTCGGGTAACATAAGATATCTCAGCTTCTTCATCTTCTTTAAAACATTTGGTATGTGAACCATTGTCTCGTAAATCTCTAAATCCAAATAAACCAACAGCTCTAGATTCCCTAGAGAAGACGGTAATACAGACAAGTTTGTCTCTTTCAGACTCAGGTACCTCAAGTGGATGAGCTTCCCTATGCTCTTAGGTAACTTGCGCCTTCTGAATTGAGCTCCAAAGAGATCCAAGACTCTAAGAAATCGTAAACCTCGAAAACTCGGGGTTGATAATATCCAAGGACTGAAATCTCTAGTGATATACAAAAGGGTCCTTGCTTTGGGGTTCTGAATCTGCCTCTGCTGAAATATAATAGGTTCGTTTTCGTCACCATCAACCAAATGTACAGCGAGTCTGCGTGATCTGTTTGTGGATACAGGAGTTAGAGCGCTAGTAGCATTCGAGATACCGGTCTGGGCACTGAAAACTTGTATGAAACTCTCTTCTTTGGCTTTAAACAAACAGACTTCTCTTACAACGTCATGTAGACGACAAGATTCAATTCTTGATGTCACAGCGTTCCTCTTCCCTACCAAAACCATACTCCTCTTGACCAACTCCTCAAGGTAATCTTCTGCAACATCTACAATAGTACTCTCTTCACTATGCACCATCACTATTCCTTCTGCGACCCAGTAATTGAACAATGTCTCTGTTTGTATCTCGTGATCTTCCGGAAAATGGGCTAGGTAAAGAAAGCAGTGCTTCAAATGAGAAGGTAAATCTTCATAACTCAAAGACACCACGTTGAATACCAAACTACCATTTTCACCAACCTCTCCTGCGATATGAGATCCAACATTGTTGTGTACCTTTCTCCACTCGGACGCTGAGCGTTTTGTAGCTAGCAACCCTCCGAGAGTTCTCACAGCTAGTGGTAGCCCTCCACAGTGTTTGAGCATTTGTTGGATCTCTTGTTTTACATCATCGACCTGAAACTCTACACACAAAACATAATAAGACTCTTTAGCTCATCCCTTTTTAGCATTTGGATTACTTCCATAAAACGCACAAGACAGTATAATTAAGGACATACCTAAATCGTTTCTCTCAAACAAAGCAATCTTCTGAAAAACTTCCCAGCTTTCTTCATGAGTTAGGCATCTAGGCCTAAAGATAACGCATCTTAGATCTGGATGCAAGCCAACACACTCATTCCTAGAAGTGAGTAATATCATGCTACCTGCAAAAATTGTCCATATTCCAAAAATTTAGATATACCAACTGAGAAAAATGCTCTTGTAATTCTAACATTCTGTACATCAAAACATTAAATGATTCATGGTCAAGAGTCACCTGATCTAAGTGGAAATGCCGGCTTTATAAGCTCCCAAGCTGAACTGCTCCACAAATCATCAAGCACAACCAAACATTTCTGGGTTTCAAGTAGTTTAAAGAGCTCGTCTTGTAGTCCAGAAACCGTCATTTCCGCAATTCTCCGTTCCTCGTTTTCCGGCCTAAGGCTCTGTAATATCGCCCGCCACACGTGCTTCTGCCTACACTCCCTTGAAACAAACACCCAAGCGAATCCATCGAAACGACGCTGCACCATCTCATGATGAAAAACCTGTCTTGCAAGAGTGGTTTTCCCAATACCGCCCATCCCGCATATAGAAACCACCTGAACACCATCCTCTCCCACAAGATGATCCACTAGTTCCTCAACACTCCGTTCCACACCAACAAGGCTGCTTTCAGAAACGCTTGGATAAGATTGACGTATCTCCCCGATGACTCTTCCTTGTAAAGTCTCTGAATCTTCTTCTTCTTCTCTGTCGATGATCTCTCTCACTCCGAATCTCTCCATATTGTCTGTAACCTTGGAGATCCTACTGATTACGCCTATGATCTGTGAACAAAACTCCTGATGAGCAAATGTGATGCAAGAAACTCTCTTCAAATGCTTCTTAATCCCTTTTTCTCTTCCAAACCTTTCTTCGTTAATAAGAAAGCTCTCGATTATGTCTTCAGCATCGTACACGATCTCTACAATCTCTTGTACGCAATTCTTCACTCTCTCACTTTTCGTTTTCTTGGTTTCTTCTGCGTCTTTCACAAACGATTTTAGCCGCCTCAGATCGTTCTGTAGCTCGGTCGCTTGTTCATGGACTCCTTTAAGCCGATTGGATTCTCGAATTAGAAGCTCCCAGACCTTCTGCAATCCAAATGCCACCACTGCGTCCGCCATTAATGCTCCCTGCTCACCTCGTAGATGAGAGACGAGTTTAGGATTAACATAATCATATCACCAATTTTACATTCAATTCTCCTTTTTCTACCAAAATCCTGAGTTCAAATTGGGGAAGAACAAAAAAAAAGCAACAGTTGAAATTTCACATAATTTGCAACCATGTAAGTTAATAACCCAAATGAAAACATATTTCTCTAGAAAAATCTTTAATATAATAAGAAAAGGAAGCAAAAATTCAAAGAATAAATCGTTATCAGCAAATTTCAAGTTCATACCCAAAAGTGAGAGAGATGAAAGCATTTTGACTTTCTCGGAAAAAAATAGAACATCCCATGAATTTACCTCAAAAATACCAGCAGAGCTCTCACTTTTCTCAGCTTCGCACCGAGAGATTTTGAGTCTGGAGCTGGACGACGATGAGGAGGAAGACGACGAAACGGGTTTTTTCAGTCCAAAGTCAAATACTGCAATCTGCTCGAAAAGTCAAAGCAAAGTCAGCATTTCTTTAGATGGGCCTCTAAAGTCTTAAACCCATCTAATATTTTGTTTTCGTATATGCGTAACTTTTTTTTTTTTTTGGTAAAATATGCGTAACTTTTTAGCTAGTAACTAATATTTTATACTATCTATTATTAATATTTAGGGTTGTGGATTTCAATTCACCACCAGCAGCCATGGAAGATTCACATACGTCTCCCTCACGTGACCTAGATCATGCCGGAAACTCCACAACAACCATACCTTTCATTCCTCTCGATCTCGCCTTCGAGATCCTCTCTAGACTTCCGGGGAAATCCATAATCCGATTCCAATCCGTGTCGAAGCTGTGGTTCTCTATCATCCACAGCAAAGATTTCGCCGATTCGTTCCTGACTAGGTCAAAGACTCGGCCTCGTCTCCTTTTAACCCTCATGCGCATGGGAAAGCGTTTCATCTTCTCGGCTCCTGAACACAAAAACAACGACGATGACAAATCCCCCATAGTCATCGGCAGACACGACATGTCGGTCGACAACCACGTATCTCGTCCTGTCAACGGCTTCGTCTGCTTCACAGGTGCTGTTTCTTCGATCTCCGTTTGTAATCTCACCACCAGACAAATTGTGAAATTGCCAGAAGTTAGGCCCAATGGAAGAAAAGTGTACGCACGTCTCGGGTACGATCCGGTAGAAGATCAATACAAAGTCTTGTGCGTGATGATGTTCATTGGATACGGCGATAATGATCAACAAGATATCCAACAAGAGCATTTTGTTTGCACAGTAAGATCATCTGAGAAACAGGAGTGGAGAAAGATTGAGAACGCCACCGGAGATAGTTATCGCACTGTCTACGAAGGGATATGCATCGATGGTGATATATACTACGGAGTTGGAAAGTCAAGAATAGTTAGATTTGACGTTAGATCTGAGAAGATGGAGTTGATTAAAGCACCCGAAGAAACAAATATCTCGACAGCGTATAGTTCCACTCTTGTAAATTACAATGGAAAATTGGGCGGAGTAGATTATTATCATTACAACAAAGAGATGAGGTTGTGGATTCTTGAGGATGCTGAGAAACAGGAATGGTCGAGCATGACGTTTGCCTTACCTTCTGAGTGGCAAGGTTTACGTGGGACTTACGTTGTATCTAAAGGAGTGCTTCATACCGGCGAGCTTATGGTGTTTCATCCATGCTTGGAGTCATCTAAGCCACTTTGTGTAAGCTATTATGATTTTAACAAACAGAGTATAAGAAAAGTCGAGGTCCAAAGAATGAAGGATGGTGATTTCAGTTGTGTCCTTAATCCAGTCGGCGACATGTTTGGTTATCGAGGTCACCTTGAGAATATTAGGTTCTTGTGAGGGCTTTTTTTAATTCAATTTGATCGGTGACTTAATTGGCTGAGTTTGTTAAGATTTCTAATCAGTGATTTGAGTTCACAAATCAACACATTGTTTTTTCTTTAGGTGTTTGTAAAAATATGCTGAAAAAAAACTTATAATAAAAACGTTTACAAACGAAACGAAAAGTGCTTCGGTTTGACCAATATTATCTCGCCACTTGTAAAGCTTTCTGTAGACACGACCGTACCTTATCATTGGTCGTCTCTGCCATTAAGGCAAGAGTGTGTTTAAAACCCTTAAACCGCACCAACTGATTGATTGATCGCATATCACACATAACTCCGCCTTCTTCCTCTTTCCTCCAAAAATCCCAGATTTTTTGCAACTTTTTAAAGCTTCTGGGTGTTTGATCTTCCGTTCGCAGATCATACGGTCTCGAGAACATTGGGCAAATTAAATGTCTCTATCCCTAAAAATTTCCCACATTTCGAATTTCTCCACCGATGCGTTCAATAGTGTAGAGCCTCTCAAGCAATGCAGAGCAGGTCAAAGGTTAGAAGTCAGGTCGATTTGCTTCCGTAGAAGCCCTGGTATTGAATCCGGACGGATCCATTGGAACTCGGAGCTGTCTTCTCGGAATTTTAGAAACCGATGCGCCGGATCGGATGTGGTCACGGGGGAAATCTCCGGCAGATCGGTCCCGGAATGGGCATATAGCGGCTTGAAGGACGAGACTTTAAGCGATTTGGAGCCGGAACTCGATGGCGGCGGCGGCGGCGGCGGCGATGACAACGGAAATAACGACAGAAACGGGAATAGTGGTAATGGCGGCGGAGGAGACGGCGGCGGCGGAGATGAGGGAGAGGATGAAGCAGATAAAGCTGAGGAGAAGGAGTTTGGTCCGATACTGAAATTCGATGAAGTTATGAAAGAGACAGAGCGCAGAGGGATTACGCTGCCGGAGGATATGCTGGAGGCTGCGAAATCCGTCGGGATTCGGAAACTGTTCCTTCTTCGTTACCTCGATCTACAGGTTTGCTTTTGGAAACAAAAAAAGGGGAATTGTTCTGATTTTGATTGTTTTGTATGATGACGATTCATGTTTTCTGAGGCTGGAATTTTGCAGGGCTCTGTATGGCCACTTGGGTTTCTGATGAGGACTTGCTCGATGCTTCGAAACAGAATGCTTGCAGATCCTTCGTTTCTCTTCAAAGTTGGAACCGAGGTTTGTCAATGATTATTAAAGTTTCGTTTTTAGTTGTTAATCTCGGACTTGTGGAATCAATGTAAAGGTTATTGGTTTACTGGATTTAATGCAGATAGCCATAGACTCTTGCTGTGCAACTTTTGCAGAAGTCCAGAAGAGAGGGGAAGATTTCTGGTCAGAGTTTGAGCTGTATGCGGCTGATCTTTTGGTCGGCCTTGTGGTTGATGTCGCTTTGGTTGGGCTTTTGGCTCCCTATGCACGTATCGGAAAACCATCTGTGTCATCATCAACAGGTTTATTCAAGGGCCTTAAGCGTTCTTGTGCAGCCCTGCCTAGCAGGTAAAACTGTCCTTGTCTCTCTCTCTTTTGGCTCCATGTAATGTACAAATGGGTTAACTCTTCACACTTATAATTCCATGTGCTTATACGGTTTTATTTTGTGCTTGTGAAGTGTTTTTGAAGCTGAAAGACCGGGTTGTAAATTCTCGGTTAACCAGCGTATTGCAACTTTCTTCTACAAGGTATGGAGAAGAAGATTTCTTTAGTTTTCTTTTGTGGATCCTTTGCATACATTTGGTTTTACTAATCGGTGTGATTGTCTAGGGCCTCTTGTATGGGTCTGTTGGATTCGGCTGCGGTCTCGTAGGTCAGGGAATTGCAAATCTGATCATGACGGCAAAACGGTATTCTTTATCTTACTACTTCTCAATCATGGAAATAATCATCTTGAGTTTGTTCTATATGATGTGATCGAGACACTCGAGTGGCTTAAATTCTGTTCACTGAAATTTGGGGGTTCTATGTCAATAGGAGTATAAAGAAATCAGAAGAAGATGTCCCTGTTCCACCTCTATTCGAAAGCGCTGCTCTCTGGGGTAAGTCTTACTTACCATCTCTTACTTTGTATACAACATAGAACAGAAAAAAAACTCTGCAGAATCATCAAAGTTTTTTTTCCTCTGATGTTGAACCAAAATCGCAGTGTCTTGAACCGTGAATATTGTATTGTCTACTCTTTTTCCGAGTTCTTGCTAGGTATGTGACCCGTGATAGAGGTTACTGTGACCTGGATCAATCATCAGTTTCTTAGAAAACAAAGAACCTGAATTGCCATTGATACCAAGAATCAACTATGCTTACAATTCCCAGTGTCAGTGTCAGTAGCAGCTTGCCTGTTGTTTGTAATATTAGATTCCAATTGTATGGAGACGGTAATAAAATTGCAGAACTTTCAGAGACAAGCGTGACGACGATTTCTCGGTGAATTGTTGATTACACAGACTCACTCTCTTCTCTTCTATGTCTTGTGTTCTTGATCAGGTGTTTTCCTCGGCTTATCTTCCAACGCACGTTACCAAATCATCAACGGACTGGAACGCGTTGTGGAAGGTTCTACAGCAGCCAAACGCATTCCTGTGGTTGCGATGGCGTTTACCGTTGGAGTCCGGTTTGCTAACAATGTATACGGCGGTATGCAGTTTGTGGATTGGGCTAAACTGTCTGGCGTCCAGTAGTCAAACCGGCTCGGTTTTGTTACGAACCGGTATGCAAACCAGCCTTAGAAGTTTCCGTCTGAGAGATCTTAATCTGATGGGGCTAGTTGGTTCTCGAATATCATTAGTGATTAAGGTTATTTACCGAGAGCTCGATAAAGAATCCTGGTACATGATCTGGACCGGATTCTTCTAACCGGATAACTCGAACGGGACCGATACACATTTTCGATTTGGTTTTTGGAAGTTGAATTTCTCATGGAGTCTCGTAGTTCTCCAGTTTCCTTAATAGTATGCAATAATGACATCTTTCATATCACTGAATACGAAAAAAATAAAATGTTTCCATTATTAAATCAAGTGTACAAAAGAAATTTTCCATTAATCTCATCTACATAATCTTTTTTTTATTCCATGTACAAAAATTTCCATTAATCTCATCTACAAAATTTCCATGTAGAGGAGAAAATTTCCATTAATCTCATCTACATAATCTTATATATTGACGTATATGATTTGTTCTTCCTCAAGTAAAGGTCAAAAGGTGAAGTTTTTTCGTAAAACGACGACGACAATGACAAAGGTTTCACGGCTTACTCTTATTTTCCGTGACAAATTACAAACTATCCACAAAAACTCAGATGTTGTCGAGAAAAAACCGTCGGATCCATCGTCCAACCATGACCGCGATCAACTGACAGGCGGGTTTGCTTCATGGCCATCGTTTCAAATGCCTCTTCATTACCCAAACTTCACAAAGGAAGAGTACGAGATTATGTCGGAGGAAGAACTTGACCGCCTTCTCAAACTGTATGGTCTGCCTACAGATTTTGGTGACTTGTCTTGCAAGAAACAGTTTGCAGTCGGTGCATTCTTGTGGGAGAAAGGGCTAAATTCTTCTCCGGCTAAGCATTATTCAGCAGTGAACCCTAAATCTCCCGTTTATGATTTTGGCGAGAGCTCTTTGATGGGATTGATGACGGGTTTGAAATATATGGTTCACCATATATGTCGTGTTTAGCAAATAAAAACCCTAACTTTGTGTTGGTCCTAAAGTTTTGTTTCTGGTTGTTTTTATATGGATATCGATCATTATAGTGTAGTTTATTCTATCATATTATGTATTCGTATCTGACAACGATCTAGTTATTACCTACCATTGAGTTATTATTTTCACAAGTCTACCAACTAAAAACCTATTACAATGTTTCAACGGAAAAGGTAAAAAAGAAAGAGAAGGAAAAAGAATCAAAATATTCTTGGGATACTTTGATGGCAACATCATTTGATAGATCAGTGACAGCTTGGTGTCACCACTGTCATCCAACTGCTACACCCTCATCTTTTGTTCTCTTGTTTCTGTTTTGTGCCCCATATAATAAATATATTTGTCTAATCTTCTTCATTAAT
>JAHZTW010000001.1:155910099-156036016 GCA_020283515.1 Alliaria petiolata
AATCCCACCACCGGACAAATCGTGAAGCTGCCAGATGTCACGCCCAACGGAAGAGACATGTACGCGCGTCTCGGGTACGATCCTGTAGAGGATCAATACAAAGTCTTGTGCGTGATGATGTTCGACGGTTACGACGGCGAAACAAAAGACGATATAGAACAGGAGCATTTTGTTTTCACGGTGGGATCCCGACAAAAGAAGTGGAGAAAGATTGAGACGGTCACTAAAAACCCTTACCGCTGCATGAAAGGCGAGGTTTGCATCGATGGTGATGTATACTACGGAGTTGGTCATACAAGGCTAGCTAGATTCGATGTTAGATCCGACAAGATTGAGTTTATCCAAGGACCCGAAGAGTATAACGCAGTCTCATGCTATTCAAGAATTATAAATCACCAAGGGAAATTAGCATGTGTAGGCTATGACTTCGACCTTTCATCAAATTTTGGTGTGTGGATTCTACAAGATGCTGAGAAACAAGAATGGTTGAGCGTTATGACTAGTGATGTGCCTTGTGAGCGGAGTGATTTGTTTACCGAGGAGAGAGCTTTGTGCACTGGAGAGATTCATACAAGCGAGGCTATGCTGGTCTCCAGATTCTTAGTGTCATCTAAGCCTTTTTGTGTTTACTATTGCGATCTGATTAGAAATCGTTTCAGAAGAGGTGAGGTTGATGGAATCGCAGATCTTGAGTTTAGACGTATCCACGGAATTGGTAAGCGTGACCGTGAGATGTTGTGTTTTCCAGGTCACATTGAAAATATCATCTTCTTCTAACACCTTCTTTAGCTTCTCCTTTCTTTTGTTGTTTGGTTATAAAATAATTCTCCATTTTCTTTGGGATATTTTGTATTATTTTTATGCTTTGGTTTTAATCCATTTTCTCAATGATGTTTATTGCTTTGTTTATAGTATAATCCTCGGGGATAGTGCTCTCATTTTCCTCAAAAACTCTTCAGGTGGTTTCATAACTTGAGACACTCATGTAAGGATCAGCTTGTAGAGAGATCTTACCTAATTCGACTTGGCATGTGAGTTTGCCTTTAAGAAATCAGCAGAAGAACTAACTGTCTTTTTTTTTTTTATCAGCAACATTTATTTACTTCTTATATCCTGCAAACAAAATTAACAAGAAAATATTGTACTTCGTTAAGAGACAATATATGCCACATGAAAAACAAATCAGTATTGAGCATAGAAGATAAGATTAGGAACCTATTTTTTGATCATTTTGTTTTTGTACTTCTCTCTTATTCGTCGTCCCCGCAATTGTAAAACACAACGTAAGATACATGTTGTATTTTGTAGTGATCTTCTCCACCTTGGATTAACTTATCCTTGAATGCATTCTCCATCCATCCTACTCTTAGCTCCTCTAAACTAGTTACGTATCTCAATCCATCAGGAAGACTCTTCAACTTCCTGCAGTCATTGATCGCCAGACGACAAAGACACGGCATAGACTCTTCTTCTACGACCCACTCATCAAGGTTGTCGAGTATCGAAAACTCTAGAGTATGCAACTTAGGGAACCCGGCTTTCGAGCAGACCATTTTCCTCCCAGTGAAAGCATTCAGTTCTAGGCTTACAATCTTTAGGCTGCGTAGCTTTTCAAGAACTGGCATTGGATCCTCGAGTAGGTCACAAGAGGATAATGAAACAGAGGCGATTCGGTAAGGGAATTGAAGTTCATTAGGTAACTTCTCTATCTTTATATCTAACCTTAACTGGTTAAGTCTTTGGAAACCATAAACAAGGGCTCCTGCATCGATCTTCGCGGGTTGGACTTGGCTGTTTCTTTTGTTGTATAGCATCAACTCCTCCAAGTCTTTCATTGATGCACCGAGCGACAAAGGTAAAACTTCCTCTCCAGGGTTATCGGAGGCACAACAAATCCACAAAGTTCTGAGTCTGGTCATGTTGATGAGATCTTTGACGCTACTGTGCTTTAGTGAGAAGTTCTTGAGGGTCTCCAGCTTCACTAAACCACTTAATTCCAACTTCGTTTTATTGCTTAGTTCGTCGGGTAACATGAGATATCTCAGCTTCTTCATCTTCTTTAAAACATTTGGTATGTGAACCATTGTCTCGTAAATCTCTAAATCCAAATAAACCAACAGCTCTAGATTCCCTAGAGAAGACGGTAATACAGACAAGTTTGTCTCTTTCAGACTCAGGTACCTCAAGTGGATGAGCTTCCCTATGCTCTTAGGTAACTTGCGCCTTCTGAATTGAGCTCCAAAGAGATCCAAGACTCTAAGCCATCGTAAACCTCGAAAACTCGGGGTTGATAATATCCAAGGACTGAAATCTCTAGTGATATACAAAAGGGTCCTTGCTTTGGGGTTCTGAATCTGCCTCTGCTGAAATATATTAGGTTCGTTTTCGTCACCATCAACCAAATGTACAGCGAGTCTGCGTGATCTGTTTGTGGATACAGGAGTTAGAGCGCTAGTAGCATTCGAGATACCGGTCTGGGCACTGAAAACTTGTATGAAACTCTCTTCTTTGGCTTTAAACAAACAGACTTCTCTTACAACGTCATGTAGACGACAAGATTCAATTCTTGATGTCACAGTGTTCCTCTTCCCTACCAAAACCATACTCCTCTTGACCAACTCCTCAAGGTAATCCTCTGCAACATCTATAATAGTACTCTCTTCACTATGCACCATCACTATTCCTTCTGCGACCCAGTAATTGAACAATGTCTCTGTTTGTATCTCGTGATCTTCCGGAAAATGGGCTAGGTAAAGAAAGCAGTGCTTCAAATGAGAAGGTAAATCTTCATAACTCAAAGACAGCACGTTGAATACCAAACTACCATTTTCACCAACCTCTCCTGCGATATGAGATCCAACATTGTTGTGTACCTTTCTCCACTCGGACGCTGTACGTTTTGTAGCTAACAACCCTCCGAGAGTTCTCACAGCTAGTGGTAGCCCTCCACAGTGTTTGAGCATTTGCTGGATCTCTTGTTTTACATCATCGACCTGAAACTCTACACACAAAACATAATAAGACTCTTTAGCTCCTCCCTTTTTAGCATTTGGATTACTTCCATAAAATGCACAAGGCAGTATAAGTAAGGACATACCTATATCGTTTCTCTCAAACAAAGCAATCTTCTGAAAAACTTCCCAGCTTTCTTCATGAGTTAGGCATCTAGGCCTAAAGATAACGCATCTTAGATCTGGATGCAAGCCAACACCCTCATTCCTAGAAGTGAGTAATATCATGCTACCTGCAAAAATTGTCCATATTCCCAAAATTTTGATATACCAACTGAGATAAATGCTCTTGTTTTTCGAACATTCTGTACATCAAAACATTAAATGATTCATTGTCAAGAGTCACCTGATCTAAGTGGAAATGCCGGCTTTATAAGCTCCCAAGCTGAACTGCTCCATAAATCATCAAGCACAATCAAACATTTCTGGGTTTCAAGTAGTTTAAAGAGCTCGTCTTGTAGTCCAGAAACCGTCATTTCCGCAATTCTCTGTTCCTCGTTTTTCGGCCTAAGGCTCTGTAATATCGCCCGCCACACATACTTCTGCCTACACTCCCTTGAAACAAACACCCAAGCGAATCCATCGAAACGACGCTGCACCATCTCATGATGAAAAACTTGTCTTGCAAGCGTGGTTTTCCCAATACCGCCCATCCCGCATATAGAAACCACCTGAACACCATCCTCTCCCACAAGATGACACACTAGTTCCTCAACGCTCCGTTCCACACCAACAAGGCTGCTTTCAGAAACGCTAGGAAAAGATTGTCGTATCTCCCCGATAACTCTTTCTTGTAAAGTCTCTGAATCTTCTTCTTCTTCTTCTCTGTCGATGATCTCTCTCACTCCGAATCTCTCCATATTGTCTATAACCTTGGAGATCCTACTGATTACGCCTCTGATCTGTGAACAAACCTCCTGATGAGAAAATGTGATGCAAGAAACTCTCTTCAAATGCTTCTTAATCCCTTTTTCTCTTCCAAACTTTTCTTCGTTTATAAGAAAGCTCTCGATTGTGTCTTCAGCATCGTACACGATCTCTACAATCTCTTGTACGCAATTCTTCACTCTCTCACTTTTCGTTTTCTTGGTTTCTTCTGCGTCTTTCACAAACGATTTTAGCCGCCTCAGATCGTTCTGTAGCTCGGTCGCTTGTTCATGGACTCCTTTAAGCCGATTGGATTCCCGAATTAGAAGCTCCCAGAGCTTCTGCAATCCAAATGCCACCACTGCGTCGGCCATTAATGCTCCCTGCTCAGCTCGTAGATGAGAGACGAGTTTAGGATTAACATAAATCATATCACCAATTTTACATTCAATTCTCCTTTTTCTACCAAAATTCTGAGTTCAAATTGGGGAAGAAAAAAAATAAGCAACAGTTGAAATTTCACATAATTTGCAACTATGTAAGTTAATAACCCAAATGAAAACATATTTCTCTAGAAAAATCTCTAATATAATAAGAAAAGGAAGCAAAGATTCAAAGAATAAATCGTTATCAGCAAATTTCAAGTTCATACACAAAAGTGAGAGAGATGAAAGCATATTTCTCCAAGAAATTTTGACTTTCTCGGAAAAAAAATAGAACATCCCATGAATTTACCTCAAAAATACCAGCAGAGCTCTCACTTTTCAGCTTCGCACCGAGAGATTTGAGTCTGGAGCTGGACGATGAGGAGGAGGAAGACGACGAAACGGTTTTTTTTCAGTCCAAAGTCAAATACTGCAATCTGCTCGAAAAGTCAAAGCAAAGTCAGCATTTCTTTAGATGGGCCTCTAAAGTCTTAAACCCAGTTTTCGTATATGCGTAACTTTTTAGCCTGTAACTATTATTTTATATCTATTATTATTAATATTTAAGGTTGGGCAAAATATCCGTTATATTTGATTTGATCCGTTATTTGTTTCGATTCGATTCGAAAAATCCAGATATCCGTAATTATACGGAGCAAAGCAAATACTAGAAATCAATATCCGCTGAAAACGAAACAAATCACAAATACTAAAATTTTAAGAGACGGATATCCGATCCGCTCCGTTATATATATATATATATATATATTTATGTATATGTATATAAATAATTATATATATATTATATAATTTTTATATGTATATATAAGTTTTCTGAATTTTTATTTATATATTAGTTATTTTAATACTGAAATTTAACAAATTAAAAATAAATTTTTTTTATAGGAAATTTTTTTACTTATAAGTTAAATTTTTATTTTTTTCCTTATTTTTTCTTATTTTTAAATATTTTACTTGATAGTTTAGATAAAAAATATATTTTTCATAAAAATTATGTATTTTTAGTTTTTTGTTTGTATTAAAAGTATCAAACTAAACATACGCAAATATCCGTAAATATCCGCAAATATCTTTAAATTTTCCAAATATCCGGATTTTCGGATATTTATATATTTTCGAAACAAATCAAATCATAAAATTAGATATCCGGTAAAAACGGAGCAAACCACGAATACTAAAAAAATTCTTGATATCTGGTGCGCGCCCAGGGCTAATATTTAGGGTTGTGGATTTCATTTCACCACCAGCAGCCATGGAAGATTCACATACGTCTCCCTCACGCGACCTAGATCATGCCGGAAACTCCACAACAACCATGCCTTTCATTCCTCTCGATCTCGCCTTCGAGATACTCTCTAGACTTCCGGGGAAATCCATAATCCGATTCCAATCCGTGTCGAAGCTGTGGTTCTCTATCATCCACAGCAAAGATTTCGCCGATTCGTTCCTAACTAGGTCAAAGACTCGGCCTCGTCTCCTTTTAACCCTCATGCGCATGGGAAAGCGTTTCATCTTCTCGGCTCCTGAACACAAAAACAACGACGATGACAAATCCCCCATAGTCATCGGCAGACACGACATGTCGGTCGACAACCACAACCACATATCTCGTCCTGTCAACGGCTTCGTCTGCTTCACAGGTGCTGTTTCTTCGATCTCCGTTTGTAATCTCACCACCAGACAAATTGTGAAATTGCCAGAAGTTAGACCCAATGGAAGAAAAGTGTACGCGCGTCTCGGGTACGATCCGGTAGAAGATCAGTACAAAGTCTTGTGCGTGATGATGTTCATTGGATACGGCGATAATGATCAACAAGATATCCAACAAGAGCATTTTGTTTGCACGGTGAGATCATCTGAGAAACAAGAGTGGAGAAAGATTGAGAACACCACCGGAGATAGTTATCGCACTGTCTACGAAGGGATCTGCATCGACGGTGCTATTTACTACGGAGTTGGACAGTCGAGAATAGTTAGATTTCATGTTAGATCTGAGAAGATGGAGTTAATTAAAGCACCCAAAGAAGCAAATATCTCGACAGCGTATAGTTCCACGCTTTTAGATTACAATGGAAAATTGGGCGGAGTAGATTATTATGATTACAAAAAAGAGATGAGGCTGTGGATTCTTGAGGATGCTGAGAAACAGGAATGGTCGAGCATGACGTTTGCCTTACCTTCTGAGTGGGAAGGTTTACGTGGGACTTACGTTGTATCTAAAGGAGTGCTTCATACCGGCGAGCTTATGGTGTTTCATCCATGCTTGGAGTCATCTAAGCCACTTTGTGTAAGCTATTATGATTTTAACAAACAGAGTATAAGAAAAGTCGAGGTCCAAAGAATGAAGGATGGTGATTTCAGTTGTGTCCTTAATCCAGTCGGCGACATGTTTGGTTATCGAGGTCACCTTGAGAATATTAGGTTCTTGTGAGGGCTTTTTTTAATTCAATTTGATCGGTGACTTAATTGGCTGAGTTTGTTAAGATTTCTAATCAGTGATTTGAGTTCACAAATCAACACATTGTTTTTTCTTTAGGTGTTTGTAAAAATATGCTGAAAAAAAACTTATAATAAAAACGTTTACAAACGAAACGAAAAGTGCTTCGGTTTGACCAATATTATCTCGCCACTTGTAAAGCTTTCTGTAGACACGACCGTACCTTATCATTGGTCGTCTCTGCCATTAAGGCAAGAGTGTGTTTAAAACCCTTAAACCGCACCAACTGATTGATTGATCGCATATCACACATAACTCCGCCTTCTTCCTCTTTCCTCCAAAAATCCCAGATTTTTTGCAACTTTTTAAAGCTTCTGGGTGTTTGATCTTCCGTTCGCAGATCATACGGTCTCGAGAACATTGGGCAAATTAAATGTCTCTATCCCTAAAAATTTCCCACATTTCGAATTTCTCCACCGATGCGTTCAATAGTGTAGAGCCTCTCAAGCAATGCAGAGCAGGTCAAAGGTTAGAAGTCAGGTCGATTTGCTTCCGTAGAAGCCCTGGTATTGAATCCGGACGGATCCATTGGAACTCGGAGCTGTCTTCTCGGAATTTTAGAAACCGATGCGCCGGATCGGATGTGGTCACGGGGGAAATCTCCGGCAGATCGGTCCCGGAATGGGCATATAGCGGCTTGAAGGACGAGACTTTAAGCGATTTGGAGCCGGAACTCGATGGCGGCGGCGGCGGCGGCGGCGATGACAACGGAAATAACGACAGAAACGGGAATAGTGGTAATGGCGGCGGAGGAGACGGCGGCGGCGGAGATGAGGGAGAGGATGAAGCAGATAAAGCTGAGGAGAAGGAGTTTGGTCCGATACTGAAATTCGATGAAGTTATGAAAGAGACAGAGCGCAGAGGGATTACGCTGCCGGAGGATATGCTGGAGGCTGCGAAATCCGTCGGGATTCGGAAACTGTTCCTTCTTCGTTACCTCGATCTACAGGTTTGCTTTTGGAAACAAAAAAAGGGGAATTGTTCTGATTTTGATTGTTTTGTATGATGACGATTCATGTTTTCTGAGGCTGGAATTTTGCAGGGCTCTGTATGGCCACTTGGGTTTCTGATGAGGACTTGCTCGATGCTTCGAAACAGAATGCTTGCAGATCCTTCGTTTCTCTTCAAAGTTGGAACCGAGGTTTGTCAATGATTATTAAAGTTTCGTTTTTAGTTGTTAATCTCGGACTTGTGGAATCAATGTAAAGATTATTGGTTTACTGGATTTAATGCAGATAGCCATAGACTCTTGCTGTGCAACTTTTGCAGAAGTCCAGAAGAGAGGGGAAGATTTCTGGTCAGAGTTTGAGCTGTATGCGGCTGATCTTTTGGTCGGTCTTGTGGTCGATGTCGCTTTGGTTGGGCTTTTGGCTCCCTATGCACGTATCGGAAAGCCATCTGTGGCATCATCTACAGGTTTATTTAAGGGCCTTAAGCGTTCTTGTGCAGCCCTGCCTAGCAGGTAAAACTGTCGTTGTCTCTCTCTCATTCTTCACTTTTGGCTCCATGTAATGTACAAATGGGGTTAACTCTTCACACTAATAATTCGATGTGCTTATACGGTTTTATTTATGTGGTTTATGAAGTGTTTTTGAAGCTGAAAGACCGGGTTGTAAATTCTCGGTTAACCAGCGTATTGCAACTTTCTTCTACAAGGTATGGAGAAGAAGATTTCTTTAGTTTTCTTTTGTGGATCCTTTGCATACATTTGGTTTTACTAATCGGTGTGATTGTCTAGGGCCTCTTGTATGGGTCTGTTGGATTCGGCTGCGGTCTCGTAGGTCAGGGAATTGCAAATCTGATCATGACGGCAAAACGGTATTCTTTATCTTACTACTTCTCAATCATGAAAATAATCATCTTGAGTTTGTTCTATATGATGTGATCGAGACACTCGAATGGCTTAAATTCTGTTCACTAAAATTTGGGGGTTCTATGTCAATAGGAGTATAAAGAAATCAGAAGAAGATGTCCCTGTTCCACCTCTATTCGAAAGCGCTGCTCTCTGGGGTAAGTCTTACTTTACCATCTCTTACTTTGTATACAACATAGAAAAGAAAAAAAAAACTCTGCAGAATCATCAAAGTTTTTTTTCCTCTGATGTTGAACCAAAATCACAGTGTCTTGAACCGTGAATATTGTATTGTCTACTCTTTTTCCGAGTTCTTGCTAGGTCTGTGACCCGTGATAGAGGTTACTGTGACCTGGATCAATCATCAGTTTCTTAGAAAACAAAGAACCTGAATTGCCATTGATACCAAGAATCAACTATGCTTACAATTCCCAGTGTCAGTGTCAGTAGCAGCTTGCCTGTTGTTTGTAGTATATGATTCCAATTGTCTGGAGACAGTAACTTAATTGCTGAACTTTCGGAGACAAGCGTGACGATTTCTGATTTCTCTGTGAATTGTTGATTACACAGGCTCACTCTCTTCTCTTCTATGTCTTGTGTTCTTGATCAGGTGTGTTCCTCGGCTTATCTTCCAACGCACGTTACCAAATCATCAACGGACTGGAACGCGTTGTGGAAGGTTCTACAGCAGCCAAACGCATTCCTGTGGTTGCGATGGCGTTTACCGTTGGAGTCCGGTTTGCTAACAATGTATACGGCGGTATGCAGTTTGTGGATTGGGCTAAACTGTCTGGCGTCCAGTAGTCAAACCGGCTCGGTTTTGTTACGAATCGGTATGCAAACCAGCCTTAGNAGTTGATTAAAGCACCCGAAGAAACAAATATCTCGACAGCGTATAGTTCCACTCTTGTAAATTACAATGGAAAATTGGGCGGAGTAGATTATTATGATTACAACAAAGAGATGAGGTTGTGGATTCTTGAGGATGCCGAGAAACAGGAATGGTCGAGCATGACGTTTGCCTTACCTTCTGAGTGGGAAGGTTTACGTGGGACTTACGTTGTATCTAAAGGAGTGCTTCATACCGGCGAGCTTATGGTGTTTCATCCATGCTTGAAGTCATCTAAGCCACATTGTGTAAGCTATTATGATTTTAACAAACAGAGTATAAGAAAAGTCGAGGTCCAAGGAATGAAGGATGGTGATTTCAGTTGTATCCTTAATCCAGACGGCCATACGTTTGGTTATCGAGGTCACCTTGAGAATATTAGGTTCTTGTGAGGACCTTTTTTAATTCAATTTGCTCGTGACTTAATTGGTTGAGTTTGTTAGAAACGATTAATTCCTCGGAATGTTTTTTTTTTTTTTTTTTTTTAGATTTTGGGTTGGTTTTTGTCAAGATTTCTCTAATCAGTTATTTGAGTTCACAAATCAACACATTGTTTTTTCTTTAGGTGTTTGTAAAAATATGCTGAAAAAAAACTTATGATAAAAACGTTTACAAACCAAGCGAAAAGTGCTTCGGTTTGACCAATATTATCTCGCCACTTGTAAAGCTTTCTGTAGACACTACCGTACCTTATCATTGGTCGTCTCTGCCATTAAGGCAAGAGTGTGTTCAAAACCCTTAAACCTCACCAACTGATTGATTGATCGCATATCATACATAACTCCGCCTTCTTCTTCTTTCCTCCAAAAATCCCAGATTTTTGCAACTTTTTAAAGCTTCTGGGTGTTTGATCTTCCATATCGCAGATCATACGGTCTCGAGAACATTGGGCAAATTAAATGTCTCTATCCCTAAAAATTTCCCACATTTCGAATTTCTCCACCGATGCGTTCAATAGTGTAGAGCCTCTCAAGCAATGCAGAGCAGGTCAAAGGTTAGAAGTCAGGTCGATTTGCTTCCGTAGAAGCCCTGGTATTGAATCCGGACGGATCCATTGGAACTCGGAGCTGTCTTCTCGGAATTTTAGAAACCGATGCGCCGGATCGGATGTGGTCACGGGGGAAATCTCCGGCAGATCGGTCCCGGAATGGGCATATAGCGGCTTGAAGGACGAGACTTTAAGCGATTTGGAGCCGGAACTCGATGGCGGCGGCGGCGGCGGCGGCGATGACAACGGAAATAACGACAGAAACGGGAATAGTGGTAATGGCGGCGGAGGAGACGGCGGCGGCGGAGATGAGGGAGAGGATGAAGCAGATAAAGCTGAGGAGAAGGAGTTTGGTCCGATACTGAAATTCGATGAAGTTATGAAAGAGACAGAGCGCAGAGGGATTACGCTGCCGGAGGATATGCTGGAGGCTGCGAAATCCGTCGGGATTCGGAAACTGTTCCTTCTTCGTTACCTCGATCTACAGGTTTGCCTTTGGGAGAATTTTGATATAGAACTCGGAAAAAAAATGTGGAACTGTTCGGATTTTGATTGTTTTGTATGATGATGATTCATGTTTTCTGAGGTTGGAATTTCGCAGGGCTCTGTATGGCCACTTGGGTTTCTGATGAGGACTTGCTCGATGCTTCGAAACAGAATGCTTGCGGATCCTTCTTTTCTCTTCAAAGTTGGAACCGAGGTTTGTCAATGATTATTAAAGTTTCGTTTTTAGTTGTTAATCTCGGACTTGTGGAATCAATGTAAAGATTATCGGTTTACTGGATTTAATGCAGCTAGCCATAGACTCTTGCTGTGCGACTTTTGCAGAAGTCCAGAAGAGAGGGGAAGATTTCTGGTCAGAGTTTGAGCTGTATGCAGCTGATCTTTTGGTCGGTCTTGTGGTTGATGTCGCTTTGGTTGGGCTTTTGGCTCCCTATGCTCGTATCGGAAAGCCATCTGTGGCATCATCAACAGGTTTATTCAAGGGCCTTAAGCGTTCTTGTGCAGCCCTGCCTAGCAGGTATAACTGTCCTCGTCTCTCTCTCATTCTTCACTTTTGGCTCCATGTAATGTACAAATGGGTTAACTCTTCACACTAATAATTCCATGTGCTTATACGGTTTTATTTATGTGGTTTATGAAGCGTTTTTGAAGCTGAAAGACCGGGCTGTAAATTCTCGGTTAACCAGCGTATTGCAACTTTCTTCTACAAGGTACGGAGAAGAAGATTTCTTTAGTTTTCTTTGTGGATCTTTGCATACATTTGGTTTTACTAATCGGTTTACTAATCGGTGTGATTATCTAGGGCCTCTTGTATGGGTCTGTTGGATTCGGCTGCGGTCTCGTAGGTCAGGGAATTGCAAATCTGATCATGACGGCAAAACGGTATTCTTTATCTTACTACTTCTCAATCATGAAAATAATCATCTTGAGTTTGTTCTATATGATGTGATCGAGACACTCGAATGGCTTAAATTCTGTTCACTAAAATTTGGGGGTTCTATGTCAATAGGAGTATAAAGAAATCAGAAGAAGATGTCCCTGTTCCACCTCTATTCGAAAGCGCTGCTCTCTGGGGTAAGTCTTACTTTACCATCTCTTACTTTGTATACAACATAGAAAAGAAAAAAAAAACTCTGCAGAATCATCAAAGTTTTTTTTCCTCTGATGTTGAACCAAAATCACAGTGTCTTGAACCGTGAATATTGTATTGTCTACTCTTTTTCCGAGTTCTTGCTAGGTCTGTGACCCGTGATAGAGGTTACTGTGACCTGGATCAATCATCAGTTTCTTAGAAAACAAAGAACCTGAATTGCCATTGATACCAAGAATCAACTATGCTTACAATTCCCAGTGTCAGTGTCAGTAGCAGCTTGCCTGTTGTTTGTAATATTAGATTCCAATTGTATGGAGACGGTAATAAAATTGCAGAACTTTCAGAGACAAGCGTGACGACGATTTCTCGGTGAATTGTTGATTACACAGACTCACTCTCTTCTCTTCTATGTCTTGTGTTCTTGATCAGGTGTTTTCCTCGGCTTATCTTCCAACGCACGTTACCAAATCATCAACGGACTGGAACGCGTTGTGGAAGGTTCTACAGCAGCCAAACGCATTCCTGTGGTTGCGATGGCGTTTACCGTTGGAGTCCGGTTTGCTAACAATGTATACGGCGGTATGCAGTTTGTGGATTGGGCTAAACTGTCTGGCGTCCAGTAGTCAAACCGGCTCGGTTTTGTTACGAATCGGTATGCAAACCAGCCTTAGAAGTTTCCGTCTGAGAGATCTTAATCTGATGTGGAGCTAGTTGGTTATCGAATATCATTAGTGATTAGGTTATTTACCGAGAGCTCGATAAAGAGTCTGGTGCATGATCTGGACCGGATTCTTCTAACCGGATAACTCGAACGGGACCGATACACATTTTCGATTTGGTTTTTGGAAGTTGAATTTCTCATGGAGTCTCGTAGTTCTCCAGTTTCCATAATAGTATGCAATAATGACATTTTTCATATCACTGAATACGAAAAAAATAAAATGTTTCCATTATTAAATCAAGTGTACAAAGGAAAATTTCCATTAATCTCATCTACATAAACTTTTTTTTTTCCATGTACAAAAATTTCCATTAATCTCATCTACAAAATTTCCATGTAGATGAGAAAATTTCCATTAATCTCATCTACATAATCTTATATATTGACGTATATGATTTCTTCCTCAAGTAAAGGTCAAAAGGTGAAGTTTTTCGTAAAACGACGACGACAATGACAAAGGTTTCACGGCTTACTCTTATTTTCCGTGACAAATTACAAACTATCCACAAAAACTCAGAGTCAGATGTCGTCGAGAAAAAACCGTCGGATCCATCGTCCAACCATGAGCGCGATCAACTGACAGGCGGGTTTGCTTCATGGCCATCGTTTCAAATGCCTCTTCACTACCCAAACTTCACAAAGGAAGAGTACGAGATTATGTCGGAGGAAGAACTTGACCGCCTTCTCAAACTGTATGGTCTGCCTACAGATTTCGGTGACTTGTCTTGCAAGAAACAGTTTGCAGTCGGTGCATTCTTGTGGGAGAAAGGGCTAAATTCTTCTCCGGCTAAGCATGATTCAGCAGTGAACCCTAAATCTCCCGTTTATGATTTTGGTGAGAGCTCTTTGATGGGATTGATGACGGGTTTGAAATATATGGTTCACCATATATGTCGTGTTTAGCAAATAAAACCCTAACTTTGTGTTGGTCCTAAAGTTTTGTTTCTGGTTGTTTTATATGGATATCGATCATTATAGTGTAGTTTATTCTATCATATTATGTATTCGTATCTGACAACGATCTAGTATTACCTACCAATAGAGTTATTAAATTTCACAAGTCTACCAACTAAAACCCTATTACAATGTTTCAACGGAAAAGGTAAAAAAGAAAGAGAAGGAAAAAGAATCAAAATATTCTTGGGATACTTTGATGGCAACATCATTTGATAGATCAGTGACAGCTTGGTGTCACCACTGTCATCCAACTGCTACACCCTCATCTTTTGTTCTCTTGTTTCTGTTTTGTGCCCCATATAATAAATATATTTGTCTAATCTTCTTCATTAATAATGTTAGACTTGTTAGTAATGAAAAAAAAAATATATGTTTAACTCGTTTTTCAAATATGCTTTACGAGTTTTCATCATTAAAGTACATTGAATTATTAAAAATCCGTTCGTTTTCAATAAACCCAAACTGATAAAAGTGAAGAAAGCATGAAACATTTGTATCTCTAAACCGACAACTTCTAGTTCTAGCCGAGTCGACCCTGTCCCACTGATATTGCGATAGGAACATAGGACCAGGCTATACCAAAATACAAACCGCATGATTCGACTCGACCCTACCCGACCCGAACTACAAATTCAATTACCAATTGAATGAATGCTTTGACCGCGACCGAAAGCAGTCATTTATTGTTGATTCAAACAGAAAATAAATAAATAAAAGGTTAAAAAGAAACAAGAGCAACACTCAACTTTACCGCAAAAAGGTTCAAGGGGGGAAATTTGTGACAAAATAGTCTGCAACTTATGATTTCTCCAATTCAGTCCATATTGACTAGAAGGAACAAACTTTGATTAAAATAACTAAACGAGTAAATTTTCGGATTTTCCAAAATGCATATGCTTTAATAGTTTGTAATTTTTGTATATAAATTAAGCCTAAAATGAAATAATTTGGCTCTTGTGAAATTTTGTTATATAACTTATAAAACAGACAAAAAGCAAATCATACAACATTGAAGAGTGATAGTTGTAAATAAAGAAAACAAAAGTCGTCTTCCGTCGCAGGCTTCTCTCTCTTTTCTCATCGACCTTCTGCATATCACTCTCCTTTTGAATTTTCTTCAATTGGATGTGCCATTTCCTGTTTATATATTAGGGTTTCGATCTCTGCTCCCGCCAATTGTTTATGCTCCAGCTCTATTCTGCGGTTTCCGTGGCTGTTAGATCCGGTTTCGCGAGTTGGATCTCCCCTTGTGACGCGGCGGCGGACGGTGGATCTGAGGAATCGGTTCCACCATGACCGGAATGAGAGGGCTCTCCGTCTTCATCAGCGACGTACGTAATTGCCAGAACAAGGAGGCGGAGCGACTCCGAGTTGACAAGGAGCTCGGAAACATCCGTACATGCTTCAAAAATGAGAAGGTTAGTGGCTTCTCTTTCTCTCTTGAGGTTCTGTATTGATTAGAGATATTGGAGATTTCTCCTTTGCAGAGCTACATATTCCTACCAGATTGTTTAACATTTAAACCCAGTTGCAATGCAGTCCAATGCTAGAGCTAATAGGTTGATAATGGTGTTAGAGAAGAATGTAGTTGAAAACAGTGATGCGAATCTCGTATCGGAAGAAACCAGAGTTGCCGAGTGGACAGTTTCTTATTTTCATCAGATAGAGGGTATAGTCGTTGCTATCACAAATTTTGCAGCTAGATAGGCAGAGTAATGTTTGCGTTTTATTGGTAGCTCATGTACTTGGATATCTTACCCTTCTAAACATCACTACTGCTTTCTGCTTGGAAGGTCATAAGGGTTTTTCAAGTCGATAGATGAGAGAAAAGAAATTATTTATTCCTCGTGATCGATCAATCCTGATATTTAAGAACTTTGAATGTCTGAAGATGTTAAGAAGGAACTACCAGGAAAGAAAAGCCAGGCAAAATTACGTTATGTCCTTATAGTTTAAGAAAAGAAATTAGGTTATGTAGCATGTCACAGATAGATTTGAATAGCTCATTACGAAGTAGATTAAGTTCTGTTGCTGTCAAAAGTTTTGGATTACGGAAGTTAATATTTTCCGAGCTTCATGTGACATGTCAGACTTGAATTGATCATGCATTCTTTGATTAGTTTTTCCATATTGTTTTACGTTTGACAGGTTTTGACACCATACAAAAAGAAGAAATATGTCTGGAAAATGCTTTATATACATATGCTAGGTTACGATGTGGATTTTGGCCATATGGAGGCGGTTTCTCTTATATCTGCTCCAAAGTATCCAGAAAAACAGGTAAGCCAAAGTTGTGTTTGCTCAAGCAATTAAGTATTGCTTTCTCTCTAAAGCCAATAGGTGGGGACCGGGGGGTATTTGTTTGAGTCAATTCTAGGGATCATGCTGGAACAAAGTGAATTTCAATGAGGATCATGGGAAGCGAGATCTACATACTATTTCACGCGCTTGGAATTTTATTCAGTTTGATAGGACCTGGTAATGTAAGGGGACATTTACTAGGTATTTAGTAAGAACATCTTAGCAACTCTTAACCAAAAGATACTAATGATACTATGCTTCGTCTCCCGAGGGTTTGCATTACCAATATTATATTTTGCATCTTCTTTACTTAAGTTGCATGTATCGAACTTGTCAGGTTGGCTACATTGTTACATCCTGCTTGCTCAACGAGAACCATGATTTTTTGAGGTTGGCAATTAATACAGTGCGGAACGATATAATTGGTCGGAATGAGACTTTCCAGTGCCTGGCATTGACTTTGGTATGTGCTCTTTTGTCCATAGTTGTGTTGAGACCTTAGAGCATAGTGAATTCTTTCAGATTATGGGATACAGTTAAGTGACTGTTTCAGTCTTTGGCGGCATTATGTCTTTTTGCGCTACAAATTCATGATTCAAAGCCTTTTACTTCATTAAACAAAATTCAGATTCCTTTTTTTTTCTGGCTCTCTTACCTTGCCATGTTTGCTTTGTCCTGTAGGTTGGAAATATTGGTGGGAGAGATTTTGCTGAATCATTGGCACCTGATGTTCAAAAGCTACTTGTAAGTGACCCTCAAGACAACAGGTTATGGATATTTATCCATATAAGTAATCATATTAATGCTATGGGACTTGTTTGCTGTAGATCTCTAGCAGTTGCAGACCGCTCGTAAGGAAAAAAGCAGCACTGTGCCTACTGCGCTTATTCAGGAAAAATCCTGATGCCATCAATGCTGATGGCTGGTGTGTATTAATACTCTGGATAACTGGTTGTTTGATTTTACTAGTGCATCATTAATAAATTCTGATTTTTATATGCTTCCAGGGCGGATCGTATGGCACAACTTCTGGATGAACGGGATCTTGGTGTCTTGACATCTTCTACAAGCCTTCTTGTAGCTCTGGTATCAAATAATCATGAGGCGTATCTAAGTTGTCTACCTAAATGTGTCAAAATATTGGAGCGCCTTGCTAGGAACCAGGACGTGCCTCAGGAGTACACCTACTATGGCATCCCATCTCCTTGGCTCCAGGTTTGGCTTTACTCATCATATTCACTCTTGTTCAACATAGCTTGAACCTTTTATTGATCACGTGGATTTATAAAATTTCATGTGAAACTAGCTCATGAAAATGGAGGCTTCCGAGTATTGGTATATTTTTGCGGCTCAGTTAAGGTATTTTAGATACTTATATTTCTGTGGTTAGCACAGGTTAAGGCGATGAGGGCTCTTCAGTATTTTCCAACCATTGAAGATCCCAGTACCAGAAAATCACTCTTCGAGGTTCAAATTTTCCCAAAGTAAATCTGTAATATATGTCTTCGAATCTCTCTCATGTCATTTCATGGAAATTTCAGGTCCTTCAGCGGATATTAATGGGGACAGATGTTGTGAAAAACGTGAATAAGAACAATGCCTCTCACGCTGTGCTGTTTGAAGCCCTGTCCCTGGTAAGTTTGCTAGACAGCTGGGGAACAAGTTGATGCCATGAAATTTACTGATGCATCTCTCCATCTCCCCCCTCCCTTTTCACGCCTCCCCAACTTCCCATGAAAAATACTGTTACTCAAAACAGAATAGTGACTTGTGCATGGACGTTTTAAATTAAATTTTTCGCAGTTGGTGGAAAAAATTCTTGCGTTTGAGTCGCTTGCAGTTACTTGCATGCTATTCTTTGTATGTTCCTTTATGTTCTTTTTCTTGCTTGGAAGTAAATAATATCTTATTTCCGCTTGAAGGTTTCGACGCTATTTCTAAGAAGTTTATCATGGATAGTTGATTGGAATGTGCTTAACAGTTCTCTGGTGTAGTGAGCAACTTCTTACCTTATTGATGTTTTTCGGTATAGGTCATGCATCTTGATGCTGAGAAGGAAATGATGTCACAGTGTGTTGCTCTTCTTGGAAAGTTTATTTCTGTCCGTGAGCCCAACATCAGATATCTAGGCTTGGTGAGATCTCGTAACCCACTTCCTGTTTCGAAGCCTAGCTAGAACAGTAATTTGTTTAGTGTGTGGTGGTGCATAACGTGATTCGCTTGTCGGTAACTCATCTGTTAGTGGCCTCTCATGATGCATTTCTTGACATTATTGTAGGAGAATATGACACGAATACTGATGGTCACCGATGTCCAAGATATTATAAAGAAGCATCAGTCCCAGATAATCATCTCCTTGAAGGACCCTGACATCAGGTTGGTTTATATTTGACCATCTCAGTATCACCTTGTATGTCTTGTGAACCCTGATTACTGTCTTTTATAGCTATTTTCAATCATGAAACCGGTCATTGTTTTTATGGGTCAATGTACTATACTATACTTTTTTTCTGAAGTAACTGTTAATTTCAAAGCATTTCAGTCAGCATTGAAATTACTATATAAGTGTCTCTGCAATGTATTTTTAGTGAAACATGTTTTATTGGTTTATTTACCTGTGATAGAAATTCTTGGCTGGTGTGTAACTACTATTTTTATGACGTTCGTCATATAAAGATGACTGGATAGGATGGGTACCAAAGTGTAATAGGTCTTATCCCTTTTTCCTTTGCAAATGGAGGCTACCGTTTCCAGGACTTATAGTTTCATTTATATGCATTCTCTTGGTTCTTGTGCTAATGGTATCAGATCCACTTGGTGATTGAACTTACTGCAGTATTCGTAGACGTGCTCTTGATTTGCTTTATGGGATGTGCGATGTGTCAAATGCAAAGGATATAGTCGAAGAGTTGTTGCAGGTAAGTCTTGTTGGCCTTGCTTCATATTGAAATTTTCTTGTTTGTAAGTCTCCTTTTAATTTCTGATGTTTAAGCTTACATTGAATGAATGATACATTGCAGTATCTTAGCACAGCAGAGTTTTCCATGAGAGAGGAATTATCACTTAAAGCTGCCATTCTTGCTGAGAAGTTTGCTCCTGATCTATCATGGTAAGGATAACTTCTACTACAAGAAAAGATATCTACATTTTTTCAATGCACACAATTATGATTACATTTACATGCGCTAGCCAATTGGTGTGACATTTAGATCCCTACTTACACAAGCAATTGGTAAACCTTACACTACCCTAAATGTTCATTTTGATGTTTCTCAGGTATGTAGATGTGATCCTTCAGTTGATCGATAAGGCGGGGGATTTTGTTAGCGATGACATTTGGTTTCGTGTGGTTCAGTTCGTAACAAATAATGAAGACCTTCAGGTATTTAAATTTGTTAGAATAAATCTGTTGTATATTCTATTCAGGACATTCTGAAGTTTCTTACAAGTTTCTTTAATATGACAGCCTTATGCTGCATCAAAAGCAAGAGAATACTTGGACAAGATCGCAATACATGAGACAATGGTGAAGGTTGTACATCATCACTTCTCATAATAAATTGCATAATGCGGCTAAGTTATAACATAACCTAAACTGGGAAAGTGGAGTTACTACCTTACTACCATTCTGACACAATCTTATCTGTATAGAAATTGTTTGCATAGTTCAAATTATATAAATGTATTGGTTCAACCATAAATTATAAATCTTTCTAAATTTCAGGTCAGTGCTTATATATTGGGGGAGTATGGCCACCTTCTAGCAAGACAACCTGGATGCAGTGCAAGCGAACTCTTTAGCATCTTACATGAGAAGCTTCCCACTGTATCGTAAGGACGACACAAATCTTTGCATTGTGCTCTTCTTGTCTTTGGGTATATCTTAAATGGTTTTTTTTTTTTTTTTTCTCTTAGGACTCCCACCATTCCTATTCTTCTTTCCACTTATGCAAAGCTTCTTATGCACGCTCAACCCCCGGATCCAGAACTGCAAAAAAAAGTTTGGGCTGTATTCAAGAAGTGAGACTTGCTAACCTTGTCATCATTCTCAAATGTTTTGCTTGTCATTTTATGTTATATTCTTTTCTGATAATCAAATCAAGTTTTCTAAAAGACTTTTGTTTTGGCAGGTATGAGAGTTGTATCGATGTGGAGATACAACAGAGGGCTGTTGAATATTTTGAATTGAGTAAAAAAGGCGCTGCATTTATGGATGTATTGGCTGAGATGCCAAAGTTTCCGGAGCGCCAGGTTTATAAATTATTTTAAGATTCCATGAAAGTTACTTTGATAGGACGTATGGATGCTGGAAGATCTGATGCTGGATTTTTTTAAATTTTTTCTCTCTTCCGTAGTCTTCATTGATTAAAAAGGCAGAAGATGTTGAAGATACCGCAGACCAGAGTGCCATCAAGCTTAGAGCACAACAACAGCCTTCAAATGCTTTGGTTTTGGCTGACCCACAGCCTGTTACTGGGGCACCCCCGCCTTTGAAGGTTCCAAGTGTAGTCGGAAGCACGGTGAGTACTCTCGTTGTCTTACCTTGATATAGCACATTATTTTGTCTTATTATCTCTGAAATTCTGTTTTTCCTTGTCTAGCAGGACCCCGAGTCAGTGGCTCGATCTCTCTCTCAGCCCAATGGAACTCTAAGTAGTATAGATCTACAAACTCCATCAGCCGATCTCCAAAGCGACCTGCTCGGTCCTCTTGCTATAGAGGCTCCACCTGGAACTGTCTCTACTGAACAACATGGTCCCATCGGGGCAGAAGGATCTCCAGATGAAGTTGATGGTTCTGCCATTGTACCTGTTGGAGAGCAAACAAATACAGTTGAGGTATTGTTTTCTTCCTCTTTTGCATTCTTTGGCATGATTTTAACATGGATGCAATTATACTATTAAACTTTCTAGCTTATTCTTTCCCTAGTTGTTTTAGCTATTGGCCGTTTACTTTAGATAGAATCCTACCTGAGATGTTTTGTTCCGGTATTCTACTCTGTGAGGAGTTTCTATATTTTGCTTCACATAATACAGTAATGTTACACCTGCGAAACTTGATGAATTTGTCGTGACATTGTATACATTTACAATTAACAGGTGATCTCATATTCAGTTTTGTTTTCTTTAACAGGTGATCGGAAATATTGCTGAGAGATTTCATGCTTTATGTTTGAAAGACAGTGGTGTCTTGTACGAGGATCCTTATATCCAGGTTTGATTTTTTTCCTGTTTACTTCTTTTCTCTCTACATTGATCTATTCTGGTACCCAGATTGCAGGCAAGCCTCCTACTTTTTGAGCTTCTATGGCCGGTGTGGCTAATAATCCCCACAAACTCAGAATAATGAATGCAAAGGTCAAACTTTTATAGTCCTGATGTTCCTCATTTTGTTGATTGTTGGTATTCCTCAGATCGGCATCAAAGCTGAGTGGAGAGGACACCATGGGAGACTTGTCCTCTTCTTGGGAAACAAGAGTACTTCCCCACTTACATCAGTCAAAGCTCTAATACTGCCCCCTGCTCATTTAAAACTGGAACTGTCTCCGGTACCTGATACAATTCCTCCTCGAGCACAGGTACTTTTGTCAGTTTAACTTTTCAATCTCACGACTCAGTCTGTCGGTTTCTCCTCTTTTCTGTATCCTTATTTTTTACTTAGTGTTCCGATCTCTGCCATGGTTATAGGTACAATCTCCACTTGAAGTGATGAACATCCGCCCTAGCAGGGATGTTGCGGTTCTGGATTTCTCCTACAAGTTTGGAACAAACGTGGTACTTACTGCAACCGTCCTTTGCTTGTTTTGTTCAATGATTTCTTTAGTATATGTGACTCTACCTGACGTGCTGGATCTTTTATAGGTTAGTGCGAAGTTACGCATCCCAGCAGTCATGAATAAGTTTCTTCAACCTCTTCAATTGACATCTGAAGAGTTCTTCCCGCAATGGAGAGCACTTACAGGGCCACCCTTGAGACTTCAGGAAGTTGTATGTATTTCCACAGCTTCTCTGATCAAATATCAAATAAAAGCATATGACTAGTGCATGGAAGAATTTAAATAGTCCTGACAACTTTCCTTTCAAAGAACTTAATGAATTAGCTTTCTCCGTTTAATCCTTTTATTGACTGATGATTGTTCGAGTTTAATCAAAACACTGAAGCTAACTTTCGATATCCACTGATGATTGTTTACTTAAAACACTCATACATAACTTCCATGATTCCTACATCTGCTTGTTAATGCAACATAACTTTAATGTGTGTCCCACTGAATCTGCAATTGCTTGCAGGTAAGAGGTGTAAGACCTCTAGCTCTTCCGGAAATGACGAATCTGTTCAACAGTTTCCGGGTGACGATATGCCCTGGGCTTGTAAGTATTTGTTTACGATCTTAGTCTCTCATTCCTCATTGCTTGTTGCACAAATGTATACTTTAACTTAACTTCGATGGTTTTCTGATGTAGGATCCAAACCCAAATAATCTTGTGGCAAGCACAACCTTCTACTCTGAAAGTACAGGAGCCATGCTCTGTTTGGTGAGATTTCAACCAAGTTTCTCTTAGTTGTTTCGGCACTTGCCACTCTTCCACTTCCTTGATTTCTTATACTTATCACCCAAAAATGATACTGCCTTCTCAAAACTCTGTTGTGTGACTGTTACATTGTCCGTTTTTTGATGATCTTCAGGCAAGAATTGAAACAGACCCAGCAGACAGAACCCAACTGCGAATGACAGTAGGGTCCGGAGATCCGACCCTCACATTTGAGTATGATATATCTCTGCCTCTTAGCACGAACTCAACCTCAAACACAGCCCTTTTTTTTTTGTTATACTCAGAGCATTTGTTGACCTCTTTTACCTACAGGTTGAAAGAATTCATCAAGGAACAACTAATTACTATTCCAATGGGATCTCGAGCTCTAGTTCCAGGAGGAGCACCAGCACCACCTGTAGCTCAACCGCCTAGCCCAGCGGCTTTAGCTGATGATCCAGGAGCTCTGCTTGCCGGCTTACTATAAGTACATCGGGGAAGAGAAGACTTGCAAATGTCGAGAATGTTATTTTTCGTTATTGTAGAGAGTGTTTTGGTGAAAATATGGAATGATGCGAGGGAGAGTAAATGTAGGACCGAGCGAGGAGGGAGGGGTTTAATAGAAAAAAGGTAGTTTCGATCATATTTGTGTGCCTTGTATCCGAAGCGGGCGAGAGTTAGCTACGAAATTTTGCATTCATTCTGCAGTTGTGTATTGTGAGCTCTGTGGTTGTGCCAGCTTATTCTTGTTCATATATGTTCTCAATCTGTTTCTCCATTATTATTTATTCGAGGGGATGTGTTCTTTCTTTCTTTTTTGTTGCTTCTAGTTTTCACTGTCCCAATTCTTCGGAGAATGATACGATTCCTCCGAAGCCGGTTTACTTCTTGGCCATCGTTTCAAACTTTCAAATGCCTCTTCATTAGCCAACCTTCACAAAGGAAGAGTACAAGATTACGTCGGAGGAAGAACTTGATTAGAAACATCAGGCTATTTGTTGCAAATTGTACGTAGAAACTGATTGTGGGAGATAGAGATAAACGCTTCAAAAGAGAACCGCATATTTGTCAGTTTTAAGTTGATCTAGTCAAACCTTTATTTTTATGTATTTCTACGTGTAAATGCTGTATTTTGGTGTGGCTACTCTCATATGACGACAGTTTTCACATACTTGAAAAAAAAAGAATCTGTTTCTAAAATAACATCTTGGTTTATTATTTGTGCAAAAATAATTGGGAAAAGCTCAAGTCCCAGCTATTGAACTAGAGAAGTAGGTGAGACTTCATATCAAGAACTCAAAATTATTGCAAACACAAACTTGACTTTTGTGATGCTACCTTTTGCCATTCAGATTAATAATACTCAAAAACTTTTTTGACTCAAAAAATAAGAGAAACATTTCACTGAATTTGGGACGAATAAAGCTGATGAAATGCCAAAAAAGGTTGAAAAGAACAATTTTGTGACAAAATAATCTATGTTGTGAACAAGAGAAGAGAGAAAGAAGATTTGCTGTATATTATTTCAATAGGTAATGGGTCTTTTATATAGGAATACAAGGAGGGAGTTTTACTTGGGAAAGAGGTAAACCCTAATCTCTAGAACCTTCTAAAAGATGGACCTTATAATGGGCATCCATCTTATATTCATAACACTCCCCCTTGGATGACCATTATACAAACTATTTTCTAAAGCGCGTAGGATGCTGCCTCGTTAAAAACCTTACTAGGAAAACCCAATGGGAAAAACCATAGCTAAGGGAAAAAGAGTGCAGCGCGCATTAACTCCACCTCATAAATACATCACTTGAGATCTTTGAGATGACGCAATCCAATATGATGAAATAACTTCTTGAAAGTAACGCCTTGGTAAATCTGTCTGTCGAATCTTCACTTGAATGAATTTGTAGAATTCTTACATCGCCATTCTTCTGCAGTGCATGAGTCTTGCTAATGATTCGTCTTTATCATTCTCTTTGCTTCACTTGTTCTCATTAAAGTATGAAAAATACTTTGGAAGGGTGATAAACTTTCATTTTGCATTTCTATTTAGATGCCTATCATTTGCGTGTTCTTTGTTGCCTCGTTAAAACCTTTCATGGAAAAACCCAGTGGGATAAAAACCATGATAAGGAAAAAGAGTACAACCACGCACATCATTATATTTCTCCCCTTGGAATCATCTTCTTCAAGAGATGCATTCCAATCATATACCATCTTTTGGGAATTGTTATAAGCATAAGCTTAATAAATAAAATTGTATGATTATCTTGTAATCTCTTAGAATACTGGACTTCTTGTCCATAACAACATTTTCTCATAAAAGTTAATTTCTTAAGACTATTTGGACTTCAAGCCAAATCTCTATTTACATACAGTTTTCTAAACTTGTATTGTACATATTTGTACATAACATTTTATTCATGCTCTTCTTTATTGTTTTACCTTTCTTTCTTATTATACGAAATAACATCTTTCAATCTTGAAAGAAATCAATACATTGCTTAACTAGCATTTTAAATAAGGTACTTCGAGACCAAATATATGTGAGCATTCTTTATGTAAAATCATGCAATGATCTTTTGAGATAACATCTCTTTTGCTAAATGTTTAATTTGGAATACTTGAAGACAATGTTATCATTCCAAAATCTTTTCTTATATTAACTCTTCAAGAGTTTCAACTATATTAAAATTAAAGATCTCAATGATCCATAATCTTTTGATAAATACACATGGGTATATTGGTTAACTTTATAATATTCACTTATACCTTATGAAATATATATGTCATAACTCGATCAAATATCTTAAGTTCCCGGGAATATAATTATTGACATCATTAATCCATCGGAGATTGTATCATTTTGACATCTTTAATCTTTAGGGTATTTTATCCTTCATGGATTATATCCTTCGGAGATTTTTACTTTAAGAATCATTTTCCAGTGGGTCGAATAAGTCAAGTTCTTCTCTTATTAACAGACTGATAAGGAACTTGAAATTAGTTGCATCCACCACATGAGAGTATGTCTCCTCATAACCAATTTCATATTCATCATTCTATCATATAAATCTCATTTATCTCCCACTGGTTTTACACTCTTAGGTGTATGGACAACTGGTCCAAATATTCATCTCTTTCCAAGAGATTATAACTCTATGACTATTGCTTCTTTATAACTTGGCCAATCATTTCTTTGTGTACACTTTGCAATAGGTTTCGTGATCCTCTTTCTCATTCATCATATCAACTGCTACATTGCATGCAAAAATATTATCGACGTCGATTTGCTTTTCGGTTCCATTTTAATCTACACATGACATAAATTGTTGAGATCGATCTCTTCATTATCTCAGGTACCTGAATTTATTTCTTGTCATGTTTAATGTCTCTTCTTGAGATCATTCAAAAATCTTTGTTTCCTCGATCTGACCATTGTCAAATTCTGCTCCTTTTTATTTTTCGAACAAGTCCATCACGCTTCATGCGTTCTTTAGACTCAATAGCAGCTTGATATTGTCCTTCTGAGACATTAATTCTTATTGGAGCATTTACAGTTGGTATATGTGACTTTGTCACTTTATTTGGGTCTGTAAATACGTCTAGCAACTTGATTTACTAAGCTTTGTAAATGAATTATCTTTAAGACTTTCAATTTACTTTATTTAGTCCGAGGATCAATGATAATTCATTCCAACTTATTTTCTCTTCCAGCTGTTTATTTTCTCTTCTAGCTGTTTATTTTCTCCCCCTAATGTTGGAAAATAAAGTTGAACATATCCATCATGGATAGCTCTATATACTTAATTATCAATGGAGATTTATATCCAACATATTTCCAGCCTCACTTGAGGATCCATCTTATACCGTTGTGGTGGAGCAATGTGGATGTATACTGTACATCCAAATATTTTAGATGGAAAATATTTGGTTTCTGACCCAAAACCAATTTTGATGGGGAAAACTTTTAATTACTCGTTGGCTTTATGCGAATTAATGCTACTGCATTTTATGTATGAACATCTGATATTGGATGTTCAACATGTATCCTTACGAACATGCTTATATCATCAAAGGCTTAAGATGTGGATTCACTAGCATTACCAAATACTCTTGCAAACTTCAGGTTGTAGACCTATAACAAGGGTACATGCAATCATCTTATTAAATCCAAATCTAATTTGGCTAGTGATAATCATATTATCATATTGTCTTTTGAGTATGTATTACATGAAACATCATTAGGAAGAATCTTCAAGTTCTTCAATGAATGTCTACATTAATTACTTTTCGCATCATTCTTGAACCGTTATGGTCTAACCGGCTCATGCCAAACAATGATATAAATTAAACTTCTGGTTTAATACTTATCTCCATTATACTAATCTTTGTGTAGTACAATCTATAAAGAATGCATATGTTTTCTCCAAAATACTTTTACTGCCTTGGTTAATACTCATGATTTGAAGGTATTAAACTTTCTTTTTTTATTTTCTCAACTTGATTAACTTTGAAATCCATTGGAGTTACTTTATAAATGATTCATCAAGATCATTTTGAGTGTGAACATAATCTTCTAGATGTTCCACTTACTATGAATTGTGGGATTCTTTGATTTCACTTTATCAATGATTCATCAAGTTCATCTTGAGTGTGAACATAATCTTCTAGATGTCCACTTATTATTGATTGTGGGATTCATCAATTCTTCCCCTCGAGATGATGACACTTCAGGTTCATCCATCTCGAATTGAATCTTAATCTAGAATCAATAACATATCCAACTTGGATCATGTATTCTATATTTGATTCTATTAACTTTTGAGACAAATTTCAAATTGTATTTTCATAGGCAAATAAGTATGCTCTTCCAGAGCTTTCAATAATCTTTATATTACTAGATCTTGTACACACACAAGTTTCTTTTATCATTAGATAAGATAAATATCTCTTGTTTGGATCATCTTTATTTTCTCAAAATAATTCTAAACTTATTTCATAGTATTGTGTCTTCAAGACAATATTATTTGGCTAAAGAATAGAGTATGGCTTCTAGCATCTCTGCATCATTTATATTCTCTTCATATAATCTTTAACATAACTAAAGATTATTTACAGACTTCAAGTCTTGTAATCCTAGATGCAAAGACCCATAATGAGTTTTATGATACAGACTTCAAGTCTTGTAATCTTAGATGTAAAGAACTTGTGGATCTTTTACATTCAACATATAGATGATGGTAGAAAAATAAATATTATCAAACTACATATGTATAAATAAAATATAAATAAAAGCATAATTAAAACAATTAATACAAATGGCATGTACCATTTTTATTATCACTTCATGTGATATAATTTCAAAGTATTTCTCAAATATCTTTATGTTATTGTGTCTGCAAGACAACAATATTTGCGTGATGTATTCTAACATCTTTGTATTAGTGATATTATCTTCAAGTAATATCAACTTGCAATTAAATATAACCAAGTTATATTCACGACTTCAAGTCATGTGGCCTTAGAAGCAATCTTCCATAATAAGTTAGGTCATATCACTTCTGGTGATCATGCATTTTCTTTAGATTGCTCTATGGTCAAGTATTTGATCTTAAGATATCAAAGATGTGATGATAGACAAGTATGATCAACACATAATCTAAACAAAGATAATAAGATCATATAAAATAACTCAATCAATCATCATCATTCATTAGTTTAATTCTATCATACCATTAAACTAGGTTCTCAATAATTAACTCACCAAAAATAGATCAGATTGATAAACATGTGCAAATTTCGTGATAAAGAGAACAGACAAGCATGATGCAATAGTTATGTGCAAAATCAGGGTTTCAAGATAAATTGTTCAGTGCAAAATTCATTTTTAACAGTATTGATGACGGAAATCAGTTCATGTCTAAAACAGAAATCCAAGTTTATATATTCCGTGCAAAATTCGGATCATAAATATGTCTGTGCAAAATTCGGGTTTAACAAAAACTGATGCAGGTATGAACACAGAAATTCAAATCTGAACAAAAACTTGATAATTAGAAACCGTGCAAAGTTTGTGTGAAAACGACTTCGTGCAAAATTCGGGTTTAAGCAAAAACAGTAAGCAAAATTCGGGTCTGATCTGATATTATAAATCCGTGCAAAGTTCGGATGAATTTTTTTTTTTTTTTTTGTGCAAAATCCGTGCAAAAATAGATCATAAATAAAATGTGTGCATAGATAAAGTATAAATAAAATACGTGCATAAATAGAGCATAAATTAAAAATAAACATGTGTTCTATACAGGAGAAATAATAAGATAAATATGTGACATGAATCTCTGCAGGAGAATTCATCATGATATTAATCATAAAAATAAGTTTGTGCTTTGAATCTCTACAGGAGAGACTATTATAATATTGATAATATAAAGATAAAACGTGATGTATAAAAATAATACTAAATATGTGATTTAAATCTCTGCCGGAGAATTTATCATAATATAAATCATAAAATAAATATGTGTATTGAATCTCTGCAGGAAAATTCATCATAATATATTGATTGTGTAAAAACAAATAACAATAAAATAAATATATGATTTGAATCTCTGCAGGAGATTATCATAATACTGATAAGTAATCCATTCTTATGAACCATGAATTGATAATAAACATGATTCAAAGTTGGAATATTAAACACTAAAAAAAACTTTAAAATTGAATACCTCTTAAATCAGGTGGCTAGGGTTTCGTGCTGATAACGTGTTGTGAACAAGAAAAGAGAGAAAGAAGATTTGCTGTATATTATTCCAATAGATAATGGATCCTTTATATAGAAATACAAGGAGGGAATTTTACTTGAAAAAGAGGTAAACCCTAATCTCTAGAACCTTTTAAAAGATGGACCTTATAATAATGGGCATCCATCTTATATTCATAACAATCTACAACTTATGATTTTTCCAATTCATTTCAAATTGACTAGACTTTAATAAATTGTGATTTCTTTTACAAGAAAATTAGTAAATTTCAGATTTTACAAATTCCATAAGCTTTAATAATAGTTTGTATATATTAACGTAAATAAAGGACAGAAACCGAATTATACAACATTGAAGAGTGATAGTTGTAAATAAAGAAAATAAAAGTCGTCTTCCGTCGCGCTCCCCGCAGGCTTCTGTGTCTTCTCGTCCACCTTCTGCAGATCACTCTCCTTTTGAATTTTCTTCAATTGGATGTGCCATTTCCCGTTTCTATATTAGGGTTTCGATCTCTGCTCCCGCCAATTGTTTATGCTCCAGCTCTATTCTGCGGTTTCCGTGGTTGTTAGATCCGGTTTCGCGAGTTGGATCTCCCCTTGTGACGCGGCGGCGGACGGTGGATCTGAGGAATCGGTTCCACCATGACCGGAATGAGAGGGCTCTCCGTCTTCATCAGCGACGTACGTAATTGCCAGAACAAGGAGGCGGAGCGACTCCGAGTTGACAAGGAGCTCGGAAACATCCGTACATGCTTCAAAAATGAGAAGGTTAGTGGCTTCTCTTTCTCTCTTGAGGTTCTGTATTGATTAGAGATATTGGAGATTTCTCCTTTGCAGAGCTACATATTCCTACGAGATTGTTTAACATTTAAACCCAGTTGCAATGCAATCCAGTGCTAGAGCTAATAGGTTGATAATGGTGTTAGAGAAGAATGTAGTTGAAATAGTTGATAATGGAGTTGCCGATTGGATAGTTTCTACAGACTAATATGCAGTGTAATGTTTGCGTTGTATTGGTAGCTCATGTGCTTGGATATTAAGCCATTATCTTACCCTTCTAAACATCACTACTGCTTTCTGCTTGGAAAGTCTCAAATCGAGAAAATAAATTATTTATCCCTTGTCATCAATCAAGATATATAAGAACTTTGAATGTCTGAAGATATTAAGAAGGAACTAGAAGGAAAGAAAAGCCAGGCAAACTTACGTTATGTCCTTATAGTTTAAGAAAAGAAATTAGGTCACAGATAGATTAAGCTCTGTTGCTGTCAGAAGTTTTGGATTACGGAAGTTAATATTTTCCGAGCTTCATGTGACATGTTAGACTTGAATTGATCATGCATTCTTTGATTAGTTTTTCCATATTGTTTTACGTTTGACAGGTTTTGACACCATATAAAAAGAAGAAATATGTCTGGAAAATGCTTTATATACATATGCTAGGTTACGATGTGGATTTTGGCCATATGGAGGCGGTTTCTCTTATATCTGCTCCAAAGTATCCAGAAAAACAGGTAAGCCAAAGTTGTGTTTGCTCAAGCAATTAAGTATTGCTTTCTAAAGTTAGGATAAGAGAAATAATAGGTGGGGGTATTTGCTTGAGTCAAGTCTAGTGATCAAGCTGGAACAAAGTGAATTTCAATGAAGATCATGGAAAGCGAAATCTACATACTATTACACGCGCTTGGAATTTTATTCAGTTTGATAGAACCTGGTAATGTAATAGGACATTAACTAGGTATTTAGTAACATCTTAGCAACTCTTAACCAAGAGATACTAATGATACCATGCGTTGTCTTCCAAGGGTTTTACATTACCAATTTTATATTTTTGTATCTTCCTTGCCTAAGTTGCATGTATCAAACTTTTCAGGTTGGCTACATTGTTACATCCTGCTTGCTCAACGAGAACCATGATTTTTTGAGGTTGGCAATTAATACAGTGCGGAACGATATAATTGGTCGGAATGAGACTTTCCAGTGCCTGGCATTGACTTTGGTATGTGCTCTTTTGTCCATAGTTGTGTTGAGACCTTAGAGCATAGTGAATTCTTTCAGATTATGGGATACAGTTAAGTGACTGTTTCAGTCTTTGGCGGCATTATGTCTTTTTGCGCTACAAATTCATGATTCAAAGCCTTTTACTTCATTAAACAAAATTCAGATTCCTTTTTTTTTCTGGCTCTCTTACCTTGCCATGTTTGCTTTGTCCTGTAGGTTGGAAATATTGGTGGGAGAGATTTTGCTGAATCATTGGCACCTGATGTTCAAAAGCTACTTGTAAGTGACCCTCAAGACAACAGGTTATGGATATTTATCCATATAAGTAATCATATTAATGCTATGGGACTTGTTTGCTGTAGATCTCTAGCAGTTGCAGACCGCTCGTAAGGAAAAAAGCAGCACTGTGCCTACTGCGCTTATTCAGGAAAAATCCTGATGCCATCAATGCTGATGGCTGGTGTGTATTAATACTCTGGATAACTGGTTGTTTGATTTTACTAGTGCATCATTAATAAATTCTGATTTTTATATGCTTCCAGGGCGGATCGTATGGCACAACTTCTGGATGAACGGGATCTTGGTGTCTTGACATCTTCTACAAGCCTTCTTGTAGCTCTGGTATCAAATAATCATGAGGCGTATCTAAGTTGTCTACCTAAATGTGTCAAAATATTGGAGCGCCTTGCTAGGAACCAGGACGTGCCTCAGGAGTACACCTACTATGGCATCCCATCTCCTTGGCTCCAGGTTTGGCTTTACTCATCATATTCACTCTTGTTCAACATAGCTTGAACCTTTTATTGATCACGTGGATTTATAAAATTTCATGTGAAACTAGCTCATGAAAATGGAGGCTTCCGAGTATTGGTATATTTTTGCGGCTCAGTTAAGGTATTTTAGATACTTATATTTCTGTGGTTAGCACAGGTTAAGGCGATGAGGGCTCTTCAGTATTTTCCAACCATTGAAGATCCCAGTACCAGAAAATCACTCTTCGAGGTTCAAATTTTCCCAAAGTAAATCTGTAATATATGTCTTCGAATCTCTCTCATGTCATTTCATGGAAATTTCAGGTCCTTCAGCGGATATTAATGGGGACAGATGTTGTGAAAAACGTGAATAAGAACAATGCCTCTCACGCTGTGCTGTTTGAAGCCCTGTCCCTGGTAAGTTTGCTAGACAGCTGGGGAACAAGTTGATGCCATGAAATTTACTGATGCATCTCTCCATCTCCCCCCTCCCTTTTCACGCCTCCCCAACTTCCCATGAAAAATACTGTTACTCAAAACAGAATAGTGACTTGTGCATGGACGTTTTAAATTAAATTTTTCGCAGTTGGTGGAAAAAATTCTTGCGTTTGAGTCGCTTGCAGTTACTTGCATGCTATTCTTTGTATGTTCCTTTATGTTCTTTTTCTTGCTTGGAAGTAAATAATATCTTATTTCCGCTTGAAGGTTTCGACGCTATTTCTAAGAAGTTTATCATGGATAGTTGATTGGAATGTGCTTAACAGTTCTCTGGTGTAGTGAGCAACTTCTTACCTTATTGATGTTTTTCGGTATAGGTCATGCATCTTGATGCTGAGAAGGAAATGATGTCACAGTGTGTTGCTCTTCTTGGAAAGTTTATTTCTGTCCGTGAGCCCAACATCAGATATCTAGGCTTGGTGAGATCTCGTAACCCACTTCCTGTTTCGAAGCCTAGCTAGAACAGTAATTTGTTTAGTGTGTGGTGGTGCATAACGTGATTCGCTTGTCGGTAACTCATCTGTTAGTGGCCTCTCATGATGCATTTCTTGACATTATTGTAGGAGAATATGACACGAATACTGATGGTCACCGATGTCCAAGATATTATAAAGAAGCATCAGTCCCAGATAATCATCTCCTTGAAGGACCCTGACATCAGGTTGGTTTATATTTGACCATCTCAGTATCACCTTGTATGTCTTGTGAACCCTGATTACTGTCTTTTATAGCTATTTTCAATCATGAAACCGGTCATTGTTTTTATGGGTCAATGTACTATACTATACTTTTTTTCTGAAGTAACTGTTAATTTCAAAGCATTTCAGTCAGCATTGAAATTACTATATAAGTGTCTCTGCAATGTATTTTTAGTGAAACATGTTTTATTGGTTTATTTACCTGTGATAGAAATTCTTGGCTGGTGTGTAACTACTATTTTTATGACGTTCGTCATATAAAGATGACTGGATAGGATGGGTACCAAAGTGTAATAGGTCTTATCCCTTTTTCCTTTGCAAATGGAGGCTACCGTTTCCAGGACTTATAGTTTCATTTATATGCATTCTCTTGGTTCTTGTGCTAATGGTATCAGATCCACTTGGTGATTGAACTTACTGCAGTATTCGTAGACGTGCTCTTGATTTGCTTTATGGGATGTGCGATGTGTCAAATGCAAAGGATATAGTCGAAGAGTTGTTGCAGGTAAGTCTTGTTGGCCTTGCTTCATATTGAAATTTTCTTGTTTGTAAGTCTCCTTTTAATTTCTGATGTTTAAGCTTACATTGAATGAATGATACATTGCAGTATCTTAGCACAGCAGAGTTTTCCATGAGAGAGGAATTATCACTTAAAGCTGCCATTCTTGCTGAGAAGTTTGCTCCTGATCTATCATGGTAAGGATAACTTCTACTACAAGAAAAGATATCTACATTTTTTCAATGCACACAATTATGATTACATTTACATGCGCTAGCCAATTGGTGTGACATTTAGATCCCTACTTACACAAGCAATTGGTAAACCTTACACTACCCTAAATGTTCATTTTGATGTTTCTCAGGTATGTAGATGTGATCCTTCAGTTGATCGATAAGGCGGGGGATTTTGTTAGCGATGACATTTGGTTTCGTGTGGTTCAGTTCGTAACAAATAATGAAGACCTTCAGGTATTTAAATTTGTTAGAATAAATCTGTTGTATATTCTATTCAGGACATTCTGAAGTTTCTTACAAGTTTCTTTAATATGACAGCCTTATGCTGCATCAAAAGCAAGAGAATACTTGGACAAGATCGCAATACATGAGACAATGGTGAAGGTTGTACATCATCACTTCTCATAATAAATTGCATAATGCGGCTAAGTTATAACATAACCTAAACTGGGAAAGTGGAGTTACTACCTTACTACCATTCTGACACAATCTTATCTGTATAGAAATTGTTTGCATAGTTCAAATTATATAAATGTATTGGTTCAACCATAAATTATAAATCTTTCTAAATTTCAGGTCAGTGCTTATATATTGGGGGAGTATGGCCACCTTCTAGCAAGACAACCTGGATGCAGTGCAAGCGAACTCTTTAGCATCTTACATGAGAAGCTTCCCACTGTATCGTAAGGACGACACAAATCTTTGCATTGTGCTCTTCTTGTCTTTGGGTATATCTTAAATGGTTTTTTTTTTTTTTTTTCTCTTAGGACTCCCACCATTCCTATTCTTCTTTCCACTTATGCAAAGCTTCTTATGCACGCTCAACCCCCGGATCCAGAACTGCAAAAAAAAGTTTGGGCTGTATTCAAGAAGTGAGACTTGCTAACCTTGTCATCATTCTCAAATGTTTTGCTTGTCATTTTATGTTATATTCTTTTCTGATAATCAAATCAAGTTTTCTAAAAGACTTTTGTTTTGGCAGGTATGAGAGTTGTATCGATGTGGAGATACAACAGAGGGCTGTTGAATATTTTGAATTGAGTAAAAAAGGCGCTGCATTTATGGATGTATTGGCTGAGATGCCAAAGTTTCCGGAGCGCCAGGTTTATAAATTATTTTAAGATTCCATGAAAGTTACTTTGATAGGACGTATGGATGCTGGAAGATCTGATGCTGGATTTTTTTAAATTTTTTCTCTCTTCCGTAGTCTTCATTGATTAAAAAGGCAGAAGATGTTGAAGATACCGCAGACCAGAGTGCCATCAAGCTTAGAGCACAACAACAGCCTTCAAATGCTTTGGTTTTGGCTGACCCACAGCCTGTTACTGGGGCACCCCCGCCTTTGAAGGTTCCAAGTGTAGTCGGAAGCACGGTGAGTACTCTCGTTGTCTTACCTTGATATAGCACATTATTTTGTCTTATTATCTCTGAAATTCTGTTTTTCCTTGTCTAGCAGGACCCCGAGTCAGTGGCTCGATCTCTCTCTCAGCCCAATGGAACTCTAAGTAGTATAGATCTACAAACTCCATCAGCCGATCTCCAAAGCGACCTGCTCGGTCCTCTTGCTATAGAGGCTCCACCTGGAACTGTCTCTACTGAACAACATGGTCCCATCGGGGCAGAAGGATCTCCAGATGAAGTTGATGGTTCTGCCATTGTACCTGTTGGAGAGCAAACAAATACAGTGGAGGTATTGTTTTCTTCCTCTTTTGCATTCTTTGGCATGATTTTAACATGGATGCAATTATACTATTAAACTTTCTAGCTTATTCTTTCCCTAGTTGTTTTAGCTATTGGCCGTTTACTTTAGATAGAATCCTACCTGAGATGTTTTGTTCCGGTATTCTACTCTGTGAGGAGTTTCTATATTTTGCTTCACATAATACAGTAATGTTACACCTGCGAAACTTGATGAATTTGTCGTGACATTGTATACATTTACAATTAACAGGTGATCTCATATTCAGTTTTGTTTTCTTTAACAGGTGATCGGAAATATTGCTGAGAGATTTCATGCTTTATGTTTGAAAGACAGTGGTGTCTTGTACGAGGATCCTTATATCCAGGTTTGATTTTTTTCCTGTTTACTTCTTTTCTCTCTACATTGATCTATTCTGGTACCCAGATTGCAGGCAAGCCTCCTACTTTTTGAGCTTCTATGGCCGGTGTGGCTAATAATCCCCACAAACTCAGAATAATGAATGCAAAGGTCAAACTTTTATAGTCCTGATGTTCCTCATTTTGTTGATTGTTGGTATTCCTCAGATCGGCATCAAAGCTGAATGGAGAGGACACCATGGGAGACTTGTCCTCTTCTTGGGAAACAAGAGTACTTCCCCACTTACATCAGTCCAAGCTCTAATACTGCCCCCTGCTCATTTAAAACTGGAACTGTCTCCGGTACCTGATACAATTCCTCCTCGAGCACAGGTACTTTTGTCAGTTTAACTTTTCAATCTCACGACTCAGTCTGTCGGTTTCTCCTCTTTTCTGTATCCTTATTTTTTACTTAGTGTTCCGATCTCTGCCATGGTTATAGGTACAATCTCCACTTGAAGTGATGAACATCCGCCCTAGCAGGGATGTTGCGGTTCTGGATTTCTCCTACAAGTTTGGAACAAACGTGGTACTTACTGCAACCGTCCTTTGCTTGTTTTGTTCAATGATTTCTTTAGTATATGTGACTCTACCTGACGTGCTGGATCTTTTATAGGTCAGTGCCAAATTACGCATCCCAGCAGTCATGAATAAGTTTCTTCAACCGCTTCAATTGACATCTGAAGAGTTCTTCCCGCAATGGAGAGCACTTACAGGGCCACCCTTGAGACTTCAGGAAGTTGTATGTATTTCCACCGCTTCTCTGATCAAATATCAAATAAAAGCATATGAGTAGTGCATGGAAGAATTTAAATAGTCCTTCAAAGAACTTAATGAATTAGCTTTCTCCGTTTGATCCTTTTATTGACTGATGATTGTTCGAGTTTAATCAAAACACTGAGCTAACTTTTGATATCCACTGATGATTGTTTACTTAAAACACTCATACATAACTTCCATGATTCCTACATCTGCTTGTTAATGCAGCATAACTTTAATGTGCGTCCCACTGAATCTGCAATTTCTTGCAGGTAAGAGGTGTAAGACCTCTAGCTCTTCCGGAAATGGCGAATCTGTTCAACAGTTTCCGGGTGACGATATGCCCTGGGCTTGTAAGTATTTGTTTACGACCTTACTCTCTCATTCCTCATTGCTTGTTGCACAANCTCGGTCCTCTTGCTATAGAGGCTCCACCCGGAACTGTCTCAACTGAACAACATGGTCCCATCGGGGTAGAAGGAGGTCCAGATGAAGTTGATGGTTCGGCCATTGTACCTGTTGGAGAGCAAACAAATACAGTGGAGGTATTGTTTTCTTTCTCTTTTGCATTCTTTGGCATGTTTTTAACATGGATGCAACTATACTATTAAACTTTCTAGCTTATTCTTTCCCTAGTTGTTTTAGCTATTGGCCGTTTACTTTAGATAGAATCCTACCTGAGATGTTTTGTTCCGGTATTCTACTCTCTGAGGAGTTTATATATTTTGCTTCACATAATAATGTTACACCTGCGAAACTTGATGGATTTGTCGTGACATTGTATACATGTATAATTAATATCAATACAAGAAACCTAACCAATTTTGTACTCCATGATATTTGCATGCTTGAATTGTTTTCATATTCATTTTTGTTTTCATTAACAGGTGATCGGAAATATTGCTGAGAGATTTCATGCTTTATGTTTGAAAGACAGTGGTGTCTTATACGAGGATCCTTATATCCAGGTTAGATTTTTTTCCTGTTTACTTCTTTTCTCTCTACATTGATCTATTCTGGTACCCAGATTGCAGGCAAGCCTCCTACTTTTTGAGCTTCTTTGGCCGGTGTGGCTAATAATCCCCAAAACTCAGAATAATGAATGCAAAGGTCAAACTTTTATAGTCCTGATGTTCCTCATTGTTGGTATTCCTCAGATCGGCATCAAAGCTGAATGGAGAGGACACCATGGGAGACTTGTCCTCTTCTTGGGAAACAAGAGTACTTCCCCACTTACATCAGTCCAAGCTCTAATACTGCCCCCTGCTCATTTAAAACTGGAACTGTCTCCGGTACCTGATACAATTCCTCCTCGAGCACAGGTACTTTTGTCAGTTTAACTTTTCAATCTCACGACTCAGTCTGTCGGTTTCTCCTCTTTTCTGTATCCTTATTTTTTACTTAGTGTTCCGATCTCTGCCATGGTTATAGGTACAATCTCCACTTGAAGTGATGAACATCCGCCCTAGCAGGGATGTTGCGGTTCTGGATTTCTCCTACAAGTTTGGAACAAACGTGGTACTTACTGCAACCGTCCTTTGCTTGTTTTGTTCAATGATTTCTTTAGTATATGTGACTCTACCTGACGTGCTGGATCTTTTATAGGTCAGTGCCAAATTACGCATCCCAGCAGTCATGAATAAGTTTCTTCAACCGCTTCAATTGACATCTGAAGAGTTCTTCCCGCAATGGAGAGCACTTACAGGGCCACCCTTGAGACTTCAGGAAGTTGTATGTATTTCCACCGCTTCTCTGATCAAATATCAAATAATTTAAATAGTCCTGACAACTTTCCTTTCAAAGAACTTAATGAATTAGCTTTCTCCGTTTGATCCTTTTATTGACTGATGATTGTTCGAGTTTAATCAAAACACTGAGCTAACTTTTGATATCCACTGATGATTGTTTACTTAAAACACTCATACATAACTTCCATGATTCCTACATCTGCTTGTTAATGCAGCATAACTTTAATGTGCGTCCCACTGAATCTGCAATTTCTTGCAGGTAAGAGGTGTAAGACCTCTAGCTCTTCCGGAAATGGCGAATCTGTTCAACAGTTTCCGGGTGACGATATGCCCTGGGCTTGTAAGTATTTGTTTACGACCTTACTCTCTCATTCCTCATTGCTTGTTGCACAATTGTATACTTTAACTTAACTTCGATGGTTTTCTGATGTAGGATCCAAACCCAAATAATCTAGTGGCAAGCACAACCTTCTACTCCGAAAGTACAGGAGCCATGCTCTGTTTGGTGAGATTTCAACCAAGTTTCTCTTCCAATTCCTTGATTTCTTATACTTATCGCACAGAAGTGATACTGCCTTCTCTGAAGAACACTGTTGTGTGACACTGTCCGTTTTTTAATGATCTTCAGGCAAGAATTGAAACAGACCCAGCAGACAAAACCCAACTGCGAATGACAGTAGGCTCCGGAGATCCTACCCTTACATTTGAGTATGATATTTCTCTGCCTCCTAGCACGAACTCAACCTCAAATACAACTTCTTTTTTTTTGGGGTTATACTCGGAGCATTTGTTGACCTCTTTTACCTACAGGTTGAAAGAATTCATCAAGGAACATCTGATTACTATTCCAATGGGATCTCGAGCTCTAGTTCCAGGAGCAGCACCAGCACCACCTGTAGCTCAACCGCCTAGCCCAGCGGCTTTAGCTGATGATCCAGGAGCTCTGCTTGCCGGCTTACTTTAAAAGAATACTTGCAAATGTCAAGAAAGTTATTCTTCGTTATTGTAGAGAGTGTAATGGTGAAAATATGGAATGATGCGAGAGAGAGTAAATGTAGGACAGAGCAAGGAGGGAGTGTTTAATAGAAGAAAGGTAGTTTTGATCATATTTGTGCCTGTATCCAAAGCGGGAGAGAGTTAGCTGCGAAATTTTGCAATTCATTCTGCACATCTGTATTGTTTTCATCATATTTGTGTCTTTGTATCGACCAAATAGCCACTAGGTTTTACAAAGATGTCGTCTCAATCTTCACAATCTCGTCTGAATCCCCAAGTAAAACGATGTTCAGATACTCCTTTGCAGCACAAGTGGGAGGAGAGACAACAAACAATAAAAAAATAAGAGCTTTTATCATCTGCCATTGCAATTAGAACTTCTACTATGAATTAATCTTTGTATTCATCAAAAACCCCTAAAAGCAGCAGCAGATGGGGGCCCCTAGCCTGTAGCCAGAAATGAAAAGAAGAAGAAGAAAAAGAATTTAGGTGGTAAACTGAACGTAGAGAGAGGAGTAAACCCGCAAGCTACATCCACTCACGGCAACGACCGCATCTCCAGCTGCCTCCGGTGCAAGTAGATTCCTCCTCCCACGGAGAACAGTGGGAATGTATTGTCATATTACAAGTCTGGCATGTGAGATCAGGCCCTGGCTCCACATGCATACATATCTGACATGGAATTGTATTGTCATAGAGAAATGCTCCGCATTGTTCCATTGTCTCAACCTGAGGGTTTGGGTTATCAGTGTTTCCTGAAGCATCCTTATCGTAGCCATATCCATTGCACTGACCACTATCATCTGTTGTAAGCAACTCGGTAAGAGAGAAATAGGTTTGGGGCTCGAATTCCATGTCTTCGTAGTCAAACATTAGCTCGCCTTCAACCATGTTGTTGTTGTTGTTGTTATCAGATGCATCCCATCCCATGACAGGCAATGTTGGCTCCATTTCTCGTTTCACAAAAGGCTGTGATTCGGGATGCGTTGAAAACTCGGCATAAGAAAGATTATTGTTCCCTTCTGTGTCTTCACGTTTCACTTGTCTCCTAACTGGTAGCTTCTGGGGTCCCGACACAGAACCATCACCGTTCCATCCGACATCCAAATTGTTTGGTGTCATTTGTTCGATTTTTGAAACTGACACCAAGAGAGGATCATCCTCTGGAACAAACGCATCTTCGAGGGAAAACGAGGGAGTAGAGGGTATCGAGTCTTTTGCTTCAGACATTCTTTCAGAATCAGAAGAATCCAATCCGCTATTTCCTTGCCCACGTTTCTGGCGCTTGAAGAATACATTTTTCATCTGTTTCTGCTCTCTGAGTTTGGGATCCATGTAAGGGCAATCTGGTGATCGTATACGACGGCATTTGCAACACTTGAACCCAGCAACTTCAGGAATTTTTGACTCCTCGAGCTTAATCGCTTCAATGTGGTACCACTCTGCATACAGATGCTATAGGATTAGATTTATAAGAACAAAATTGCGGCATTGAGGAAATCTACGCTTCGGTATAGAATTTAGAGTTATTCTTACTGTCACAACTTGTACAGTGAATATATGTTAGTCCAGGATTATACGGCAGTTTACAGAGCCAGCATGCTGGTTCCGGATTCGGCTGATCAGATCGTCCAGCCAACAGAACATTTTGATTTCTGAAGCTAACACCAGTGTCTTCCAAGTTCTTCTTCCTCCATATGACCCCCCAAGACAATGTCTTATGTTTACTCTTGGGTGCCATATTAGAATCAGGAGTAATTTGTTTAACTCCAGAAGCATTGTTGTCGCGTGTGTTGGAAGATGGTAACTGTTGGATAAGAGGCTTAGCCTGTGTCTTAATGACTGGAGTGACTGCGTTTTGATGTTGCCCATTGATCAGGACAGTGGGTGTTGTTGGATGTCTGTGATTGACATTGATTAGTGAACGAGCTCTTGCAAGGTAGCACCGTTTGCAGGTTACCAGATTCCCAGCTGTGTGTTGCGTACTCGAAGTACATTCCTTGTGACAGAAACCTGAGAGGCAAAAAGAAGATTCCAGGCTTAAATAATAACCAATTCTAGTTCCCCAATAGAAAATAAGAGACTCATAGTATATGAGGACATTTTGCTATCAATTCTTGCCACATTTCATATCAAGACTCGGGTCCACTCGTGATGAAATTGATAAAACATATATGAGATGCATGAGAATTTATGTACCAAGCAATTTTAAACAAAACTCGAAATGCAAGAGAATTCACGCATTAAGAAATACAAAAGAGGAAACAAAACAAACTCTCTTTCAGGTATATGCCGTACTCTACCTATTTAATCTTGGTCTAAGGATAAAATAACTGTAGCAAGTAAAAAACAAAGAAAAAGGCAAAAGCAAGATTAACATGTTGTCAAATGCATTCAGATACCAATAACTTGCAAATATTCTCCAACCTAAAAATGCAAAAATTAAAACAGCGAGCAGGCGTATTGTACCTTGGCAAGCACTGCATGTTGTTGCATCCCTATAGACATGTAGAGAAAGGGAACACAAGTTAATGAGCTGCACAAGTTTTTTTTTTTTAAGTATCCCGAAAGGTGAAGAAAGCTTAAGAAAATACCTCAATAAAACATCAAGATGGCATGACGCACAAGAACACTTCTCCGTGTTGTCCCTCTTAGAGGCTAGATAAGAAAATATGTTTGCTCGAGAAGCTTTCAGTTGCTTTTTCTGGAGCTTTGATATTCTTTTTGATGGCTTCTTGATAAAAGGCACATGGACCCTATGCAAACTTTCTTCATATTCTTTGGTCAAATATAAGGGAACACGTGCTTCATGAAACCAATACTTTTCGTTTCCATCTTCGGTTTTCTGGACTTCGACAACATTCTTCATGACACGAGATGGAAGATGCTTTTGATTTCCAAAGGCAACTCCATATCTAACCTTGTTATCTATAATCTTCTTGTCACAAATCCTAGCATTCCTAAATACAGTGGCCTCTGTCTCTGAACCTTTTGCATCTTGCACGTTTTGCTCTGGGCGTACAAGTTCACTCCATCTTATATTCATATCCAAGTATCTAACCTGCCCCAGATTCAGTTGAAATTCAGGGGAACAGCAAACAAACATAGAAACACAATCATTTGAAAAAAAAACCATTGATGATATAAGACAAACCTGAAGAGCAAGCTGAGAAATGTTTTTGCTACTTTCAACTGCAGCTTTCCAAATAGACCGCCTGCTTCTTTTAGGAATGTAAGAGCCATCACCATAATTAAATTCAGGAAACTTTTTCAGACCACCTAATGAAAAACAAACAAATTAGCATCATCCCGAGAGTACAATCAAATAGGATATCTCTAGTAGATGTATCAAAAAAGAAAGTCTGACAAAACACCCTATGTTTACATGAGAATTGTTAAAACCTCAAGCACAAAAAACATAACCGAACAAGGTTACCTTGCCAAGCTGCTTTCCTTATCTTTGGCTTCAACAAGACTGCCTTCAGGAGTATAACTTTTGATAACTTCCCCCCTCGCCACCAAGTAAAGCTATCATCATTAGAACCTTCTGCTGTAACTTCAGCCTGGTTCCTCTGCCTCCTCTTACCAGGTCCACGTTTCTGTGTAGCCCCAACAGTAACTCGAGCGCTTTGAAAAATAGAATGTTCTATCAACCAATCATCCATTAGTTTAATCCAATCGCTTGACAGAGCAATACTGCAAATATTTTCCTCAAGCTGCAAACAAGCAAAATAAACCATATCATGCCAATAAATATAATGACAAACCTAGACTACTCACTATATAGTTGGCAATATCGGAAAAGCGCAAATGACAAGCAAAAGTAAAATCAATATTTAATAACAGAAATGTTTTAGAAATAACAAAAGAATTACTTACTTCAAGCAGGAGGGATTTCATCGCTTTGCATGTTGACGCTTCTTCTAGCTTCTTACGCCACTGTTTCCTAAGACTCTCACTGAGAAATGGCCCCGCAATGAGACCACGTAAGCTTTCCTCAAGATATAGGATATATGCTGCAATACTAGAAAGTACTCCCTCCCCATTCTTCAGAGGAAAAAGGCCACTGAAGATTTTCACAGCACTTTTGGTGGCCCCAGTTACAGCTGCATTTAACATGCATCCTCTCCTACTTGCTGATGTGAGTTTGCAAGAATGACACCAACCACACCTTTCCCTGGTAATTTCCTTCTTATCAGGACTTGGCCAGAAGAAACTCGAGGCTACTAACGAAAATGCTTTCACCTGTAGCAAGATGTTACTCGAGGCAGCTTTCTTGGCATTACTAAACTTGTGTACATCAGGTTCATGGTTTTCCTCTGCCAATAGGACAGCCAAAGTAGCAGCAGCTGATGCAGCCAATTCTCCATTTGTGTAATGATTAATGTATGCGTGAGGTTTAAATAATAAACCCTTGTGTGTAATGCCAGCAACAAAATTCTTCTCCTGCGTTCCACTTGATCTTCCTAAAACAGAACCGCCAGCATAGCCTGAAGCAGATGCGCAGAGGCCAAACACATTTTGAATATTATCTCTGCTGGAACTACTTGCACTATCGGGCTTAATCTGGTCTGACACCTCATCGCCCCCTTCTTTTTGCATGTGAGCTAAATCAGTCTCCACTGCTCTCAGGTAAGAGATCACACCTCCTGGCAGATCCCAGTATTGTGAGATCGCTTTGCATATATACAGATATTCTAGTCTATGGGTCGTTGCAGACAAAAGCACCAATACAACTTTTGGAATGTCAGTGACATTGTAGTATCTGATATCTGCATCCGCATGGACGGAAAATTTAAGCCTGCGATGTAAGGGAAATATTCATCATCGTCCACAACAAAATAATTCAAGCAATATGAGTTTTTCAACTTTAAGCAATATCTAGACAAGTTGTTGAGTGAACAGTTGCACAACTAAAAAACTATAGAGTATAAACTACAAAAACAACTTTCCACAAGAATCTAAATTTGAAACAAAAAGTTTCTTGGTTGCATGTATATGAAACAATACGGGTTCTTAAGATCGTTCAGTGTTCAGTTATATGGAATTGAAAGATCAGCTCTATTTCCATAGTTGAAAGAAAAAGTATCTGAAATAAGGGGAAGAAAACATACACCAGTAAGTGGTTGTATGAACCCAAGAAGAGTCGCCCATGTGGATCCACTCCAAAATACACTGCTCCCCTAAGTGACGTTTTATGAGCAATCGTTGGCCCCATTTTGTTGATAGTGCATTCCGGACAATACCACGGCCCGTCTGGTATATACATTTTGACCACACCAATGCATCTTGAGTGATATGCTAAAGGGCATCCATCACAACACAGCAACGTTCCATCCATGCCGCAGAGCCTACATTCATCACTATTTTCATCCAGATCTGAGCTATGTCCATTAGGACCACCATCAGTACATCTTGAACTCAAAATTTTTGACTCGCTCATTGAGCTTATCCCATGGTTCACTGCAACAAATTCACTAAGCTCTTTATCCTTGCGAGCTGAGGTTTTAGCAAATCTGGGGTGGACCCTTCTAGGTCCATTTTCAGGAAGATCAGCAGCAACTCCATCAGGATCATATCCAAATTCAGATTCTTCTCTAGTATCAATTTCAGTTCTTAGATCTACTACATCAAAGGCGTCATCACACAGAATTTGCAGGATCTTCAACTTCATCACTACGGGTAAGGAATAATATTCTTTCTCCACAACAAATTCATAAAAAACTCTCCATTGTGGCCCACTTGCATGTCCCATGGCAGAAAAGTACTGAACCAAATAAACTGGCCAAGTTAGCACATCGAGCAAGCTCCAATCAATGCACCTGCAGATGGCAATGCAAGAAAATCTCCGAATTGTTATCCACTAAGATATGGGAGATCCTAAAACAAGCTCCACCTAAACTACGAATAAGAGGCTCATTTGGCAGTCCTACAGCCATTGGTCTTTTTCTTCCAGCTGTTATAAAAGGTTTGTAGCATGCATGCACACATAAGAAGAAGAAAAGAAAAAGGAAAAAAAAACAATTCACGAGTTTGAAAGATAATGTCAACAAACTAATTCTGCTGTTTCACAGAATAATTAATGCACTGGAAATAATTAAGGATATGGGATAGTTAACTTAAACACCTCTGAAAAGAACTCAGAAAGTTACAAAATCAAGAAAATAAGCTAAGAAAGACATATGTTGAAAACTGTAAACAAGGAAAGTTGTATGAGCTTACCTCAAGCAGTTTGAAGCCACTTCAGACTCTTCTGAGGAGAGTCTCTCAAGATGACCTTTCAGTGCCCGCATCAAGGCAACATGAACGGCATCCAACAAAGAATTCGGTCCTAAGAAATTCAAGGCTCCCACAAAATCATCCAATCCAAATGGGCAGATATATAACTGAACACTGAATGATCTTAAGAAGCCGTACACAGATAATAGATGCACCACAGCCTCCTCGGGGATACCAATTGTTCCTGATGAAGAAGGCAAATCCACTGGTGAAACTGGAACCAGAGGAGACATAGTTTCGGTGTCTGCATCTATCTTATCTTCACACTCAGGTAAACCACAAGATGAATCACCTTCTGCTACAGAACCTGGGCTACTACTACATGTGGGCACCTCAACTCCATTAACTTGATTATGCAGCTCAACCCCTTTCTTCTCCAGGTTATCTGTTTTCTTCTTTTCCTCCTCCTCGAGTAAAAAATCGTCTAGCTTATTTCTTCTAGCACGCAAATCATCATCGAAGTAGCTATCCCCAATAATTAACTGGCGAAGATAACAAGTTTTCAGATCCTCAAAATCACCATCCTCGTATTCAACTCTGTACAAGCCAGAATTGTACGAAACTATCTTCCCGAGAAAAACTCTACTGTCGTCAAAATCTTTCAACACATAACGACCAAGTAGGGATCTTGGCACCGTCGGTTTCATCTCCAAAACCGGCCTCTTCCCTCGGTTAGACACCCCATTCTGATCCTCTGGTCTCGGGCGTTTCCTTGGTCTACCTCTAGGTCTAGCCACCTTTCCTTCCATCTATCCCCAGATCTAAATTAATCGAAATCCCTTTACAAGCAAGCCCTATGATTCCGAAAATCTCGCTCCTTTCCCGGAAAATCGAACCATATAACGCGTAATCACATCAAAATCTAAGATCCACGAAACTCCTGCATATCGAAGCTGAAGCAAAAGAAATTAGAACCGTTGATCCAATAATAAAAGCGCTCCCCACCGATAAATCTGAAACCTTGATTTCACTTTGAACTTCGAGATGAGAGACGAATGGCTCTCCACTGCACTTTCTCACTTCTGAGTTTATGCCTCAATGGCAGATTTTGTGGCCTATTGTGTGTGAAACGAGTTCAACTCGGGAATCGGGTTACCCGGATCGAAACCGTTGGATATTTACAAACGTCGTCGTTTCCGTATTTTCCTTTTTATTGTTTTCACTTAAAATAAAAAAATAACATAATGGCGGGAATTTGGATACTGAGAGGGAGACCCGTCGCTAATTTACGCGCGTTTCTCGGGTCCGGTTGATTTCGTCCGCCGTCGTCAATTTGCCTCCTTTTTTTTTTCCTAATCGCTGCTCTACACATGGGTCTCTTGCTTCGGCGTCTTTAGCCACATTCTGTCAGAAAATTTCTCCAATTTCTAAGGTTTCCCGGAAGAATTGAGGGCTAGGGTTTTAAAATGGGAACGAAAGTTTCAGACGATCTGCTCTCCACCGTCCGATCAGTCGTGGGCTCCGATTACTCAGACATGGACATAATCAGGGCTCTGCACATGGCGAATCATGACCCCACAGCAGCAATCAATATAATCTTCGACACTCCAAGTTTCAGCAAGCCTGATGTAGCCACCACTCCTAGCCCGAGCGGCTCTAATGGAGGGAAGAGAGTCGAGGAAGGCATAATAAAGGGCTGCCGTTTTAGTGACGGCGCAACTGTTGGAACGAGTCGTCGCGTGGAGGAAGATGAGAGTGTTAAAAGTGGAGAAGAGAGTGTTTCAGGGAACGAGTGGTGGTTTGTGGGATGTTCGGAACTGTCGGGATTGTCGACATGTAAAGGAAGGAAATTGAAGTCCGGTGACGAATTGGTGTTCACGTTTCCGACTAGTAAGAGACCAAACTCTGAGACTACGCCTGGGAAGCGCCTTGGACGGGGAAGGCCAGCTTCGCGTGCTGCTTCCGATATCGTCAGGTTCTCTACAAAGGATTCAGGAGAGGTGCGTTCCAAAGTCATGTTTTTTTTTTATTTTCTTACAGCAGTATTGCTTGCGGTTTCACTATCTTAAATTTTCATGTTTATGAGATGGAAAACTGGTGACGAATTATGATGGGGTCTTGTGGCAGATTGGTAGAATACCTAATGAGTGGGCTCGGTGTCTTCTACCGCTTGTTGGAGACAAGAAAATTAGGATAGAAGGGAGATGCAAGTCGGCGCCTGAAGCATTGAGCATCATGGATACAATTATTCTTTCAGTAAGGTATGCATACACACTTATTGTGTTTAGATTGATGATTCCAGGATATATGCATTAGTGTTCTTAAGTGTTTTGTTTGTTTTTTGAAACAGCGTATACATTAATAGTTCCATGTTTCAAAACCATAGTGCGACTTCACTTAAGGCAGCTACTAATACGGCAGAGGAATCAATGTTCCATCCTCTCCCAAATCTCTTCCGGTTGCTCGGTTTGATCCCCTTTAAGAAGGTAATGGGTTGTCCATGTCTTATAACACTTTGAATTGCTGACTGGTTGCAGCTTGCAGTTCCCATATACTTCCCGTATGATTTGACTGCAAATTGTTTTGAGATGGCAAAGAAATATTTCTATTCATTTATTTTATTTTGGTGGCCTATTTATATGTGAAAATGTTTCTTCATCATATTTAGGCAGAGTTTACTCCTGAGGATTTGTCCACTAGGAAGCGACCTTTGAGTTCCAAGGTAAAATATGCTTATTATAATCAGCATCCTAAACTTCCACTTCATGCTTGTCAAGTTTGTCATTTACTGTCTGCTTCTTTGAAAATAGGATGGCTCCGCTGTTCCTACTTCGTTGCTTCAGTTAAACAAGGTCAAGAATCTGAATCAAGATGCAAACGGAGATGAAAATGAGCAATGCATCAGCGATGGTGATCTTGATAACATAGTCGGTGTTGGGGACAGTTCTGGATTAAAGGTATTCTCATTTCCAAGACTGTTTGCATACTTATGTTCGACATTAGAAATTTATTTGGCAAAATACATGGGAAATTTTGTGACAGGAAATGGAAACTCCAGGTAAACTTCTGTGTGAGCTTCGTCCATATCAAAAGCAGGCACTTCATTGGATGACCCAACTGGAGAAAGGAAATTGCACTGATGAGGCAGCAACAATGCTTCACCCGTGTTGGGAAGCATACTATTTAGCAGACAAGTGAGCCATGTTTCTATTGTGTGCCAACTTTAGTGCAAGTCAGATGAGATATTTACTATATGTTTTATGTCAACAGGAGGGAACTTGTTGTCTACCTGAATTCTTTTACTGGAGATGCTACAATACACTTTCCTAGCACACTTCAGATGGCAAGAGGAGGAGTATGACCTCAATAGCCCACCTATAAACGATTGTTTGATTTATCATCTGGATTTTGTCACTTTGTTAGATAGCTGTTTTGTAATAAGTTAAAATCTAAACACTTTTGCAGATTCTAGCAGACGCAATGGGTCTCGGAAAGACCGTAATGACCATATCCCTTATGCTTGCCCATTCTTGGAAAGCAGCATCAACTGGGTTTCTATCCCCCAGTTATGAAGGAGAAAAAGGGATCAGCAGTGCTTTAGATGATTTCACTGGTCCTTCAGTGAAGGCAACCAAATTTCCAGGTTTTGATAAGAAGCTTCTTGAGCAGAAAAATGCACTTGAAAATGGCGGTAACCTGATTGTATGTCCGATGACACTTTTAGGCCAGTGGAAGGTATTATATGCGTTATATGCTAATAATTATTTCCATGCTTGATGCACGTGCACGCTATAGTTTGGATATCTGTTAAAGTTTTTGTTTTTTTATTTGTCTTTCCTTGTCTCAGCTGATTTTTTTTTGTTCCTACTTTATGATCAGTCAGAGATTGAAACGCATGCAAAGCCTGGAACTCTATCTGTCTATGTTCATTATGGCCAAAGCAGGCCAAAGGATGCAAAACTTCTGTCCCAAAGTGATGTTGTCATCACTACATATGGGGTTCTAACATCCGAATTTTCAGCAGAGGTATATCTTTCATATAAAAGCCTTATGTCGGGTCATGTATTATCCCATGTATATAGTTTACAAATGCATCGCAAGAGCAATTTATCATCTTCTCTGTTCTTTCCTCTTTTTCTTAGAACTCAGCAGACAGTGGACTTTATGCAGTTCGATGGTTTAGGATTGTTCTTGACGAGGCACATATCATCAAAAACTCAAAAAGCCAAATATCCGTGGCTGCTGCAGCTCTGGTTTCTGACCGGCGCTGGTGTCTTACGGGTACTCCTATTCAGGTGATTGATCTTTTTGTCGAAGGTTTAGAAAGAAACATTTTTGTTCTTGACTGTCCTATGGGCTATGGCCCTGCAAGTCATATGAAATAATTTTAGTAGTTGCACATATAATATTCACCTGAGTTTGGAATGGTCTAAATCTCTGTTAGAAGGATATCAACTTCTTGTGCAAGTTTTTTGTACACAAGTCTGGACTCTATCTCACAAACTTGGTTTTGAAGATGTATTTCATATGACTTGCAGTATTGGTATATTGGTATCCATCTGCTGGCATGATACCTTGGCTCATTCAAATGAATGTTAATGATGATTTGTTCATCATATTTGGGACTTTGTGATCATTTAACATGTTATATTTTAAATAGAACAATTTGGAGGATTTGTACAGCCTTCTACGGTTTTTGAGGATTGAACCATGGGGAACTTGGGCATGGTAAGGGTCCTTATCTATCTTTGGTTGGACACACATTACATTTGGTATGAAATGACTGAAGCTTGTTAGTTTGGAACATATCTATTCTTAGGTGGAATAAACTTGTCCAAAAGCCATTTGAAGAGGGCGATGAGAGAGGGCTAAAGCTAGTGCAGTCTATCTTAAAACCTATCATGCTTAGGAGAACCAAGTCTAGCACAGATCGAGAAGGAAGGTGGGAATACTACAAATAAAAAATCAGTCATCCGTATAACTTCCTGATACTTATAAAATATAATATTTTCCTCTTGAGTTTCTTCTGTTAATCTGAAGCACGTTTGTTTATTTTAGGCCGATTCTTGTTCTACCCCCTGCTGATGTGCGGGTCATTTACTGTGAACTCTCGGAGTCTGAGAGGGATTTCTACGATGCTCTATTTAAAAGATCCAAGGTACTGTTTGTTCTGAGGATTCTTTAGTGTTTTACTCTCAGACTTTTCTTTTATGATGCCTTATACTGAAGATGCTGACGGATCTTTTCAGGTCAAATTTGATCAATTTGTTGAACAAGGAAAAGTTCTTCATAATTATGCTTCGATCCTGGAACTGCTTTTGCGTCTTCGACAATGTTGTGATCATCCATTTCTAGTGATGAGGTAAGGCAAGTATGCCCTTGCTTTGTATTTAAGTAGAGATACAAAGTGCTGGTTTTAACATCCATGGCTTCCCTATCAGTTACAACTTTTCCCATTTAATCTGCTTAATTTGTTTGCACGATCTTGTATAAAATATACAATGGAATTCATAGACAATATGAACAATATGATATAAGAAACATGAAACTATAGCCCTTATTTCTTTTTGGCATTTTGTTGACGCAATTGTCACATTTTTTATAACAGTCTCTTGTTTTTCATGCATCAAGTCGAGGTGATACAGCGGAATACTCTGATCTGAATAAGCTTGCTAAACGTTTCCTTGGTGGAAAGTCTTCTGGACTAGAAAGGGAAGGAAAAGATGTACCATCAGTGGCTTTTGTTCAGGAGGTGGTTGAGGAACTGCGCAAAGGAGAGCAAGGAGAGTGCCCAATATGCCTTGAAGCGTTTGAGGATGCCGTATTAACACCATGTGCACATAGATTATGTCGTGAGTGTCTCTTAGCAAGTTGGCGAAATTCTGCTTCTGGGTTATGTCCTGTGTGTAGGTATCTTGAAGTTCTTCCAGCTAGTACTAGTTTTCATTTGATGTCCTTGCTGTTGATTCCACAAAGTGTCTGAGTTCGGTCAGATTTGGACAATAATGATGAAACTTTGTTTTGCAGGAAAACTGTAAGCAAACAAGAACTCATCACAGCACCAACCGAAAGTAGATTCCAGGTGGACGTTGAAAAGAATTGGGTAGAATCATCCAAAATCACTGCTCTTCTACAAGAGCTTGAAAGTCTTCGTTCTTCAGGCTCTAAGAGCATTCTCTTTAGCCAATGGACTGCTTTTCTCGATCTCCTCCAAATTCCCCTCTCTCGGTAACCCATTTGCATGTCTTGATGATGTTGGCTTGCTATGGCAGTTTTAAGAAAAATATGTTTACAAGTGCCAAAATAATAGCAAAATATTTAATTAATTTCTTCATTTCCAGGAACAACATTTCATTTGTCCGTCTTGATGGCACGCTAAATCAGCAGCAACGGGAGAAAGTCCTTAAAGAGTTTACTGAAGATGGCAGTATCATGGTTGGTGTAGTCGCGTTACATCGAAATGTTCAAAAGTTGAACTTTCATGTTTATGAATTGAAGTTAACACGTTCTTCTTTAACTGTTGGGCAGGTAATGTTGATGTCTCTAAAAGCTGGTGGTGTCGGGATAAATCTAACAGCTGCGTCCAATGCTTTTGTCATGGTATGGCATTAATGTTCCTTACAGATCATATCGTATAGGATCTAGATTCTATACCATGTAATAGCTCATGAAAATATGGAAATTAAGTAGTAGTTCATGCCACCTTGGGTTTCAAAAGTTTGTAGAATAGCACTACACTAGACAATTCGAATCAGATTCAGTTGAAAGGAAAACCAAATTGTGTCGTATAGGATCCATGGTGGAACCCAGCAGTAGAGGAACAAGCTGTTATGCGTATCCATCGTATAGGACAGACTAAGAAAGTCAAAATTAGAAGATTCATCATTAAGGTACCTTCCTCTTTCTCAGCCGTTAATCCTCATTTACCATATAAAAAAACCTATCATTTAAAACCATGTCCAAAATCAGTAAATATTGTTGCTGAGTATTGATCATTAGAAACTTGTGGGAAATGTTTTGTCTTGCCTTTGTGAAACCTAGGGAACAGTTGAGGAAAGAATGGAGGCGGTTCAGGCGAGGAAGCAGAGAATGATCTCTGGGGCTTTAACAGATCAAGAAGTACGAAGTGCACGTATAGAGGAACTCAAGATGTTGTTTACATGAAACTAAATAAAATTTTCTCTAGTCTGATGCCTGAAGTCTACATATGGTAAACTCTTAACATGAAATTTGTCACATTCTATGCAAAGGGAATCAGAGATTATGACGTATCTGAAAATGGGTTTTTGTTCTTTTCAAGAGATATGATGGACAATTGTCACAGTTCTGGGGAATGTGCAGAGGGGTTTCCAAGTGTATCTTAAGCCTGTATGGATTTTGTTGTTTTGTTATTATAGAGAGAGCTCTTTGTAATTGGAGTTCAGGTTATTTTTTGCACTTTTGACGAATGTTGGAGTTCAGATTACTTTTTGTAACTTAATATGGCACCCAGTGAGACTTGGAACTATTCACTTTTATATATGATGTGCTCTTCTTTACCTTTGTTTTTTTTTATATAAAATTTGAATTTTTATTACCAAAAGGAAAAGGTCAGTTACAAGTGCAAATTAGCATACTACTTAAAAACAAAGGCTCTTCTTTACCTTTGTCGAGCATGAACCTTTATTGTTGTAGAGCATATTTGTACTTTTCACTGTTAGAATATGTACTGATAATTGATTTATACTAACAGTTTGCAGGTATTTTCATTGCGAATTATATAGCGTGCTTTTAAATTTTCGTAGCACGTATAACATGTTAATTAATGTGCTTTTTACCAATATCACAGTGTATAACAAGAAAATGAGGTTATTGTTGTCAAACAAGAAAATGAGAGGTTATTTATTCCGCATTGTAAAATAAAAATTTCTATCTATGACGCTAATCAAAATAATTCTTATTTCCTATTAAAATTTCTTTTAAAAAAAAAAAAAAAAATCCCAAGTATTAAGGCGTGGATAAATCATCTAGAAAAGTAGTATATCAATATCACTAATCAAGGCCTTGAATGGAGGAGGAAAGGAAAGACGACGTATTGTGGTGATAAATTGGCTCAGATTTTCAAAGATATTTTTATTATAGTCCTACTATAAACAAAATTAAGTAAATCAAACCCAAAAGCAAAAGCGAAGTCAATTTGATTGTTCCACTAGAGATACTATAATTTACGGATTTTTCTATTGTTGTCGAAAACACTGATATATATGTAACATTGTGTATAACAATTTAAACTTGCTCAATTATAAATAAGAAAACCATTATATAACTGGATTATGGATACATACTAAAACGCTCTCCAATTATATCTTAAAAATATTGAAAACTATAATTTATATATTATATAGAAACAGAAATATGAAGATATGAGCTCAAACCGAATAGAAATCAGAAGAAAATCTTAAAGCACCGCATCGATTGATATATCGACACGAGGATATATATATATATATATATATATATATATTAATATTATATTATGTTTTCATTTATTTATTTTTTAAGAATATTAGGTTATGTTTTCATACGTCGCCATTACGCTTGTTTGCCCGTCAAAGAAACCTTAATTTTATGAAGTAAGAAAATAACATAATCTACACAGACATCTGTCCTTAGATTGAGGAGCTTTCGGACCCAAAAGAAATTTATTTGCATTATTTGCTGGACTTTGGACTTACATGAATCAATGGGGGAGGTTTGCAATTTCCATCGTTAAAGAAAAGTACAAAATAAGAATAACTATGAAACTATGATACCTTTTTTTTTTTTTTTAAGCAATTATAATATTCGATTTTTATCTTTTAAATACTTTCTGTTTGGGGTATATCTCTACTTATTGATTAAACTTTTAAACCCCAGGTAGTTAGTTAACAGTGATGATCCACATGATTAAATAAAGCAGGAGTTATCTTTTCTGTTAGCTATTTAACTCATTTTCGGGAAACAAAGAAGAGAGATGCTTTCTTTTCGATACCAATTTCATTTCTAAAGTTTAGTCCAAAGTTTCGGCTTGCTGCACGGCTTTTATGGAACTTTGAAGGAATGTCCTTATAACGAGTATGAATGTATATATGATCACGTGGACGACGTACTACGAATGGCCGGTTTCTAAAAAAAGTATGATTATATTTGAAGGGAAAATTTATATCTAGAAAAGTAAAATTTTAGTGATAAAAGATTGGGTGATTTTAGAGAGAACTAATTTTCATGTTACTGTATTTGTTACCATCTGTTGCTATTTCTCAAAAAGATTTAACATTGTAGAATTTATTTTCCAGATTGTTTTATATAATATTAGGCATCTTGCATTTCAACATGTCATCTAGATAAACCGTTGTGTTATATAGCAGATTAAGATTATAATTTAAAACCCTCTGAAAACAGATTTTCAATTAAATTTGTTGTGAACAGCAGATTGATTCATTAAAATAAATAAAATACGTTTTTAATTTAAATATAAATGTTTTCTGAGTTATGCTTTCCAGTAATACTCTTTATTAAAAAACATTGCTCAGAAATTTTATTTTTGTTTTACAAAAATTGTTGCTTTGTAATTTCAGCACATATTTTAAAACAAAATTTTGGTCAATTGTAGGTTCAGATTTTTCAAACACAACTATACAATTCTGCTCGCTAAAACAGAGTTTTAAGATTTTGGCACATAAATGTAATTACTATAATTATGGTATCAAGATCTATAATAGACGTAAGGTTTTTAGGATGACCTTTTACATAGTTTTGTGGGTGAAAATGTTAAATTTTATAGTATATATATACATAGTTTTGTGGCTGAAAATGTTAAATTTTATGGTATGTAGTCTTTGAATATTATTCGCTTAATTGGAAATATTGGTCAGAAGTTATTATTTTTTTTTTTTTAAAGTCAGACGCATGCTATTTTTCCAAACTTAAAAAAATAAAAAAATAGAATTCGCTAATTAACTTATTTTTCGATGTAAGTAGAGTATACCAAGAAACTACAAGTCCTAGTCTCAAAACACGAGATTTTTGCCTTGATGAACCACTTTTTAACTATCTTATTGAAATAATTTCGTGTTATGTCTTTTTTTTCAAGATAAAAGAAACATACAAAACTTTCTCAAAAACAATAAAAAAAAAGAAGAAACATACAAAAAATAATTACACATCTTTAGCGTGAAAACAGTTGAAGCAACAACACCTGAAAGTGGAGTAGAAATCCGATTAAAGTACAGATGGTAACTATAGTGAGGATCGTCACGTAATTACAAATTAAGATGTCCCTCATAAATGACGAAACTACCCCTTTATAACCATCCTTAGTTGTGGGCCTTGTGGCAGCGCCAATCAAAGTGTCGTATTATTATTTAAAGGAAACAAACAACTACACTTGAAAATGAAAAATTATAAATGAATTCTCGCACAATACAAGAAAGGATCTTCTACAGAAATCCATATTAATTTTCAGGATATACATTTACAAATTTTGCGGTGACTACAAAAAAAATATGGCTGATAAAAACAAAACTTCAGTTTGAAGATATCGCCATACAACTAGCTCATACATAGAAAAATTTGCTGCCAGCAACACAAGTGTGAGGGGGAGTCGCTACTATTTATCGCGACAGTTCGAATGGTTGTAAAAGAATACTAGCAACAGTCGCCGGCAACAATTATATACAACACGTACAACGTCAAAGTTTCTCTGCCGCCGTTTGTTCGTTTTCGTTGTCAATGCGTTTTGAAAAACGAAAATGCTAACATCTCTAAAGCGAAACCAACATAGACAACCAGTGGATTCACTTATTTGGATTAACCAGTCAAAAAAAAGTTGTGTGCAAGTTAGAATTCGTGCCATACCATATTTAATACTTCAGTATATAAGATGATTCCCGTTATTCACGTACGTCGTGACCAATAGACATGAGTAGAATATGCTAAACCAGTAGCATGCAGTGTGCCGACAAGAACAAACATGTCATCATCAAAACTCATCTACATCAACCGGAATGCATCTAGTATAGCTTATAAGAGGCACGTGTTGAGAGAAGATCAAACGCATGATAGAGTTGAGAGAAGATCAAACGCATGATAGAGGCCATCAACACGCACAAATGGATCACGTATTTACGGATTTAATTTTCCTGTCTGAGATGGAAAAAATTAACCGCACAGCTATCATCACCAATGATACCTGCCCGCAGATCTAGCTAGAGATGATTCACTCAACATTAATAGTTTTAGGATTACAATTGCGTGAGAGTGTGTTTTTTTACTAATTAAATATATGAAATTTATATCTACAGATTCTGCATACCTATTACCAATGATACTTGCCCGATCTTGATATATATGATTCACTGAACATTAATAGTTTTAGGACTACAGTTGCGTGGGATCGGAGTGTCTTTACTAATTCAATATATGATATCTATCTATATATATTTCGCATACCCAAAATTGTTGAACCTTTTAAGTCCCTAAATCTACATTTTGGCTAATTTAACTTAATTGTACACGTGTTAGTGATCGAAACAAATGGCCTTATGATTTGTCACCGGTCGAGTCACGATTGAAATGCACTAAATAGCATAGGTTGATGTATTTTTACAAAATTAATACGGTGATAAAATTGTAAATAAGTTAAATGTAAAACCATGTGTGATTTAAATAAATTTCATAAAAGTTGCATATATTGTTGTAATTAACAAATAGCATGCTATTTTATAATATATCATATTTTGTCTAAAACTCGTGCGAAATCATACTTTATTTGCAATTTTGCTATCATATTATTTTTACAAATTAATTACCTCTATATCATATTAGAGATTCCCCTATTTTTAACGCATTACAGTTTGTTAGTATCTCCCATATTTATTGCATTGGCCGTTTAAAAGCTAGAAAAACAAATTGTTAATGGTGTATATGCTTAGAAGTTTTCTGATTTTTCTTTCTTTCTAAACTTGCTAATTTTCTTGTTAAATGTGAATCAATACAAAATTGTAATGTTAACGTTCCTTTAGTGGGCACGTAACTTTTTAACATTTATTATTTGTCTCTCAGTTATATCCATTCAAAATACTAATTTGATAAAATGTAATTTCGAGTGAGTTAATTGAATAAGCACAACAAAAAAAGGGAGTTAAAGTGAATTCTTAATGGTTGACCAAAACAGAGCAAGTTCTTAAAAGTTGACTTAAAAATTAGTAAATTGTTTTAAAACGTATGAAAAAAATGTAAAAAAGCTGCAAAACCCCAAAATCCCCCATAAATGGTAAAAAGTTAAAACTTCATCAAACCGTTAATCATTTGTTACAAAAAATCATTAAGAAAAATAAATTCATTAGAAATCTATCTCTCTCCACTTTCTACACCCATTGGCAGGCACAGATTCTGAAACAAGAAGACCCAGAAACTGAAAAACCAAATCCTCTGTTGTTTTTACCAGAACCTTTTTAACTAAAATAGAAGAACCTCACAAACCAAATGTCACTGGGGATTATCTTTTGTTATTTGTTTTTTTTTAACCTTTGCCACTTACCGTAGAAAATCCCTAAAAAATAAATCAAAAAAGGAAAAATATCTTACAAACGGGAGAAAAATATAAATAAAATAAAATACAAGTAAAACAAAATTTCACCATTTATATTCCTGGTTTATCCTTCTCTTTCTCTTCTCCCTTAACCCTCTCATTTCCTTCTGCTCTCTCTTCCTAAGTTTTCTCTCTCTGTAGAACTGTAGAGAGAGAGAGAGAAGAGCCTCCATTTTTCATCTCCCCTCTCTCCTTCGCTTCATAAACTCCATTACACAAAACAGAGCAAAATCCTCATTGTAACATTCCAGAGAGAGAAAACCGCCATTGTTTCACTGTAAGAGAGAGAGAGATAGAAGGAAAATGGATGGTGTTTCACCAAAGTTTCTGCTGCCGGAGACATTCGACGGCGTGAGGATGGAGATCACAGGCCAGCTCGGCATGATCTGGGAGCTTGTAAAAGCACCAGTGATTGTCCCTCTTCTTCAATTAGCGGTATACATCTGTTTGATAATGTCAGTCATGCTGTTATGTGAGAGGGTTTACATGGGAATCGTCATCGTTCTCGTCAAGCTCTTCTGGAAAAAACCCGAAAAACGCTACAAGTTTGAGCCCATTCAAGATGACGAAGAGCTTGGAAGCTCCAATTTCCCAGTGGTCCTCGTCCAAATCCCCATGTTCAACGAACGAGAGGTCCTTTTTCTCTCTCCTCTCTCCTCTCTCTCTCTGTTCACTGCTCTGTTTTTCCTCTGTTTCTCCTCAAGAATTTTTCTTACTTACTTAACCCCAACTTTTTAAGATTTCGAGAAAAGTACCCTCAGATTTTACGGAAAATTACTTTCCCCCACGTATTCTCATATTCCTCCGCCGTTCCAAATCCCGAGACGGCGAGAGTCGAGGCTCGTATACTTCTTTATTGTTTTGGAATTTTGGGTTTTTCTATGTAAACCCCATAGTTTATGGCTTACTCGTAGTAAATCGCTAAATTATTGGGGGCTAAAAGTGAAAAAGTTTCTCTTCCCCGTGATTTTTGCCATCAGGTTTACAAGCTATCAATAGGAGCGGCGTGTGGACTATCGTGGCCGTCCGATCGTCTCGTGATTCAAGTGTTGGATGACTCAACAGATCCTACTGTTAAGGTATTAGTATTTTTACTTAGTCCATACTCAGAAAATATAGCTAGCTGCATTATTTTTCCACAACTTTATTATTTTTTTTAAAAGCCAAAATTTTCCACAACTTGCTCCAAGTAAAACCATATCCTATCACCCATTTTTTTTCCGAAAGATTTCCTTTCTTAGATAAAGACGTAATAATACTAGGACTACTATTTTTCTCGGTGGGTAAGAAATAATAAAAGGGGAAATCTTTTGAACCGACTGTAATAAATTTGGAACATTAATAGATTTGTTTCTCTTTTTAATTTGAAACGTGTGATTAAATGATTTACTTAAAATGTGCAGCAAATGGTGGAAATGGAGTGCCAGAGATGGGCAAGCAAAGGAATCAATATTAGGTATCAAATCAGAGAAAATAGAGTTGGATACAAAGCCGGTGCTTTAAAGGAAGGACTCAAACGCAGTTATGTCAAACACTGCGAGTATGTTGTCATCTTCGACGCTGATTTTCAGCCCGAACCAGATTTTCTTCGCCGGAGCATCCCATTTCTCATCCACAATCCCAACATTGCCCTCGTCCAAGCCCGATGGCGTTTCGGTAATTAATTTTCATTCAACACTTTTAATATTTAGAATGTGATCGCTCCGTTCCGTTCATTTATGGGTTTTGTCATATCGGTTGAGAGAGTATCTTTATATATTTGTTTCTTTGATCTATAAGACTGGTAGTTATAGTAGAAAAAATGAAGAAAATTGACATTTGATAATGTTGATAAGTGTTGTCAGGGTCAAAATGCCTACTGAATCGGTGTCTTTGTTTATGTTTTATGAACAATTTAATGTTGTTTCGATCATTAAATGAAAGCTCGTGGTTTTGGTTTCGTAGCTTCATTAGTGGTGTCGGTGGTATATTTCCTCCACTTTTTTTATTATTATTATAAAAAAATAAATTTCTTTTTTTCGCCTTTTCCTTTTTCTTGCATACTTCTTTTCCCCATTATATCTCTCTTTTTTTTTTTTTTGGCTTTTTGAAATGGTCTTTTCGTCATTTTTGTATTTTTCTTTGACACATGATTTTTATTTTTTTTTCTATTGACTGATTGCAGAAGTAGGGTTAGTTCTGTTTGTGTCGGCGGAGTAGTGAATGGGTTTGTTTAGTGGGTCCACTACAGCCAATAAAATTTAGACACGTGTAGAAACCGTTGTCCTTTAAGAGTTTAGCCTTGCCGCACTGGAACTACTCTCCTCAGTAAAGATTACCGGGTCGGATTAGTTGCGCGATTCCGGGTCAACGGATATTAGAATAAAATATCGAAAATAGTCTTTCTTCTATAATTGTGCTGGCGTCATGTTTCTTATCTGCTCCGGGATTTCGGATCCGTCGGTCAGCGAATGGAATCATTTCGACCCGGTTTAATGAGTTGGGTCTAGTTTTCGGACCAAAGAAGGCGAGTGTTAAGTGTTAACTGTCCGTCTTTAGAAATTGTCGGTTTCTGATACCTTCCACGTGCTCTTTGCCTTTCTTTAAATGCTCAAGTGTGGGACCCGTTCTTGTCAGTAATAGAAAAAGAATTAGTAGTATACAGTAGGAGTATCGAGTCTACTATGGACCTGCCTTTCTCTTGCCGACACTTGTTAGTGTATTTTATGTTATGGATTAGTTTTATTTTTTTTGTCTTTATTTTTTAAGCATGAGTCCAACTTAGTGAATTTAATAATGAGAAAGCTACATATGAATATGATTGATTTATTAAAGCTAAAAAACAAAAGAGAAGGACGTTACTTCCGGATAGTGCCACGTTTGGGCAAATTCCCTCTGAATAAATTAATTATAAATAAAGACCTTTGTTTGTCCTGTTAGTTGTAGTATATTAACGGTAGGATTTTTTAGGACTAATGTTTTTTTTTTTTTGGACAAAATTTTAGGACTAATGTTTAAATCTTAATATATACTTTTGCAGTGAATTCTGATGAATGCTTATTGACAAGGATGCAAGAAATGTCGTTGGACTACCATTTCACTGTCGAGCAAGAAGTCGGTTCATCAACACATGCATTCTTCGGCTTCAACGGTAAAAAATACAGTAATAATGATTATTAAAAAAACATTATTTAATTTTTATAACCGAAAAAAATATTAAGGGATTTTGCGAGTAAATATTGTTGAATGTTGACTATTGATACGGTAGAGTTTAGTGTGATGGAGTTGGTATGTGTCCGACCAATTGAAACACAGTATGTGGACCCATCCCTTTTTTAATGTGTAATGATACAACTGTTACTAGAAATCTGAAGAAAAAATATATTATAAGGAATCAAATTTATTTTATAAATAATCAATAATGAGTTGAGAGGAGTGGGGAATCTGAAATGTGAAGCAAGTAGGTTTAATATATATTGTCATTCCTTGTCTAATAAGTAAGATATGCAAGCTTTGAAAAAATAATTCAATTGATTGTTTTTTAAAATCATGTGTTTATAATTACGTTGTGTAAGGGGACACATTCATTACATTATGACTTGTACTAGAAGCAAATGAAGACGGATCTTAAATTTTCTGGACATTAATTAGATTTGTGTTTTTTTTTGTCATAAGTTTATGAATAACTCAATTATTATAGCTAAACATAAAAGTTTATTTTATATAAAAAAAAATGAATAGGAACCGCCGGAATCTGGAGAATAGCGGCGATAAATGAAGCAGGCGGGTGGAAAGATAGGACCACCGTGGAAGATATGGACCTCGCCGTCCGAGCAAGTCTCCGTGGCTGGAAATTTCTCTACCTCGGTGACCTCCAGGTTTTTAATTTGATTTATTTATTTTCTGAAATTTTCTATGAATCAAAATTAAATGAAGTCACGATACAAAAAGTAGTTGGTGCACAAGATACTTATCTCATTGAACACATGACAGCTGATTCACAAGTTATGTTATAATCATTTAACTTTTTAAGAACTTAAGATATTTTGTTATTACTTGTGAAAAAAATTGGTAGATATATAAAAAACACTGTATGGTTTTTTTTATTTGTGTATTAGGTGAAAAGTGAGCTTCCAAGTACTTTTAGAGCCTTCCGTTTTCAGCAACACAGATGGTCTTGTGGACCTGCAAATCTCTTTAGGAAAATGGTTATGGAGATCGTCAGAAACAAGGTAATAAAAACAAAAACAAAAATTTACCCCTTTTTCTTCTGAAAACTCGTTCTTTAATCTGAGTATTACTGATCTGGCGCAGAAAGTGAGATTCTGGAAGAAAGTGTATGTGATTTACAGCTTCTTCTTTGTGAGGAAAATCATTGCACACTGGGTCACATTTTGTTTCTACTGCGTTGTTCTTCCTCTCACAATTCTCGTCCCCGAGGTTAAAGTTCCAATTTGGGGTTCCGTTTATATCCCTTCCATCATCACTATACTCAACTCCGTCGGTACTCCCAGGTAAATTGGGTTGCTTGTATACCAAGTCACTACATTCAATTCTCCGTTTTTCTTTATTAGGTCACTTGTATGTCAAGAAACTGCGTTGGGTTCTGCGGTTTCTATCCTATATTAAAGATCTATTTCTTTTTGATTTTCGTCAAAAGGTCGATTCATCTGCTGTTCTATTGGATTCTATTCGAGAATGTTATGTCGCTGCACCGGACAAAGGCCACTCTCATTGGTCTGTTTGAGGCAGGAAGGGCTAATGAATGGGTCGTGACTGCTAAGCTTGGAAGCGGTCAGAGCGCTAAAGGGAACACAAAAGGGCTTAAAAGGTTCCCTAGAATCTTCAAATTGCCTGATCGGTATGTATACTTTTTATACCTTAAAATGTCTTATTAAAAAGTATCTCTGTAGACAGAGTTGATGATTATGAGTTGTTTCAGATTGAATACATTGGAGCTTGGATTCGCGGCATTCTTGTTCGTGTGTGGATGCTATGACTTTGTGCACGGGAAGAACAATTACTTCATCTACTTGTTTCTTCAGACAATGTCCTTCTTCATCAGTGGGCTTGGCTGGATTGGGACTTATGTCCCGAGTTAGTAGCTGTGTTCTGTGTGTTCCGGGGAAAAGAGAAGGTTACTAATTTTCTGCGAAAATAAAAACAATTTTCATGGAAAAAAAAAATCACAAGGAAAATTGATAGGGAAAATGGTTTGGAAAGGAGATAGTGACGTACGGTAACAAGTAGGAGAAAAGGAAGCGACTTTTATCAAAAATGAAGGAGAGTGAGGAGAAAGAGGCTCGAAGGGGTTTCTTTTGATTTAATTTCATTTTTCTGCCTTTTTGTTTTTGTTTTTTTTTTATATTTAGCTATGGAATTTGTGATTCAGTAATTGTGGGATTTCAATTTTTTTTTGTTTATTTTTATTTTTGGGCTTTTTTTTTTTCCTTTCGTCAAAGTGTTAGCGTTTCTTTTGTGATTTTACGATTCAGTGTGAGTTAAAAATGTTCGATTGGTGCAAGGATAAATTCTTAGTTGTCACCAATTATCCGTTTTAGAATATTTGTATCGATCACCATTTGCGTTTAGTCCTTAGGAGTATGTGCATCATGGCCGACTCAAAAATATTACGAGTGCCATTTGTAGATCCTAAAATATAGCAACTTATTTTTTTTATAGCAGCAGCTTACGATCTGAACCAAGTTTGTAGAATTCGTGAGCCCCATTTCGAGCCTCCACACGCTTCATAGCAGATGCTTTGTTCCGTACACATAGATATAAATCAATGATTTTGAAGATGGTACAAGAGTTGAGAGATGAGCCATTATGTTCATCTAATGGTAGATCAATAATTTTTAGTTTCTTCATATAATCAAAGGAGGCTATGCAATTTCATAATTGTATCTAGTAACATAATATGAAAGAGTCTTTCACGCATATACATTTACAAATTTGTCTAATTCTCCTCATAATTTAAACCTACTAATATATATAAGCATTTTAAATGAAAAAAAAAAGAATATATAAGCCGTAAAAAAAAACAAATCCAAACATCTGAGACCATCTCCAACGCAGGTTTTAAGACCATCTCCATTGGTAGAGGCCCATATGGGTATCTAAAATATTTTTTAATATAAATTTTACTTATTTCTTCTTTTAAGAACTCTTAATTTGATTTTCATTTATGGATGGACCAATTAGGGGTTTTAAAAAAAAATTATAAAATTATATTTTATTTTAAACATACAACAACAACGGACAAAAAGCTGAAATGCCCTTAATTGTTAAAACATAATCTCACTACCCCTCTTCTAATCTCACTACCCCTCTCATTTTACTCTCTCATTTTTACCCTCCCTTCCTTTCTTATTTTAATATTATCTCAACATATATTAAAATAAAAACAATCCAACCAAAAAACATAATGATATTTAATTTTTCTCAACCAAAATTCAACCACCACGGGTCCCACACATCATCTTCTCCACGGATTGGTTTTGGTTTCGGGATGTGCTTCATGTTTCCCAAAACAGAACATTCTCCATCTCCAAGCTCTTGGGGAACTTCAAAAGGTGAGTCAATTATTTGCTGCTACTGCGAACACATTGTCTCCTTTATATAGGCTTTGAATCTATGTAAAATCTTTTAGTCTTACACATTGTTCCTCATTCTCTCTTCCATGGCGTTAATTTCTGATTTTTTTTGGATCATTGGGTTATTGAAATTGTTTGCTAAGGGACTTACATTGGTAAACAGGAGCAGTTAGAATCGTTAAATGAGCATAAAATCATACTGAATCGTAGTAAATCGTTGTAGATTCGTATATATATATATATATATATAAAGTTTCTGGGTTCACGATCTGGGTATTACTGGACAACTAGATATTACTAAGACAGTGGGTATTACTGAGAGAACCTGGTATTACTGAGAATTGCTAAGAAAACTAGTATTACGAGAACAATTGGTATAACTAAGTTGTATTACTGATAGAACTAGTATTACGAGAACAATTGGTATAACTAGATTGTATTACTGAGAGAACTAATATAATTGAGACATATACTAATGGTATTTGTTATTATTATTCAGGGGACAATGAATAGAGGCCATTGCACTGTTATATGTTTCGATTATGGGGGATGCTATTCAAAGGAGGGTGATGACATAAGATGGGTCTCAGGAGAAGATGAAATTCACACTTTAGTGATGATGATGTCCGTTGAGGAGGTCACTTATTCTGGGTTAATCACGAGAATATGCAGGGAGATAAAGATAGATGAAGATAATACGCAGCTGAAAGTAAGTTACTTTCCATTGGTAGTGGGTTCTAATAAACCATCATATATCTGGAATGATGAGAATGTTTTTGGCTACCTAATGCAAGTGAATAACGCTAAATGTAGAAGTGTTTTGCATGTGGAGATCGTGGAAGATGACGATCGAAATCAGGGTTTTGTGCAACCTTCAAGAGAGCATCGTGAGATTGAAAACAATGCGAGTGATGATGAGGTGTTTCCAAGTGGTATGGATGTTAATGCTGGTATGATTACTCTCCACGCAGGTGAACCATCAGAAGCCCGTGAAGCAGAACAAAGAAATGTGTCAAAGGAAGAACTTGGTGATACTGAGGATGCACATGGTATAGACGAAGTAGAAGTAAATAATGGCTGGGAAGATGGTATTGAAATTAGACTAGGTCAAGAATTCAAAAGCAAGCAGGCAGTACAAGATTTAGTTCATAAAGCTTCACACCAATATTGTTTTGAGGTTGATACAGTCAAGTCTGACAAAAACCGATATGTGGTTAAATGTCGTGAAGCAAAAGATGGTTGCAAGTGGTCTTTACGAGCTGCAAAGGTGATGGAATCGGATTGTTACTCAGTAAGAACTTACAACAAGATACATACATGCTCTCGAGCTTCTTCAGTTACAGTCAGAAACAAAAGGAAAGGGACACCGGGATTGGTTGCATCTGTTTTGCATGAAGATTATCCGGGTAAGTTTGACACTCCAACTCCAAAACAACTGATCGGTATGGTTCAAGGAAGACTTGGGGTTAAAGTATCATATTCGACTCCTTTGAGAGGGAAAAAACAAGCTGCAAATGATGTGAGGGGAAGTCCAGCAGAGAGTTACCAGCTGATTTATTCTTATATGTACATGCTAGAGGCGATGAATCCTGGTACACGAACTTATGTGGAATTGGATGAAAACAAAAAGTTCAAGTATCTATTCTTTGCGTTAGGAGTTAGCATTGAGGGATTCCAAGCCATGAGAAAAGTGATTGTTGTGGATGGAACCCACCTTAAGACCGGATATGGTGGTGTTTTAATAGTTGCTACAGCCCAAGATCCTAATCATCACCATTATCCAATTGCGTTTGGTGTAGTTGATGGTGAGAAAGATGCTAGCTGGATGTGGTTTCTGAATAGGTTGAAATCAGTGGTACCAGATGATCCTGGATTGGTGTTTCTTTCTGATAGAAACCCAAGCCTCATCAAGTCGGTGAAGGCGGTGTTCCCATTGTCTGAGCATGGGTATTGTATACAACATTTGTCTCAGAATGTGAAAGCAAATGTCTATTACGTCAACAAAGATACATGCGTGAAGAAGTTCAAAGAATGCGCTCATGCATATACAGAGAGTGAGTTCCTTACACTTTATGCTGCTTTTAGAACCAAGTATCCTGCTGCGGCTGAGTACCTCGATGGTAGTGTTCTAGTGGAGAAATGGGCAAGATGCTATTTTCCAGGAGAAAGGTACAACATAGACACCTCCAATATTGTAGAATCTATTAATGATGTTCTTAGAAAAGCAAGAAAGTACGCTCTATTACCAATGATTGACGTGATTGTTGAAAAAGTGAATAAATGGTTTAATAAGCATAGGAACACTACTGCAGAAGGGACACAGAAGCTTGTGCCTTACGTGGAGAAAGAAATTCATAAAAGATCGCCGGAAGCAAAGAAATTAACGGTGTATGAGTTGAATGCCTTCTTCCTTGAAAACAATGTCATTGGAAAAAATGGGAAGTCTTATTTGGTGGATATGAAAAGGAAAACTTGTAGTTGCAAGTGCTTTGATATAGACAGATACCCTTGCATCCATGCAATAGCTGCTGACATCTTTTTAAGTGGAGGCACGGACCTCAATCTACAAGAGTTTTGCTCAAAATATTATTGGATGGAAGTATGGAATTTAGCGTATTGCAGGACGATTTATCCAGTACCCCACAAGTCTGATTGGATTGTTCCTGACCATATACAACAGCTGGTTGTCATACCACCAAATTATGTAGAAAAGGAAGGAAGACCTCAAGAAAACAGATTACCATCAGTTGGAGAACACCGAGGAAGAGGGAGAGGAAGAGGAAGAGGCAGAGGGAGAGGGAGATCGAGGCTTTGGTCATATTTTAATAGTGAAAATAGCGATGCTGGTGAAAATGTGTAATTCGTTTCTGTTTATTTTGTAACTCGTTTCTGTTTAATTTGAAACTCGTTTCTATTTATTTTGTGTATTGAGAATACTAGGCAAAACTGGTGTAGCTGATTATATTTAAAGAGTCGGTTTTTTATTTGATTTTTAAAAATTATTATAAAATCGAAAATTCAATGTGAAACAAACAAATATTCGTTAGATAAATAACGAATAAGTGAATAAAAATGTGTATGGAGTGGTTAAACTAAATTGATAACATAATAGTTTGTTATAAGGACACTTAAACAACAAACACTATATACTTCTATGAACACTTTCTCAATACTAACCACCATATGAAGCCAAACACACATAAGATGCATTTCAAAACATTTGAATGTACACAAACCTCCAATTTAGTAATTTAATGACTACAATTAGCTGTAAAACTAGAAATATAAATTTTATTATAGAGTAAAACTAAATAAACTTGAAAACACCGAAAAGTACAACTATTTGCAAATCGGTAAAACTAATAAACTGCATATAACTAAGTGCAATTTTGACGGCATCCACGTAAGCAAAAAATGGCGCACATGTCAATTTGGCGGCGCACGTGTCCCTTTCGGGCAAATCCAATTTTGACGGCGTCCACGTAAAACAATTTTTTTGGACAGTTTACCCCCGATTTTCCCAACCTCATTCGGGCAAATCTCTCACTTTTCCCACTTTTCCCACTTTTCCCTTAGACCCCAATTATCTTATCTCTCTCTCTCTCCCTCTTCTTCTTCCTTCCCCATTGCAGCGATTTCTGGGTTTGAAGCTCCAAGGTAATCTCTCTTATTCTTCTACAAGCAGCTTACTCGTGATTTCGTTTGGTCTAGGGTTTGGGTAATTCGGGATTCATCTAGGGTTTGGATAATTCGGGATTCATCTAGGGTTTGGGTAATTCGGGATTCGTATAGGGTTTGGGTAATTCGGGATTCATCTAGGGTTCGGGTAATTCGGGATTCATCTAGGGTTTGGGTAATTCGGGATTCATATAGGGTTCGGGTAATTCGTGATTCGTGTAGTGTTCGGGATTCATCTAGGGTTCGGGTAATACTGCACCTAGTAATACTACACATAGTAATACTGGCTTTTGCTTTCTTGTTACAGGATCAATGGACCCTAATGATCCAAACTACGGTGCCGAGAAGAGGGCTAAAGCAAACATAGACAGACTTTATCACATAGCTGATGAGGACTATGGCATTCCGAGAATTTGTCCATGCGGTGGACGAATCATTGAGAAAGTTGAGAAGATACAACCATCTGAATCCTACCCAGGAAAAAGATATTTTACCTGCAATGTGTATGCGGTGAGGGTGAGATCAATTTATTTTGTTTTCGGAGTTAATGGCATTATTGAACATGAGGTCCTTACGTGTCTTTATGTGCAGGATGATGGCTATCACATTCACAAATGCTGGGAACATGCTGTTCAAGAAGAAGTTGAGAGAGTAAGGAAGGAGCAATCTGAGGCCATTGAAATCTTTAAAAATCAAATGACCAGCATCGTAATGGGGCATATATTCAAAGGTGATCAGATTGACAAGCTGAAGGAGGAAGTTGAAAAGCTAAAGGAGGAAGTTGAGAAGCTGAAGGAGGAAGTTGAGGGAGAATCTTAGTTTGTTGTGTTTTGTAATATACATTTGTGTTTTGGAGTTTGTTTAAATCTTAGTTTGTGTTTTTCGAATTTAATGTTAAACTTATGCATTTTTCTGATTCTTAATTAGTTATATAAACACAAAATAAAATCCATAACATATGATAGCATAGTTATAAAATTAAAACTAAAATCCATAATCCAACATAACATAGTTTAACATCCATAACACAACTTAGTTCTTACACTGAATTCCAAATTTAGTTCGTCCTAAGCCTCTTTCCCCTGCCCTTCTCCTCTGTGAATGGAGGCAGCAAATGTTGTGGAAGTTTTCTGGTCCTCTTACTCGGTTCACCTTGAACCGCAAATTGGGACCGTGTAACTCTCATCCCATATGTCTTCAACCTTTTCCCTCCTTTCACTACCACTGTGCTACATCTTTTTATAGATATCTGAGCGCCGTCCTCTTCCTCTTCTTCTTCATCCAAAGGAACTTCCTCTTCTCCTTCCTTATCTCCATCCAAAACAACATTCTCGTCACCTTCAATCCCCTGCAAATCACAAAAATTTTATTTAGTATTACAAAGTTTAACCTAGTATAACTTTCTAATACAACCAAATACTTACCTTGTCTCCTCCTTCCTCCACCAGCTCGTCGTCCTTGTCCTTCTGTGCTCCTTTCTCTCCATCCAAAACGACTTGCTCTTCCATTTCCTTGTCTCCTCCTTCCTCAACCAGCTCGTCGTCCTTGTTCTTGTCTCCTCCTTCCTCCACCAGCTCCTCGTCCTTGTCCTTCTCTGCTCCTTTCTCTCCATCCAAAACCACTTGCTCTTCCATTTCCTTGTCTCCTCCTTCCTCAACCAGCTCGTCGTCCTTGTCCTTGTCCTTGTCTCCTCCTTCCTCAACCAGCTCGTCGTCCTTGTCCTTGTCCTTGTTTCCTCCTTCCTCAACCAGCTCGTCGTCCTTGTCCTTGTCTCCTCCTTCCTCAACCAGCTCGTTGTCCTTGTCCTTCTCCTTGTCCTTCGAACCCTGAAATCCAATAGTAGTGTTACCAAGTCTAAATATTTTAAATAAACAAGATGCATACAAGAAATCGTATTTTTTACCTGCTCTTTCTCCAATCCATCATCGTTATTCCAAGTACGAGGGCTAAAAGCACCATAACCCCTTCCTCAACCAGCTCGTTGTCCTTGTCCTTCTCCTTGTCCTTCGAACCCTGAAATCCAATAGTAGTGTTACCAAGTCTAACTATTTTAAATAAACAAGATGCATACATGAAATCGTATTTTTTACCTGCTCTTTCTCCAATCCATCATCGTTATTCCCAGTACGAGGGCTAAAAGCACCATAACCCACATCCTCATACTCCATTCAAGCATCTAACTGCTCCTTGACATAACCTTCCACGTCTACCATTCTTCTTTCTAAGCCAACTACCTTCTCGTTCACTTCCTTGAACCCTCTCTCCATTTCACTCTTAAGATTTTGTACTACCACAACCAATTCGGTCAAAGAAGCATTCTCATCTGATCCAGTGACAACATTGGTGGCGGCATTGGCTTCATTCGCAGGTTGCTCTTCTAGCCGGGCAGCCACATCTTCTGCATACATCTGCTCAAAACAGACCGGCTTATCTTCCTCGAGAATACACCGCAACCAACTCCCAACAACAACATCATCGACATCATCATCATCTTCTTCTTCAGTAATTCGGGCCAACATAGCTTCTTCCTCGTTGTAAGGGACCAAGATGCTATCAATCTCCTGTTAATATAAACAAGGATTACAATTTCAATAATAAATAAACAATTAATATACAATTTTAAAACGTTAAAAATAATGTAATACTGACCTTAGTTGTACCGAGTGCTTCATTGATTTCCTCAAGCGAAAATCCTTTCATGGCACTTTTCTTAAACTTGGTCTTACACATTCTCGGGCAAGCCTTATTGGCAGATGGGATAGCTTCTCGGAATTTCTTCCTTAGAGATGGAATTGCCTCAAAGGCAAGAAGCTACAAACGCAACAAATAATTTCATTTACCTTCGAATCAAATGAAATAAAAGTAATAAGGACAATTGATATTTACCTCCAAAGGAATGCAGAAACTTGGATAAGCCCAATTTGTTCCGCTAACAGCCCCTTTGAAATGATCCATCGTATGCTGGATCTCTTGCATATTGTTATCAAAAGACAATCTCCCCCAGGTAAATGTCTTACACAAGTGTAGATCACTCACTGCTCTTTGAAAAAATCGATCCACGCAAGTAGCATCTTCTCCCACCTTAGACTGCCCGATAATGACGCTTGACAAAAAGAAGAGGATAGCCATCTTCAATCGATCTGGAGAATATCGCATTTTCAAGAGTTGTTCTTTCACATCAGAATATCTTATTTTTGATCCCCTCCCAAAGTACTTCTCCACGAAACTCATGCTGCCCAATTCCTCATGGTTAGGAGGATAACTCCGACAGCTTAAAACCGAGATGAGAGCATGTTCCCGTAGACCATACCGAATGGGCACGCCATTCACAATGAACCATGCTTCCTTTGTCTTCTCCGTAACCGCCGTTCGAAGAAGCAGCAGCCACATCCCCATTACCTTGTGGTTTCTGTCTTTGTGCATGTGGAAAAAATGCTTGAATTGAGGGTGATGCAAAAACCAACTCCTTTCCTCTGCTTTAAGCGGATACTTTAACCCACTTAGAAGCAACTCAACTGCTGGCGTGATATAACCCCTTGTGGAGAGCTTGATTTTTTTCACGTACTCCCTTGGCTGGAAGTACATCTCCATAGGAAGCATTAGGAAGCATTGGTTGGGTTCCCTGCAACATATAGTTGTACACAGTGTTACTTTGTTTTCTAGAAATTTATCACATACAAAAGTAACATAGTTTTACCAGTTTTACTAAAAACCCAGAACATTGCGAATTCAGCAATTCAACCTAAATTTCAAACAAACATCACAAATTATTTCACGAAAACGATAATCTACCCAAAAATGATCTACTTTATAAAAACCCGAAACCCAAATCCGCTTCAACCATCACAAATTCATTCAAAATCAAACTCAAAACTAAGTTACAACGGCTCAACATACCTCAGGTTCCTCGTCGGTGACGGTTCGGCCGCTTTCCTCGTCTCCGTCATTGCCTTCTTCTCTGTCACTCTCGGAAGGGTCCGGATCTTCATATATAAACCGAGAGATTGTCTCAGATCTATGTACTTCTGTTGGAACATCCTCACCCAAACCATAATTTGGCCTCTTCGTTCGCGCCATAAGTCTACATGAACAAGAATACATGAACAAGGATACAATGGATGAATCAACGGATGGATACCACAACTCCACCGATTACAGAAAAAGATAAATCGACATGTATCTCATAAAATCGACATGATTATGACACTTACCTCGCCTCGAAAACGATTGCTGTTTTTGATGAGTTTGCCTTAGTGTTTCTAACTACTCGAAGTGGTCCCGTCGAAGTAGGATCAAAAGTGCTCTTGTCCGCTTTTTTTTTCTTTCAAATTTTGTCCTAAAATTTACTTAGATCGATAAAAAAGGGAGAATGTGATTTTCTCGGTTTTTTAATCAAAGATCCGAGACAGAACGGATCAGAACCCGTGTTATATGGGTTTGGGCGGTTGGGTCATGTAATATGTGTAATTCATTAAGGGCAAAATCGATATACACCACTTTTTCCTATTTAAAAGAAATGTTTTATTAAAAGGCAAACATAAGGGGGGTATATGGGATCATTCTTTCACCGAGAGGGGCATCTGAGACATTGATCCAACAACAACAAAGCTTGTCCAGCTAATGCCTCAGCTATATATATTACACATACAACAACAACAAAGCTTAAGATGAGCTTTTACTAGTTCTATCTCTCTTTAAGATTTTCAGGCAATTCAAACGGGCTTCCACTTGCGAAAATTGCACGACCCTTCATTTCAACAATAAGATCAGAGAACTTCATTTGTTTTTTCATATTGAAACAATGGTGGTGCAGTGCGGAGAGACTTACCTTGCTCCAAGTATAAGCTTCCTCAGCTGTACATTCTGATTGCGTTGTCGGGTTAGAGAGAGCCATTATCAAAGGTCTCTGCAAGAAACATTTTTGTTGCTTTCTCTTCATTCTTCCTTGATATGATCACTTAAACAGATAAATAACAAATACCTCATAAACAACAAACATTTCACAAATTTCAGCAAGATTCATTACCTGTTTCGATATATAGAGAGCTATAAGTTCTGCTATCCCTGTACCAGCCTGCAACAACAAAACAATAAGACATTTTTGACCAAAAACTTGCAAGCATGAGACTGTTATGCCAAAAAACTAAATACTTACTTCACCAGCACCAAGAAAGAGGAAGGTGTGATCTGCAAGTGGACTGTTGGTTAACTTCTGCGCGGAAACTAATCCCGCTAGAACCACAGCCTCTGTTTTCAAAACAAACCATAGTATCTCTCTCCACTGGCTCAAGAGTCCAAATGCAAACGTAGCTGAAACCACAATTTACAGATTACTCCAAATCAATAATGTGAAAGAGCTATGTTTTCAAACACATTTCGATAAAAGCTCACAAGTAAAGGTTCCTCGGAAGCAAATCAGAAGCTGAGTAACCCAACAAACACTAAACGCTAAAATCTCTCATTTTCATGATCTCACTAAGACATTTGCCATCATTCTTGTTTATGGCCAAACTATCAAACATAAATTAAGCAAAAATGATTTCTAGTTATCACGATTTTGATCCTAAATCCAAATTTGTGAAATTAGATTTGTACCTAACCGACTTGCATCATAAACGTCTTTCCGGCGGAATCCAAGGAACTAATTCACAGAACATCTACATTATTCAAGTTTTCTTGAAGATTCATATCAAACAAGTGTGTTCATCAGGGAAGTTATATTACCTTTTCGCCATCTACACCATGAACCATTGCCAATTTTGGGACTCCAGCTGCAAACATTGGATGAAAAGACTTTCACTTTCAATTGAATCAATTCACATCCAGAAAAAAGCGTAGATAATTCGTGAATTGGGATATGGAGAGAGAGGAACCTGTGGAGCTTTCTCGATGAATTCTTGAACGTAATTCTCGCCGAAGCAACGGTGGCTAGCGTCGTAGATTTGGCGGATAAGTGAACCGGCCCAGACGATCTACATCTCGTCGACATCGAACTCCGTTTGTTCCTCTCATCGGCGAGAGATTGAGATTGCTTTGATGACTGCGATTCGGTAGTTTCCAATTTCTGGGTTTCATTCGGAACGGTCAATAGCCTCCTCGAACCGTACACTACGTTCTCAAATGCGGTTCGCTGGAAGCGCATGAACATTCCGCCGGAGCGATTTTCAGTCTGGCTCTAGCAGACGAGAACAAGACGGCGATCGGAGTTCTCGGAGCGTTAGGGCCGCTGCTTCATCTGATCCGAGTCGGTACTCGGCATGACTCGGCCATTGAAGAAGGCGATTCGATCGTAATCGGCCTTTCCAAGTTTTTCAATTCTTCTTCGTTTCCATCGAAACAGAAAAACAAAGCAAGAAATTTTTTTTCTTTTTTATTCTTTTCCCCCGATCCAGTAAATCATTGACACGTTAGAGTTTTTTATAGTTTCTAAAAACTTTTCCCTAAGATACGTTTGTTAACTTAATAACCCATTAATCATTTTTTTTAATTGTTTTTTCTTTTAGAAACTCTTTAAAAAACCAATTAAATACTCTGATGGAGATGCTCTAAAGGGAGTTTCTTAGCATATTTAGGAATTAAAATAAATGAAAATTAGCTTAATAAACAAGAACCGATTCTGAACTAAGGTACTTAAGAATCGGTTCTGAAGTGCCACGTGTCTTCTTCTACGCATTCATCACTTTCCTTTCTTTCTCTGCGTTTCTTCTTCTTCAATTTCAGTTTTTCCTCCTTCTTTCGTTTCAACTGCAGAAATTGTTGTATAAAATTAGGTTACTTTAATAATGTCGATTCAGTAAAGTAATTTTGTGATTTTCGTCCCAATTCATGTGTAGCTAGTCTGCAAACAGAGTTTAAATTAAATTGATAAAGAGGATTTTAGTAGGAAACCATTCGCTTCATTTTTATCAACTCTCTCATCTTCCGCCGTGAGAAGCTCCAATCCGAGATGCGTAAGCGCCGTTTTGTTTCGTGGAGAGACTGTTGCGCCGTCGTCGATTTACAGCAAATGAGTTTTTCTGGGTTTAGGGTTGCTGACATTCACAGCCGTAATTTCAGCACTAGATCCTCTCAAATCAACGATGTTGGGTCTATTGATCAAACCCTTATGCAATCCATGGAGCAAAAGGTTAGATTTTTTTTGCTTCTCATAGACTAATTTTAAAATTTCAGTGGAATTTAATCACTGTGTTATGATGAGTGTATAGGTTAATTAGGAATTCTGAAGGAATTGATTGGATACATGGCATAAGTTTCTTTCTTCACTAGCAACATATGTCATATTTCGTTCATGATCACTCTCACTCTCTCATTAGCTTAGTTGATCAAGACTATAGGTTATATCACTAAGTTAAGATCATTAAAGAGGAGTCATGTCTCTGAAGAAATCTAGTTTTTTGTAAGCTTTAATTGTTGTTTTAGCAAATACATAATCTTACTTTTACTTGTCAAATTAGATGATTCTATTACTGAACACTAGAATTGCTTAATGGTATGTCTGTTTTTTGTAGCATCAATGTGGTATGAACATTCTGTGATCTGTGACAATCCGCAGTGAACATACAAAGGATGGTCTACAAAGCCATTTGGGACGAGCTTCAGAACGTAGTTCATGCCATGTAGTAGGAATTTGACATTCTGTGATTTATATCTCTTTTGTGCCTGCTTTGTTCCATACACATGTAAATGCCATGTGTTCTTCTCCTTAACAGTGCCCCTAGTGCATCATATTTGCTCCGTAAGCGTGCGCTTTACAATGACATGTCAAGGTATTCCACACATTCAAGTACCTTCACATAAATTCGTTCTAATTCGATCTTCTTAGTTTAAAAAATGATACTTCTTTATCTCACAGGTACACATGCTGCGCTGGTTACATGTCTTGTAGCGGCAGGTGTGGAGAAACCAAATGTCCTCAATTTTGTCTTGCCATTGAGGTAAGGATCTTGATTTTGCAAGTTATTATCTTTATATGAAGTCTTTTTTAATAACTTCAGTTATCCAAGAACCTGTAACATAAGCGCACAATATTCTCAGTCATGCCTAGTTATGGCTGATGAGGCAATTCCATGAATGGTTAACTAGTTTTCGGTGTTTTCTAAATAGCAGAACAATTGCAGGTCTTTTGCTGCTTTGGAACCTCTGTGGCCTCGACGTTTTCTTTTGCAGGATGAGTTCCAAATTCAGACGACACAATGTGACAATTGCATCATTGTAAGTATCCTCATTACCCAAACCATGCCGGTTACTGATATTCACAAGTAATTGGATAGAAACAAACAAGACTATGAAACACGGAATTCAAGATAGTTTATTTCAGCTTTTGTAGCATAAGCGGGTCTGTATTTTGTTTTCATTTTGGAATTCAAGATGGGTTTGAAGAGTATGCGCTGAGGCCATGGAAGGCAAAGTCTTTGCAAATCATTTTGTAGACATTTTATATAATTTTCTAAATAATATTGTTTTATTCTTAAGAACTTAAAATGGAATTTTACCATTGGAGGCATACAATTTTAATTACTCTCGAAGAAGTTCTTAGCTTAAAAAATTTCAAATTTTATAATTAAAATAATGATACGCTTACCATTGGAGGTGCTCTGAGCAAGCCCTTCGAAAACCTCTCCTTAAACCTGAGCGGCGACTAAGTCTTCTTCTCTCGCCTTCGTATCTTACGAAATACAAAAACCCTAAACCAATCAGTTGATTTCAACATCACTCCTTCGAAACCGCAACACCATTTCTGGATTTTCTAGTGTTGATTGTTTAGGTATGTGTGGAAAATCGATTGCCACTGAATCCAGATCCTGATGATCTGTTTCTGAAATTCGTGCTATCTGCGGTAAGTACACATAGATTTCGAGGTTGTCTCCGTGGATTTTTCGGTTCAATTTTGACGATCGGATCTTATGGAGGAAAGCTTTGCGAAACAGAGACGAAATTGCGAATGGGCTCTACGTTACTTGAGAGCTAGATTGGATATGATAAGCAAGTTACCCGATTCTCTGATATGTCATATACTGCTGTATCTTCCGACAAAGGATATTGTTAGGACGAGTGCTTTGTCCAAGAGGTGGAAAAATGTGTGGCTTTCGATTCCCGGGTTGGATTTAGCCGCAAATGAGTTCCCAAACAACAGCGTCCTTGCTAGTTTTTTGGACAGGTTCCTAGATTTCTCTAGGGAAGAGAAGTCATGCTTGCACAAGCTCAAGCTAAGTATTCAGAAAAACTGGAATGATCCGCCTTGTGTCACTCGTTGGATAGACTTTGTGGTTAGGCGTAAACTTCAGCGTCTTGATGTCGAGTGTCTTGTGGATCGTAAGTTCTTAGAGATGATGCCTCTAAGCCTTTATGTCTGTGACACACTGGTGTATCTAAGACTCCATCGGGTATCGTTTGGTGAGTTTGAGTCCGTGTCTTTACCTCGTCTCAAGACTATGGTGTTAGAACACAATGTATATGCCGGCGATGCTGGTCTGGAGTCGTTTATCTCGTCTTGCTCAGTTCTCGAAGATTTGAGCATTGTTAGAATGGTAAACGACAACGTTAAGGTTCTACGAGTGCGCTCTCAGACATTAACCAGGCTTAATGTAGACTATTTGTTTGGTGAGGGCGATGACTATGTTGATGATTATGTTAAAAAGGACTCAGGGGTTATGATTGATGCTCCTAGACTCAAGTATTTGAAGTTTCAAGATGATCTTTCGGACAGTAAAATCATAACCAATTCGGGGTCCTTAGCCAAGGTCAATGTTGTTTTCGTCTTTAATGAGAGTGATGATGCTGCCGATGTAGTTGACTTACCAAAAAAGCGAAATATGGTACGCAATTTTTTTACCAGCATTTCAGGAGTTAAGGATATGAAGATCTCTTCGAATACTGTGGAGGTAATATAGATTTGCTAGTCATATGTACATATACATTGTATCTACTGTTCCTTGATTTAAGATTTTTTGCTCACACTTGTATTCTTATCTTTCTTTCTTACTATTTCTTGAGCAGTTTATCAGTTATAACAGGGAATACGGGCCACTGCCCCAGTTTTGCAACCTTTCCCGTTTAAAAGTGGAGTTTTATTTATCGAATCTGGATATGCTGCCTACCTTTCTTGAGAGCTGCCCGAATCTAAAATCACTAGTCTTGGTGCTGGTGATGACTTGCACAACCTTAAGAGTTTCCTACTCAGTTGCTTAAAAGAATCTGTGTAATCTTATATTCATTCATTTTTGTCTTTCTCTTGCTATGATGTGTTTATGTAGGATTTTGATCCTTCGAGGGATAAAGCGGAAATGAGACTCTCATCCGTACCTCGGTGTTTGCTGTCATCACTCGAGTCTGTAGAGATAAAACGTTTCAACGGAGGGCCTGCTAAAATGGAAGTAGCGAGGTATTTTGTAGAAAACTCAGCTGTCCTGAAGAAACTTCTTGTGCGTGTGAGGTTTTCCATGCTAGAAGAAGGATTTTACATGCTGAGGGATCTCCTTGCATTGCCCAGGCGATCCAGCTCATGTCAGATCCTAGTTTGTTGAAGGCTAGAGTGGGTTTTAGGTGGGGGTCTATGTTCTGACTGTGACTAGCATTTCCCTGTTGGTTTTGTTAGACTGAAATTTGGATTTTTGAATTATGTTCAATGTATTTGTGAGCTTTTTGGCCATTAGGTCTGGATAAGGCTTTTTATTTTGTTGTCTTCTCTCAAGCCATGTCTGCATCACCAGCAAGTTTAACATCCGATGGATAAATTGCTACATCAATTGATGATGATAAGTCTTAGAAAGTTTGAAACAGTAAGCTTCTTATGGTTTAGAGGAGAACCCTTGGTTTAATTGGTCTAACCCAATTAGATTAATTTACATTCAAATAGTCGTTTGCCTTTTATTATTTCTTCAGGATTAATGGTTCTAATACTTCAGTGCATCTTTAGTTGAAACTACAAGGGTCCAATAATTGTAGCCAGTTCACAATTTTTTTTGTAGTTGAGAAATGGGTACCAAAAAGAGAAAATATCATCGAATCAGGCACAAAACCGTCGGTTCGTCACTTGGAACCAAACACAGAATTAAGTTGTCGTTTTGAACATTAGAGAGCACGTGACTAAGAGCATGCCATCTAAGACTCCAGATGAAGAAGAGGTTTCCTCGTCATCACTCTCTCCTCAGTCCTGCTTGTTGTCTTTTTCCTCCTCCATTGTAACCTACCTACCTGCAGAAGAAAACGACTGAACTCAAAATCAGCACTAAAAGGAATCTCAAAGGACATTTCGGACAGCTGTCTACATATTCAAAATCAGGACAACTTTGACGAAGACCACAGAAAAGTAAAGCCTCTCTCAAAACGCGTGTCTAGAGCTGAATGTAGGAAAATGACTAAACCCTAAAAGACTCTCATTTCCTTTAAGAACTACGTCTCCGTCTCATCTTCCAAAACCCTAAACCCATCAGGTGATTTCAACTTCTTCGCCTTTAAATACACTTTCTGGATTTTCTAGTTTTGATTTTTATCATCAGTTACTGATTTCCGTGCTAAATGCCACCTTATCCTTAGTATTCGAAGCTGTCTCTGCGAAATCGTCGGTTTAATTTTGGATTTGATGGAAGAAAGGAAAGCCAAAGGAACATCCTTTGAACGGCCTGCTGGTTTCTCGAGTGCAAGAGAGGATGTGATAAGCAATTTACCGGACGCTTTGGTATCTCAGATGCTCTTGTATCTTCCGACAAAGGAAGCTGTTAGGACTAGCATTTTGTCCAATAGGTGGAAAAAGCTCTGGCTTTCGATTCCCAGGCTGGATTTGGACTCCTCTGAGTTTCTAGATTACAATGCCTTTGTGGGTTTTATGGACAGGTTCCTAGATTTCTCTATGGAAGACAAGTCATGCTTGCACAATCTCAAGCTAAGTATTAGCAAGGATGGGAATGATGTGACTTGTGTCACTCGTTTGATAAACTATGTGGCTACTCGTAAACTTGAGCGTCTTGATGTTGAATGTGGTCCAAGGAATCGTGAGTATTTGGAGGTGATTCCCCTAAGCCTTTATATCTGTGAAACACTCCTTCACTTGAGACTCCGTCGGGTATTGTTGGGTAAGTTAGAGTCTGTTTCTTTGCCTCGTATCAAGACGATGCATTTAGAGCACAATGTATACGCCAATGAGGCGGTTATGGAGTCGCTTATCTCGTCTTGCCCAGTTCTTGAAGATTTGAGCATTGTTCGATGGGTATATGATAATGTAAAGGTCGTACGAGTGCACTCCCAGACACTAACCAGTCTCAGACTCAGTGTAGAATTTGGTTGGGATCATGATGGTGATGTGGATGAGGATGAGGAAGAAAACTTTGAATTGGATCAAGAAAACTTGGCGGTTCTAATTGATGCCCCTAGACTCAAGTATCTGAGATTCGAAAGTGATGTATTTTCGAGTATAACCATAAGCAATTCAGGTTCCTTGACCAAGGTCAATATTTTTGGACTTTTGGATCTGTGGTCTGTTGCTCAACAGGTGGACCTACAAACGCGACATATGACCCGTAATTTTCTCACCAGTATCTCGGGAGTAAGGGAACTGAACATCTCTATGAATGCTTTCGAGGTATACGTCTATGCTATTCATATATAGTGCTCTTCCATAATGTTTTTGCTTACCAATATATATATATATGTCTCACTTGCTCTTTTGTGTAAGCAGGTATTCTCTTACCAATTGGAAGTAGAACCAGTACCCCAAAAGTTTTGCAACCTTTCCTGTTTGAAAGTATAGTTTTATTACGACCTGGATGAATTGCATACGTTTCTCGAAAGCTGTCCGAATCTAAAATCCTTAATCTTGGTAATGACTTGCACAAACCCAGATCCAGCTCATACACTTGAGAAATGCGTTACCTAAAAATCATTCATCTTGTGTTGCAGTATTTAATTTATGACTCCCCTTTGAGGGAACATAGAGGAGTCCCGTCCGTGCCTCGGTGTTTGCTGTCATCGCTCGAGTCTGTAGAGATAAGAAGCAGAGTTGCTAGAAATCCAGCTGAAATGAAAGTAGCAAGGTACTTTGTAGAGAACTCAGTAGTCCTCAAGAAACTTGTTCTGCAATCTTCCACGCTAGAAGAAGATTCCGTCGTCTCAAGGGACCTCCTTTCATTGCCGAGGCCATCTCGCGAGTGTCAAATCCAATATGTAGCTCACCCTTTAAGAAAACGTGTATTTTGATTTTGTTGAATTCTCTTGTCCTCGTGTCTTTTCTAAGCTTTGGCCACAGCTTTTGGGTTCCAAACTCCTTAAAGTTCAAAGCGAATGTGAATTCTCAGCCGCTTTCACTGCCGTTATCGACAAGATCGTGCTCCTGGATTTCACCGTCAAATCTCCCGTTCGAAGTATCATCACCATGAATCTTGTGATGATGTCATCAAACTTGTTTCTTGATTAATTTCTTTCTATAATCGAGGTTTTAAAGTTGTTTCCGTTATGTAACTCGGTTGTCTAAGTATGTTATGGTTTGATTCGTTTAATTCCGGTATCCGCTAATAAGAACCTGGTTGGGTTAGAACTCGGAAGTTTGTGATTTTTTGCTTCAGTGAAAAAGTTGTGTTAAGTGGAGTTTCATGTGAGTAAATCTTATTATTATTTATATGGGATTTATCAAAGAAGATAAAAAAAAATAAAAAAAAAATACAAACTTTAAATTAAAAGTTGGAATAAGAATTGCCAACTAAACTGCACATTAGAGTTTGTTTGAATATGAAACTGAACTGCAGTACATTTTTTGTTTGTGTATTTTCGTAGAAACCCAAAAATTAAGAAAAAAATTGGCTAAAATAATTAGTAAATTTTAATTAAAAAGCATCTCGACAGAAAAGGTTAATGGGCCTTTTGGCCCAAATAAAAGATCGAAAGCTTGAAAAATTAAGACAATAGAGAGAGTGACTGTGTACTTTCCACGAAAATCCATCCATTTACCTGAGAGTGAGAAGTGAGAATCGTGGAGCTTGAGGAGGAGAGTGATGAATTGATGATGAACCAGTTACAGCTCTGAAGTGGTCATCTTTCCATAGTTTTAAACTTTGTGGGTATTTTTGAGAAATTCGCACGCGACGCTTCGTCTCAGTCTCAGTCTCTGGCCGAAGGATCTTCCAACACACAAAACCCTAAACACGTCAGGTGATTTCATCTTCTTCGCTCCTTTCTGATTTAGAAACCTTTTTGGGACTTTATTAGTGTTGATTTCTGAACTGCCACTAAATCGAGATTCTGAAATCCCTGCTAAATGCCTTGTCATACTTAGTTTCCGAGGCTCTCTGCGAAATCTTCGGTTCAATTTTTGATTTCATGGAGGGAAGGAAAGCGAAAGGAATATGCCACCAACGGCCTGCAACAAGGGATATGTTAAGCAATTTACCCGACGCTTTGATATCTCAGATGCTATCGTATCTTCCGACAAAGGAAGCTGTTAGGACGAGTGTTCTGTCCAATAGGTGGAAAAGTCTCTGGCTTTTGATTTCCGGGTTGGATTTGGACTCTCGTGAGTTTCCAGATTACCATGCCTTTGTGAGTTTTGTGGACAGGCTCCTAGATTTCTCTAAGGAACAGAAGTCATGCTTGCACAATCTCAAGCTAAGTATTAACAAGGATGAGAATGATGCGGCTTGTGTCACTCGTTGGATAGACTTTGTGGCTACTCGTAAACTTGAGCGTCTTGATGTTGAGTTCGTTCCTGTGTATCGTGAGCGTTTAGAGGTGATTCCCCTAAGCCTTTTTATCTGTGAAACACTCCTTCGCTTGAGACTCCATCGGGTATTGTTGGGTAAGTTAGAGTCTGTTTCTTTGCCTCGTCTCAAGACGATGCTTTTAGAGTACAATGTATATGCCAATGCGGCGGTTCTGGAGTTGCTTATCTCGTCTTGCCCCGTTCTTGAAGATTTGAGCATTGTTAGAAGGATAGATGATCATGTATTGGTTTCACGAGTGCACTCCCAGACAATAACCAGTCTGAATTTTAGCTATGGTTGGGAAGTTGGTGATGTGGATGAGGTTTACAACTTTGAAGATGATTTTGAAGACTCGGCGGTTCTAATTGATGCCCCTAGACTTGAGTATCTGAGTTTCCAAGATGATATATCTTCGACTAAAGCCATAAGCAATTCAGGTTCCTTAACCAAGGTCATTATTAATGGCGATTTAGATCCTTGGGATAGTGTTCATCATGTGGATTTACAAAAGCGATATATGACCCGTAATTTTCTCACCAGTATCTCGGGAGTTAGGGATCTTAACATCTCTGTGGATGCTTTCAAGGTATATATCTATGCTATTCATATATATATATATAGTGCTCTTCCATGAAGTTTTTGCTTACCAATAATATATATGTCTCTCACTTGGTCTTTTATGTAAGCAGGTATTCTCTTTCTGGCTGAAAGTAGAACCATTACCCCAGTTTTGCAACCTGTCCTGTTTGGATATAAAGGTTCACGACTCCATGGAAAGTCTGCAAACGTTTCTTGAAACCTTCCCGAATCTAAAATCCCTAATCTTGGTAATGACTTGAACAAACCCAGACCTAACTCATACCACTTAAGAGATGTGTTAAGTGGTATCTAAAATTAATTCATCTTGCGTTGTGTGTTTTGCAGACTTTAGCATATAAATCGAGTTGGATGGAAGTGGAACAAATAAGAGTCCCTTCCGTGCCTCGGTGTTTGCTGTCATCGCTCGAGACTGTAGAGATACAAGACACATTTAGGAGAGATCCCGCTGAAATAGAATTATCAATGGAAGCCGCAAGGTTCTTTGTAGAGAAGTCAGTAATCCTCAAGAAACTTGTTCTGCATACTTCCAGGCTAGAAGAAGATTCCGCCGTCTTGAGTGACCTCCTTGCATTGCCGAGGCGATCTAGCCAGTGTCAAATCGAATATTGTCGCTGACCATTAAAAAAAAAAAAAAAAAGACTTGTAATTTGATTTTGTTGAATTCTGTTGTCATGTCTTTTCTGTGAGCTTTGGCCACAGCTCTTGGATTCCAAACACCTTAAAGTTGAAAGCGAATGTGATTTTGCAGTAAGCGGATTTTTTTTCTTTTGTCCATCAGGTCCAAAAAAATCTCAATCTTTCAATCTTTACTCTACAAAAAAACAGGTTCATGATTATTTGGAAGATTCAAAGTGACGTCCTCTGTTCTTGCCGGGTTTTGGAGGCAGGGCAAGTCGGTAATCTTTTAAGTGGTCCTTAACGTAATCTGAAAATAAAAATCCAACGATCAGTTTGCAATCGATCCTGAAAAACAAGGGTGAGATATAATAATAGTATTATGTTCAGTTCGCGCGAAAAAAAAAAAACATTATTAATCAAAAAGATTTTTTTTTTTGTTTTTTTTGAGAAAGATAAATATATATATCAACAAGATGATGATTCTTCGGAACCAGATAATTATCCGAGATCCCGAACCATATACATAGAAGACGAATCGGCAGAGGCCAACGAGATCTCCGGTGACACCTTTCGGGTTCTAATCTTACTCTACGCTCCTTCAGACGGCGGTAAGCTCTTCCTTGTTCTAATCTTCCTCTTTAATATATAATTCAGAAATCCACGAAACGATAATGTTCCTACACTCATCTTCTTTCTCCGGTCCAATTTCTAATGTTCTTCTCAATGTTCACTTGTCGCATATGTATCTTCGTGTTCAAAATTGATGTTAAAACTGTCAATTTCGTATTGTTGATGCAGATCTTGTGTCTGAAAAGCGAAGCAAGTAAAAATGAGCGAGAGAGGAGTAGCGGATCATAGAACGCGGGAAGATAGGATAAGCTTCTTACCGGATCATTTGCTGTGTGAGATACTCTCTGATCTTCCTACAAATATGGCTGTTAGGACAAGCGTCTTGTCCAAGAGATGGAAAAGTCTCTGGCTTTCGGTTCCTCTCTTGGATTTGCACATCTATCAGTTCCCAGATGAAGATTCCTTTGTGAGTTTTGTCCATGGGTTTCTACATGTCTCTAAGGAGTCATGCTTACTCAAGCTCAAACTTGCTTTCGGCAGCGATGATGGTCATATGAAGCAGTGGATCGACTATGCGGTTTTGCACAAAGTTCAGCATTTGGATATTGAATGCCGTCGTTTTGGTCTTTCGCTTCCGGAGCCAATAACGCCACTTCGCTTTTACACATGCGAGACTCTGCTACACCTGAAACTCAATTCTGTGATGTTGTCAGACTCGGAGCACGTTTCTCTACCTCGTCTCAAGATCTTGCATTTGATAGACAACATCTACAGTAATGATGCGTTTCTTGAGAAGCTTATCTCATCTTGCCCACTTCTTGAAGATTTAACAGTTGTTGGTAATGGCAGTGAAGATGTAGGTTACGTCGTTAAGGTTTTACGAGTGCGTTCTCAGTCATTGAAGACTCTTGTGATTTCTCTAAGTGCTGACAAGTATTGGGATAGCGAGGACTATGATCCGGATCCACAAGTTGTGATTGATGCTCCTGGACTTAACTACCTGAGTCTTAAAGATGATGAGCAGTTGAGAAGTTTCGTGGTAAACAATCTGAGTTCATCTGCCAAGGTAGATATTGATGTCAATTTTGGTTTGCCCGATTCAAAGACGACAAGCGTAGTGAGAAAATTCTTCACCATGCTCTCGAGCGTAAGGGACATGACTATACGTGGAACAACTATGAAGGTATGCATATATGTATGTCAATTGAGTAATTGAGAGCATTCTGAATGTCTTCTCTTTGAATGAAAAGTTATCTTTTCGTAGTGTTTGCAGATCAGATGTCTCTGCTTGAAATACGAACCGCTGCCCCAGTTTCCTTACATGATCCGATTCCATGGGGTCTTCTCTAACACCGATTTGAAGGAGTTGCCAAACTTTCTTGACGTCTGTCCAAATCTCCAATCCCTTGTCTTGGTGATGAATCTGGCTTTAAACTCTCTTTTTTACACTATGGCTTTACTCACACCATCATGATCATAAAGATAAAAATCGGATCTTATTATCCATCTACTTGTTGAATGATTTATATGCAGGAGCTGGAGGAATTCAAGAAGAACGAACTACTTGTTTTCTCATCGTCATCAGTTCCAGAATGTTTAAGAACATCCCTAGAGCACGTTGAGTTGAAAACACCGATAAGCGGAGCTAAAGCTGAAATGAAACTGATAAAGTACTTCCTCGAGAATTCGGCAGTGCTCAAGAAGTTTAAGCTGCGTTTGGGTTGTAGGAGAATGAACCAAGAGTCAATCATCTTCATGGAGCTCCTGAGATTAAAGAGATGCTCTGCTTCTTGTGAAGTTGTTGTTGAACTTGAAGAGGCTATATTTCAAAAGTTTTTGTAGCACTAAAAAGTTGCAGTTTCCCCCTTTTAGGAAAGTCTAGTGTTGGGATTTGATGTATTACATATACGTACCAGAACCGGTTCTTTAGATTTCAATTTTTTTTTTTTTTGTTCTTCCTCTTTACATCACAAAGCTGTAAAGGAAGCATTTCCTAATACGAGAGAATCTATAGACTCTTTGTGGTGAATCTGTCAGGGCGGAGACTACCTAACCTGAAAATGATGCATTTAGAAGAGAATTCATACGCTGATGATGCGGTTCTGGAGAAGCTTATCTCGTCCTGACCGGTTCTTGAAGACTTGACAGTTGTTAGAAATGTAGATGAAACTGCAATAACGGTTTTACGGGTGCGCTCTCAAACACTAAACAGTTCTCAGACTCGTTCTTGATAGTTCCAAGTCTTGGTATATTGATGACAGTGACGATTGTGAGGTTGTGATCGATGCTCCTCGGCTCGCATACCTGAGCCTTAAAGATGACCAGTCGGTAAGTTTTGTGATGAGCAACTTGGCTTCATCTGCAATTGCTGTCGGTTTTCATGTGGATGACATTTGGGATCTAAATGACTCGATGGAGAGAATCAAACAAACAAAAAACCACACTGGTCTTTTCTTTGTTTTTTTTTGCAGATCATTTGTCAATACACATGTATTTGGAGCCGGTGCCTCATTTTCGCAACATGACCATGTTCCAAACAAAATACTATCTTACTGATTTGGAATTGTTGCCAAAGTTTTTTCTCGAGGGCTGTCCAAATCTCCAATCCCTTGTCTTGGTAACGTTTTTGCTTAAAAGTAAAAAACCCATATGTTTTCACTTTCATCTTTTTGATAGAAAATAAAGATCTCATTTTATCTGTTGGGGATAACGTTTTGAAGAAGCTTAAAAGTATAACATACTGGGATAAAGTTAGGTTCTCATCGATAGCAAAGTGTTTACAGTCGAGCCTGAGTATGTTGAGACGACAAAACCAAACTGTGGAACTGGAATTGAGATGAAGACCAAAAAAATGTCAATTCAGTTTCATCTGAGCTTGGTGATTATAAATGCACTGAGAATTGTGATAATACTTGAGAGCTTTGTGGTTAATTAATAGACTGATAGGAAACTAGTTTCATGATTGCAATCCAGGTTGGTTTAAGCAATTTTGATTACATAAAGTTCAAATTCCAACTACCCAAAATAGACCTTTCGATAAGGAGATAAAAAGTCTTACGATAAAGAAAAAATAAAAATAAAAGCGGTCTCTCTCTTCTTTGCTCCAAAAGCATCTTCAACTGTCATCTACTTAAAAAAACCAAAACCTTTGCCATTGCTCGAGCTTTCACTTAGGCTCTACCCTTGCCCTTTCCTTTGCCCTTGTTGTTAGAACCGAATGGCTTGCCAGAATTGAATTGCCTGTACACAATCATCAACAACCGTTATTACCACGGAAAAACCAAAAAACACGTGCATTGGTCACATAATTGGAGCTCAAGAAAGAGACGACTCACTTCTTGTTAGAGCCACCGGATGATTGACCACCTCCTCCAAACTTGGGGCTCTGGTTAGCATTCACAGGACTCTTACCACCACCCTTTTTAGCTGGGTGTGGTGTAGCTGAGTGCCCGCCTTTCTTCTTCTCTTCTGTAACACATACAATTGTTTTCTTCAGTCTATAGACAGCTCTTTTTGTAAAAGACTCTCGAATGACTCATTTAACCACTAATGATTATCAACAACAAAGACTAGGAATCTACAAAGACATAAAAAAGGCAGAGTTTTATCATATTTTCACCTGTCTTCTGAGGAGTAACTGCTACTGCTGCTGGTTTTGCCTTCTTTGCTGAGACAGGTGCTTTGGATGCAGATTCATTCACCCTCTTCTTGTTGATCGGCTCAGGCTTTTCATAAATCAATCAACAGTAAGGTGAGGAAAAAAAAAGGAATTTCGTACAAAGTATACTAAACAGAACACATGTTTGATAGTTACCTGCTTAGGGGTCTCCTCTTCTTCTACTTCTGAATCATCCGAATCATCTTCGTCAACTTCCATCTGTAAAATAAAACCAGAGAATTTATCACCATAGTCATCTCCATAATGTGTGCATACATTTATATATCAGATGTAGCAAACACACAAATCTTAGAAATACTTACCCCTTTCTCAGAGTCGGATCCATCATCTCCAGAGTCATCTTCAGAGTCCGACTCGTCTGACTCGTCTGATTCAGGCTTCACTTCTGCAGTCTTCACTTCTGCAGTCTTCACTTCTGCAGGCTTAGGCTTTGGTTCTGAGTCAGGCTTGACAACAGCAGCAGTGACAGGTGCAGGAACAACGTCTTCCTCCTCTTCTTCTGAACATGTAGATAAGATATGACTCGTTGGCAATCATGGCAATGTGTAGAAGCTCAGAGAAAATAACAAGAAAGATGTATCTTGCGACTCACCAGAAGAGTAATCTTCCTCCTCTTCATCGAGGTTGGGGGATCTGTACCCAACGAAATGTACACTTGCTTCACTGGAGCTGTGGGAGAGCTCAAACTCTTTCTCAAAGACCAGATCAAAGCTAATCTGCGGGATGCTTCCGTGAGAAAGAGTTCCAATGACAAGTTTCTTCCCATCAACCGTCACATACAAGAGCACAGACTCTCCCTTTTTCCCTTTACCAAGTGATGCCTACACATATATAAAAAAATCAGGAAACTGATTAACTAGTTACTCAAACTCTAATATTTCTCATTGGCGTTTGAAAATAACCTGAGAAACGTGGATAAGGGACTCTTCATCAGGCTGCACTTTAAGAGGCTGCCCTACCTTAACTTCGGCTCCTAATTGCATTACAAAAAAACAAAATCAAAATCAGCAACAAGGATAAACACAGGTCAATACCGACAACGAATCATATTGAGAAATATTTACAGCCCAAAGGCTCAGCGCAGCCAAGTAAGAACACACGGGTTAAAATCGAACAGAAACTTCAAAAGGATTCGCTAAAAGACCTAAACAGTAACGAAGTCGAATAAGCATGAGCTTTTATCATGGTTAAAAGCTCTAACGAGGTTGAGTTTGTAATGGATTTACTTGAAACGTTGAAAAGGAGCATCTATATACAACGATGCAAGAAAGTAGTCGAAAAGTAAAAGAGCCTAAGACATATATAGATAGCTTTATCGATCATCCAGAGAAAATAGCTGAGGAACACTATAGACATGAACCGATGATACAACAGGACGATAGAAAATACGAGTCTCCGTGAAATATCGATCAAAACGAGCTAATACAAGCCGAGATAAGAACATAGAGATCAGGTTCTTACCCCAGAATTCCATTGTTGATGAACGAGGTAGAGAGAAGATTCGAGAGAAAAGGAGTTTAGGGCTTTTTAGCTGCGGAATCGACAATTGCAGTGAAAGGTGAGTTAGTTTTGGGGCATTTTATAATAGAGAGAGGTTTTAGAAGAGAGACTCCTTAGGGTTTTTGGTGAGTCTCTACGACGCCGTTTTCGTGCTGCGCGTAACGCTTGGAATGTTGCGTAAATAAAAACACACACATTTTGGAAATTTCACATTTTGAAGAACTAATTACCTGTTTTGGTGAGGATCCAGATTCGACAAAAGGAAAAATTCTATTCAGAGATGATTCTCATAAAATTAAATGATTATCTTCGTCATTAAGAAGAGAACAAAGCCGAAACAAATCTTCAGTTTCCTTTAATAGTTGTGAAAAATATTTTATTAGACAATACAACAAAAAATTCAAAAGACCTGTCCACCGCCAAAGAAGTAGAAGAAGCCTTAAGATTACAGAAGAAACTCAAAAGCTAAAAAGCTACAGAACAAGAGACTCAAGACAATACAGGAGTCTCTGCAAACAAATTGGAACACTTTGTCTGAACCTGAAGCGACAAAACCGCACCCATTTCCCCAACCGGTGTATTCCAGAGCCAACGTTGATCTTGCTTCCCTGAAAATCTGAAGTCTTCACCGGAGCTGCTCTCAGGTGAAGAACATGATGCATTGCAAGATAGAAGACGCGATAGAGACACTAACTGAGACTGAGATCTTGACCTCCCATAGCTTCTATGAACACAACCCGGGTTTGATACCTTTCCCATCTTCAATCTGGCTTTGTTACTCGACAATGGAGGAAAATGGATTGAAGCTGATGCGATAACTGCACCTGTGATGATTCCTGGGTTCGGTTTTGATGTTTCTGCTCGGTGTTGCTTCCATGCTAGAAATGATCTCTCTAGTCTTGATTGTACCTGTGCATGAATAGAAACATATGAACACTGATGTCGTTTAATCGAGAAAAAAAAACTGAAAGTATGCTGAAAAAAGAGAATATTACCGCGGGAAAGAGGGTACACGAAGCAAAAGACAATGAGGACGATGAAAAAGGAGAATTCCTACTTCGTTTGTCCACAGATCCAAAACTCGATGGTCCAAGATCATCATCGTCATCATCATCATCATCATCATCATCTCGTCCTTCATCATCATCATCATCATCATCATCATCATCTCGTCCTTCATCATCATCATCGTCCTCAACATCTTTGGATTCCTCTTCCTGTTTCTTCTTCTCTTGTATCTTCTCTTTGGCAGTGACAACTTTCTCTTCTTTATAAACCGGGACAAAAACATCTTCATCCTCTTCAGCCAAACCCATTTCAGTTTTCTTTTCCTCTTCTTGTTCTTTCCTCTTCAGTTCCTCATCCATATCCTCTATAGCTTCCTCTAAGCAAATCTCAGCCTCTACTAGCTCAAGCTCCTTCTGTAACATCTCCTTTCTCTCCTCGTTTGCTTTCTTCTTCTCTTCTGTCCATTTCTCTAATCCCTCAAGCATCGGCTTCACTGCTTTCTCTATTCCAAGTACGAATCTTTTTACCGGGTGTTCCTTTTTCACCGCCACTTCTTTGCCATAGAACTCATCGAACCCAAGTGGCAAAAACTCGGCTTTTGCAGGATCCACATCTTCCCCTTCCTCCAGAGGAGGCTGCCAAAATAGTCGAACGCCGTGCTTTTCATCATCTAAATAGTTGATTATCCGACCTGTTGGTGTATGTAAAATAACAGGGTCCTCCGTCTGGACAAGTTTCGAAGGATCTTGAGGATCAGGTTCGGGTTCTTTGTTCAGTAAGACAAACTCCGGTGTCACCTCCACTGATCAAGAAAAATAAAACACTCATAAGAGAAAATTTCAATAGAACATCATCAATATTCAACCATGTAAAGACTGAAAACGTTAAGGGTCATTACCGTTTTGCCACCAATGTTCGAGCTCAGCGGGCATTGGTAACCTCAGAGGAGCTTTGTAAAAAGAGTTCAACCACATTTCCCTTTCTTTATCCACCTCGTCTACATAGGTTTCCCAATACTCCGGTACCTACCAAAAAGACAGATTCTTAAGTCCCTTGTGTGATCAGAGAACTTAACTAGAAAAGTTTGATAAGAAAATGACCCACTTCGTAAAACTGGTTAATGAAACCCGGCGCCATCCACACATCATCTTCTTCATAAAAATAAGCATGTTGAGGATCACCATATGGGCCCCTCTCTTCTCTAACCACTGCATATACAGAAGAAAAACAACATCTTTGAGCTCTTTAACATGTCTTCGTTTAAATACTTTTGAACATATAACAATAACAGAAGTACTGGTAAAGAAGAGGGACAATACTTCCGTCGGGTTTGTTTACAAACATTCGAGCCTTAGCTGCAGCCACCTCCGCCAAACCAGAATGCAGCTGAAAACGTTTTTACATCAGTATATTAATCATTCCTTCTTCTTTCTCTGCTGAAATTTATATGTATATTATAAAGAGATAAAAATGGATAACTACCGCACAAATATCAACGGTACAGCCATGCTCCTCCTCCAATAGCTCCCCAAAGTAGAATCTACCCTGCATTGCCATTAAGATGTGAACTAGAGTCACAAACACGAATATTCACCAAAGAAAATGTGTCATGGAGGACAAGATTATACTCTAACCATCATGGATTCATACGAGGGATACCAAATATAGAAGCTATTTTAGGATCCATCAGAATAGATAGAATTTTAAAGTAAACGACCAATTTTTCTTACTACTCACATGTAGGATGCGTTCGTTAACTTCGTAGACACCACACCCATGCATTCTACCGTGCTTCCATTGACCAGCATAGCGATACCGACCTTTCTCCCTGGTACAAAAAAACATATAACACACGATCTGTGAATAAGAAATCAACTAAAATTACACGTTTTCTGCTTGTTATTTTAGTTCAAGTAATTGTCTAGTCCAGCAATATATCTCATGAGGTCAATGCATCAGCATATTAAGGCCAAACCACTCAAATCAATATTGAGATGTAAGACATCTAGTAAGGATCTTATCATTGCAAACTCACGGTTTTTCGCCAAACTGCTTGACCCACTCTTCGTTTTCATAAAAAGGAACTTGGTAATTCCCATTAGTAAGTGCAACACTGTCCTCGACATCCATTTCCAACCACTTTCTGTCTTCTGGAGTCATATAATCTCTCTTGATAATCCTTCCTTCAGCACGCATCTTAGCTTCAAGCCTACGTAGACAGAAAGAATAGTATCCTACTCAAACGACTATGTCCATAGAATCCCATGGGCAGATTAATAGGAATGATAATCGTACTTGGAACCTGGCATGGGCTCAATGTCAGGAATATCAACTTCGACAACCCCGTGACCTTCCATATCATTCTGAAGCCATTCACCTTCATACCTAGAGATTCAAATACAGAACCAAAAACAAAAATGTCTTAGGTCGGTCATTGACAAACCAATATAAAACGTAAACACGTGAAACAAAAACAGGTTAAACTACGAAACAGAAATATCACCTCACAAGCCCATCTTCAGCATTATAAACACCTTTGCCTTGAGCCAAGTCATCCCAGACTGTGCCTTCGTACCTTCAGCCAAAAACAAAAGTGAGAGAAATAATGAGATAGGGAAGATGAAAGTATCCATCACAAATTTGCCCGAACAAATTATTAAGATCTTTAAAACTTGGTAGCTATTAAGTTACTAATGCCCTACAATTCAACCTGCATTGCCATTTTCTTCATCGAAGAACACGCTCCAGAATTTAAACTATTCTTAAATAAAAACAATATGAAACATAGAATGCAAAGCTTAAAACCCAACTTCATGAAAAAATCAATCTGCAGCTTATAGAACAACAAACGAAGAAAGTCAAATGCAAACATAAAAACATGCTCCAAATCGCAGAAACAAGAAAAATCAAAGAAGAAAAGGGAAATGAGGTATTACGAGCTTCCGTCAGGGAAAATGTAGCTGACCCATTGAAGAAACTCCTCAATCCTATCAAGCTCCTCAACAACACCTTTCGCGTTCTCGATATCATAGTGATTATCTGGAATCGCTGGGTACGGTTTCCTGTACGGAACATAGAAAGGCTGAATCCCAGGATCTCGACCTTCCTGAATCTCATCGTTGACGATATCCCAATCCTCTTCGTCAGCCCAAACCGGGTCCCAACCGGGTTTCGTCATCTCCAAAGGAGCATCCGCCCAAACCTCCCTGAGATCCTCTTCCTTCCACCGTTCCGGGTCCCTGGGGAAATCGAAGAGATCCTCATAGAACGTGTACTTGTCTTCTTCTTCCTCCTGCAGACGCTTCACGCGCTTGCCGTCAAGAACGCGATTGAATCGGCGGATGTTGGTCTCCGGGTCAGCGTTGGGATCGGGAGGTATGTCGCTTGATCGGACGTAGTTGAGGATGTCGGTATCGCCTTCAGCTTCGTTCTCGGACTCGGAGATGTAGTAATCGCCGCCGGAGGATTGGGAAGATGAGTCCGAGTCAGAGCCGGAGCCAATTTCTTCATCCTCCGCATTGGGAGATTGTTGGTCTTCACTCGGGTCTTCCTGTTGCTTCTGTGACTCAGTGGGTTCGGGTGAGTCGTCGTCGTTAGCCATGAGAGGGGTAAAGGTGAGAGAGGAAGTGGATGTTGAAGAGTGTTTGCAGATAAGTGTGAGAAGGTGAGGTTTTGGTGTTTTATGTTCAAAGGGTTTTTTTTTTTTTTTGTGTGTGTAAACGAACACTGAAACAAAAACATTTGCAGATAATTCATAATTCTCCCCTATTTATTTTTATTCTTTTCATTTCGGCCCTGTAAGTTTCACAATGTTATAAAATGCGTCTAATAATTATTATGTTTGGGTTCTTCTGTCCAATGTCAAATGGAATTTCCTGCGGTCTGTATATTGAATTTATTGGGCCGAACATCAAATTTATTTGGATATGGGCCGTCGATTCGGTAAAGATATTGCATGGATCATAATAACAAAATTCCAACAATTGACACACAAATCCCAATGCTCATACACAAGAACCAATTTGGATCCCAACATTATTACGTCGTGTGTGTAAATTTTGTGTTAAAACTTAAAAGTTTCCTACTTGTTTGAGCTTATCTATTACTATCATCTATCATCTAATACCTAAACATGATTCACGTGTGTATATGTTTCTGCAGTAGCTCGATAAGAGCTTCATCTAAAGAAAACCACGACCTAGAAATACATATAGCTTTACAGTCACGTTAACTAAAATCTTTTTTTCTTCACCGATCCGATCTAATGGGAATAGCGGAAGGAAAAAGTTTTGAGAATGTGTGTATATACTTTGTAACCAGATGTTTCCCAATTGATCACTTGATTATCAATTTTCTATATATTTAATTTTGTAAACAATTGAGTATCTAAGAAACATATGGTTAAAAATGAATCCATTCATCAAATGAATATTTATAATCTAATGTTTCCACATCACTATACCTAATTACCTACCACAAGAAATGCNTATCTAAGAAACATATGGTTAAAAATGAATCCATTCATCAAATGAATATTTATAATCTAATGTTTCCACATCACTATACCTAATTACCTACCACAAGAAATGCTGGAGCATGCGTTATCTATTTGTACAACCATATCAAGGAACGTAAGATAAAGTTACAACTTACAACTGGTTTCAAAATATTACTTATAAATAAACAGAACAATATTCAAACATCGAGAATTTTGTCTATTGAATTGATTGATGTAGACTTGATCCCTTCATATAACTTGGAATTGCCGCGCTTATAAATTTTAAGAAAATTACAGAAAACGAAAGAAAAAAAACATCTACAGTACTTACAAGTTGCAACACATTATAACATTAAATACTTCCTTAACTTGTATGCCATTTTCTTGGACCACAATAGAACATTCTATAGAGTTTTGTTTAATCACTAAGAACTGTAACTTAAACCGGAATCAGAATCAAAACCAAAACCAAATGCTTAACCGAAATGTATACAAGTCGGCAAATCCTCATTGCTCCTCGCTCCACCTACTACCACACTGGGCTCAATCTCTCTTTCTCCCACCTACCACCCCACTTCTGATTTTGCCATTTCTTTGAATTAACACTTCTAAAATTACATATATCAATAATATGATAATACAAGTGTTAATCATCTTTGACTTTCTTGACGAAGGATTAACACACGATCAAGTTGGTTTCAATAATATGATGATATGTGGAACAGTGGAAGTTCTGTTATAGAACAACTGAAAAAGACAAAATGTTATATCCTATGTCCAATACATCGTCAGACAAAATGATTAATACGATGATATCGGTGCCTACGATGATGATATGACCGTTGAAGCCAAGAAAACCAAAAAGCAATCACTACAAGAATGGGTAAACATAGCAACAATTTTTTATGTGGGTATAATATATTTTTTTGTAGCAAAAACAATTATTGTAACGAATTGTTACAAATAATTTTCGCAAGTATTGGAACATAGCTATTTGAATTTTATAGCAATCTGTAACAAAATTGATACAAATTATTCACAAATCAATTTTGTCGTAATTAGATACGATATAATTTGTAGCAAATTGGTAACAAATTTGCTACAATTTTGTTTCAAATAATGTATGGCAGTTTTATACAAATAGTTTCGAAGTTTTGTAGCAAATATGTTACAATTTGTCACAATTTATTTGCAGCAACTAGCCAATTTGTTACAATGTTGCTACAGTCAAAAAGTGGAAAACCCCCACAAATGGCTATAATATTACGTAGCTATTTAAAATAAAATAATTGAAAAAAACCAAATTAAAATAACAATAAATAAAAATGTCATTAATTTTTTTTTTAATCTAAAAATTATACATTTAAAAGCTATAAAAATTATACATTAAGCAGATTAGCTTACACTACTAAGAGCATCTACTTTCTCGTCCCATTTAGCAGGATCCCTTGGCCTGTCTGCAATTTTCCAAAGTTTACACAAGGAAAAATCAATTACCAACTTCCATAAAAGAAGAGCTTCAAGGAGTGAGAAGTAAGTCAAAAACAATGATTTTAAATACAAATATGTTGATTATTCTGGTATCTCAATCTGTCTAAAGTAGTAGCAGAGAAAGCTTGTTGTTAAATAGAGCGATACATTTAACAAAGATTCATCCACAAAAAAAAGGGCAACACGGAACATTCTCATGCATTCACAATGGCAGTCAGAGAAATCTCAAAATCAAATAACTATGTATGATCTCAAGCTATAAACACTTATGGTAAGCCATTTCCCATTAAGTAAGGACTCAAATTCTCACCAAATATCAGAAATTAAAGCACCATTTCAAAATGAATATCTAAGTCATTTAATCAACGCTTAATACACACATATACACAACCCAATGCATATAAGGGAAGACATCAAACTCATAGATATTGATAATTCTGGTATCTCAATCTGTCTTGAGTAACAAGCAGAGAAAGTTTTGTTTAAGCGATACATTTCAGATAGATTCATACTCATAAAGAAGGCAATGTATAATTCTAACACATTCACATGTATTCAGACTTCACAGTCACATTCAGAGAAATCTAAAACGAAACAATTATCAAACACATTCACATATATGATCTCAAGCTAATATCCCTAATGGAAGCCATTTCTGATTTCCTACTAATTAGAGATTAAAATTCTCACCTAATCCCAAAAAACACCAATTCGTATGAATCTATAGTACTCTAAATATCATTTCATACTAACATTCGTACTCTAAATGGTTGCGCAAGTGATTACAAAATCAAGCCAAAATCAGATACGAAGACTTTGTTACCTGTCTCGCGGCTGATGCGGAAGTTATTTTGAAGACCATCATCATAGATCTGGCTGATGGAGATTATCCAGTGGGGCTATTTAGAGGAGCATCGCCGCTCGATTTGAAACAATTTTGGCACAACAAAAACTTTAACGCAAATTGTAGCTAATTATCTACAAAACTTTACAAACATAATTGTAATTAACTTTGCTACGAATATTTTGTGATGTTTTGAAACAGATTTGCTACTATTAAAACGTTCTCGCAAATTGTAGCAAGTTTTCTACAAAAAGTTTCAAATTTGCTACAATTTAGCATTTAACTTTCTTTGTAACAAATTATCGCTATATGTAACAAAAATTAGCTACAATTTTTTTTTATAACAAAAATGTAGCTATGTGAATTTATTCTTGTAGTGGATTGTCCACTGTAAGCCATATCTTTTTTCCTTGAATCATTTTTCTCTATTAATCAATTTTCAAATATCTGTTTCTAAATTTCAGAAAATTTCCTTTCATGATTGTTCTATTTGTTTGAATTTTTGCGAAAGTGATTGTTCTAACTCTTCTCATACTCATTTTTCTTACATTGTATTTTCAGAAATCTAGAATGAAAAATTATATCGAAGAAGTTTCTGAGCTTTTCAAAATATTAGAAAACGAGCTTATATATCTTCTTGCCCACAAAGAATGATATTCGTAACATTTATGACGCATGTCAGGTATAGACTCTAAGACCTTCACCATCGATAAGTCTGTGAAAATAGAGTTCTTAAATTTAATTTAATAATATATTAATAGGATATAAAATGGATCATCACCATTGGTTAAATGATTTTATGTGTTCTTAAGTAAATATTTTATTAAGAGAATGTTTTATCATATGAGTTTTGGGTTCTGTTCAGATTTTCGAGGGGGACAAATGTTAATCTTTTGGCATTTTCGTTTTTAAAAGAAAATTCAGATTTTTGTGGGGGACAAATGTTAATCTTTTCATGATTGTTCTGATTCTTTGATTTTTTGCGAAAGTGATTGTTCTGATTCTTCTCATATTCGTTTTTCTTATATTGTATTTTCAGAAATCTGGAATGAAAAATTATATCTGAGCTTTTCAAAATATTAGAAAACGAGCTTATCTTCTTGCCCACAAAAAATGATATTCATGACATTTATGACGCATGGTAGGTAAAGACTCTAAGACCATCACATGAGTCTCTAAAAATGGAGTTTTTATCTTTAATTTAATAATATTTTAATAAGATATAAAATAGACAATCACCATCGGTGGTTAAATAATTTTATGTGTTTTTAAGTAAATATTTTATTAAGAGAATCTTTTATCATATGTGTTTTAGGTTCGGTTCAGATTTAATTTCAGTGGGGGACAAATGTTAATCTTTTGGCATTTTTCGTTTTTGATAGGAAACTCAGATTTTTGTGGGGGACAAATGTTAATATTTTGGCATTTTCCTTTTTGATAGGAAATTATGAGAATATTTTTAGATATGTGTTTGTGTTCGGTTCAGATTTTCGTAGAATATTAATTTTTTGGCATTTTCTTTGTTTGACAGGAAATTGTTGGCCGTTGCTTTGTATAGACAATGGCTCACAATGGTCAAATTAAATAAGTATGTTCTTAACCGATTATTGACTTTGAGAAAACTCATGAAAGGAGTACCAAATCAATTTCAAAATCAAAGAGGGGACTTAAAAAGTTGTGTTGTGCCATCGATTTTATGAATAATAGGTATCTCGATGAGATGCGCATTCACTACAAACCGCAATCAGAACTCAAAGAGCACTATGAGCGATATCTTGAGCGACTGTTGGAAAATAGGCCAGTTGCCATACGTATCATTAATTATCTTTCTTACCATATTGGAGAAGCAAAGGTAATCAAATTTTTACGAAGTTCTAATCATTAATATATTTTTACATTAGTATATTTTATCTAATCAAAGTTTTTTTTAGGGAAGAGATCTACGTCCAACAGACGTTAAAAGCATGAAAGTTATATACAAGAGAATTTCAGGGCATGTGTTGTTGCTCGTGGGCCATGGCATTGATTTAACAGACCTAATGCCAAAATATTAACATTTGTCCCCCACAGCCAGAGTAGTGATTCTATAAATTAATAATGTTGGGATTTCAAAAATTTATTATTTTGTAGAGTTATTAATTTATAGAGATATTTTTTTGTGAACTCTTAATGATCATCAAGAGACAATAGCAAATTGTTTTCAACGGCATGTGCAAAATTCGTTTAAGGTATGTAGCCAAAAAACATTTATTAACATAAAGTTATGATTAATAATCTCAATTATCAAAAAAGAATAATATTCGTGACATTTAAGACGCATGGCAGGTAGAGACTCTAAGACCATCACCATCGGTGAGTCTCTAAAAATAGAGTTCTTATCTTTAATTTAATAATATTTTAATAAGATATAAAATGGACCATCTCCATCGGTGGTTAAATGATTTTATGTGTTCTTAAGTAAATATTTTATTAAGAGAATCGTTTATCATATGTGTTTTGGGTTCGGTTCAGATTTAATTTCCGTGGGGGACAAATGTTAATCTTTTGGCATTTTTCATTTTTGATAGGAAACTCAGATTTTTGTTGGGGGACAAATGTTAATCTTTTGGCATTTTCCTTTTTGATAGGAAATTATGAGAATATTTTTAGATATGTGTTTGGGTTCGGTTCAGATTTTCGTAGAGACAAATATTAATTTTTTGGCATTTTCTTTTTTTGACAGGAAATTGTTGGGTCGTTGCTTTGTATAGATACACAATGGTCAAATTAAATAAGTATGAGCCGTTGCTTTGTATAGGCAATTGCTCACAATGGTCACAATTGTTGAGCTGTTGCTTTGTTGGGTCGTTGCTTTGTATAGGTATCTCGATGAGATGTTCATTCACTACAAACTGCAGTCAGACCTCGAAGAGCACTATGAGCGATATCTTGAGCGACTGTTATTGCCGTACGTATCATTAATTATCTTTCTTACCGTATTGGAGAAGCAAAGGTAATCAAATTTTTACGAAGTTCTAATCATTAATATATTTTTACATTAATATATTTTATCTAATCAAAGTTTTTTTTCAGGGAAGAGTTCTACGTCTAACCGACGTTAAAAGCGTGAAAGTTATATACGAGAGAATTTCAGAGCATGTGTTGTTGCTCGTGGGCCATGACATTGATTTAACAGGCCTAGTGCCTATAGAGTATTGAGAGCTTTATCAATCATATGGATTGGGTGGGGAGAGTATGGTTTTATTCGAATTGTCAGGCATATAAGTCTAAGTTTGGAAGCCGTGTAAATGCGTTTGCCACAATAGTGATGGTATGTATATATACATATACAATAAAACTTCTATAAATTAATAATGTTGGTATTTCAAAAATTTATTATTTTGTGGAGTTATTAATTTATAGGGATATTTTTTGGTTTGAACTCTTAATGATCATCAAAAGACAATAACAAATTGTTTTCAATAGCATGTGCAAAATTCGTTCAAGATATGTAGGCAAACAACATTTATTAACATAAAATTGTGATTAATAATCTCAATTATTATGTCAATGGCATATTCGACTATCTAGATAAAAGTGATACATGCTCGGAAGTTCCGAGTTTATAAAAAATTGTGGCTAACGTTCTTAATGTTGATGATAAAGTTGAAGATGATAATATAGAACGTTTGGTAGTAGTTAGCGTCATAAATCACTTATAGATTGTATAACTTTTCATAATTTTTGGATGCAAGTAAAAAAAAAACAACATCAAAAATTATTGATGCAATAAAAAGATTAGAGATGAACTCGAGAGAGAATCCAATTTTCAGAAAACAACACAACAATATAGTCATATTTTACTATATATATAAACCTATATTTTTAATTATTAATTTATCTTATTATTAGAACCATATATTTACAAAAGTTTTTTAAAAAATATTATTTTATTATTTTCTCGAATTTTACCAGCTTTTACATTAGCCCGATTCGGGACCGACAAAATTTATTAATTTATAATGATTATTAATTTTTCGAATATTAATTTATAGATGTTTTACTTGTATTTAAATTTAGATATGTATCTAATTTTCTTTGTGTTCTACGGAAATGGTAAAGACCTCGACGACGACGGTGATCTCAGCGGTGAAGACATCATCCAATGGTGAAGATTTTAAAACTCGATGGGAACAAATTTGATTTCTTAGCTATTATCATTTGGAAAGCTGAAACTTTTGTAGTTTTTATTTCTGTTAGTGTTAAATATCTGACTACGCAAGAAAATAGACTATCTCGCAGCCGTTTAAGCCAGATTCCCTTGCCAATAAGTCCCTTCCTCAATTCCACGTCTATTAATTGCATTGCATTTTTCCTTGCTGAAAAATTTATTAATACGTGTCCCCCCCCCCCCATGGGATTGAAGCTTATCCATAAGTTTATTATAGTTGGGCCGGTTTGTGTAATTAAGAAGCCCATAGTTGAAACATCATACTGTAAAATTACCAGTTTTCTTTCTCTTTATTCATAAACAGAATGTCAGACATGATCCTGCAATAACAACAACAGAAGTAATGGTAAAGAAGACATGATCCGTCGGGTTTGTTTACAAACATTCGAGCCTTAGCTGCAGCCACCTCCGCCAAAACCAGAATGCAGCTGAAAACGTTTTCACATCAGTATATTAATCATTCCTTCTTCTTTCTTAATTTGCTGAAATTTATATGTAAATTATAAAAAGACAAAAATGGGTAACTACCGCACAAATATCTACGGTACAGCCATGCTCCTCCTCCAATAGCTCCCCAAAGTAGAATCTACCCTGCATTGCCATTAAGATGTGAACTAGAGTCACAAACACGAATATTCACCCAAAAAAATGTGTCATGGAGGACAAGATTATACTCTAACCATCATGGATTCATACGAGGGATACCAAATATAGAAGCTATTTTAGGATCCATCAGAATAGATAGAATTTTAAAGTAAACGACCAATTTTTCTTACTACTCACATGTAGGATGCGTTCGTTAACTTCGTAGACACCACACCCATGCATTCTACCGTGCTTCCATTGACCAGCATAGCGATACCGACCTTTCTCCCTGGTACAAAAAAACATATAACACACGATCTGTGAATAAGAAATCAACTAAAATTACACGTTTTCTGCTTGTTATTTTAGTTCAAGTAATTGTCTAGTCCAGCAATATATCTCATGAGGTCAATGCATCAGCATATTAAGGCCAAACCACTCAAATCAATATTGAGATGTAAGACATCTAGTAAGGATCTTATCATTGCAAACTCACGGTTTTTCGCCAAACTGCTTGACCCACTCTTCGTTTTCATAAAAAGGAACTTGGTAATTCCCATTAGTAAGTGCAACACTGTCCTCGACATCCATTTCCAACCACTTTCTGTCTTCTGGAGTCATATAATCTCTCTTGATAATCCTTCCTTCAGCACGCATCTTAGCTTCAAGCCTACGTAGACAGAAAGAATAGTATCCTACTCAAACGACTATGTCCATAGAATCCCATGGGCAGATTAATAGGAATGATAATCGTACTTGGAACCTGGCATGGGCTCAATGTCAGGAATATCAACTTCGACAACCCCGTGACCTTCCATATCATTCTGAAGCCATTCACCCTCATACCTAAAGATTCAAATACAGAACCAAAATGTCTTAGGTCGGTCATTGACAACCAATATAAAACGTAAACAAGGGAAACAAAAACAGGTAAAACTACGAAACAGAAATATCACCTCACAAGCCCATCTTCAGCAATATAAACACCTTTTCCTTGAGCCAAGTCATCCCAGACTGTGCCTTCGTACCTTCAGCCAAAAAAAAAAGTGAGAGAAATAATGAGATAGGAAGCTACTGAATCGAGATGAAAGTATCCATCACAAATCTGCCCGAGCAAATGATTCAGATCTTCAAACTTGGTAGCTAAAAAGTTACTAATGCCCTATTTAATTTTATTCTTTTCATTTTGACCCTGTAAGTTTGACAATGTTATAAAATGCGTCTAATAGTTATGTTTGAGTTCTTCTGTCCAATGTCAATGGAATTTCCTGCGATTGAACTTATTCGGCCGAACATCAAATATATTTGGACATGGGCCGTTCAATTCCGTAAAGATTTTGCATGGATCATAACAAAATTCTCCTACAATTGAAATAGAAATACAAGACCACTCCCCCCCCCCCCCCCCCGATGCATACACAAGAATTAATGTGGATCCCAACATTACGTCGGGTGTTAAGTTTTGTGTTAAAAGTTTCCTATTAATTTGAGCTTACAATTTTGAATGAATAAAGGTTCAATGATCTATCATCTTTTAGGAAATAACAATTAATTCAACAATTAATTCAATATTATAGTGAACCAGAGCGTAAATCTTTTTTTTTTTTTTGGAATTTAATACCCAAACATGATTCACGTGTATATATGTTTCTGCAGTATCTCGATAAGAGCTTCATTTAAAGAAAACCACGCAACCTAGAAATACATAGCTTTATTGTCAAATAAACTAGTTTTTTTTTTCACCGGTCCTATCTAATGGGTATAGCGGAATTAAGAAAAAACGTTTTGAGAATGGTTCTACAATTTATAACCAGATGTTTCTCCATTGATCACTTGATTCTCAATATTATATATATCGAATTTTTGAAAACAATTGAATATCTAAAAAACATATATGGTTAAAAATGAATCCATTCATCATATGAATATTTATAATCTAATGTTTCCACATCACTATACCTAATTACCTACCACAAGAAATGCTCTAGCATGCGTTATCTATTTGTATAACCATATCAAGGAACATAAGATAAAGTTACAACTTACAACAACTGGTTAATGTCAAGTTCAAAGTCAAATAAATAAAACTTACAACTGGTTACAAAATATTACTTATAAATAAACAGAACAATATTCAAACATCGAGAGATTTTGTCTATTGAATTGATTGATGTTGACTTGATCTATCTCTTCATGTAACTTGGAAATGCCGCGCTTGTAAATTTTAAGAAAATTACAGAAAGCGAAAAAAAAACCATGTGCAGTACTTACCAGTTGCAACACATTATAACATTAACTCGTATGCCATTTCTTGGTCCACAATATATAGAACATTATATAGAGTTTTGTTTGATCACTAAGAAGTGTAACTTAAACCAGAATCAAAATCAAAACCAAAACCAAATGCTTAACCGAAATGTATACAAGTCGACAAATCCCAAGTACATGGCTCCTCGCTCCACCTACTACCACACTGTGCTCAATCTCTCTTTCTCCCACCTACCACCCCACTTTTGATTTTGCCATTTCTCTGAATTAACACTTCTAAAATTATATATATCAATAATATGATAATACAAGTGTTAATCATCTTTGACTTTCTTGACCAAGGATTAACACATGATCAGGTTGGTTTCAAATAATATGATGATATGTGGAACAGTGGAAGTGGTTAAATGATTTTCTGTTATAGAATAACTGAAAAAGACAAAATGCTATATCCTATGTCAAATATACATCGGATATAGTCTATTTAATTACGAGATTAGTTTTTAGTGATACATATAATAATGTTAAGTATAATATCTCGAATGCAGCTAGATCTAAGTTCGAGTTTAGAGTTTGGGTTGAGAAATGATAGTTCACGCTTTCACTGTTTCACTCATACTATAAAAACTGATTTCAAACCTAAAATACTAAGAACAAAAGACATTGACAAAAAACAACTTGTTAAACTATCCCAATAATACATGACGAGGTCAATAAATTTTCTACTGATATGTTCGATTTCCGACCACTTCTCTCTCTCCCACCAAACATTGTACGGGTCAGCTGACGTCTCGTACCGCGTCATCATATTTGTCTCGCATAAAATTAAAATTAATACAATATTCTAAATATAACATGAGTGTTTTACGAGTATTATAATTTAAAGTCCGCCATGACATGATTCACATCATCTCCGTAACCATCATGGATCCACTAAATGCTCAAATCGGGTTCATGATCGTAATTTTTATTCTTATGACCAAGACCCTCTTTTGAATATATTATTGGTTTACCTTTAGTTTGCAAGTTTGTTTTATCATCAACAAGCTAAACCTTACTATGGTGGAAGTCGTGTTTATAAATGTATGAGATTCAGACACCGCACAAGATCTAGCTAACACCACTATTATGTCGAAAACAATAAACATTATTTGTGAATGTGAACATGAAATTCTTAGTGTTTTTGCTGTACCGGTTTAAGTAATACACTACATGGTACACTACATGATTATAAAACAAAGTTATGAAATTGTCTTTAAGACCAGATAAAAAACTAATAACCCACACAAGAAAAGAAGAAGAAGAAAGCCTGCTAAAAACATTTATGTACACGGCATGATGAAAAAGAAAGTGTACATAAAATTTTGTAACATTTTTTCCAGAACTTTCCAATTACAAGTTAATAAAAAAAACACTGACAACGTTGTTGAAATCATATATAGTGCTAAGATAGTAGCTAGTTTCCTCTACACCTTAACTGGTTTGACAGCATGCAAAAAAAGTTCAAACCCTATCCCTTTTCTAAATAGGGGAAAAAAATGTAAACATCATTTTTCTCATATGATACAAACATACAAAATTGTTTGAAAGTTTAGAAAATGTTAGGATTGAAATTTATCTACCAAACTTATAAAACAATATAGGTGGGAACACATGTATAGTATAAATAGTGAAGTCGTGTTAGATAATTTTAGACAAAATATTAATTAACACTAAGTTTCGTGGAAATTATATGCCCGATTCTTTGGCAACTCAAAGAGAGTTTCTTGAAGATAGTTGAAAACTTTATTATATATATAATCAACGAAAATTCATAGAAATTTTCTCAAAACAAAAAAAATTCATGGAAGTTGGTACACGACCATATGGATCGGTTATACTTTGTCAATTTAATTTGTTTCAAAGCAAGAAACATCAGACCGAACTTAATTATGTTCACACGTTAAGTTTGACACTTGTAATTAAAGAACTTGTTTTTACCGACTTGTTATTTAATAGTAACTTAAAGGTTTAAATTCTGAATGTCTTTCTTGTTTTTGTTGGTTAACGTGGGAGTTTTAGAAGATAGCTTCAAAGACTATTATTAATGATACTATATATTTTTCTTACGAATTTCGTTACAACAGTTTTGAAAAATTATGTATTCCAAACTGTTAAAGACACACAACAGTTAGAGAAGATGATGAAAGGAAATGGGACAGAATGTAATAGTGTACATGTCTGTATGAGTCGTCCACTAGTTTCATATTCATGAATTTGATTGTGATGTGATGTTGTTGCATGTGTTTGTGAGCCGTCTACTAATTTGAACCGTAGAGCGTCTTTGTGGAATCATATTCAATCAGAATTCAATATAAAATAAAACTATGGTGTTTTTAGTTGAAAACAAAAAAAATATGGCATTTTAAGAAATTTCTTCATTTGATTTATCAGAGCCAAACTACAAACCGCTCTTGTTCCAAAAGTAGCAGATACACAAATATACGTCGAAAGGGTCACAGGAGAAATAAAATAATATTATTCTCCTAAATTCACATGCAAAACGAGCTCTACATTTACTTTGCCTTCCAGTATCTTATAGTATAATTTAGCAAATATGATATATATATTTTTTTATCATATGTTATTAATGATAATAATAATATACGGTGTCATACGTCGTCGCTAGGTAACGTGGACCATGGCGTCATATCCATGGGGTAACTTCCCAGCACCCTCAGGAATGACGTGTACTCCTGAACCTCTGCTAGCGCGTTTTGCGCACGCGCCTCCGCCATCGAGGCTTCGAAATCAACGTAGAACGTGTACTCGAAGTGCTTTGCCGTTCCCACGCTCCCGTCTCCGACGACTCTGAGCGGGCAGTTGTGGTGCGGCCGCGATTCGATTTTCGTCAGGCTGATGTTTCGAAACGCAAACGCGGAGAGCACCTTGAAGAGGACGCTGGTTCCTTTGTGCTCCTGAGCGGCGAAGACGATGCTGGTTTTGAAAGGACGATCCGTGCGGGGGATGATCGGATCACGCGCCAGCATCAGGAAGCGCGTGACGTTCCCTGCGTCGTCTTGGATCCCGTCGGCGAGAATCTGGAGCCCGTAGAGCTCCGCGGCTCTCGCGCTCGCTACAGCCGCCGTGTCGTGGAGGTTGTTCGCGGCGATGTATTCCGCCGCCGCGGCGGTGTCGTGAAACGCCTCGATCGCGGCTTTGGGAGTGAGTTTGTTGAGCGATCCTTCGGCCTGAGCAAGAGCCTGGGGATGCGAAATCACGCGCGTGATGCAATCTGCACGGACTCCGGGAAGAGCGAGGAGGCAGTGGTGCACCGGGATCTGAACCTCGCCGACGATATGGAGACGGTGACGGAGTAGGAGATCGTAGTTTCTGTGAATCGAACCACCGAGAGAATTCTCCACCGGGAGGACCGCACGATCGGCGATCCAGAGCTCCACCGCCTGAAACGCAACATCGAATTGGTCACACGGAATGGCCTCAGAATTCGGGTAAGCTTTCCCGGCGGCAGCTTCGGAATACGCGCCGGGAACTCCTTGATACGCCACACGGAGGGTGGATCCGTGCGACGGCGCCGGCGAGAGATCTGTAATCGTCAACGGCTGAACCAATCCAGGCTTCCCGTTCTTCGTCTCAGACGGGACGAGGCTGAGGTTGACGGAGCCGTTACTGTGGCCGTTAACGGCGGCGACTTGATCAGCGAAACCGCCGGTGATGGAGCTGGAATTCTCAGCGGAAGCTACTTTGCTTGCTAAGATGGCGCATGAGCTCTGCCAATCGGCTCGGCTCGAACCAACACCATTAGGGAAGCTAAACGACTCAGACCTGTAACTGCAGCGAACAGACACGCGCTTTCCATTTGCGTGAGAGTAACGCACGTTTTTAGCCGTTTGATTGGTTTGAATTACGGACTTGAGATCACACGAGAACGCAGGCGAAACAGCTTGCATGATTATTGACTCGAAAGTAATAAAATGCTATTGCTTCTTGTTTTTTTTGGTAAGAAGAACTATTATAAAACGACTGCGTATTTGAAGTACAGTACAAGCTTGGAGTTCTATAGTTGAAAGAGAGAACTTTGCAAGCTGAGAGATAATGGTGGAGAAGGAAGAGCTTATATACTGAGAGAGAGGAAAGGGAGAGAGTGGATGGATTTTTATTTTTACCAAAAAGAAAGTCTTAACGTGTCTTCGAGGATAATTCCGTCAAATCCTTCACCTACCACATTTCATTTTATTTTCCTCGCTGATATACTTGTTGTAATTCATTTTAAATATTATATAGTTTTAATTTGAGCATCTCCCTTTTTTGAAAATGTGTAAATATGGGTTTGATTTTTTGTTAGGGAAAAAATGGTGAATACCCCGGTACGTGTTAACCAGTGGAGGCCTCCAAATATTTTGTTGCTGCTAACTAGAATGGACGGGACATACGTGTCAGTTGTGGACTTGAGATTTTGTTATGCTTTCAAGTTTCTATTTTAGTTAAAAAAATTTATCCTTAACAAGATTACTAAACAAAGAAAGTAACAAGATTAGCGGTCGTGGACATGACTGTATGCATTAGCATCAAATATCAAGCAATCATGTGGTGGTGATTTAGTGGTTAAAATTTTACTTTTGTTTTACTGGTTGATGAAGACAAAGATCAAGTTTTATCCCCATTTTTTGTTTCTCTATTTGGCCATTGTAAACGATAATCTGATTACCAAATTTTTGTTTGTAGAATAAAGAATAGTACGAGGGAGCATTTAGCATAAGTAGTTATGTTGCTATTCCATACCAAACAAACTATAATTAAACATTCTCGTAAGACAAACAATATTTATATTATATTTTAAAAGTTCTGGACCATATAATCTCCTCTGATGTCCGAGACCAGCCGTTGTTTAAGATGTAACCCATCCTTTCTAAGTGGAGTTGAGCCAATAATCTTAAAAACTCTCTCAATTACCACTAACCCACTACCCATTTAATTAAAAAAAGTTAGAAGATACAAATTAAAGATGCATAAATATCTATTAGTAATTTAGTATCATATCTGATTTGCTCCCAAAATTTGGATATTATAAGCTTCCGATGTAGAGAAAACTGAAAAGGGTTTATTATGTGTTATCATGTTAACATATATGACTAATATAACTTTCAATATAGAGAAAACTGAAAAACATTGACTATCAGATAACATTCATTCTTAATAATGTTTTACTTGATAGCAAATCGACGACGTGTCATGTGTTTGGTGATACGTATTTTTTTCTCACACCCAACAAAAATCTAAAGTTCTAAAACCAGAGGATCTGGATATATGATGCGATTCGTCAATTGAAACCTTACAAGCTTTAGTTCTAATTAGTCGATATAGATAGTAGGTTTTCATTTATAATTTGCTGTTTTAGAAATATGACATTGTACACAGAAGAATATAAATCATTGATCGATCGATATATTTGTACCCTTAACTTTTGATTTTTAATTAATCATTTTAGTTTTGACATAACAATGGCTCTAACACAAATACACAACAAGTTAATAATTACATGGCTTTAAAATATTTTAATATATAACATACATGATTAAACATTATTTAGGACCTAAATTAACTGGTTTTCCTTACAAAGTTAGAATATATATTAGCTTCAGAAATTAGAGCAAACCTGATCTGCATCATTGAGGAAAGCGCATGAGTTAGACGACGGCCCAACTCGAGCTACCATCGACACACAAAGAGCTAGTGAGACATATATGTAGGTTTATATCTAATTTAGTGTTTTCTCACATGAAAAAGCACAGACAGAGAAAAAGTATAGTACGAGGACATACCTGTGGATGTAGTTTATCCTAGTATTTAGTCTTATATCTCTAACTCTAATAGAATGTATATTGATTACACTTTCTATTTTTAGTCAAAAAACGGAATAGCAAAAAAAAAAAAAAAAAAAAATAAACAACGAAATATCTCTAACCTTCATGCACCAATGTTTTTTTTTTGGTCTTAACCCCCAAGGAGATATTGGAAAAAATAGCTTCATATTTAAGTAATATTTTTCTATACCTAATTAATGAAAGAGTTAAAACACGTTCTAAACGGATTTATCCATGTTATTCAAACATTTTTTAGAAGTATTAATTTTTGACTTCATATTTGTTTGATTTATTTGCGAACATCCAAATTATCAAATAGATTTGTGTTCCTCATATATAAGCGTTTGATCTATTATTTGGAGTTATACATTAACATTTTACTTGTTAATCATAGTTAAAATCATTTACATGAATATTAAACTAAATGTGTTATGCCTAATTGTTTTCCGATCACTCTTTGTCGTTGCTAATAGCAAGTAACTTAACAAATTATTCTTTATTTATTATTACTTTTCGACATTTACCAACTTTTCCTTATATATATAAAATGAGAAAAAGAGGTTCACGAGTGATACTAACAAAGGTTTATGTAAGAAAAAATATGCCATGAGTATGTAAGACTTGTGTCATATTTGTTTCTTGGCTAAGTTTAAGTTACAGATAGGTGTGAGTCACAGCACCCTGCTTCTAATAAATTCTTGTTCGGTTTCTTCTTTTTTATATAAAGAAAACACATATCCATGATTAAAACTAATAAGAAAATAATCAACAAACGATTGTTGGGGGTAAAAATAAATTGATGGGGTTGTTGAAACCTTTTTTTATTCATATATTTGTAAAGGTTAATATGGCAAAGTTGGTGAAAACCCAAGTGGGACTATCTAATTAACATTGTACCTAAGCATGTTGAATTGATTCTTTCTACATTTCTTTTCATCTCTCTTGAGTCTTGATTAACGTTTTAAAATCTTTTTTTTTAACTTTGTTTTCAAATATGATTGGAGACTTTTTACCTTTCTAATAGGATCCATCTCGTTCTAAAATGCCACCTAGCGAAATGGTACGTAGGAATATGCGAAAAAATACATAGTTAAAAAGGCAAATTTCTTTTTACCAATTTTTTGCCATTTACAAAAGAGTACGGCAAGTTTGTCTAAAAACCCACCAATCAGTAGTTGGGGAATTCAATCAGCTTGAATAACTAAAGAAAAACTGTTCCGTTTTAAAGAAACATAAGTTATACGATTTATGTATTTTCAGCATATAGCTTGTTATATATGTAAATCTTTCAATATGGAAGAACTATAGTCAGGCCATAAAATATAAGCAAAACGAATCACTTGTCTAAAGGCTTTGATTTCAATAATTATATTCTCAAGCCATCTGGTTTAGATTGGCTTTGGTTTCAAAATTCAAACCGAACAACTTCAAAAAAACAGAACAACACTTTTCTTTAAACATTCTATTTTAAACAAATTTTTAACATTTTCCTATATTTATTTTTCAAAATTGTTAAAAAATAGAATTGTTTTTTTTTTTTACATTAAAAAATATATTTGCACCACAGATCAAACCAAACAGAACCAAAGTCAAATCATAGTCCCCATTTGGTATGATTTTTTCTAAAGAACCGAAACATATAAAAAATATGTGTTACTTTTGACTCTTATTTTTGTTGTTGACAAAAACAAAATTGACTTCAAATGATATGCAGAAGAGGCACGTGTTACATGTTGACGTTAGTAATTGAAGATTCTACGTCTTTGCATAATCAGGAAAGTAACGTACAAGTACCCCACTAATACGGCACGTGACCCTTTCGGCTCTCTCTCTTTTCGTGTTTCTTCTTTCCTTGCATCTTCTGATTTGGCTTACACAGTCTAACTGGTAAAAGCTTTGTTTGTAATATGTGGGTGGACTTATCATGCTAATGACAGGAAATTATGCGTGGTTGTATGTTCTAACTTTTTATCCTCACTTCAAATGACAATTTTATTGCTTCAATAGATGGATCTTATAATCTCACAAACGAATGATCTAACCAAAATACATGAAACTAAGCTTACAAAAAAAAAAAAAAACTTACATCAAACATAAATTTATGAAAACTACTTGGTATCAGTAGATAACCCTCGTATTAGTGACCATCCAAGTGGTAGAGTATTCAAGATTCTGAATTCGAGCACCGAAGACAAAAAAAAGGAAAAAAAGAAAAAAACTGAAATCTCTTGACATGTTTTGATCTCCGACTCCCATGAACCGTAGTCCATAACTTTTTGGTAGAAAAAAAAACAAGAAACCTCGAATTCATGGTTCTGTATAGTTTGTATCTTATGGAGTTTGAATCGAATATGTACTTTGGATATGGAATAATATTAGTTTTGGACCAACCTCTATACCAAAAACATTTTCACAGTTGGTATATATATTTTTTTTGTTTTGAATATTGGTTTTTAGATTTGGCGGCCTGGGATATTCATAGTTAAACAGTCGGCGATTTTACCCAAACCGGCGACTCCTCCACCTGACTAACCGGCCATACTCTACTAGCTGGCCGCCTCTGGACTCGATCATCATCGAGCCAACATGATCGAGGCGACGAGAAGACGACAAAGCGAGTGGTGCTCGTGCGGCATGGGCATATTTCTCCGTTTTGATGTAGAAAGGCGAGACTCAGTCCGACATTTCTCGCCAGATGCTCGTCGACGATTCCTTCGACCAGGTCCTGCAGTTTTTCTTAGGTCTATGAAATCCTGTTTTGAGGATTTTGAAATATGTTTATATAGCAGCAGTCACTTGAATTTGGATTTTAGATCGATTTGAGTGATTTTTTTGAGGATCCATCTCATTTAAAGAATCGCCACTAATTAATTAGCGAAATGGTAGAAATATTCGAAAAATACATAATTAAAAAATGGCACATTTCTTTTAACAAATTTCCAGCCATATCAAAAAGAGAACGGCAAGTTTTTTCTAAACTCACCAATCAGATAGATACTGTTTCTCTAAACCTTCTTTACAAATCTATTTTTACGTTATAACATAACAAGATGATCGGAGAGAACAAAAAAAGAGTAGGTGGGGAGTTCAATCAGCTTGAATGAGAAAGAAAACCTGTTCCGTTTTACAGGAAAATTTTTTATGCAAATTAAATCATATATATTCCCATTTGGTATGAACTTTTTCCAAACCTATATTTGTTCCCATTTAAAAAAATATATTTGTTCACCACAGACCAAACCAAACAGAACCAAAGTCAAATCATATATATTCCCATTTGGTATGAACTTTTTCCAAACCTAAACAAACCAAACCGAAGTCAAACGACCCGAAACATATAAAAATATGTGTTGTTACTTTTGAGTTTCTTTTTGGTTGACAAAATTGACTTCACATTAAGCAGAAGAGGCACGTGTTACATGTTCACGCTAGTAATGAAGATTCTACGTCTCTTTGCATTGTCAAGAGAGTAGCGTACAAGTACCCCACTAATACGGCAAGTGAACCTTTTCACTTTCAATTATTTCGGTTTTGTCTATTTTGGTGTTTCTTCTAATTGCCTTGAATCCTCTGATTTGGCTTCCATGCATGCCGAGTCTAGACGGTAAAGCTTTGTTTTGTAATATGCGTGGGTTGGACGGTATATTTGTCTTGTTAATACTTTAAAAAATATATTTTGTTAACCATGACATGAGGGCTACCTCTAAAAGACGTACAAATATGGACGCCTACGTGAAAATGAATTAAACTAAAAACCTATATTCTTACTTTTATTATTATTTTATTCAATACATGTTACTATTTTTCATCATTGTAAAGCGAACAAAAAGAAAAAAAATTATATTCTGAATTATTTGATCACAGTGAAAAATCTAAAACTGTAAAAAAAAAAAGAGATACTAAAAGTTAAATACTAAAAAATTGTGTCTTTATTTTAATTGCTTGTAATCGGTTTTTGAAGTTTTGGATTTGGACAAAAATCTTGTTCTTAACCATGAGGGCTTGCGGGCATTATCAATTCCAAAACACTTACGAAACCCAAGATTCAAAAGTTATGGCCCAGTAAAGCCCAAACCAGAATTAATAAGAGTTTATAAATGAGCAGTATAGTAGGGTTTTTGCCTCAACACTTTTAAGAGAGTTCTTCTTTATGTATGAAGTAAGAAGAGACATTTAGAGCAGCTCCAACGCTCTGTCTGTAGAGACAATTTCTATCAAATAAAAAATTAAAAAAAATTGAAAAAAAAGAAAGAGAAACTAGACCTGGTTCTAAAACCAGGTACTTTAAAAATTGTTTTTTACAGTTTTTCTACAGGTGTTAATTAATAAATAGCTCTTTTTTATATAATTTTAATTTTAATTAAATAAATAAGTTATATAAATATTATATATGAGAAAAACTGTGCCGTTGGAGGTGGTCTAAGGGTCCCAAATGATCCATGGACTCTTATAAAATGGGCTCAGATCCAACAATGTTAATAAAATAAGCTATTTGGTGTGTTACACAAGTTACAACTTACAACAATACAATTTGCATCTGTTGCCCTCTTCTTTATTCACTACTAGTATTCGATCCGCGCTACGCGCGAACGTTTACATCATTTAATTGCATTTTTATGTATTTCATTTCTTGTATGTGATATTATTATTTTTTTTCCATTTTTTACTCTTGTTTTTTTTGGATCTACACTCTTGTAACTGTGCTTTCACTTTTGTTTTCTATTTTTGTTTTTGTGTTTGTATAATTCTGATATTATTTATGTATTTTTGTCTACATTTTCTTTTTCTTTATCGCATAAAACCATTACTATGAATTTATTTTCTGCATAAAACGGTGGCTATTTTTTATAATTAAATTGGAATTTGTTATATATTAAATTTTGAAATTTAAGAAAAAGAATACAACATACTTGAATTCAATTGTGTTGATGAAGTGTTAGCTTCAATTGTTTGCAATATGTTTGTTTGTAGAGTGTTATTTGTTGTAAACTTGTCCTTTGTTAAAATTTGTTTATATTTATCGGTCAGTGGGGTATTGTGAAGCCAAATAAAGTAAATTAAAATGTTTTCCAAAATATATTATATAGCATAAATTTCTGAATGACTAAATGATGAACACAAACTTAACGATATGTTTGTAGTAGTAGCAGTGATTGCATTTGTTTTCCTTATCGTTGAGGTTGCACATAATTGTTGGCTTCATAACCCTTATTGTTTCTCGGTAAGCAAGTAGGCGCAAGATTCTCACTCCATGCAAGGATTTTTTTGATATTTATCCAGCATCTATCAGCCTTAGCTTTGCTCTCTTGCCATCCTAATTTGTCCTAGTAAGTTCTTCCTTCCTCTATTTGACATTTTGACTCTTGCATAACAATACAATACCATGTAGGTAGATACTTTCGTTATAGGATCCTTCTGCCGCTGCTTTTAGATGTTGTAGTTTGGTGATTGTGTTGTTTTTGTGGAAGTACTTTAATATGTCATTGATGTAGTGACCTTCGACATTTCCGTTGGAAAATGTCTTTTCCATTAGGTCTTTGTATCTATCCCTTGTTGCAAATGGATGCATGACCAGTGGTTGTAGGTTTAGAGCCTTGTAAACTCGTTTATTTTTTTGTTACATTATGTTATAACATGTGTACCGTTTATTGTTGGAGTTTGTATTTTTTCCCAAATGTACAATGAGTTTCTCATCATATTACATGTATATTTAAGTTATTTTTTACGTTATATTTTTAGTGTTCATTGTCATGTTATTATTCAGTTACTCCAATCTATCTCCATCTTTTGTAATCATTAATTACTCATATTACATGTATATTTAGGTTATTTTTGACGTTATATTTTTAGTGTTCATTGTCATGTTATTATTTAGTTACTCCAATCTATATGTATCTTTTGTAATCATTACAATTTGTTTTGTCTATGTTTTGGAATTGTTCTCGTAGATGATTTTTCATACATTAATCGATGGGAATTAGTAAAGTGTTTAGCGAAGCTATGTAGTATGTACGATATATTAATGTCATATTTGTTTTTTCCTAAATTTATTTGTTTTCATTTTTTTTGGGGTTGTGCTTGATCAATCATTGTAATGTGGAATGGCCCTGTAAGTGTGAAGTTTTGTTTAAATGCTGAGGAATAGATTAATGTTTTGGGGAAAAAAAAAATTGTGGGCTGATGTGGAGGGACAGCTGGATGCTGAGGTGGAGGAAGGAGAAGAGAGAAAAGCTCTTTTTATATATATATATATTTATTCAACATTTTCTTTCGAAAATCTAGCACAATCGCTCTCTTCTTTATTTTCTACTGCGGCCAATGGGCAAGAAGAAGCACAAAAAATCCTCAACCCTCTCAGATGTAAGCTTCTTATTATTTTCTTTACCGTCCCTATTTATATTTTCTCACACTTGACTTGAACCAGTTCTTCTTGTTATTTTTGAATATTCAGGATGATACCGAGAAGCATAAAAAATCTTTGAAGAGGGATCGGATTTTTGTAAATATTTATTTCCGAATGATTTTGTTTTTAGATCGAATGTATTAATCTGTTTTGTTCTGTCTTCTTTTAGGGAAGGGGGTGTTAGAACCTTGTTCAACAAGCAAACGGAATCTGAAGAAGCAGAAATCTAATGTTAGCTCATGTGAAACCTTTTGTTTATGGACTTTTGCCTCGAAAACTTTAATCGCATGTTTTGTTTTGTTGATTTTTGCTGGAAAATGATGAAGAAGAAATATTTGTCTCGAAAAATGTAAGTAGCTACAGTTTATTTTATGTTGTTATTCTCCACATTAGTGCCATCTAAGAGTTTGGTTTCTCTTTTCTTTACCGCCCAGTTTCTCTTTTCTCATGTTTGACTTAGCCAATTGTTCTTTGTTATTTTTTTAATATTTAGGATGGTTTGGTTTATCTTAATCATTACCTTTTATCCTTTGGCAGATAATCAAATAAATAAAAAAGTCTACCAAAGGCCTATCTAAAGATGTGAAAAAATACAGAAGACCATACATGCCTAGATGTGTATAAGAGACAGACCGCCCAGTTTCTCTTTTCTCATGTTTGACTTAGCCAATTGTTCTTTGTTATTTTTTTAATATTTAGGATGGTTTGGTTTATCTTAATCATTACCTTTTATCCTTTGGCAGATAATCAAATAAATAAAAAAGTCTACCAAAGGCCTATCTAAAGATGTGAAAAAATACAGAAGACCATACATGCCTAGAAGCATAAGAAATCTAAGAAGCAGAAGAAGATTCACAAGGTGAAACCATGTCCATGGGTTTTTTTTTTTTACTTTTTACCTCTATATTCCATTAACCAAGTTTTGTTTGTTGATTTCTTCAGAAAAATGATGTTGAAGAAGAAGTGACTGTCTCGAAAAATGTAAGTAAACTTATTTTTGTTGTTAATCTCGACATTAGTGGCATTTAAGGCCCACCCTCTCTCGTCTTTGTAATGAGTTTGGTTTCTATAATTCATTAATCCAATGTTAGAAAATCGAAGAACTGAGAAAATCTTTTGAAGGACTCTCTAAAGCTGTGAAAAAAATTCATGCGACCATACAACACAAGCGGATCTATTAGACCTTTCATTGAAGCTAAATATATGTATATTTTTTTATTATATAGGTTTTTTCAGACCTTTTTGATTAATAATTTTCTTTTGGTCTATAAGAGAAAAAAATCCAAGAGAATTTTCATCCACATTTTTTTGACCATTCCTCCCACCCTTTCAAAACTCTATGATTTTTTCAGACCTTTTATTGAAGTTATATATATGTATATATAGTTTGTTTACTTCGTGTCATTTGATTAATGATTTCTTTTTGTCTATAAGAAAAAAAAAACCAAGAGACTTTGCATCCACATTTTCTTGACCCTTCCTCCCACCTTTCCAAAATGCCTTGATTTTTTCAGACATTTTATTGAAGGTATATATATATATATATATGGGTTTTTTCTTCCTCTCATTTGATTAATGATTTCATTTTGTCTATAGGAGAAAGAAAACCAAGAGACTTTCCATCCACATTTTCTTGACCATTCCACCCATCCTTTCAAAATCTTTTAAAGGGCTCTATAAATCTGTGAAAAAAATATAGGCGACCAATGGCAAGAAGAAGCACAAGAAATCCTTTATTTCTCTTTTCTCACACTTGATTTGAACTAGGTCTACTTTGTTATTTTTGAATATTTAATCATCAAGTTCGAAAAATGTAAGTATCCACAGTTTATTTTGTGTTGTTATTCTCCACATTAGTGCCATCTAAGAGTTTGGTTTATCTTTTCTTTACCGCCCTGTTTCTCTTTTCTCAGGCTTGACTTAGCTAATTCTTTTTTGTTATTTTTTAATATTTAGGATGGTTTGGTTTATCTTGGTCATTACCGTTTATCCTTTGGCAGGAAATCAAATAAATAAAGAAATCTATCAAAGGCCTATCTAAAGCTGTGAAAAAATACAGGAGACCATACATGCCCAAAATCATAGGAAATCTAGAAGCAGAAGAAGATTCACAAGGTGAAACCATGTCCTTGGGGGTTATTTTTTTGACTTTTGCCTCCGTATTCCAATTACCATGTTTTGTTTGTTGATTTCTTGAGGAAAATGATGTTGAAGAAGAAGTGACTGTCTCGAAAAATGTAAGTAAACTTATTTTTGTTGTTATTCTCGACATTAGTGGCATTTAAGGCCCACTCTCTCTCGTCCTTGTAATGATTTCGGTTTCTATTATTTATTAATCCAATGTTAGAAAATCGAAGAACTGAGAAAATCTTTCGAAGTGCTCTCTAAAGCTGTGAAAAAAATTCATGCGACCATACAGACACAAGCGGATCTATTAGACCTTTCATTGAAGATAAATATATGTATATTTTTTTTATTGTATAGGTTTTTTCAGACCTTTTTTTAAAGGTATATATATATATATGTTTTTTACTTCCTGTCATTTGATTAATAGTTTTCTTTTGGTCTATAGGAGAAAGAAATGCAAGAGAATTTTCATCTACATTTTCTTGACCCTTCCTCCCATCCTTTCAAAACCTCTTGATTTTTTCAGACATTTTATTGAAGGTATATATATATATATATATATATATATGGGTTTTTACTTCCTCTCATTTGATTAATGATTTCATTTTGTCTATAGGACAAAAGAATTCCAAAAGACTTTCCATCCACATTTTCTTGACCATTCCACCCACCCTTTCAAAATCTTTTAAAGGGCTTTATAAAACTGTGAAAAATACAGCCGACCAATGGGCAAAAAGAAGCACAAGATGTAATCTTCTTATTTTTTTATTTTACCGTCCCTATTTCTCTTTTCTTACACTTGACTTGAACTATTTCTTCTTTGTTATTTTTGAATATTAAGTTCGAATTCAATACCGAAAATAAACAACATGCGTTTTGCAAATGTTGTTTATATATTTGACCCGGATATTCCATTTGTAATATAATTCTGATGATAGATTTCACAAGCTGTTTGTTCTTGAAAAATTGTTTCTACGTCTTGTGAAACTTGGGAACTCAATACAGTATAAATAAACTATCCAATAATATATGCTCGTTTTTCAAGTTTTGATTGAAAACATTCATCAAAACTTAAAAATGTATATAAGGGAGCAATCTAGGGTTTCATAGCGACATCGCTCTTTTCTTTATTCTCTTGCCGCAAAACTAATGTTTTCACCCTCATTAAAACTCTCTTTTTCTTTATTCTCTTACCGCCAATGGGCAAGAAGAAGCATATGAAATCTTTGAAGAGAGGTCACATTTTTGTAGATCTTTATTTCCTAATTATTTTGTTTTGAGATCGGATTTTATTATCTTTGAATTTAATCTGGTGTCTTTCTTTTAGACCATAGCGTCTTAAAACCTGCTTCAACGAGCAAGAAGCAGAAGATTTATGAGGTTATGTTTGATTGCCTGGTTTTTTTGTTTTACTCTATTTACCACTTTTGTTGTGATGTTTTATTCTTTCAAAATGACCATGATTTTTTGTTGATTTTAGCAAGAAAATGATGAAGAAGAAATATATGTCCCAAAAAATGTAAGTCTCTACAACTTATTTTTGTTGTTATTCTCCATATTTGCATCATCTAAGAGTTTGGTTTCTCTTTTCTCAAGCTTGGCTTAGCTAATTCTTCTTTGTAATTTTTTAATGTTTAGGATGGTTTGGTTTATATTAATCATTATCGTTTATCCTTTGGCAGGAAATAAAATAAATAACGAAATCTATCAAAGGCCTATCTAAAGCTGTGAAAAATACAGGAGACCATACATGCCCAGAAGCATAAGAAATCTAAGAAGCAGAAGAAGATTCACAAGGTGAAACCATGTCCTTGGGTTTTTTTTTTTGGCTTTTGCCTCCGTATTTTATTAACCATGTTTTGTTTGTTGATTTCTTCAGGAAAATGATGTTGAAGAAGAAGTGATTGTCTCGAAAAATGTAAGTAATCTTATTTTTGTTGTTATTCTCGACATTAGTGGCATTTAAGGCCCACTCTCTCTCGTCCTTGTAATGATTTCGGTTTCTATTATTCATTAATCCAATGTTAGAAAATCGAAGAACTGAGAAAATCTTTCGAAGTGCTCTCTTAAGCTGTGAAAAATATTCATGCGACCATACAGACACAAGCGGATCTATTAGACCTTTCATTGAAAATAAATATATGTCTATTTTTTTTATTGTATAGGTTTTTTCATACCTTTTTTTTAAAGGTATATATATATATATATATATATATATATATATGTTTTTTACTTCCTGTCATTTGATTAATAGTTTTCTTTTGGTCTATAGGAGAAAGAAATCCAAGAGAATTTTCATCCACATTTTCTTGACCCTTCCTCCCATCCTTTCAAAAGTCCATGATTTTTTCAGACCTTTTATTGAAGTTATATATATATATATATATAGTTTGTTTACTTCATGTAATTTGATTAATGATTTCTTTTTGTCTATAAGAAAAAAAAACCAAAAGACTTTCCATCCACATTTTATTGACCTTTCTTCCCACCTTTCCAAAACCTCTTTATTTTTTCTGACATTTTATTGAAGGTTTTTACTTCCTCTCATTTGATTAATGATTTCATTTTGTCTATAGGAGAAAGAATTCCAAAAGACTTTCCATCCACATTTTCTTGACCATTCCACCCACCCTATCAAAATCTTTTAAAGGGCTTTCTAAAACTGTGAAAAAATACACGCGACCAATGGGCAAGAAGAAAGACAAGATGTAAGCTTCTTATTTTTTTTCATTTTACCGTCCATATTTCTCTTTTCTTACACTTGACTTGAACTAGTTCTTCTTTGTTATTTTTGAATATTAAGTTCGAATTCAATACCGAAAATAAGCAACATGCGTTTCGCAGATGTTTTTTATATAATTGACCCGGATATTCTATTTGTAATATAATTCTGATGATAGACTTCACAACTTGTTTGTTATTGAAGAATTGTTTCTACGTCTTGTGAAACATGGGAACTCAATACAGTATAAATAAACTATCCAATAATAAATGCTCGTTTTCAAGTTTTGATTGAAAACAGTCATCAAAACTAAAAAATGTATATAAGTGAGCAATCTAGGGTTTTCATAGCGCAATCGCTCTTTTCTTTATTCTCTTGCCGCAAAACTAGGATTTTCACCCTCTCTAAAACTCCCTTTTTCTTTATTCTCTTGCCTCCAATGGCAAGAAGAAGCATATGAAATCTTTGAAGAGAGGTCAGATTTTTGTAGATCTTTATTTCCTAATTATTTTGTTTAGAGATCGGATTTTATTATCTTTGATTTTAATCTGTTGTCTTTCCTTTAGGTCATAGCGTCTTAAAACCTACTTCAACGAGCAAGAAGCAAAGGATTTAAGAGGTTATGTTTGATTGCCTGGTTTTTTGTTTTTACTCTGTTTACCACTTTTGTTGTGATGTTTTATTCTTTCAAAATGACCATGATTTTTTGTTGATTTTAGCAGAAAAATGATGAAGAAGAAATATATGTCCCAAAAAATGTAAGTCTCTACAACTTATTTTTGTTGTTGTTCTCCATATTTGCGTCATCTAAGAGTTTGGTTTCTCTTTTCTTTACCGCCCTGTTTCTCTTTTCTCAGGCTTGACTTAGCTAATTCTTCTTTGTTATTTTTTAAAATTTAGGATGGTTTGGTTTATATTAATCATTACCGTTTATCCTTTGGCAGGAAATCAAATAAATAACGAAATTTATCAAAGGCCTATCTAAAGCTGTGAAAAATACTGGAGACCATACATGCCCAAAAGCATAAGAAATCTAAGAAGCAGAAGAAGATTCACAAGGTGAAACCATGTCCTTGGGTTTTATTTTTTGACTTTTGCCTCCGTATTCCATTAACCATGTTTTGTTTATTGATTTCTTCAGGAAAATGATGTTGAAGAAGAAGTGATTGTCTCGAAAAATGAAAGTAAACTTATTTTTGTTGTTATTCTCGACATTAGTGGCATTTAAGGCCCACTCTCTCTCGTCCTTGTAATGATTTCGGTTTCTATTATTCATTAATCCAATGTTAGAAAATCAAAGAACTGAGAAAATCTTTCGAAGGGCTCTCTAAAGCTGTGAAAAAAATTCATGCGACCATACAGACACAAGCGGATCTATTAGACCTTTCATTGAAGGTAAATATATGTATCTTTTTTTTATTGTATAGGTTTTTTCAGACCTTTTTTTAAAGGTATATATATATATATATATATGTTTTTTACTTTCTGTCATTTGATTAATAGTTTTCTTTTGGTCTATAGGAGAAAGAAATCCAAGAGAATTTTCATCCACATTTTCTTGACCCTTCCTCCCATCCTTTCAAAAGTCCATGATTTTTTCAGACCTTTTATTGAAGTTATATATATATATATATATAATTTGTTTACTTTATGTCATTTAATTAATGATTTTTTTTTGTCTATAAGAAAAAAAAACCAAAAGACTTTCCATCCACATTTTCTTGACCCTTCCTCCCATCCTTTCAAAAGTCCATGATTTTTTCAGACCTTTTATTGAAGTTATATATATATATATATATAATTTGTTTACTTTATGTCATTTAATTAATGATTTTTTTTTGTCTATAAGAGAAAGAAATCCAAGAGAATTTTCATCCACATTTTCTTGACCCTTCCTCCCATCCTTTCAAAAGTCCATGATTTTTTCAGACCTTTTATTGAAGTTATATATATATATATATATAATTTGTTTACTTTATGTCATTTAATTAATGATTTTTTTTTGTCTATAAGAAAAAAAAACCAAAAGACTTTCCATCCACATTTTATTGACCTTTCTTCCCACCTTTCCAAAACCTCTTGATTTTTTCAGACATTTTATTGAAGGTATATATATGGGTTTTTACTTCCTCTCATTTGATTAATGATTTCATTTTGTCTATAGGAGAAAGAATTCCAAAAGATTTTTGATATACTCATATATTTTGCATATTTATCATGCATTTAAAATAAGTTTTCATCCATATTTTATTTATAGCTAAGTATAATCATAGTATTTGATCATTTATAGGATTTAGAACATTTGCATTTGCATTTGCATTTTATTTTGTATATATGCATCATTTCAGGTTATTCTATGGATTTGGCGACAATGTGGAAGCTGGAAACATAAGATGATGAGCTAGGAACAAGTAGAGAGCAAATTGATGTCATCTGGCTTGCTGTACCGAGATGTTGCAACCGATTCAAATCCATGCCACCTAAAGCGACTTAAAGATCAGACTCTACAAAGACTTTCCATTCCGATTCAGCCTCCGAAATCTTCATAAACCTCATAGAAAAATTAGTTACCTTTCGTTCAGAGGTTATTTCAAGTCATTATGGTCAGTGGTTCAGAAGATACGGCTATTTAAGTAACAACATGTCCGTCTGGAAGTTTGGAGACCAAACTGAAAGATCAGCTCGGATGAAGGGTTTTCATTGCGATTTAGCCTCTACAGTCTTCATGAGAGTTTTAGAAAATTGAGTTAGCTTTAATTTAGTGGTGATTTCAAGTCAAACGGTGCAGTAGTACAAAAAATACAGATCGATCAATCCATGTACCCGAACCAAAAGATACCACTTGCAAGTGCTCCAAAAAGTGTTTATGCTTTAGTAAAAGTGGGATTAGAGAGGTCCCTTGTCCCTTGCCCCTTGTCCCTTGCCCCTTGTCCCTTGCCCCTTGAACCCTCTTTTAAGGCCAATAGCCATGTTTAAAACTCTATATAAGGAGTGTGTGTGTGCTTGTAATAATCATTCAATTTTTTCATTAAGCTTTCAATCAAGTCTTTATATTCTCACTTTCAAAGTCTTCTTAGTGTTCTTGTAAGCTTTCCTTTGTTCTTGAGTACTATAGTTCTTCTTAATTATTTCTTTAAAAACTCTTATTTTTATTATATATATTTCGAATTTAAGTTATTCTAATGTCAAATCTTTCTTCTTAATTTTTATTTAGATCTTTGTGAAAATTCTTGTATTTTATTATCTTCCACAAGTATTTAAATAAATTTCAAGTCTTTCTTCTTAACCCCATTGATCATGTTCCTTAACTCTAAACTTATGTTTAAAAGAGGTAAGAACATGATTTGTGAGTAAACCGCCTAAGGTTTGAGGTTGGGATGATTAAGGAGGTTGGAGATTAAAATCTTGGTTTTGTTTTTATCTTGTTCTTCATTTAAATTCTCTTCTTGGATTTG